>LR824603.2:16535000-17200000 GCA_902829305.4 Spodoptera exigua
TTAACTGTCACATCATCACAATCACCCGATAAGTGCTCAGTGCTGACCTAAGTCTACTCACAGAAGACTTCCTCGGAGAAGATTTGAGCATTAAATTACCACGCTTGCTCAATGCGGGTTGGCGATTTCAAACTTAAAATTAGAAATTATAAGTCCAGGTTTCTTCACGATGTTTTCCTTCACCGTATGTCTGTGGAGTCTTAATCAAATGAGATTGTACATATGACTCGGAAAAAGTCACATTGGTGCTAGCCAGATTTCGAACACCTCCGGGCCACCACGACGTTACTCACTATACTTGTTAGTTAATCCTCAGTTAGTCCTTGTAAATTACATTGTTCACCTATTTGGTAATCAGAGTAACTTTTTAAGAAGAAATTTCACCCATCCCTCTACTATACATTGTGTTTCAAATCAGTCCTAAATCCTATTAGCCTGAAAGGTCATAAAATTGGCAATAAATTGTAGAGCTATAAACTCCACAGATATGACGGGATAATCCATGGGAATCGGAGAATAATTCCACAGTCATGGAAATAAATTGAAACTGAATACGAGTAAACGTGAGTGGTTTTGTTATGGGTAGCGATTTATTGTATGTTAAGGGTTTCGGATTCAGGCTGCTTAACTACGGTAAAAGAAAGTGTTAAATAACCTCCAAAATAGTAGTAGATAAAGCTTACTATTGTAAGCTTAAGCGTAATACTTGATTAATGAGATTAATGTTCAAACCTTCTCTGTTTCAGAAGAGGACTTTGGTCAGCAGTGGGCACTTATCGTCTGATAATAATGATGATGACAATAATAGTTAAATGTACATTATGATTCATAATAATGCTGTATAAATATAATTATTATTGAAAAGTACTGGTCATTGTTATTTAAATCTCCACCTATACTTAATAGGTTGACAAAATGACTTTTCCCATCCATAGTGGAGTGAGAAGGAGTGTCAGACTCTTACCAATAATTTAATTTTGAAATTTTAAAAGTGTGTACAAATAGATTTTTTGTGAGGAGAAAATCATCAAGATTTGAAGTCTTCTCCCGCACAGAGTCGGGCGGGATGGAGTGTCAGACTCTTACTGACTAAATAGCCCCCCCCCCCTCCTTTTCCTGCTCTGGGCCAAGGCCGCGGTGCCTCGTTGCGCTTGCCCCGCAACCCCGGGAAAATACATGATTATACTTTGGTTTGATACCTTGACATGCAAATACTACAAAGACGTACAAACACACAACTACAAAGAAAAATAGTTTTCATATAAAAGGCAATAAAATCTTCCGAATTTTAAAAATTTGCTCACCAAAACCGAATGCAGTCATAAAGTGCTGTATCCTCGTGTGTAAAAGCTGAATAATTTTTACAAGTGCTCGTAAAACGGAAGCTCCGTAGTAAAATCGATTTATAAAGAACTCAGTTTATTATTCAGGTATTTTTTAGCGGTCTGTAGTGCTCTATTCACGGGCAGCTCGTATGAGGTTTTAAAATTTTCATATTTTGAATTTAGGCACGTGATATA
Source organism: Spodoptera exigua (assembly GCA_902829305.4). Classification (NCBI taxonomy): domain Eukaryota; kingdom Metazoa; phylum Arthropoda; class Insecta; order Lepidoptera; family Noctuidae; genus Spodoptera; species Spodoptera exigua. Next base: position 16,536,521 of record LR824603.2, read on the forward strand.
AAATTCAATATCATAATCACCAGCCTAAGAAGACCTCTTTTCACATGGGGAAGATGTGAACATTAATTCCACCGATTATCGATTTCAAACTTGTATAGGTAGTTTGAAATTACAATCCAGGTTTCCCCACCATATATCGTTCACCGTATGTTATTGGTACCTGTAAATAAACTGTAAGTTCATTTCAACTATCTAAGTACTTACACCGTAAGCCAGTGGTGTCCAAATAACTTTACATACCTAGTAGGTACTCGGACCACTCAAGTAAGTAGTAGATACTTGCTAGGTTTCGTACCCCTATTTCGTAGGTCACTGCGTAATTAGAAAAACAGATGTAAAAATCTCTGAGATTGCCCCATAAATCCATTCATGTGATGTTGATGTGAACGAAACGAACAAAGTTAGATATAAATCGCGATAAACTATTTAAGTTCACAATTTAAAACAAATAAGAGACCATACCAGCAACCCACAAGTAAATAAAATTCGCTATTCACACCTTCCGACAAAAACATAGCCAACGAAACAAAATGGCGGGTAACCAGAGACCACAATCCTTTTCAAAATGGCCGCGCACCATGAAACCTCCTTTTAATTAACCACACAGTTACACACTACGTAATTTAAAGTCTCCTGTGTTTAAACGCCGTGAAATCGTTTAAAAATATTTACGTTTCGAATCATTTAATTCTGTTTGCATAAAATAAAAGGACAATTAAGTGTGAAATTTAATTAAATAGTTTCATTAAACTTTAGTGTGGCCACATAATGTGGAGGGTCGTGGGTCGCTGTCTTAAGGTCCTTAGGTGCTAGATGAAGCGATAGAATGTTTAGTCACGGTACAATTAGTACCTAATGAGTTTTGAAGACTAAAGGAACTTATTTTAATCACAATTTGGGCCTTTTGCGGTCATTGGTTAAGAAAATTCGACTGCCGCCATAGCGACATAGTCACAGATTTATCAAATTAAATTAACTTCAACGCACAGCAACCAATTATTTGGTTCTCTATGGTTCCTAAACAAACTTAAATATTTAAAAACATACACACGTTACGACACCATTATTTGTTACTTTGTTACCTTTTTGGTATCTGTTTCTGAGCGAATGGTCATCCGAGGAGTGGAATTCTTTGCCGGAGGCTGTGTTCCCCGAAGGGTGTCTTCAAGGCTCGATTGCTTGCTTGAGGGTAGGCGTGTTCCATTGTAGAGCACATCATCGCTTACCAACAGGCGTGATGGCAGCCATATTACATAAAATAAAACTTTAGTTATGACAATAAAAAACAAGTAGCCAATTATAAATATTCGTTTCTCTCGATCGCGTTGCTCCAGCGTCACACTTTTAATTTGAACCCAATGTTTTGTCCTTACGGGATGTAAATTTGCCCGTGTTAATTGCACTTTAATAATTTAACAATGCTGTCTGTTGAATTATTCTCTGTAATTTGAAACCGGAGTGAGTTTTCATAATTGAATTGGAGAAACAATTGTTTTGTGGCTTTTACTCTTTAATTCCGGCTACGGGGAGAAGTAGCGGGAATTTGATTAGAAATTTGTAATCTTTTACTTCACTTTACTTACCCTTAATTATGTTTTGGTCAAGTTACAGCGAAGTGGTCCGGGGTCATTATACAGTACAGCTAATTAGATTTTCGTTAAGTCTCATTACGCCTCGTATTTCCATAAAGAGTAAACGGAGTAAGTGTTGGAGAGCTTCAGCACTTTGTGCCGCCTCGACCGGAGGGATATCTACCATGGCGCGGCCTCTCAGAAAACCGACGTGAAATAAACACAGCGTTGTATTCCCCTGTATGAGTGAGATTACTAGAGGCCCAATCCCTTCCCATCCTCAATCCCTCCCCAACCCTTTAATATACGAAACTCTAATCCTCAAAAGGCTAGCAACGCACTCGTAACTCCTTTGGTGATGCGGCTGTCCATGGACGGCGCCGATTGCTTACCATAAGGTAATCCTAGCTCGGTTGCAACCCTCTCCCATAAACAAATTTTTACCTCTTCTTCAGATCATACCTAATTATCATCTTCTGTGTCCACGGCTGAGCAAAGTCAATTATCAACACGTTTTGTCGAGCTAAGTTCAGGTTTTCTCACGACATTTTTCTTCGCCGTTTATCGATGGTGTCTAAATAAATTCATAAACTAAGAAAATATGTATACATACTAGAAACTCAAAAGGATTTTACAGAAAAAGATCCTCACGTTTTTGAAACCTGGAAAATCTTAACCACACCTTTTCTGCTATTATTATATTCCTGAATCTGCCAATCTGGGACGATTAGCAAAAAACACCCTACATAAATCTCAAAAAATCCTTCTTCATCCACCAAATCTGAGACAGAGCTACCTGTGTAGGTATACCGTGCCACGGTGTAATACAACCTGAGCCCTGTATTATCGCGGCGTCGTTATCTGAAGTCTGAGCAGTGACAGTAATCTTATAATTAATTAAATCCCTAGTCGTTGTGTCTCATGAATAATAATAAGCTCGCTTTAGAGGCGACTCGTGGTCTGATTGATAGCGATCATACTGTCCCTCTGTAGGTACCACTCGTTTTAATTAAACTGTCAGATGTGTTGCCGGACACTTGATGGGTTCTTGGGATGTTTGGCATTTAAGAGCAAAAATAGCACTTGTAGGTAGACTGGACTATTATTGACAGTTATTTTTAGTAAGTAATGAAGTTTTTATGTTTGTCAATATATTTGGTGTTTAGATAATACATTTTAAGGTCTTCATGTTTTGGCACGAATGGGCTCGGCTCGACAGTAATACCATGGCCTCACAGAAAACCGGCGTCAAACGACTACAGCATTGTGTTTCACCGTATAAGTAAGGTTAGCGGAGGCCTAATCCTTCCCTCCCCCCAATCCCTATCTAAACTCCAAATCCATAATCCCCAAAGGCCGACAACGGACTAGTAACTCCTCTATTGTTGCGGGTGTCCGAGTCTTCTCGTATACCTACTAGAAATAAAACAATTTCCCTGTCGCTGACACTGGCACCACAATCTGCGTGCACAACACACGCCTAATGTTACGGACGGCACAGCTAATAATAATTAATGTTTACATCTGCTGTCTACAGCCCACCTGCCTCCTGAAATAGGAACTAAAAATGCTAGTTCCGTAATAAACTTCCTTGCCGGGTTCTGCAGATAGGTCTCCTAAGATTTGGCTTAGAGAGATAGGCTCAAATGTATTTCAGCAAATAAAATAGGCTGAGTAACAAATTAAGGATTTCTTATTCTTGACTTTAAGACATTTAAACTTTTGTTTGACGCTCAAAAGTGCCTGAATGGGTCTAATTGAAACAAATGATTTTGACTTTGACTTCGACTTTAATTGAAATTAGCTTTTATTTATTTATTTATTTATTATTTATGCACATCACACATACCTACAGTAAATAGAGAACGAATACAGAGACAGAGGTACATAGGATGCTGTACATGTACATGCTTTTATCTACAGTTTGTAATTTTTTTTTACAGTTTAACTTAAGTAGCTACTTTATATGATATGCCTTTAAGACATTTGCAAATTTGTATGTAACGAATTAGATTAGCGTATTTTTCCTTGCAACATATTTTTCTTCATATTATTTTCATGAAAGTACCATTTTATATATTAAACTAATGGTAAAAAGCTTTCTCAGCAATATATGTTGGCTCAGCTCAGCTAGTGCCTACATACGTCCTACTAATAGAGATAATAACTCAAAAAAAACCGTTTTCATGTTTGTCTGTTAATCATGTTAAGAGGTAGCCTTTGTAGTGTAATGTTCATATTTGGTAAGCTTAGCATACATACATTTTTATGAACTTGGATTTGGGTTATTAGGGCAATGAGGTTAAGTTTGTTTTGTTCATAAATAGCTTAGTCAATAGCAAACATGTGAAATTATTGTATTCGTAACGAATGCTTTGACTCTGCAATACATTAATCACCAGATAGTAAATGCCCTCACACGAAGAAGTTTTGAGCGTTGATCACTTCGCTTTTTCAAGGCGGATTGGCTATTACATTAGTTAAAAATTATAAGTCCAGGTTTCTGCGATCTTTCCTTTTACGGTATATCTAAATTAATCTTAGAGTAACTACATAAAATACTTATAACTTGGAAAAAGTCACATTTAATTCCGCATGTACATATGCATGATTGCATAGGAGTGGGATTGCATCCTGCAACAAGCCTGGATTTTTGTCGCGGAATTAAAACTAAATATTTTTCCTAACATTTTATATCATGGATTTCCCCAAAGGAACCTGATTCTATAAATTATCAAAATTCACATTGGTACTTGGCAGGTATCGATCCTGCTCGTGTATGACAAGCAGGCGTCTTAGCCAGGCAACCACGACGGCGGCCAGAGCCACTACATGCCATTACACACCAACGGATGGTATGATATCCATACTGGATACGGGATTGTAAGTGCAAGCGTCTGTCGCAGCGATTTGCATGAAATGAGCGTGATTGGCAGCATTTTGGCTGTTACTAGCACTACTGCTTGACGACGAATTCAGAATCATAGCTTATGGAGTATCGAAATCAGTATTAGGTACAATAGATTTCCATATATATGTAGTATCATTCAATGAACATCTGTATCTACGTCTAACCTAACTGCCTTATCATTATTCCTGGAACGTTTAGTACAAATATCAAATAGTGCATATGTGATCGGCAATAAAATTCAGAATTCAGGAGTTTAAAGCGTACATACGTACCTACATACATACATGTGTGTACGTGCGCCGCGTCGTAAAGCTTTGAATTGAAATCGTTCGATCTAATTCCACATGCAACTTCATTCGAGAATTTTATTTGAATTTTTGTTCGATTTTCAAATTGAAATGTGTAATTGCACATGCAGTCTCAAATTCTTACTGAATTCTAACCACCCTGTTTCTTATCCTGCTCCAGAGGCCGCGGTACGTAATTAGGCTTGTCCTGCAACCCCGGCTGAACTTCAGTTATCGGCTGAGTTTCGAAAAAGGTTGTGGATACTGCATAGTTTACACTTTAATGCAAACAAAATATTTGTGTGATCTACAAATTGTTGTTCCAGGTCTGGGTGTGGTGTATATGTGAAATTGTATGTTAGTAAACGCAACCACGACACAGGAGAAAAACCTAGAGTGGGTTAATGTTTAGAAAATATATAAGTATATGTTGTTACGCCGCATGCTTAGAAGAAAATCCTACCGGATAAACATCTTGTTTATTAGAATTTAACATTGTTTATCGTTTATTACAAAGAAATATTATAAGCTCGTTCGTTTAAAATTCACGTCGTGCGTTTCCATTAAATCATAGTTACGGACTTACGCCACTATCCCCGTGTCGCGAATATTAAGCAATTTGCTCTTAACCCGAGAACTACACCTCAGTCGTTAATCACGAGACCGTAATTACTTTTATTAGAGCCAAAACGAAGAAGGAAAACATCGTGAGGAAACTTACCGAGTACCTACGAAAAGCTAAAACGGTTTGAGTTCACGCAGTAGGACTTCCCTGGATTGCAATATTGGTACCTACCTACCTAGGCCTCAGTAAGTAAGAAGTAGGTATTATTTTTCTAGGTACAACATCCATCGTTTGGCATTTTAATTATGCTAACCTTTTGAACGCTAAAGCTAACTTGGTTTTTTGGTGATTCCGTAACACTATTGAACAATATAAAACCTTATATCTAATACCTAAAGAGTAGCGCCCTGTTCACCCACTCTTTGCTTCAGACAAACAGCATTGCAAGAAATGTAGAATGTAAATTTTATTGTACAAACAGAATTCAAACAGAAAAATCCAGACAGCAATCGCGTTATAGGTATCAACGATCGCTCCACATCTAGTGCCCGCTGTGTGCCGTCAAATATAATTTTATTTTCTTTGTGTTGTCCGACCAGACATTCGCTTATTGTTATTATCTATCATATTACACTCTTTGTTTGCAAAGGCCTTCCAGTACAAATTGCAGAATATAACGAATTTTAATACAAATATAACTTGATTTGTTTGTAGCGAGCAAAACAAAGCGGGCGATTTGAAATGTTTTGTAGACAATGTTGATTACATTGCTTTTTTTATTTGATTCTTCTTTGCTCGATAGCACAACACAGCTTTGTTCATCTAAATAAGATTAAGTGCCTCAGAGGCTCAGTCAGTGATCTCTAATGGCCTTGACGATGCTTTGTTAAGAGGTGTCTTCTTTTTCATAAGATATGAAGTGAGATTTACCCAATTAGCAAGTTACACATTCCTCATAAAGATGGCGACAATTGTTTCATTTCAAACTCGTAATTTGTCTTAGCTTCTGTATTGAATTAGAAGTCGTCCAGACTTCGGAAGTAAATAGTGTTAATCCAATTAGAGCGGTGACCACGGCCGGTGACCACAGCGACAGATCACACAGAATTCATTAAAGGAATCGCCAGCGAACACCGAAATGTATTTGCATTCGAGCATACGCTGTGGCATTCGATATTTGATGGAGAAAGCTAGATGTAATTTATATCAGATCTTCCATTGGTTTTTAAGTAATAAAGTCCAATCGTGACAATCAAATAATAAATCGTAACCAAATGGTCGCACGTATAACCTACCTACCACTTTACTTATAAATATATAAGTAAATATACGACATAAGTACAATTTCTTAATATAAACCAAAATTTAAGTGTCTTTTTGGGAAGGGAAAATCATCCAATTACTTCACTCGCCCATGGTAGGTGTTACTAACTAAAAACGAACCGTTTCTTCTTCTACTCCAGGCCAAGCCGCGATAACTTATTGCGCTTAACCCGTAGTCCCGCAGTCCTGGCTTTATTTAGCTTACTATTTTTAGATAAAGTTCGTCAACAATCGATATATCAATATTTGCTGTTTTAATGTTTTTCCAATCAAAATTTCGCCTTTTACCAGCACTGGGTTTAACTAGAACCCGGTCGCACGATTATTCGGGCATTTGTGCCAATTGCATAATTGGCACTCTGCATGTTTTAGCCAAGTTACAAGCTTTTTGGACGTAAACTTAGTTGGAACGTTTCAGTTAAGCGAACGTGACTAGTCATTGGTATAATGTATTCCGCCTGCAAAATTTAGTTACCAGCAGAATTTTTAAGGAATTCAAACTAAATTTTGCTGCTAAATTGGATTAGTCTCTTAGATATTTTATTTTATTTTATTGAAATTGTATCATGGTAACTGTCGAGCATAGGTACTATGTAAATACTTGGAAATGTAAGTGTGAAGTGAACTGGGGTGCGTGCCAGAAGACCTCCCCGTGGTGCACCCTGGGTGCGGGCGACAGTCTCCCTAACGGGATGGAGACAGGGTTGGATTGACTGTCGCCCGCAGCGAACTTCTGGCCGGGCGGAGAACCCGGTCGGGTTCTAGAGGCGACTTGCTCTGTGCTGGCATAGGGCCTGCGCCTCTGTGGGGGCGTTCATCCGCACGATCCTCTGGACCTAGCAGAGAACGTGGCGGAGGAGCAAGGGCGGCGCTCGTTGCGCACTCACCCTGCCAACGAGTAGCATCGGGGCACTAGTTGCGCCCGACTGCACCCGTCGATATCGTAATCCGGGAAGAGATCATGGTCATGTTTTATGACTCGGACCGGGACGAGGGTCTTGGCTTAACCGCCCGGACCGCGAGGAAGACAACCTCTATAAAAAATTCCTCCAATACTAAGTTCTGGTGCGCGGCGATGGTATGTATGGCTGAGGAGTAGCATCAGTCGTGAGCGCACCCCCAGCTAGGGGACCGGTGGACCCCCTGGTTGGGACACAAATGTACACTTACCCAGGGACAGGGGGCTCTCCCTGGGTGGACCTTTTATTTCCCCCATACTCGTGGGACCGATATGGAAGACACAAATATTAAAAAAAATAAAAAATTAGACGTGCAGGAGAAGGCAAGCGAGCACAGCTCGCTTGCATGTGACAGTGAGGGCCGAAATGGCTCCCGGGCTCGTGGAGAAGTGCCCAGCAAATCCCGGTTACGGGCCCCGGGGAGGAAGGAGTCGGATTCGGAGTCCGACTCATCATTGTCTGGTGTCGGCATCGCGCTGCGCCATCATAAAGAGCGGGGCGTTTTTAAACGTCCTAGGTTAGAGGATGGCCGAGAGCCGTCCTCCAACGAGCCGGAGGCCCCAGCCCCTAAAATCCCCACGGCTGCGAGGGAAGGGGTAAAGGAAAGGGCTCCACTAGGGCAGTAGTTAGTCGCACTGAGCCAGTTGAGCGGCTAGCGGCGGAGGGGAGCGCCCTGGGAAGGGCCGCCCCCTCGGACTCGTCCGAGATTGAAGTGTCCGGCGGCGAGGGCTCTGTAAGCGAAGGCGGCGCTGAGAGCCTTCGCAATGAAGTGAAGGAAGCACTTCGTACGGTGGCTGGCCAGAAAACCCAGGCTGGCAGATACGGAGTGCTTCAACACGCCGAAGCCGCCATTATGTCGGCGGTAGCCCAGCAGAGGTCAACGGGGCGGCAAATGGCTGCTCTGCATAAGGAGCTAGCCGGGATGCGACGGGAACTGTCCCGATTGGTGGCTGCGAACTCGGCCTTGGAGGCTGAACTCCGAGCAGCTAAGGCAGAGCTCGCCACTGCTCGCGGAGGCCGTCCCCAACCGGCGCAGCCAACGGAGGCCGACTTTCTCGGCCTGATGCGGCGAGAGATGGCCGCCTTTCAACAGCGTTTTGACGCTCTGGAGGCTAGGCTCCTCCGACCCCCGCTTGCAGCTGGCTCTTACGCAACAGCAGCAGCAAAGCCTTCAACCAGCTGCGGCGCTCGGGCTGAGGCACCGGCGAAGAAGGGGGCAAAAGCGCCTACGCCGGCGAAAGCGCCGAAGGCGGCACCTGCGGCTCTGACAGCGCAAGCTCCAACTTCAGCTTCGGCGCCGATGAGTCGCAGGCGCAGGGGTGCAGCCGCTAGAGCTCCAGCCAGAGCGGCGCCCACCCCATCGGAGTTGTGTGCCGATGGCGAGTGGCAGGTGGCCGGGGAAGCGAGGAGGGTCGCTAAGGAGGCGAGGAAGCGCCGCAAGAAAGAGCAGCGGCAACGGCGGCAGCAGCGGCGCAAGGAGAAGCGCGCCGCGGCAATGCTCCTCGCCCCCAAATCTTCGGCTGTAGTGATTACACTACAGCCGGATGCGGCTAAAAAGGGGGTGACGTACGGGGACGTACTCAAAAAGTTGAAGGGGGCGGTATCTCCTGCGGAGTTCGGGGCACCCGACGGGTTCGCAGTGAGGGTCACTGCCACTGGAGCCCGTCTCTTAGAGGTCCCCGGCGCGGCCAGCGGGTCGTCCGCTGACGCCCTAGCCGAGAGGCTCAGGACGTGCCTTGCAGCGGACGAGGCTCGCGTGTCCAGGCCCACTAAATGCCTGGAGCTACGTATTATGGGCCTGGACGACTCTGTGACGGAGAATGAGGTGGCGGCCGCTGTCGCCAGGATGGGGGAGTGTCCTGTGGACCAGGTGAAGGCAGGCACCATCCGCCCGGACAGCACGGGGCTGCGGACTGTGGTAGTCAGCTGCCCCGTCACAGCGGCAAAAAAAATTGTCGGAGGGCAAAAGACTCCTGGTGGGCTGGGTCTCGGCGCAGGTGAAGCTGCTTGAGCCCCGGCCTCTGAGGTGCTATCGTTGCCTTATTGGTCACCATGTGGGTGCCAAATGCACCCACATGGGTTGGGGGCAAAACCTGCTCCCCCCCCGCCAATCCCAGGGGTAAAGTTAGGCCCTCTGCCGCCTCTACCGCCCCCGCCGTTCCCGTCGATACAGACACAGTCGCCACCGCCTCCGCGACTGCTGCTGTCGCCGGTGCCAGAGAGGAGGTCGTGATGGACTGCCAATAATGGCTCCATTACGCCTCCTCCAGGCGAACATCAACCACTGCGCCGCTGCTCAGGATCTCCTGCTCCAGAGCATGGCGCAGTGGTCGATCAATGTTGCTGTGGTCTCCGAGCCGTACTTCGTTCCACCCAGGGAACACTGGTTGTCAGACCTGGACGGCTCGGTGACCATCATCTCGTCGGCCGCCGCCGGTACCCCAACCCCCGAAGGGCCTCAGGGAGGCAGGGGTTGCGTCGCGGCTCGGTTCGGAGAGATCGCCGTGGTGGGCGTGTACTTCTCTCCGAACCGAACTCTCGTCGAGTTCCACAACTCCCTCAGGGAATTAGTCACCGTCGTCGTCGGGTTCCGTCCCCTCCCCGTGCTGGTCCTCGGGGACTTCAATGCCAAGAATTTGGCTTGGGGTTCCCGGCTCACTGATGTCCGGGGAAGGATGGTCGAAGACTGGGCTCTGGAGACAGGCCTGGTCGTGCTGAACCGGGGTTCTGTCCCCACGTGCATACGGATGCGGGGCGAGTCAGTGGTGGACATTTCGTTTGCTAGCCCCGCTCTGTCATCGCGCGTTGGCGACTGGCGCGTCATGGAGGAGGTGGAGACGTTTTCGGACCACCGCTATATACGGTTCGACGTTTCCGCCGAGTCCGCAGACCCGCCAGTCAGACAGGCCCCGTGTGGCCCGCGTTGGGCGCTTAGGCAACTGGACCGGGAGCTTTTCCTGGAAGCCGCAGTCGTGCAGGCCTGGGTGATACCACCGGTCAGGCCAGCCGACGTTAACGAGGAGGCGAGATGGCTCCAGGACGCCATGTCCAGGATGTGCGACGTGGCGATGCCCCGGATCCGGCCGTGTCAACGCAAGCGCCAGGTGTATTGGTGGTCGCAGGAGCTGGCTGCTCTGCGTGGTGAGTGCACCGCAGCGCGACGCCGATACACCAGGCACCGCAGGTCAAAGTCAAAGTCAAAGTCAAAATCATTTATTCCAATTAAACCATCAATAGGTACTTTTGAAACGTCAGAATAGAAAAGTAGTCTGTCAGTCTGTTCGTCAGTGAAGCTAGGTGCTCATTCCAAATTGTAGATTCGAATGGAGAAGAACGAGCAAGAAACTCCATTCGTTACTCTTTTTAAAAAAAAAAATTGTTTTACAATTTCAATAATATAACATTTATAGTATACATTAGTGTACCCTTATGTGAGAACAATGCAGAGACAAGTTGTTAAAAAAAAGAACAAATGAGGGGACCTATCATAAAATTTTACTCCTTTGTCGTCTCGAGCATGGCGCTCACATATGCGTACTCACAATATTTAAGAGTGCTTCTATATAAACTTTTTGGATATATAAATTAAGGATGCATTATTTTTGAGAATTTTACCTAACTGCTGACTATATTTGAGTATTGTCCAGTGGAGCCGAATCAACACGCTGCCAGGCATTCTTATCCTCAATATAATCTGAAAGTTTGTAGTATGCCTGTCCACACAATTCACGTTTAATATAAGTTTTAAATTTTCGTTCGTTAAGATTCAATACAGTACTTGGAATTTTATTGTAACAATTTACACAGAACCCCATAAAGGATTTCTGTACCTTGGACAGACGGAATCGTGGCACAGCCAGCCTATCTTTGCCTCTTGTATTAAAATTATGTCTATCGCTTCTTTTTTCAAATAATTGCAAATTTTTCCTTACATACATAATATTTTCATATATAAACTGACAAGGCACCGTCAGGATATTTATCGTTTTAAATAGTTCTCTCAGAGATTCGCGACGGGGCAAGTTATATATCGCTCGGATAGCCCGCTTTTGTAGAATAAATATTGATTCTACTTCCGCAGCTCGACCCCACAGCAAAATTCCGTATGACATAATGCTGTGAAAATAGCTAAAATAGACAAGCCTTGCTGTGTTCACGTCTGTGAGGCAGGCTCCGTATCCGCCCTCTGGACGCTGAAACCAGAGAGGCGGAGCTGTACGAGGAGTACAGGGCGGCGAAGGCCACCCTAAGGGTGGAGATCCGGCGGGCCAAAGATCGGGCCCGCGAGGAGATGTTGGAGACTCTGAACAGAGACCCGTGGGGACGCCCCTACCGCATGGTGCGTGATAAGCTCCGCACCTGGGCGCCCCCACTGACTCAGAGTCTCCGGCCGGAGGTCGTGGACGAAGTGGTTGGGGCGCTATTCCCCCGACCACAGATAGGTTACATGCCTCCCACTATGTCTCCGCCCCCTGCGGTGCCCAATGCGGGCTACAACGACGACGACGGTGAATCCGCTCCGGAAGTGACCGAGGTAGATTTGAGGGTGGCGGTGCGCCGGCTGAGCGGCAAGAACACCGCCCCAGGACCTGACGGGCTGCATGCCAAGGTTTGGGTCCTGGCCTCGGAGGCTCTCAGGCCTCGACTAATTGGTCTTTTCAGCGCATGCTTGGAGAGGGGCCAGTTTCCGCTGTCGTGGAAGACGGGTAAACTGGTCCTCGTGAAGAAGCCGGGGCGTCCTGCGGACTCTCCGTCCGCGTACCGGCCCATTGTGCTGCTCGACGAGGTGGGAAAACTGTTCGAGAGGATAATATCAGACCGCCTCGTCGGGCACCTGTCTGGAAGGGGGCCGGATTTAGCGGACGGCCAGTTCGGCTTCCGCAGAGGGCGCTCCACGGTGGACGCCATCATGCGCGTGAGGGACCTCACGACGGGGACTGCGTTGGCCAGGGGGCGAGTCGTCGTGGCGGTGTCTCTGGACATCGCCAACGCCTTCAATTCGTTGCCCTGGAGCTGCATTCTGGAGGCACTCCGGTATCACCGGGTGCCTGCCTATCTCTGTCGTGTAGTCGAGGCTTACTTGACGGACAGATGCGTCATCTACCCCGGTCACCGGGGCGTGTGGAATCGGCGAGAGGTGTCGCGCGGTGTTCCACAGGGATCGGTCCTGGGACCTCTCCTGTGGAACATCGGGTACGATTGGGTGCTACGCACCGACCTCCCGAGCGGCGTCAGCATTGTTTGTTATGCTGACGACACGCTGGTGCTGGCGAATGGGAGGTCACATCAGGCGGCGGCCGACCTGATGTCGCAAGCGGTCGCGACAGTCGTTGCAAGGATCCGGCAGTTGGGACTCGAGGTGGCGCTTCACAAATCCGAGGCCATGTGTTTTTATGGCCGTCGGAACGCGCCACCTCCAGATGGGTCCCAAATAATGGCAGGAGGAGTTACCATCGGCGTCGAGTCGGCGATGAAGTACCTGGGTCTCGTCCTCGACAGCCGATGGAATTTCACGGAGCATTTTCGTCGTTTGGCTCCTAAGTTGGAACGGTCTGGGGCCGCGCTCAAGCGGCTCCTTCCCAACCTCGGGGGGCCAAACGCCTCCTGCCGGAGGTTGTACATGGGGATTGTGCGATCCATGGCCCTCTACGGTGCCCCTGTGTGGGCGCCGGATTTGAAGCGGCGGCCGGCTCGTACGCTGGCCGCGTCCCAGAGGGTCATGGCTATCCGAATAATCCGCGGATATCGCACAATCTCCGGGGAGGCGGCGAACCTCCTTGCCGGATCACCGCCATGGGATCTGGAAGCGAAGGCGCTCGCGCGCGTCTACAGTTTGCGCGCAGACGCGCGTCGCCGGGGCGAGGATCCTCTGCCGCGCCAAATTAGTGCGTGGCGGAATGAGCTCCGGCGAGATCTCATGGCTGAGTGGAAGCAGCGACTGTCGCAACCGAGGGCCGGGCACGCTACTATAGCAGCGGTAAGACCCCTCTTTGAGGAGTGGCTTGAGAGACGCCACGGCGTCCTCACCTTCCGCCTGACGCAGGTGCTTACCGGGCACGGCAGCTTTGGTAGGTTCCTGTTTCGGATCCAGCGGGAGGAAACGCCCGAGTGTCGTCATTGTGAGGATCACCTGGAGGACACGGTGGAGCATACGGTGGCGGAGTGCCCTGCTTGGGCTGAGCACCGCCGTGTTCTCAGGGAAGTGATCGGCGGCAGCGACCTCTCGCGCCCGGCCTTAATCGAGGCCATGGTGCAGCGTGAGAGGAACTGGGAAGCTATCTCCTCCTTCTGCGAAGCAGTAATGCTCGCAAAGGAGGAGGCGGAGCGCGTGAGGGAACTATCCTCCTCGCGCCCCAGCCGCCGCAGAAGGCGACATTCCGGACGTCGGGGATCGAGGGATGATCTCCGGCCACCGTAAGCGCGGGTCTGCGGACGGCGAGTAAGGGTAGCTCGCCGCCCGACCAGAACTGGACCCGAGCGTACGGCGCGTAGCGTTCCGCGCGCGCCTCAAAGAGCCAATAGACCACCACAGTCGGGGCCCTAAAGGGCTGATGTTTAGCCGGGGCTGCGGGGTAAGCGCAATGAGGCACCGCGACCTCGGCCCAGAGCAGGAGAAGGAACGGGGGGGTTTTTAGTCAGTAAGAGTCTGACACTCTCTCTCGCCTTACCCTGGGCGGGAGAAGTCATTGGATGATTTTCCCCTGACAAAAAAAAAAAAAAAAAAAAAAAAAAGTGTGAAGTGAACTGTATATTTGCAGTGAAGGTAATATCTACCTATGTTAGTCTATTCGTGCTAATCAAAAGACGAAGGAACTACTATGAGGTATTAATTAGGTAGTGGTAGTTAGTCACCGACCCAACGACACCCCTGCATAGGTAGATACCTATTTTATTTTATACCGGCTAGGTAGGTAATTTGGTCGGGACACTGATCTGCTTAGAAGCCACTCAATCGTGTTGTCTCGGCGAGCAAGTCGCGCACCCTTCACCACGGAGACAGTAACCGCTGACCAACCTGTCAATTTTAGTTTATTTCATCGCTAGGTAAAAGGTGCGGTCCAATGCGCTATGTCACGCTTGGTCCGTGGTAAATTCTGCAATGTTAGGCTAAGTAATTATCTATCTACCTTATGTTGATTCTTCCTATTAGAAGCGTGTGTGTAGCGTGTATTTTAGCAAAAAGTGTATTTTACGAAGCGATTGTAACGAACAAAAATGTCTTCTTAGATTATATTCATCAGCTACCTAGTGACCTATAAACTACTTTTAAAACGCTCCATTGTACAAAGCCATCCTCGTATAATTGCAACAAATAATGACTTTTACCGTTCTCTTTCAGTAGAACATGAAAACTCCATAAATTCGCGATTAGGCCAAACGAGCTCCCATTTAGTTTGATGTCGGCAGCCATTACAAAATTCAGGAAGCTAAAGTTCAAGTCTTAATTTTGGATCATTCGTTAGGTATATATAATGTTTGGTCTGTGACCTAACTCCCTCGTGTATCTAATAATTTTACCAACATTAATATTTCATTTCATTTCATTTCATTTCTTGGTAGCATTTTAAGGATTTGGCTCTAATTTCTTATTTCATTTCATAGATATTTGTGTAACCTTGTCTTTCTCTCTGAGTTGAGACACGGACATGTCAATAGCATAACTATCAAACAAAAGAAATTTAGAAAACCGGAATTCACGACCAATAAATCAGCGTAGATCAATTTTTAATAACATCACTCATCCAAACAATATCTAGAACCATCTCCGACTTTGAGTAAATTTAATTTCCCTGTTTTTGCTTTATCGGGTTTTATCGTAACACTGAAGTCAAGGCGAGCTTAGCATTATGTGACTCTGTTTATTGTCAGACGTAGGAAACAATAATAATCAGCAAATTGAGGTAACAACTGTACCTACCAATTTAACTCACCAGAGTAAACCAATAGATAACCAACCATTCAAAGCGCTCTGATTATTATCTCATTATATTGAAACACTAGCTTTTGCCCGCGAGTAGTGACTTCCTGCTAATTTTTTGTATAAAAATCTATCCTATGTCCTTTCTCAAGTTCCAAACTATGTCTGTACCAAATTTCACAGAAATCGGTTCAGTAGTTTAGGCGTGAAGGAAAGACAGACAGACAGACAGACAGACCGACAGACAGACAGAGTTACTTTCGCATTTATAATATTAGTTTGGATATAGCAGTTAGAATGTAGAGACCTACGTAAAATATATTAATTTGTAATGGTGCTTTACAATTTAGGATAAAAGCACGTCCGGCCAGTAACACGTAGCAGCTAGGTGCAAGGTGCACGCGCGGCGTGACCCTCTTAGTATCCTATACGTTCAACATCCATATTTCACTAAAGAAAGTCGTTGAGAAAACTGCAAATATGAAATAATATGATTATACTCTAATATTCGCTCGGCGTCTTCAGGAAATAGGTTTTTTTACGAGCGTGTGCCACGATTCCACGTTTTGCATCAGAGTTGAAAGTTGATTTAATTTCGTTGGAAACTGCAGTTTTCTGAGATAAAATCGGAGTGCATTGCCTGGTTGAAGCTACAATCGTGAACATTTTACAGATAAGAATAAAAAAAAACTTGTTTCTGCCGTGGTGGCCGAATGGTGACATTGTACTACAATCAGTTTTGTAACTAATTGTAATTACAAGATAGAACAACTTAATGTGCACTTTCTTATCGACAATAAAATTGCGACCTAATATCAAAGGCAGAGGACGTGGATTCTTCTGACAATAGCTTGTAAGGGTGAATAAAAACAAGAAAATGATCAAATAATATTTATTTTCTCCATCCTTAGATCCAACGAATTCATTAAAATACGTCCTGTGACATTACGTCCCACAGGCATTTCAAGCGCGTTTACTTACTCGCAACTTCGCACCAACAACTTGACGATACAAATCATAAAATATAGAATAGTTGACAATTTATTGGTACATACAAATAAAAATCTCCTTGTAAACTTATACACACATAATTAAATATGAGAAAATACATAAAACATTTTAGACGTTGCTTCTGATATTTTTTTAATCAGTTTGTTAATATTTATTTAACTAGTTAATCTTTTGTTATATCATTTGGATAACTAATGTACAAAAAAGATTTATGAATTATACTATTAAGTTTAGATATAACAGCATCGAAAGTGTGAGAAACAAACAGTACTAGGCAGTAAGTAACAACTGACCAGCTGGGAAGTTACTGTTTTCCTTCATTATTTATTTTGTGTGTTCAATGAACAATGATATATGCTTGAAGTACTTTAGGTCCAATTATTGAGCTTACAAACTTGTCTACCGTATTTCAAAACTCGTGTCACGACCAACAATTTCAATATTAGACTATGCCACATAAAAATTCATATACAAATCGTGTAAAAATTCATTATACATCATTAAATTCAACCAGAAATATACTTATTATGAAAGCTTTGTGTACTGTTTATCTTAAGCCTTTTCGTGTTATAAAGTGGTACTTATATCTAGAATATTTCTTTATTTGGTTATTTAGAACTGTGTGTACTTGAGATAACATACTGCTATAATCTATCTTATTGGCTATTGGCCTAAAAATTGGTGTTTGGAGTTTGTACCCGAGTGCGTTTAAAAATTCAGCACAATATGTACAGACATAACGTGCAAGCTGTCAACATAAGTACTATTTATATTACTAGAACCAATACTACACTATCGTCATACTACAAAACGCGGCGACAACTCGTCAGTTCTATAAAACAGTTGTCGAGAACTAAAACTGCTCTCGGCCGTTGTTCAATAAATATTTATTTCAATAAGACTGTATGTCCCAAATACTCGTGTAGCTACACTAAATAAATACACGTAACATTCTGGGTATAAAATTATAAATATATTAGACATTGTATTCATGTGTCCATTTAAACATTGAACTATTTTGAGCACAACATAGAGCACCCTGTCATTACAATTTGTATTTAAAATTAAAACTATAAAATGGCTTATTTAACACAAACGACCGACTATTGTTAACATACAATTTGACTAAGGAATCTTCTATCAACTACATAACATTAACTTGTTATAAAAATGTATAAAAGCTTTGCAAAAGTGGACTGAATGCACATACATATAAATGCAATAATTAAATGAGGCTCATAAGATTACTGAGATATCTTCTTGTAACTTACATATAATATAAAATTAAATTATAAGATTAATACTTATTTAACGAGTCAATCAATAGAAAACTCCTTGGTCTTTCAAGCATGCAAGCTTGCCCAGCTTCGGGCACCGTGCCAGCGATCCAAGCTTATGTCACTAAAACAATAATCTAATATTATTTATATATTTATTTCATTTATTAACACTCCGACAGTACGCGTTTCAATTCATTCTAAAAACGTTGAAAGAACATAATTTAGCTTGTTTTAATTTATCATATGTTAATTTATATTATGATCCAACAAGTGCCAACTACATAATGAAAATTTGTTTATGTATACCTACCTTGCTATTGCAATTTATATATTTTCCCAACAGACAAACAATTAATAGACATTTGATTTAAGTTATGTAGGATTTACAATAGCATTTGAAAACTAATCAATTCATTGAATTATTGGAAAGACAGGGGAAGACAACAAATTGAGGTAACAATATTAAAAGTTTTTCTAGGAAGAATTAACAGTCTAGAATTTTATCTTGGACCTGCATTGTTGTAACAGAACAAGACACTCGTTGACTATTCGCGTCTCATTATAAATTTTCTAAGAACATTATATAAAACTGTATTCCAATTAAAGTCTGTTATTACTTTTACTTTATTTCTTATGAATACATTTGCAATATAAAACAACAGTATGTTCCAAATCCGCATCGTGTTACATACAAACCTTTACGAAGCAAATTGCTTTAAACTTTAAGCATTAGTTTGTTTATTACTATCTGTTAGTTTCAATGT
Source organism: Spodoptera exigua (assembly GCA_902829305.4). Taxonomy (NCBI): domain Eukaryota; kingdom Metazoa; phylum Arthropoda; class Insecta; order Lepidoptera; family Noctuidae; genus Spodoptera; species Spodoptera exigua. Next base: position 16,555,110 of record LR824603.2, read on the forward strand.
GTACTGACAGATATTATCCCTCTGTATAAAGGAAAATTATTAACAGGGATTGCGACTTATTGGTGAGATCAAGAGGCAAATAATATGAAAATGTTAATTGTAGTCACTAAAACATCAGAGTGAATTTACTACTAAAACTGTTATACACTAAATTGTGACGAGTACATTAACCTTTCAATCGTGGTTATTCGAAAAACAAAAAAAGAACAAGAGTGCGCGAACGCCAGCGTTCGGTTGAGGTTTGGTGAAGACATTGGATAAATATTTCTGTAAAATGGAAGTTAAGCAACCTCGATTTCAATGCTTTACCCGTATTTCTAACAATAATAATCTCTCAGTACAGATTGAAACTGCTCTGTCAATGGTCAGACTATCCTATGCTTAAAATGGTCTATAGTTGGCTGGGTACTTGATGGGCAAGGCGGATTGCGCCGCCTTGGCATAGAAATCCCAGCCTAGTTGCTGGTATGCTTCTATAAGTCTCTCCTCCACCTCCTTGGAGGGACGTTCCTCTTGTATCTTCATGAGCAGCTTAATGGCGCGGCCCCACTGCTTGAATGTGAAGCAGTGCCATACGCCGTAGTGAATCGCCTGAGAGGAACAATGTTATAGTCAATTAATATAGTTGATGTTATTATAAGGATAGATACTTAGCATCACATTTAGTATGCATTTTTAAGGGAGAACAGTAGTAATTCTACAAACAATTTGTTTTTTCTTTAAAAAAAAATGTAAACTATACAACTGAGGTAATTCTAAACTCCATTTTTATTTGTATTAATGAACAGACATAGGGAGAATGGATAGCGAGATCTTTAATATAATTGATTGTGTGATTCAATCATAATAAATTTTGATAAAAGTGATGTATTTACTAAGAAATTAATCTTTGGTAATGCAAGTCTATCCTAAAGGCAAAATATTAATTTCTCACATAGTAAATGAAACAAGGCACAGAGTAAAGTTTAAGGCAAAGATTAAGTGTCTGTTCCACGTGCATATTAGTCTACGATAATCATGTTTATGTGTGTAGTTAATACAAATTTGTCTGTGAGAAGCATGCTGTAACAGAGAATGTGGGAGAGCCAAGCTTCGGCACGAATGGGTTGGCTCGATCGGAGTCATGTCACAGCTTCACAGAAAATCGGCGTGGAATAACCATAACGTTATGTTTTGCTGTGTGAGTCCAGAGGCCCAATCCCTTTTCCTACCTCCATACCTTCGGAATTCTTAAATATCCGAAACCGTTATCCTTAAAAGGCCGGCAACGCACGCACGAGAGAATAGCAGACTCTTACTGACTAAATACCCCCCCCCCCCCCTTCGTACCTTCTCCTGCTCTGGGCCGAGGCTGTGGTGACTCATTGCGTTTAACCCGCAACCCCGGCTGAACATCAGCCCTGTAGGGCCCCGTCTGTGGTGGTCTAATGACTCTTTGAGGTGCACGCGGTAACCATTAGGTAACCAGTCGGCTCGTTTGGCGACCTATAGCATAAAAAAAATGGGCGTGTGTTACCTTGGTGTCGGCGAGGTCTGTGAACTTGAGCAGGTCGTGCATGTTGTTGAGCGCGGGTTCGGGCGCGGCGCGGGCCAGCGCGCGCAGGCGACACAGCGCCGTGCCGCGCCGCGACAGCGCCTCCACCACCCAGCCGCGCTGCTTCTCCTGCTCCCTGTACCGCCGACCGAATTATACAACTACCTATCCTACTTACTATAATCCCTCAGGCCACTACTAATTCTCAACAAATTAAAATCACCATAGCTTAACTTCTCAATATTGTTTTATTGTATTTTAACACTTGTGAATGTTTTGTAATGAGAATTTTTCAAACTTTTTCTACCGACAAGCGGAGTTTCGTATGCCTCAGGTTCAGGTCCAGCTACCCAACAAATCAAAAAACATTCGGTTTCGGTGATATTTTGATTTTTTTATAATATGTATTCTTCCAAACCGTAACAAACAGGTTTTTTATTCAAAATACACATAGAAGTGTACAAATAAACACAATCATGTAGACACTTTTATTGAGCTAAATCTTCAATTCGGCAACCTTTCTGCCTGACAACACGGCCGGTAAAATACATCCAAACACATAAAATCTCAGTAAAAATTTATTTGGACCTACACGAAACACCGCCTGACGACAGAAAAAGTATAAAAAAAACCCCGAAAACCCTGATTCTGTATCAAATCTATATACTTCGTTCTGTGTATCGAATTTTCAATTGATCACACAATATCAATATTGCTCTATAAATAGCTACAAAACCAACAGTAAAGTTATACGAATACAAAATGCAATAAACACTTTTGAAATAAGTCACAAAAAACTTACTGCTTAATCTTATGGGCATCACTTCTGGTATCATTCTTCATGCCGAGGTAAGCTAACAACTTGTCCTGGTCGATAGCCTTTATCACCTAAGAATAAAGCATAGAATTGATTGTATCATTTGTTGTTGGTAACACTTTTGTCGTTTATAAAATAAATGTAATCTACTATAAGTAGATATTATTACCTTGTCAGAAATAGAAATAAGCTGTTCACACCACGCTGTCGTAACATCGGGTTCTTCATTCGCATGAGGTAGTCTTAAAAACAAAATACAATTAATAATAATTAATTATCATTTTTATGAAAACTTTCGCCGAAAATTGTAAACAAAAATTTTGATTAGAATAATCATAAAATTTTAATGTTCTGTTACATATACACCTCTTAAATGTTTTAAGAGACTTGTACTTACTTTTTGGGATCAGTTGGGGAGTCAAGAGCGTTAAGATATGCGATATGCGCCCCCAAGTAACCTGGGAACTTTTCTACTAATTCTTCATAAACTTGATCTAACTTGTCGCCCTCTGTCAACAAAAATTATATTTTCATTAAGATAAAAATCAGATATATTTTCAGAAGAAAACTGAATTGATTTTATGATTTAAAGAAAGGCATTTTTAATATTGTTGACTTTTATGTATACACATATGAGTTGTAGTAAGTTGTAGGTGGTAAGGAGGTCTAGAATTTTTAGCTTAAAGTTTGGGAGAGTTAAGTTTTAGTTCGAATGGGTCGGCTCGATCGGAGTATCTATCGCTTTACAGTAAACCGGCGTGAAATAACTATAGCTTTGTGTTTCGACGTGTGATTAAGGTTACAGGTGATCCAATCCCTCCCCTCCACCATCCCTTCCTAATCCTTTTAACCCAAAACCTTCATTCCAGGCCGGCAACGTATTTGAAACTCCTTTGGTATTGCAGGTAATCTGTCAGGTAAGTAGTAGTTAGAGAAGTAGGTACCTAGTTTAGCGAGCCAGCCGGTGGTGAAGTCCTTGTAAGCGTCCATGTAGTCGTCGTGCTTGGGCTTGTCCTTGTCCTTGGCGGGTGCGGCGCGGCGCGGCGCGTCCAGCGGCAGCAGCAGCAGCGGGCGGCTGGCCGCGCGCCGCGCCGCCTCCTCGCGGGGGAACCACACGCTGCCCGACAGCACCAGACCCACCGACAGGCTCGACCTGCTCAGTCTACCCACCAGGAACTATCAGTCTTACTCATATTATACATGCGAAAGTTACGATGTTGGGATGTTTGTTACTCAATCACGCCAAAACAACTGGTCGGATCTGAATGAAATTTGGCACAGGCATAGAACAAACTCCGGTATAAGATATGGGCTACTTTTTATCAACATACTAAGCAAGCAAAACCGCGGGCGGAAGCTAATAAGCCATAAAAAAATTCAAAGGACATACTTCTACATTCAATATTTTGTCTTACACGTCTCTACTACATAATATTAATAATTTATCTGAAGAGAAATTCATCCATTATTTCTCCCGCCCCGCGGGTGTACGAAAGCAAAATTAAGAAAAAAGCAACGCGAAAATTATCGCCGACACAAAAACAATTTTGCTAAATATTAAATAAGATAGATCTTAGAATTAATCAATTATAGGAAAAGAAATTCTAATAGACTGTAAAAAAGATTATAAGATTAATAGACTCCTTTACTACATGATTAATCAACTTACTTGTCAGCAGGTATTGTTGTGAAATAAAGAGGTAGCAGGTTCCCATTCGCTAATGATCCTGAACTGTATTTTTTACCGCCTGTCAACGCCTGCAAACAAAAAAATTTATTTATCAAAATGAATCATCACAATCTATATACCTATAATCTCAATAATAAAATGCAGTATTAAATTTTTCTTTTACCTTAACATTCATATACTGTAAGAAATGACGTACCTATGTACAGACAGATACTTTGAGAATACATAAAATGTAATGTAATCGTAAGATGACCCAATCTAGGCTGGATACCTTGCAACTAGACCCATCTACGGAATCCCTACGCTCGGATATAAGAGAAATCATACGTGAAGAAATGCGTAATGCTTTGCAGGATACAATTGGCGAAATCAAAGTATCAATATCTGCTAACTTAAAAGAAATCAATGATCAAATATCAGCTTTCAAAGATTCTATGAATTTCCTAAGTGATGAATTTGACAAACTGAAACAGGATAACATTACATATCGAAATGAAATCAAGCAATTGAAGAAGGAGAATGAGATGTTACACTATGATTTGTCCGAGGTTAAGGGTAAATTCATTAATCTTGATCAATTATCAAGGGCGTCAAATATCGAAATACAGTGTGTCCCGGAATATAAATCGGAGAATGTTATTAATATCGTGAAGCAGATTGGCCGAACGGTGAGCGTGTCGATTAATGATAATGACATACATTATTGTGCAAGGATTGCGAAGTTGAATGCGGACAGTACCCGTCCACGGTCCATATTAACCAAGTTTAATTCGCCCCGTACCCGTGATTCATTCCTGTCTGCAGTCCTGACTTACAATAAAAAGAATGTTCAAGACAAATTAAACACTCATGACTTGGGATTTGGTTCAATGCAAAAGTCTCCTGTGTATGTTGTTGAAAACCTATCACCAGACAATAAAAACTTGCATGCTGCAACCCGTAAACGTGCAAAGGAACTAAAATACAAATTTGTGTGGGTGCGTGGAGGGCGCGTCTACGCGAGAAAGACTGAAACGAGTGACACAGTTTTTATCCGCAACCTCGATATTTTGCATAAACTCATCTGAGTCTTTATAATTAGATTACTTTGTTTAAACATGTATTTTTATATTTAAAACCTAACATTCATATGGTTCCATAGTTTATGTTATAACTACGTTGTAATGTGTCAATCGAGGCTATCAATAACCTCATATGTAGTCACTGCGTACAAATATAATAATACAACGATGTTATTTGTTAGAAGTAACATATTTTTTTCCGAACATTATATATCTCACCTTTCCTCTAGTTACATATTTAACACGCTAATGAGTTACGACACAAAGAAAAAAATGTTTGGCTTAATGTTAGATATAGTTTTTACCACATACCCACATTGTGTGTGTAATCTAAAGTATTGTAATCTTTTGAACCGAACTAAACTGTTTGTTTACCTATGCTTGAATGTTATACTGTTACGTGCTCCTATTATGGTGATTGTTGATATTTGTACCTCTCAAACTCATTTAACTTGTAAATGCACATTACGTTTAAGATATCGCCCTTATAACCGTTACCTTCCTTACTGCCAAGATACCCACTTCTATTATTTTATTTTAAACGATACTTGGACGATTAATGATGAATCATGGCAAACACACAATTAAGTTTTTACTACCAAAATGTCCGAGGCATGAGAACTAAGGTATTGGATTTGTATAACAGTATTTTACGCTCAAGGTATGACATCCTAATCTTTACGGAAACTTGGTTGCGTGATGACATTTTTGATGCTGAATTGTGCGATGCTAGATATCAGATATTCCGGCAAGACCGCGATCTTGAATCAACTGGTAAAAAGACCGGTGGTGGTATTATGTTGTGCGTCAACAGTAAATATTACACTAGACGGTATCGTGATTTTCAGTATACTGGTACAGAGTTCTTGCATGTTGCACTCTCATCTCAGAGCATTGGTACTCAGGAGGACTTGCATATCATAGTTGTTTATATACCCCCCGATATATCTAGTATCCCATTACACTTGAATAGCATTGGACAAGCAATAACGGACACATTGGCTTTAATTGGTAATCATAATTTTATTCTTATCGGTGATTTCAACCTACCCTGTTTGACATGGATAGATGAAGGCTTTTCTATATCAAGCAACTGTTCACTGCAAATGAGAACGGCTGCCGCGTCCCTTGCAGACGACCTTAACATTCTCGGTTTTTCACAATACAATCTTATCACAAATACTAATAACAGGATTTTAGATCTATGCTTTTCAACTGTACCCCTTACTGTAAGTAGATGCGATGATCCTTTGCTCCCAGAAGACTCCCATCATCCTGCTCTTGACATTATGACTACTGAATTATTTTTGTTTCCTCTAGAGGAAACTCACGTAATACGACGTAATTATTACAAAGGGGATTATAAAGAACTGAATAAATACTTTAACAAAATAGACTGGATTGATAAATTGAGTGTTAATTCGGTGGACGTTGCTATTAAATCGTTTTATAATGAAGTTAAACTTGGCGTGGACAGTTTCATTCCTTTAATTGATAAATCAAAAAGTCATAAATACCCTGTTTGGTACAGTCGTTCTCTGATAAAAATCATTCGTGAGAAAACTAAGGTTCATAAAAGATGGAAAAAATATGGTAACCCTAGGGACTACTACGAATTTACATTATTACGTTCCAGGCAACGCAATGTTGAAGCATCATCCTTTAAACACCACATAACTCAGACAGAGAAAGCGATCAGTTATTCTCCGAAAGCTTTCTGGGCTTATGTTAAAGGTAAAAGAGGCGGCAGTCAATATCCTAAAACAATGACCTTGAGTAACATGACATTGGAGACCGGTCCTGACATTTGTACAGCTTTTAACAATTACTTTCACAGTGTTTTCGTTAGCCCATCCACGCCTACTGCTGCAGCTACGAATACACTTAATGTAGTAAACGGCTCAGCAGATGTCATATGTAACCTCGATATCACCATTGACACTGTACTTAAGGCGTTGCGTGCGTTAGATATAACAAAGGGACCTGGGAACGATGGATTGCCTCCTATTTTTTTGCATAATTGCGCGGACAGTTTAGCACATCCTATAGCTTTATTATTCAGAAAGTCTCTGGCTGAGTGTTTCTGTCCCTCTTTGTGGAAAACAGCTCATATAGTGCCGGTACATAAAAAGGGGCCCAAGATGGACATAAAAAACTATCGGCCAATATCTATTCTTAATACTCTTAGTAAAGTTTTTGAGAAAATCGTTTATAATAGTATATATCCCATTATTTCGTACGGTTTAGGTCAGAATCAACACGGATTCGTTAGGAACCGGTCCACAACATCAAACTTAGCCACGTTCTGTAACTATGTCTTGCATAATATGGAAACCGGCGGTCAGGTTGACGTGATCTACACGGATTTTGAAAAAGCATTCGATCGTGTGGATCACGTCATCCTGCTGGCAAAGTTGCAAACACTTGGGATCCGTGGTGATTTGCTGAGATGGGTCAGGTCATATTTGTCGAACCGATCGCAGGCTGTAGTCATGGGAGGTTATAAATCTGACTTCGTGAATATCCCCTCCGGTGTTCCCCAGGGATCTCTACTCGGTCCTCTTTTTTACTGCGCATACCTGCATGACATCCAGTCCTGTTTTAAATACGCTAAACATTTAATGTACGCTGATGACATGAAAATATACATGTGTGTTAAATCTAGACTTGATTGTGAACTCATACAGCGTGATCTTGATGCATTGTACAGGTATTATCAACAAAACAATATCACTGTCAATGTATCCAAATGTCAATGCATTAGCTTTACCCGTTCCAAACACCCAATTATCTATCCTTATGGTTTTAATAGCAGTGCGGTCGAAAGGGTTGATGTGGTCAGAGATCTTGGTATAGTGTTAGATTCCAAACTGCTCTTTGACCAACACATCGACACCATCACTAATAAAGCCTCTCGTAACCTTGGTTTTGTAATGCGTACTTGTAAGCCTTTTAGGAACTGTCACAGTCTTAAGACCATTTACTTTGCATATGTGCGTAGTATTTTGGAATACTGTAGCCCAGTTTGGTCACCTCAGTACGATATTTATATTAGGAGAATCGAAAATCTACAGAAAAAGTTCATAAAATTTCTAAATTTTAAATCGCAAAGGCGTCATGACACCTATGCCCGTGACTGTAAGCACTATGATATGCTTCCCCTTGTGGATAGGCGTGTGATGTTGGATATGCTTTTGCTTTTTGATATCTTACGAGGTCGTTTGGACTGCAGTGATCTGCTATCATGTATAAATTTCTGTGCCCCAAAAACACGAACGAGGCATGCAAAATTATTCAGTATCCCTGGCTGCCGCACCAAATACGGAAGAAATGCAGTTATGACGCGTTTGCCTCGCAGCTACTCGGAGAGTTTTGAAAATGTCGATATCTTTCAGTTATCCAAACAGTCATACCGGAAGCAAGTCAAACAGATATTGTTTGATAAATTGTAGATTCGGAATCAGCTGTTACTTTACGAAAATCCGCGACATTAGGTGTTGTGGGGGATGTCTGGTTTTGATTCCGCGATAGAAGCTTGTTCGTTGGAGTTTTGTCGCGGGATTGGGACTGGTTCCTCATAGCACTTGATAGATATTATTTCGTTAAAAGGTTGTGCCATGATTCATTTTTCCTTTTTCTTTTTTTCAGTTTTCATCACATTTGTTGATTATAATGTTTTATCATCTAAAGCGCGTATGAAGGTAACCGTGTTCCCGTTTTTTCTTGGTTCATCAGTTTTTGCTGTTGTCCCAAAATCCTATAAACATATCACAATTTTGTTTTGCGAATGTGAACATAGTGTCAACATTCCTTTATTATAATTTTTTAGTAGCTGCATTTGTGTAAAATTTTCCCACTTCTAGTTGCATTTGTCCTTTGTAATGTCGTGAGACTCTGTTATTGGCTTAAGAGATAATTTTTGTCATCATTTTGCTATCACTGTTCAGTAAGTACTTTAAGCTGTTCATTGATAGTGAAGTGAACACTCAGAACTCATGTAAATTAATAATAAGCTGTTGAGTTTCCATATCAATAAATAAATAAATAAATAAATAAATAATTACATCATAATTGAGAAGACATTGTACCATGCATGTCTCTGGTATATGCTAGCACAGCGCGGGGTAACCCGTTACTCGGCTTACGTTGATCATAGCGTAATGCTTTCTAGCTTGTATCTCTGCTAGACGACGGCCGACAGGTCGGCCAGCTTGTCCAGCAGTACCCTGGTAGTGCGTAGAGAGCGGGAGTGGACTGACCTGCGCTTGCGAGCAGTAGACGTCGAGCGCGATGGGCGCGGGCAGGCGCTGCTGGATGACGGCCGGCAGGTCGGCCAGCTTGTCCAGCAGTACCCTGGTAGTGCGTAGAGAGCGGGAGTGGACTGACCTGCGCTTGCGAGCAGTAGACGTCGAGCGCGATGGGCGCGGGCAGGCGCTGCTGGATGACGGCCGGCAGGTCGGCCAGCTTGTCCAGCAGTACCCTGGTAGTGCGTAGAGAGCGGGAGTGGACTGACCTGCGCTTGCGAGCAGTAGACGTCGAGCGCGATGGGCGCGGGCAGGCGCTGCTGGATGACGGCCGGCAGGTCGGCCAGCTTGTCCAGCAGGGCTCGGTTCTCGTGACGGACGTTCAGTCGCAGCGTGTACTCGCCCTTCTCCAGCTTCACCGAGTACTGCAGGCATACAAATGTCACGGTGTTTAATCCCGCACGAACAACCATTATCGTGTTGTAGGGAAAATATAAAATAAAAGTCTCAATTTAAAAACAAGAACTTTTTTCAAATGGGGCAACACCAACAACGTGACAGTATTTTGGCTTATTCGTAGTAGATGCTTTGGCATATTTTGTTACAATGAATTCAATTTCGCTCGAAATTCGAATAAAAATTCACTTTTGAAATAGTGGTTCTGTAAAAGTCAAAATTCGTGAAATTTTCGAACAAAGTATTCATTCTTCTGAGACCGCTATTAAGATTTGGTTGCGAAATTAGAGTTGACATTCTGGGTACAAAATGTGCCAACACCAACAAGTTTTCGACCGGGTCGTTCAATAGTAAAACATCGCAACTAAAGATCTATATATATGTAAATTCCTAGACGTTCTGGACAATTGGGGTTATCCAAAAGCACCATAATTGGCATAAATGGCAAATTTTAGGTAAAGATTGGACCCTTTTATTCTTAAAGAATGGTGCTGGATTTATTGGTCATGGTCACTGGATCACGCTATCACGAAATGTTGTCGGACAATGCTGTCCGACGCTACCGGAGGATTAGCCTTCAACAGTTTTTGTCGGCAGTCAAATGCTTAAGGACAGAGTTTATTATACGGAGCCATTTGAATCTATTGCTGTCTGAAAAGTCATAATCCGTGATGTGTTTCAATGAAACAAATTTGTCATGAAACGTGCCGTTTTATGGTTTTATTTATACATCAAATAATCTGACTACTCTGAGAAGAAATGCCGTAATAGACCCGCCATTCTGCCAAAAAGGGTTAAAAATTAATTGACATCTATCAGCGTAGTTGTGATGGACATTTACATTCCTAATTCCCAACCCGTTCTTTTCGTAAGCCAATAAAAAATTGAGTCATTTTCGGCTAAATTCTTTGTTTGTTTTAGAAAACAAAGTACTTAGAAGAATATTCTTACCTTAGAAGGATAAGCATCGCCGGTGGCCATAAGCTGTTTACAACTATTGTACAACATCCACATTTGTGACTCGAACTCCGACTCATATAACATGTCACACAATAACGATATTATTGGTGATACCTGTAATAAATAGAATTTTGTTAAACTACATCTTATAGAATATTACTGAAAATTCAATGAGAAACATATTAAATACATATTATTACACGTCTTTTAAGGCTGCTAAGTAGTTTTTAACAGGATAATATACTTAACTTTTATTGAATTTTTGTATTACTTTTCTATATAAATATTTGTCTTACCTCTGTGGCCTTGGCGATATGGAAATTATAAGTATTGACTAGTTGATATATCTGTCGGCTGGGCGGTATTACATCACGAGCTGTTAACGGGACGATTTTCGATTCTGATGGTCTGTAATGAATAAATTACGTAAATTACGTTACGTTAATTACGTTACGTTACGTTATGTTATTACGAAAAAATAGTAGGTACATTTAACAGTTTGTAAAATTTAGCAATAAGAACTTTGAGAACGTTACAGTTAGTTACAAGTGGTAAACTATGAAATATGAAAGAATAAAAGAGGATGTCTAGTCTAGATTTGCGGAAAATGCATCGAATTACAATTGATCGAACACATTTTATCTAAAAAACCAATTCGCCGAACAACAATATGCCTAACGACAATTCGTCGAAAACAAGTCGTCGAAAACAATTCGTCGAACACATTTTATCGAAAAAACAATTGATCGAACAACAATGTATCGAATAACAATTGATCGAATAATATTTAGGTGGAATAACAATTGATCGAAGCCACGTCGTCGCCGTTACTTAAATGCTAAGTGCATCATTTCGCAGTTAGTTAATGTGACAAACGATTCGCCTAACTTCGTTCACCGAAATTAATGTTAAGTGTAGAAGAGCCAAGCTTCGGCACGAATGGGTCGGCTCGATCGGATTGATACCCCGGCCTCACAGAAAACCGGCGTGAAATAATCACAGCGTTGAGTTTCGCCGTGTGAGTAAGGTTACCGGAGGCCCAATCTTTCCCCTTCCCCAATCCCTTAATTTTCAATACCCTAATCCCTAAAAGGTCGGCAACGTACTTGTTACTCCTCCGGTCCTGCGGGTGACCATGGGCGGCGCTGATTGCTTACCATCAGGTTATCCGTTTGCTCATTTGCCGACCTATTACATAAAAAAATGCCAACAACTCAACACGAACTTAACTCACAATGTGAAGAATTCTATTCGACCAAATGTCATTCGACAAATTGTATTCCACCAAATGTCATTCGACGAATTTTATTCGATGAATTGTATTCGATCAAATGTCTTTCGAGGAATTGTTTTCGACCAATTGTCATTCGACGAATTGCCGTTCGAAAAATTGTCGTTCGGCGAAATTTTTTTCGATAAAATGTGTTCGATGAATTGTAATTCGATTAAATGTTATCGATTAATTTTCCGGTGACCCTGGTCTAACTGCATAGTCATTCATTGTGAGGTTTATGCAATCGGAATGTTACCGCGATTAGATTTATGATTGGTTGGGTAACTTGCAGCAAGCCAATCAAAGCGAGGAACGTTATAGATCGCGATAGGTATGTATGTAAGAAGCAAGTAAGAAGACGAGCAGTGGCGTGGTACCTGACGGCGGGCTCGGAGTACTTGAGCTGGGCGGCGGGCTGCAGGTCCTGGTGGCGCAGCGCGCGCAGCGTGACGGCGCGCAGCCCGTCGGCGGCGCCCAGCACGAGGCGCTGCCCGAAGTCGGCCGCCAGCCCGTGCAGCTCCACGCTGTACGACGCCGACACCTCGCCCAGGTTGGCCCAGTACTTCGCTATCACCACCTCCAGCGTCACGCCCCCCTGTAAGCACAAACGATGCACATAATGTCACACAATATCCATCCTAAGGTTTTCTGGAAGAAATCACCCTGTGTGACATTTTAATTTATTAACACCAACTCTTCACGAGTATCATTGAGGAGTCGACCTATTGCCCGACATAATTTCAGACTCCTACTATTTATTGAAGGCGCCCCAACACAAACATGCTGTAAGGAATCGAGCGCTTAAATCAACAATTTATCATCAGCAAAAATTACTATAATTATGTTATTGATTTAAAATAAAAGGGATAGTAAAAATAAGTATGGACCTAATATTAAGCCCTGTGGTACGCCCATAGATATGCTGGCCCCCCGTGAGTTCATTTGGTTTACTTGTACTTTAACTTGTCTTTCTTAGCCTTTGAAGGTAATAAAAAGTAATTAATCCTCAAATAGTGTAGTGTACTACCCTCTGCAGTAGTGTCTCGTTCACTCAACGCAGTCAAAAGCCTTTGAAAAATCACGAAATATTCCGATGGCATTCTGTGCTCTTTCTGCACGAAGGAAATACTAGTGGTGGGTAGTTAACGATTTTTAGGCAAACATAATTAGAAAAAAAAATAGTATTTGTGTTATCTATCGAATCAAAACCACCGCTATTAGCGCCGCCACTCACCCAGTATCGAATTGAGGTAGTATTCGGTATGTATTAATTCAATTATGTATGTACAAGAATTGCGACAAAGTTACTAGTTAACTTTGTCGCAATTCTTGTTTTAAAATCATAAGTAGGATTAGTGGAGTTCGAGGCTTTTTACCCATTCTTCAAATCTCTGTGCACGCCCCTGCATCTGTATTTCAAAAACAAATACTTACAACAACTTGGAAGTGTAACGAAGCGGGCGCTTCTGAGGTAACGTTGACCATTTTCTGTGTTTCATGACATCTGCAACTTCTCTTCGGCAATAACTGCATAGTGTGGATTAAGAATCTACCAGTCTTTTCTTTATCTTCTGTTGAGATCTTTAGGACGCCCCACGTTGCTTCAGGCGGGACTGTAAAAGAATTAAGAATTGTAATAATATCGTTCCAAATGCTGACACTGGTGAATAAAATATCTCCAAGTGGTGCGTAAAGGTTTTTGGTTCAATTAAAATACACAACTTTAGGTAAATTTAGGCAAACTTCAAGTGTTCATTCTATTTAGTTATTAGTTAGGCAGTATAGTGCCGTATAAAATGAAGCCAAGAAGTTACCAATAAGGAAGTGTCGCACGATGGTGGCGGGCTGGAACAGTACGTCCTGCGCTACAAGCGAGGCGGGCGCGGCGCCGCCCAGCTGGATGGGCTCGGGCTGCAGTACGGTGACGGGCACGCGGAACACCGGGCCCTTCGACACCGCGCTCACGTCGTACGCCAGGATACTGCAACCACACATTTCCATTATGTTACTTTGGGAACGACCGGAAGGATACTGGGGACTGCGTTGGCCAGGAAGCGGATCGTCGTGGCGGTGTCTCTGGACAACGCCGACGCATTCAATTCGGTGCATTTTAGAGGTACTCCAGCACCATCCTCCATCCATCCATCCATCCATCCAGGGAGACTGGTACCTGCCTATCTCAGTCATGTAGTCGATGAATACTTGACGGACAGTTCGGTCATCTCGACACGCTGGTGCTAGCTAGCGAACGGGTAGCATCAGACGGTAGCCGGCCTGATGAGACAAGCGGAAATTTAGGAATTGGAGAAGGGTAGGATTGGGCCTCCGGTACCCCCACTCACAGAGCAAAACACAGCATTGTGGTTGTTGCACGCCGGTTTTCTGCGAGGGCGTAATATCACTCCGATCGAGCCGACCCATGTTGTAAAAAGGTGAATTTGATACTGCAATATGCAATATTTTTTCAGTTTTTTTTTTAACACTTAAGTATGAAACGCACGCATCAACATTTTTCCTAAATAAATAACGGTGTATTCATATTTTACCTAGTAAAGTGTGGTCCAGGTTTAAGGCCCGTGGTATCGACGCGCACAGTCCAGGGCCGGGCCGCGTTCATCATGTCGAGGTACTGCGGACAGGAGACCCAAGCCGCGTCGCAGGTCAGGGCCAGGCGCATACCGAACGCGATCTGCTTCGGAATTACTGATATGTCTGCAACACACACACTATACATAGCTTTCCTTCTATCTGCTTCTAGAATACACGAGGAGTCATAAAGCTGCAGTAAGTAGTTCAGTCAATACAAATAGAGGTGATATTATGTTGTTACTATTTAGTTTTTTTTTGTTTTTGTGTTTTACGGTTGGCAGTTCTGTATTAGAAAATTTGAACGAGGCACATTTATGGTTTTACCTGTTGCTGTGTAATTATTTATTCTATGTTCATTTATTAAACTTAAAACTACGCTGCAGTTATTTTTTCATTGAATCACAGCAGTTTTCTTTTATAACGGATTAAGGTAGGAACGGGACGGTGAAGTAGTTTCATTAAGAAACTGCCCAACAGAAAAACCTTTTAACATTATCTCATTTTGACTTTTGTTACTTCATAAGTTCACTTAAAAGTTCTAAAAATCTTCGAGTTTAATGGATCTTTGGTTGCTTTTACTGATATTAATACTTAACATAGACAAGATCAATAGATTCAATATAAAAGTCAATATCTACATAAATAAACATCACAGACATACCATCACAGATATACTTCTTAAGAAAATCCTTGAGCAAAGGTATTTTCGGGCCTACGAATTGAAAATACGGGTCAAGACAACAACATATTGTCTGTACAAAACATATCTCCATATGTTCTAGGAAAAGTATAATGGACTTTAGTAGTACAGGTACCTATAAGTGTGAAGTTTATACTCACTCTCCATGTCGTTATGGTCTTGTAGGAACTGTGGTTCGACAGTAATGCCTATGTCTTTGGGTACGTCGTCGATACGTGGCCTCAGCAGTATTCCCTTCGCGTTACTGGGCCCGCATTGTATGCTGAATGTCACGTCCCGCTCCGGTGCAGACGAATATTCGCTCAACAGGTCGAAAGCCTAAATAGAACATTTTATAATACTTTTTGACCTCAACATATAATGCACATAAAATAGTCATATTTGAATTTTAACAATATTTTTCAAAGTCTAAAGGCCATAACTCCTTTGGTGTTTCGGTGGTCCACGGCCGGCGCCGATTGCTTACCATCAGGTAAACCATCAGCTCGTTTGCCGACCTATCTCATAAAAAAAACCTCGGCACAATAGATTGGACTTTAAAGAGATTAATTTAGGATATATTTTACCTTCTCAACATTGAGCAGCCCACAGCCTTGTGCCCAAGGCTCCACATGTGACAAATAATTGGCAGAGTTCTCCAACGAACGTTTGATGGAGTACGGCGAGTATGCGAGATTCTTTGCCTTCAGTCCAGATACCAGCATAGCTGGGGATAAAGATAATATTTGTATAAAATAATTGTAAGACTTAACAAGTTATAACAACACCTATAATTTTTATATATGGAATAACTTACCCACTGCACCCGCAACATGAGGTGCTGCCATCGATGTTCCATTCATTAACTGAGAATTCCTTAGAGTAAACCTGTAACAAATATCGAGGTTTTATAAAGCTTGCGGGTCTAAGGATGATTTCTTAATCAAACTTGGCGAGTTTATACATTACTTTGATGCTGTGGACCATGGTGAAAATAGTGTTCAATGGCATTAGGGTCACACCTCAGTAATGATGAACATGGTGGTGGACTCGAAGTGACTGTCTGAATATTGCAATTGCATTGAATGTAATGTATCGTAGTTACCTGGCGACTGCAGCGACGGCCCCGCCGGGCGCGCAGACGCTGACGCCGGCGGCGCCGTCGGCGGTGGGCCCGCGGGACGACCAGCTGAAGGCGCCGCCCGGCAGCCGCGCCCGCATCGAGTACGCCGCCGACATCATCTCCGGGGACACGTACGCGCCCACTCCTACAGCGGGAACAATATACACGATCATACTCGATACAGATGGACCGATTACATTACCATGTCAGGCGAAATAAGATTGGCTTCCCTAAAAGTCTCGACTAGATGTCATGGTATGAAAGTGCTTGATGATTATTACAAAGACACGTAAAGTAACTGGTGAAAGCGCGGGTCGTATGTATTGTATCACGAACTGAAATAAACATAATAAATGTTAGTAGTGGCAGATTGATTCAGTTTTTATATTTCGTTCATAGCCGACCATGATGCTTAAAAGGTTATGTAACTTGATCTGCTTCAGAGAATTAAAGGAAATAAAGTAAAAAGTTGGGCATACCAATGAGTATGGGCTGGGCAATATCTGGCGGGGCCCCGACGGTGCAGAGTGCGGGACCGTGGTTCCCAGCCGACACTACCCACGACACATTGTACCGGTTCACCACCTCACAAATTATGTCGCCGACACGACTGCGAACAAAGACCAATTAAAATACCCCACTGGAACTAAACACTATTTTAAGTCAAGAACGATATGTTCTTTACTTTAATAAGAGGACAATTGTAGCAAGCTAGATCGTAACATAGTTGCTACCAGTGACCTTAGTTAGTATATACCTCATATGGCTAAATTAATTAGAAACAAGTCAACAACTTCTACTATTTATAGGCTATATAGTTCCTTGCATGCAAGGCCAATTGCTACATGTTATAAGGCCACTCACCCAGAATTAGACCAATGAGCATGTTCTCCGTAGCTCATATTAATGACATCTATCTTCATCTTCTTGGACAGCTCCATAACCTTGATACAAGCCCGCACGAGTGCCGTGCCAGTTTCCATGGAGCCCAGTCGACTGTCTCCGATGGTGAGGGAGACAATCTTAGCACCAGGAGCCACGCCATTACGCTCGGGCTCATCGGGGAAGTAGCCTGATGCAATCGCGGCTACGTGTGTGCCGTGGGTAGCTGGAAGCCACATTTAATAAGATATTAAAATTGATTCATTGGTGCCAAGTTCTTTCTCTACTTTGTCAAGTGATAAATATTTGTACAATATTACATTAGACATCTGCTAATATTTATCAGTATCAGTATTTTATACAATATAGAATACAGAGTGTACATCGTATGTACATGGAAAACGAACCCAAAATGTAGAGCAGTAAAAAAAGAGAAAGAGATACAACAACAAGTATGTAGCAAGTATAGTTAGTATGAGAAATCTCTATCACAAAAATCAATACAAAACTTTTAGTTAGATAATCTAATACTGATAAAATACTTAAAATACTAATAAAAGCATTATATTGATAACATATAATCCATCACAAGTGGATAGCATTTTTCCTACTAAAACAGTACAAATCTGTATGGCACAGATTCAGAGGAAAACAGTAAAATACTCATGTACAAATAAGGCGTTGAAATGAATGTTTACTTACAGCACATGCCAACAACCTCAAGTGTCTGTCCCTCATCATGGACATTGATACTGATAGTCATCTCGTCAAATGGTGTAAGATGCGTGTGTTCATGGGTAACGCTGTACTCGCCCAGGAAGGGACCCGAGGCCAGGTCGCCGCATTCTGAAGTATCGATGCACGCTCTGTTGACAAAAATTTCGCAAGTTATGAAATGGGTATTTTTATATATGCTGGGCTACTGACACACGTGACATCGTTTATTTTCACATGCTTATTTATACATGTTTAACAAGGAATCTTGAAAAAAATCTTAAGAAAACCTAAAAAATCTTCAACCTAAAAACAACCCTAAAACTGAAATTTTGTATACATGTTTATTGTGACTCTAAATTAACAAAAATATCACAGAAATCGCATTTTTAAATTGAAAATAATGTTTCTTATGTTTTAAGGCTGCAATTAGCCACAGTACAAGTACAGAAATGGGATAGAAAAGATAAGGGATTTTGGCCTGACCATCGGAGCCTTAAGGAAAACTTTGTTTAACACTGAACTTTTGTAGAATTCATATGTGATTTGATTTTGCCGTTAGTTGATTGTGTAATATTTGTTTGTTTTTTAACATCATATAATATGTATAACCTACTACTTTTGCATGGTTTATCTACTGCTTGACTCCTAATAGTGGGAGTGTGATGTTTAAACCTAAAGTTATAGTTTAAACATCACGAATTTCTGGAGATTATTGCAGTCTTCAAGTTCATAATATTGAGTATGGATTGCAATTTGCATATTTTATTTCAATATTAAAGTTTAAAATACCAATTCAATTTGCAGTAAATATAAATTATGCAAGCAGATGACTGTCATTTACAAATTAATCTAATCATGAAGGATTAGCAGTAAACTATTGTTAAACTTGAAGCATAGTTTATTACCATGACATTTTGTGATTAAATGTGCAAGAACAAAGACTAATCAGTTATAAAATAATGTCTTCATTCAGAAACTCATTACTATTTGAATAAGTCTTCTATACAACACATATCTATTGAAGTGGACTAAATAACTGATACTATATCACATTCAATTTAAATTTTAGTTACCATGTAATTTTTAATGCTAATGTACTTTGATATAAATTAATGATAACAATAAAATTAGAAGAATACTTATTTTTAAACTTAATTGCTTTGTATTAAGATAATTTTTAAATCATTATACATATTCTGCTTTTATTAAAATTGTCTACATTTTATTTGTATCTGTTACCTGACACCATTATTTTGCTGCTCTGTAATTTATTGTACCTACTGGGAATCTTATTTGAAATGTCAGGGTATTTTTATTGTATTTTAAATTTTTGAACCAATAAACATATTGTATTGTAAAAAGGAATTTAAATGTGAAGTTTAAATGAAAAAAAAAACATACCTCCAAACATTTCCATCGTGGAACAGTACACAGTCATAGGTAGGGCCGACATCATTGTACTTCTTCTCTGCATTTTGCAACACCTCCACCCTAGCTTCCAATTCCTCCTTCTGAATTTTATCTTCTGGACTTAATATTGGATTTTTAGACACTAAAAACAAGAGATAATTAATTGATTTAACAATTTTATTCTTTTTAATAATTGATTTAATAATTTTATTCATTTAAACAGATTGTTTATGGCATAGGGCAGATAAAGAGTAGACTAAGCACTCATAATGGTGCCAGCCATGATTACCCACAACACCTAAGGATTTTGGGGTGCTTCACCAGGCTTTCAGTGATAGGGGATTTCCATGGAAGAGGATTTACAATCTCACTCCTTTGTGATGTGGACTTTCTATCCACTCCAATATAAACATTTGAAAATATAATATTTCATTTTAAAATAATTGAATTAGCCTTCATAAGAAACATGTACTGTGTACAGTAAATTATACTAACCAACATCATTTTCAAAATCTTGCAAATTTTTATTAGCTTCAGCAAAAGCTGGCTTGTAGCCAATGTCCCAGCTATGTTCCTTGCGATGCTCTTGCACACGCTCCTTCAACTTTGTAGGGTATATACTGAATGGGTGCAGAATACCCACTCTCCATGATCCTGATGGATTCTTCCATGTTTCTGGGATCTGTAACCATTATATCTTAATTAATAAGTTTACTTTGCCAGATTTCATTATTTGGTTTCTAGTTTTTATTGATCCCAAAATGTAATTAAAAATATTTATTAACATAAAAGTTTTAGTTACTAATTGAAGGAAAACAAAATTATTTGTCTGGCACCATGCCACTGAGATGAATCAACAAGTTCTTTGTTAGTGCTTTGTTATTTGACTGAAACATACATATCTAATTACTTTTAAAATAGCTGGTAGTAATATTAATGTAAGAATTGTAACCAGGGGAAAAATAAGCAAGCCATACAAGAAAAGCAAATAAATAAGTAAGCCATACAAGAAAAAATATTCCGGATATTCAGGATAATTATGTACCTATTACAATTCTTAAGAGTTTTAAACCCACAATAGACTGTCGTAAAGTGGATAGGATATAGATATATCAATACACTCATGGAGTAATACTTATATCAAGTTAAACATAAATTATTAGTTGTTTTTCATTCAATTTCGGGAGAGTTTACCTTTAGTTTGCGGCCCGTGAGACCGGTAATGCACCCATCGGTGACTTTTTTAATGACAGTACTGGTGTCCACATCGCCGCAGCCACTACAGTCATACCTCTCAATAACCTTCGTTTCACCCGTACTAGTTACCTGCAACCTCCGTAATAATTAATATTGACTCAAACTTCAACAAAACTGCAACTAAACAAATCGTGACATGACAGTTTTTACCGTGAGTCCAGCAGCCGCTGGATCGACGCCCGAATCAAAAATAGCAATAACAGTATCTCTTCCATCATAAATTGGATTTTTGGTGATAAATGATACAACTCCCGTTTCTTTTTTCGGCATTAATCCCCAAACGGGGAAATCACAGTCGATCGGTGCGTCTGCCATTTTTGATGACCCGATAACTAGTGTTACCAAAGGAAGAAAACCAGTTATTAAAACACAGTGTTTCCATAATAAAATATTGAATGTCTGGTTGACTACGACATTTATATTTCAAGAAGTCGTTGTTATAACTATATATTATTATAATCAACATTCAATCATTCAATAAGCAATCAGAGTGTAATTAGTAGGGTAGTAAGGGTAAAGACACAATGAGAGTCACTTTTGCGCTAAAAAAATACTATTGTAACTATAATCGATATAAATCTAGACAGTTGCCGTTGACTAAAAACACCATCAGGGATAACTAAGTCGGGTCTTTTTATTTCATTATTTAGAGTTCGACTCGATCAGATTACATCCATACTCAAATCCAAAGTGAAATAATATGGCGTTGTGCTTTAGGATTGTGGTGATGATCTTCAAATAATAACCCTCATCCAGTCATCCTCATATACTAAACCCCTAAAAGACCAGTAACGCATGTGTAACTATTCGATGTTGCGTTTATGCATGGGTGGTGTCGATTGCTTATCCACAGTTCCACTTGCCTACTGATCCCATTATAAAAACATTAGACAGTGTAACTAAATGTTTGGAAACATAATCATTTCTCTCATTTTTAGTTACCAAATCTTTCGTCTTCGATCAATAATAGTACAATTATTATCGAAGACCAAAAATAAATATCGATCACTGGGTCCTTGTCGAAAGCCACATGGTACATACAATACATACTGGTATATAACTTACAATAAGATACAGCCATAAAATAAAATAAATACCTATGTTGTCATAGGTGTCGTAAGAGTTTGACAGATACATAAAATTGTGACATAAAATATAATTAAGCAATAATTGACAACAATAAATAATGTGGTTCAACATTTTACCTGGAGCCGTAATTATTGCTGCATCTGTTGGATTACCAGGATACGGACTTTGGTGGTTACACTATTTGGTTTTAGGAAACGTTAGTAAAAATAATGTTATTTATTTCTAAAAAAAACATTACACAGTTGAGTTTTCATAACACTAGATTACTTTGTTGTACTATAATGAAAATGAATAAGCGAGTCTCAAAATGTTTAAATGGAAGCCAAGCCCAATGTTAAGGACGTTTAGACTAATGGGAATGTGACCTACGTCTAGCTTCTGCCAATGGCTTCGCCCGCAGTATTACGGTAAAAAGTAGGCTACCTATATATTATTTGGTAGTTTAGTTACGTGAAAGAGTTAAGAATCATTTATTCATCTAGTAGGACTAATATGATAAGTTTGTGATTATAAAAATATATTTTACTCGCCGACCGCAGACCCGCGCTTACGGTGGCCGGAGATCATCCCTTGATCCCCGACGCCCGTAGTGTCGCCTATCACGACGGCTGGGGCGTGGGCCGCCTCCCTCTTTGCGAGCATAACTGCCTCACAGAAGGAGGAGACGGCGTCCCAGTTCCTCTCACTCCGCACCATGGCCTCGACTAAGTCGGGGGCGAGTCAGTAACGGCGTACGAACTCATTTAATAAACTAAATTCTTAAAAAATTCTACACCTAAATTGTTGTCCCGGTGCACAATAAAAATAGATGTAAGGTATAGGTTTAAGAAAGTGCAAAAATACTTGGAATTTTTGATTGGAATATTTTGATCAAAATATCTCAATTAAAATTATAATGTTATTGCTTATATATTAAACTAGCGGCCCGCCCCCGCTTCTCACGGGTAGGTATAACTATCCTCGCTATCAAAGGGTCACTTTTTCCTTATCTTCACCTCTACTTTTCTAATATTTTCTTTGATGAGAACCTTCTCCTGACAATAACAAACACAATAAAAAAAGAATTAGTAAAATTGGTCCAAGTGTTGTTGAGTTATGCGCTTACCGACACATTTTGCGATCCATTTTTATATATAAAGATAAAGATAATATTTAAAAATTACCAACCTGTTCGATTAGATCCACTTTTCCCTTGGTCACACTCGGCTATCAGATTGGACGATTTTGGTACCGAATCTGGTAACACACAATTTACTGTCATTCTAATTACGAAATTGTTGCTACTTTGCTTAGTCCGATAATTTGTGAAAATGTGGTACGAAATTCTGCCGAGCGCTTTCATTATCACGGCAGCCTTAGGTTTGCCAGGATGGGGTCTATATCACATTCACAATTTAGTTTTAGGCAATGTAAGTACAATAAAAATGTTAGATAACCACTCTCAACATAGTATCTTGTCCTATACTTCCATAGATCATACAGAGTAGAATCACAAATATTTTGGTTTCACAGATAATAATATACTTACCGACCTTTAACATACTGTCAACATCATGCATAATTATACTCAATCCAGTAATAATTCTATAAAAACATTGTATGTCATGTTTACTGAATACTAATGTAAGAATAACAAAATACTGATCTTTTTTATCTTTAGGTGATTTCCACTTAGACGGGACAAATATAATGGTCTATACACATCTAAATATTAATAGTTTAATAAAATTATTACTGTTTTACAGCATTACAGGCGCACTCTTGACTCCAGGTGGGACCGCCACATTTACCAGAGGGATCTGAGACTTACTGGAAACCCTTACAAACTAACTGTAAGAAGCTTTATCGAATTCATGGTCTTTATCTTATCCGGTGAAAATAAAAATAAGCATATATTTGTTGCCATTTTTCTTGACACAATCTCCATTGACATAGATGTGGTTGAATTTTTCAATACCTGTTGTTTTATAACTATTCATTTAATTTTTGTAGTATGACTTACATAACTGTTGAATGAAATATCAGCTAGTTTTCAGCAATGCTAGGAGTTCATAAGCAGCAATATTTTTTTAATTTAGTTTACTTATTTATTTCACTTATTGTATTTTCAAGCTCCTCTTTTTAATTAAAATAGTAGATTATCTATAATACCTCTCATAATATTCATTATAGAGATGTAAAATTTGTAAGCTTGTATATAGGGGATAATCTATGAAACCGCTGGTTTGATTTCCAAAATTCTTTTACTGATATATAATGGTAATCTACAATGTTCCTGATTGCTATAGGCAATAAAATATCATGCAACGATCTTAAAGAGTTGTGCTGCCAGTGAAACTGTGAAAGAGTAGCTAATATAATTTAGTACAAAACATCCTCCAAATTTCATGACTGAGACTTGTCTTGTGGTTGTAGTCGTAACATTTTCTTCTCATTTTTCAGGGTCTGGAGACAATTGATGATTGATGAAGATATTCATTAGTGTTTGATTGAATTATGTTCTATATTAGATATTTTTGTTGGTAATAAACATACAATAATTTATTTTGGTGTTTGTGATAAACTGATTTTTATTATAATTTTTATTAGCTTTGACTTAATATACTGTAACAAAAATTAAAAATGAAATAAGAAATATCTACTGCAAATGTGGGTGTTGAACTTGGGATATAGGATTTGTTTCTCATATTAGGTAAATAGATTTTTCTTTATTTGCATATTATAGACTGTTGAAATGTCTGACATTTTTTCTGTTTCAAGACCATTGTTATAATCATATGATTTGCAGGATAACTGCATGGTTAGTGCAGTGGTTAGGCAATTGGCTTCTGTGCAATGTGTCGCAGGTTCGATTCCCGTGTGCAACAACTCTGTTCCATTAATTATTGGTCCAGATCTGTGTGTGAACTTGTTTACCTCTTTTTGACGCACTGACCCACAACTCACGATACAGGAGAAAATCCTAGTATTCATAGAAACGTAAAACCTAATTTTAACAGTAAATAAAAACGAAATTCATTATAGACCCCTTTTATCACATTATAATAAAATAAATGATGATGATGTATTGTTGTTATTGCTTGCATCTTCATCAGGAATTATAAAAGGCCTCTCTAAGCATATATTGTTGAAAAAGTGAAGAAATAATGTGGAGGTATTGGTTGTAAAATTTAAGTACCTAACAAGGAAATTACTTATATAGGTAATTACTCTCTGTTTCTCTCTAGTACTCTCTGTTTATTCAATGTGTAGTTTTTCTGATATCTACTAAAAAGTGTTGAACCTATTAGTTATCGATATTTTGTGAAAGAATAAAAAAGAAAATTTTCATTTCGATAAAAGAATTTTTTTTTATTGAATTATTTCGAATTGCGGAATCCAAAATGAACGTCACGTGATCAATCAATTGTCACAATTGACAATGACTATTGACGTTGACAATGACAATTGACAGGCAAGCAGGTGCTGTTTTGCGTTTGTTTACTGAATTTGTAATTTAGTACCTAAATTATTTAGCCATGCTTAAATAATAAACATGGATAAAGATACTTGTTTTATTGACATCACTGCAGAATTCTTGGGAGTTGCTTTTCACAGCATTCTGTACTACACATCAGTGTACCCTAAAAATATTTTTGAAATGCGTAAAAAGTACAATGTTGTTGTTTATCGTTCTATTCATCCTGAAGTGAATCAGTATATTGAGCTGTGCTTGAAGACTATCGTGGAATGTTTGAAGAATAACCAACTGGACTGCGTGGACTTTGTGGTAACTGACAGTGAATATAAGCCTTTATTAAAATTTGTCTTTCAGTTTGATAAGGACAACATGTTTGATGAGACTGTTGACGCTTATTTAGTGCAATGTGAGCAGAATTTGAGAGCCTTCTGCTTAAAATTATCTTCTATTAGCAATTGCTTAAAAGAACTTCCTGAAAATAGCAGCTTCTCCATATACATTCACACCAATGAGTCCAATGCAGTTGCAATGTCCACTAATCCAGAGTTTGAAGAGTTTCCATTAATTGAAGTAAAAGATATTTATGAAGACACAGACAAAATTATTCCCCTCAGCAGGTTTTCTGTTAGAAGCTATGCCATAGATACCTTTGTGGAACTGAGGTAGATTTGTAAGATTTGTATATATGTGTAGTCAAAGCCAAACATATGAGGGCATTCACTATACTCATAAGTCAAAGACACAACCGTGCCACATTGGCACAAACCAAAAATTACCATAAAGATAGCAGGATGGGATGGATATTTATTGCGGGAAGGCTGTGCGTTGGCATGAACATGATTGACTATAGCAGCATTACTTTTTTAATTATTTATGTCATCATTTATTTATGGTGATATGAAAGTTAGGTCGATGTTAATCGTAACCATAAAATACTGTAGATAGCAAATAATTGTTGAAATTTTTTTTTTAAATAAAAATAATTTTATTTTTATTCAAATTATTTTATTTAAGTACTCAAAAAACCATACCTATTTCATATTGTTTATTGTTCAACTCAAAGTAACATAATAGAGACTCAATAAATACCATCTTCATTCTTCAGCTTTACTCTCAAACATCTCAACCTGGAGTATATCTCATCCCAGTCCACATAAGCTCCTATCAGTTGCCTTACATTATTCTCACTGTCCTCATACGCGTTCCGACCATGCAGCAACCTAATATTGTTGAAGCACAGAATGTCACCGGCAGCAGTCTTGAACCGCGCTCCAAACTTCTGGTTCAAAGCCAAGAAATTAGCGTGTGCTTCATACCAAGGCTTTACTAACTCTATGGGCCCAGGGAACTGGCTACCCCTTTGTGGAATTGAAAAATTAATTCTAGTTACTTCGCCGTGGCGGTCCAAGCAGATGACTGGATCACGGTGTAGTTTGAAAAACTCGTTACCGTCTTCTATACCGACATCTCGCCACTCGATTTCCGTGTCAGTAAGGAGCTTGTATTGTTCTGGGTGATGCACTTTCATGTATTGCGCGACGTAATGGCAGTCGGACAATAAATTTTCTCCACCTTTACTAACTGTTTGAACTAAACAATGCAATAAATTCACTCCAGGACAATATTCATAGTACGGCAGGTCGGTGTGTAGCTGTAAATTACTAGACAAATAGGCCACATTGCTCGTATTTGGAACATTTCGTACAACAAACTTAACGCCGTAATGTGTCCTCTTAGTAAAACCGATTTTATTAACAACTGCATCTATAGCTGTCTCGGAGGCCGGTGTGTTCTGAATCAATGCCACTCCGTAAACAGATAACTGGTATAGCCAGTTGTACAGAGCTTCGTCCGAATTAAGTATCTCATTGTAATCATGTTTGGAAAATATTTTTGGAAAGTCTTCGTTATTCCATGTAATTTTTTTGGGTTTATAAATTGTGTCCGTATATTTATTTTGGTTTTCTGTAGTGAAACCTCTGAATTTAAGCCAGTTCAAATTATACTGCGATGTATGCCCGTCGTCCCAGGTGACTTGTAGAGAATTTTGGTCCTTAGAGATATCTTTCGGTTTCACATTTAGGTCAAAATTGTTCCAGTCAAGTATCCTACTCTTAGCTGACGTATGATAGCACTGTTCACACTGGCAGTTCTCTCTCAACCACACGTAAGGGAACTGTAGTGATTCACCACGAATATCTACATTGAGTAAGTCGTCTGTTTTATTTTTGAATAGCGCATTTAGAGTATGAATTGTTTTGATACACGCAGCGCTTGGCAACGTTTTTGTAAATTTTGTCGCACTCGTAACAAGTCTCAAGGCGAACATGTCGACGTGCTGCCTCGACCGAACGTAAACTAGACTGAGTTTGGACTGTGATAATAATATACCAATTATAATTCATGTATTCATTTATTTAAACGAACTGGGATGTTGCTTACACTGAGATATGATTCAAAACTATTGTGTTGATAAGGTGACTGCAGACAGCTATTTTGATAAGTGAACCAATTATTATTTAATTTGATGATGTAAGAGCAATTTAGTTTAATTTAAGAGCAACTTAGCTATACGTACGTTTGAAACTAAGAATCAAGGCGCAACGGGAGCGACAGTTTTGGGATGGCAATAGTGGGCCTACTTGACCGCAACAAAGATGATTTATAACACAATACCTAGATCCTACTTAGTGATTTGTCTACCCATCTACTGGCATACACATCGTGACTTAAAACTCATACAGGGTCATTTGTAAATGAACCTATCGGGAAGCTTATATTTAGATATCCTAAAAGGGAGAGCTCAATTAGGTATACCTATAGAGTTACACGCTAATAGCTAAAAATCTCAAAATTCATTGGCTTGCTCATCGAACCGCTCACCAGCATTAGAAGAATGCAATTCTTTGGCATCAACATAAAGTGGATCTCTAATCCGAATAATAATAACCTAACGCGAATAATTATTTAAACCTAAGTCCACACAAATCACAATCTCAGTCACAGTATAAGAAATGGAATTTCCGTAAAGCAGATTACAGTAAGTTATACAATTTAATTAATTTAATAGACTGGACGGATTTGTACTCCATTCGAGACCCGGATTTGGCTTTAAAATTCTACTATAACAAAATATATGAAGCCTTTAATAATAGTATTCCTCCAAAAAATAATAACCTTAGTAAACGAATTTATCCAGAATGGTATACCTTAGAACTTATCAAACTAATTAAATTAAAGTACAAGTTGCATAAAAATTATAAAATAACCAAATGTCCGAGTGATTATGAGGCATTCTCTCGCTGTCGGGCAAGGGTTAAAGTGGATACCGCGAGTTGTCACCTGAGGTATAAAGATCGAGTACAAAATAATCTAGCTAATGACCCTAAGTCATTCTGGAATTACGTAAGGTCAAACAAAAACGCTACTAGTCAGTACAAACTGATTAAAGAGGGACGAGTTTTATCAGGTGATGAATCTGCTAAGGAGTATGCACGATTCTTCCATTCTGTGTACAACGAGGCGGCGGGCACTCTGAGCGCGGACGCGGCGTGCGCGGGGGCGACGCCGAGCAGCGCGTACGCGCACCTTGCCGGCCTCGAGCGGGCGGACGTTCGGCGCGCGCTCACTTGTCTGCCGCCTAAGCGCTCAGTGGGCCCTGATGGAATTCCACCCTTCATCTTAAGGGATTGCCGCATAGTATTAACGGAACCTTTACAGCACATATTTAATATTTGCTTATCGGCAGCACATTTTCCGACTCCTTGGAAACTGACTCGGGTGGTACCTATACCAAAAGGTCGGGGTGGCACGGATGTCAGTGATTTCAGACCCATTGCGGTACTGTGTGCACCAGCCAAAGTATTTGAGATGGCTGTTCACAATAGCCTTTATGCGCAGGTTGGGGCTCATTTGTCTGACGCGCAGCACGGCTTCCGTCCTGGATGCAGTACAGCGGGGAACTTACTACACCTGATGACGCTGTTGGTACCGGCTGTTGACGCCGGGCTTCAGGTAGACGTAGCCTACCTTGACTTCAAGAAGGCGTTCGACACAGTCGACCACGACATACTCCTGTCGAAGCTGGCTGGTATGGGTTGCACATATCATACTGTAAAGTTCTTCGCCAGTTATCTTCGAGATAGGCGTCAGTATGTGGACTGTGGCGGTCACTTCTCGGAGCCCTACTACACCAGATCAGGCGTCAGTCAGGGTAGTAATCTAGGACCCTTATTATTTGTTATCATGGTTAATGATTTACCAACGGTGGTCAGGTCAACATGTCTCCTATTTGCTGATGACCTTAAGTTGTCAGCAGTAATTAAAGACACAGCTGATCGTGACATGCTGCAGCACGACTTGGATAAAGTCACTGAATGGAGTCACTGCAATAAACTGCATTTTAATATTTCAAAGTGCTCGGTGCTTTCATTCACCCGTACACGAAGCCAACAACACCACCAGTACACCACGAACGGGGAGCCGCTGCAGCGTGTCACGGAGGTAAAGGATTTAGGCATCCATTTCTCCAGCGACTTACAGTTTCGCAAACATGTCGTGTATGTTTGTAAGAAGGCGTACAGGAATCTGGGATTTATGCTGCGTCAGGCAAATGATTTCACGAATATCAGCGCATTAAGGGCTTTGTACGAGGCTCTTGTGAAGAGTCATCTGGAATACAATGCGGTCATCTGGAGTCCGAGTGAAATAAAATATAAAACAATGCTCGAGCGGATACAAAATAAATTCATCAGATTTATGTATTTAAAAATATATGGAATATATCCGGGATACCCGTTACTGTATCCCACCTTATTCTGTATCGGGATGGTGGGGTATTACAAATTAGAAGTCAGGCGTGAAGTGGCATCGGCAACTTATCTTCTGAAGGTATTGAGAGGTAGTATACGAAACTCTGGTATACTTTCAGAGATAGGTTTCTGTATGCCGGACGAGTACGTGACGCGGCGGCGCCGGCCCCCGCTGCTGGTGGTGCCGCGGGCGCGCACCAACCTGCTGGGGCGCGCGCCGCTCACTCGTGCGCTGCGCACGCTCAACACGGTGGCTAATATCATTGACATATTTAACTGTACACTGAGCGAGTTCACAAGGACCACTTACTGTGTAGTATGTAAGGGAATATAATGTGTAATTTAAAGTTAAATAAGTTTATAGGAACTAAGTTTATTATAGGTAGTTATGTTGTTTATTATAAGTTTAGGGTCAATAGTTTAAGAAACATATTTTAATTTTTAAGTTACTATGTCGAATTAGGTTAAGTTACCTGTAATGGCAAAGTAATAAGTAGAAATAAATAAATAAATAAATAAACACATTCGTTTAATTGTAAATCATTTACATTTACAAACCGGACCTAAATTGGCCTTCATTTTTATCTATGGGGGATCGACCTTTATGTCGCCAATTTAACTTAAGAGAAGATTAGGTACGTATGACTATCTAAATAATTGTATAATTACTATCTGCGTGCGTAATACATATCTCTTGGGACAAAGTCTTAGTTACAAGTAGGTATTGAAGAGATAAATGATAAGGTTGGGAGACTTTTTTGTCAGGAGAAAATCATCAAATGCCTTCTCTCGCCCAGGGTAAGGCGAGAGGGAGTGTCAGACTCTTACGTACTTAAAACCTCCCCGTTCCACAGCCAACAGCCACCACAGATGAGACCCAACTGAGGGTCTAGAGGGATGGAGCTATAAAAGTTGTATAGCTCTATCCCTCTTTCTCGCCCGAAAGATTCACACTTTAACACTTCATGGGCTGATGTTCAGCCGGGGTTGCGGGGCAAGCGCAATAAGATACCGCGGCCTCGGCCTGGAGCTGGTCAAGGAAGGGCGTGGTTTTCAATCGTGGTCTTATTCATATTCCTGTTTTAATGGTCTCATGCATTTATTTGTCCATGTTTATATTTTCCAGATTTTTCTTCTTGTGCGCCTATTGCGGCAACACAGTCGATATTAAGTATATAACTTTACTTTCCACTAGGTTTTAGGTATTAAAACAATTGTTTTATATTATATAAAAATATTTAATAAAATTCAAATACATTATCTAAAATCATAACATTTGATTCATGTCAACTTAAATTAATGAAACTGCTGCTTACTGTTTATCTTATTGTAGTCTAAGTGCATTGGAGACTTGGAGTGAGTATATGGTACAGTCTGCTTATAATAAGGCTATATATAGTCATGTTTGAGAAAGTAACAACTAAGGCAGATTGGGACCAAGGTGCCCAATCTCCTTCACATAGGAGGTATTTCTGAGTATGTCTAAACTGACCGATCTGTTTTGTAATGTTGCAAGTTTAAAATTTGACCAGATCAAAGATTAGAATGTCTAATAAGTTGCAACCCACGTAAAAGTTTGTGGGACAACACGGTGAAACATAAAAAAATAATGGAATTTTGATGTAAAATCAAAATTACAATGTAAAAATATAAATGTGTAAAATTATAAAATGACTTTGTAGCACGAAATATTTGTCTAAGATCATAAAAGCATTTGTATTATCTAATGTAAAATTTCGAGCGTGGTAACAATAAAACTATAATGTGACCATAACACATAAAGAATGACTTAGAGTAGAGTATATAGAAATCGAGCCTGTTAGTTTCAGTTGGTGCGTAATATTATAATAAATTAATCACTGTAAGTCTAAAAAAAACACTTAATTAACATTAAAATCAAATGAACCAATGCAATTTTGTAAAACTTAAAATATTAAATAATGCATTCAGAATCATTTAAAAAAAAAAATTAAAAATTATCATACAAATGAGTAACAGGCTTTTGGTAATAGTAATCGCAAAAATCGACTTTAACACTAAGCAATAAAGGTGTTATAGATAAAATGACTATATTAATGTTTGATCTGTACTTTGATTCTATGATAAGCGTTGCTAAGTACTCCTCTAATGTTCCAAATATCATTAAACCTCTCTGGTTGAGTGTTGAAATTGCTGTCCGTTGCCTTTGCCCATAACTCAAGCTGCAAATAAAATACGGAATTTTTAATTAAAAATAAAGACAACATATTATGTTATCCCCAAAAAATGTCAAAGTCAAATTCATTTCTTCCAACTAAACCATCAATTGGTACTTTTGAAACATCATAAAAGAATAGTAGTCTGTCAGTCTGTTCGTCGGTGAAGCTAGGGGCTTGTTCCAAATTGTAGATCCGAATAGAGAAGAACGAGCAAGGGACTCCATAAAGGAAATTATAGTTCATAAATAAATACATAATTGGTTTTACCTCTTTCTGTCCCTTACTGACAGGTATCCTGGCAGTCCACAACGTCCAGGCGTAGTGTTGTTGGGGAGGTGCATCATCTGACTGCATCTCCTCAGCCTGCACCCAGGTCTTGCCACAGTCTGGTGATATGTCCACTCGGAGGATCTTAGCGCCACCACCGGAGTATGCGTAGCCTTGTTGTTAAAAATATACGGTTAAATTGGTACTTGTAATGAGTTAGGATTTTTGTGGAAAAATCGAGAAAAGGGCGCCATTTACCTCTTTAAAATAAAATATTTTATTATAATTTTTTTAATTCATAAAGAGTGAGGATCTTCGCCGGTTTTAGGAAATATAAACATATCTGGCGGACAGTGTTGTACATTAGGAATTTGTATCCGTCATAAACTTTGATTGGCTGAGCAGAATAGGTTTTCGCGCCATCTATTGGCTTGAAGCTAACTCCGAATTATGATTATGCAAAAACAGATGGCGCCACATATTCAGTAGATCAAAACTGTTGAGGATCACTATCTTACCTCTGATTTCCACAACTCCATTCTTTGCGGTGACGGTGTCTCCGTGCGCGGGGTCGCAGATGGCGGAGGTGACGGGAAGGCTGTATATGGGCGGGGCGCTCGCAAAGTCTGCTGTCTCCCATGTTTTAGACGCGTTGAAGGAGCGATAGTCCTTCTGGTGCCAATGGGACGAGCTCTCGTCTTTTGATATTGTTATTGATTCTTTGGACAAAAAAATGGTATTCAGTTTCTAATAGAATTGACTAGGAATTTTTCAAGAGTTTTGGAATGCAGCTTGAATAGGCCAGCCATGAAGCGACATGATGTGTCAGCGTTTTATCTGGTAAATGAGAGTTTTGGATGACAAAACCTGTGATTAATTGAAGCATAATTTACTGACTTGGTTATCATAGGTACCTCTGGCGTTGGAAGTTTACTAAGGCTGTGTGTCATTAGGCAGGTTATAAGCTTCGTTGCTTATAATAAACTACCAGCCAAGGTAATTTTAAAAACTTCCCAAAAGTTCCTTACCGAGCCACTTGACGCTCCTGACGGCCGGAGCCCCGGGCACTATAACCCGCAGCGGGTACCCGTGGTCGGGCGGCAGTACCGCGCCGTTCATGTGTGTAGCGAGGAGTATGCGGTTCTTGGGGTTCAGGGCCTGTTCTAAGGGAATCGATGTCGAGAAGTTCACTCCTGTCGCGTCTATGTCTGATCCCGTGAACTGGAGACAAAATATTTTTATATATATATAATATTTTTTTTGATTTCTTTATCGATAGAGTCGTGTCCTTAAATTGCGTAGTAAAAGATTAACACAATGGACAATGGAATTGAAGAAAATCAACGGTCAACTTTGTTTTACCTTGAGAAGTTTAAAAATGTCGAAGTTTTTATAACAGTTAATATTTTACTTTTACATCCCTTTTAAGTGTTAAGGTAAGAGTGATGAAATTACGCTACGATCGGAAAAGGAGGATCCTACTTTTTTGACATCATCATTGAATGCTCTCAATTAGCAATGTGTGTTGCCACACCCTATAAGAAACTTCCTACTAAGAAAATGTTTAAAAAGAGATGTAGTAGAATACTGGGATAAAATATATACGTTACAATGACGTGTTTCCCGGCGGTGCTGGTGTCCTCCAGTCCGCAGGCCTTGAGTACATCAATGAGGAGCACGCCCTCCCACACCGCGTTACTGATGGCGCCGCCCTGCCAACTGATGCCCTTCACTGGCTTCACCTGCTTCGGATTCAAAATGAAATAGAACCTTAAGTTATTATCATAGCGGTTTATAATGGGATACATGCCATTATTATCGACTGATAGATTTTTAGCAAATAATCCAGAGTGAAGAATTCCGCTGAATGGTCTGACTAACTGGAATTTAGAGAAATTTTTATGGAGGTATATACTTATAGCGACTTGCTAATGTCGCGCGGTTACACGTGCTGCTCAGCTCCTACAAATCATAGCGTGATGTTTTATAGTCCAAGGCCTTCCTCGATAAATGTACTCAAACACAAAAATAATTATTCAATTCGAACCAGTAGTTTTGGAGATTAGCGCGTTCAAAGTAAGAAGCATCCAGTTTTTATAATATTATAACTACTAGCGGCCCACCCCTGCTTTGCACGGGTCCAACTATCTCGCTAACAATGAAAGGGTCCCTTTTCACCGATTTTTCCATCTACTTTTCTAATATTTTCTTTCATAAAAACCTTCTCCTGACAATAATAAATACAATGCAATCTGCTTGTGATCACGACCTGTGCAACCGGGTCGAAACATCAAGCCTACCAAGGTATTCAAATTATAATTTTCCGCGTTAATACCCGCGTAAATATAATGTTGTTAAGATGAAACGCGAAAGTTTAAAAGTTAGTATAATAATAAATACAAAACAAAAGGATTTGGTAAAATTGGTCCAGCCGTTTTTGAGTTATGCGCTTACCAACACATTTTGCGATTCATTTTTATATTATAAATAGATTAAGGAAATGTTCCGATTGGTTACACACTTCAACAAAGATTTGGGATACCAAGCAAAGTTGTAGAAGAAAATCAAATAGGTAGCTGACAATAAAATATTTCTCAAGGTCATTTTGTAAGTAAAAAGAGTACCTCATTCATCTCACTGCGTCGGTTACCGGCACACATGAGCGCGGCGCGCACGGCCGTCCGCGGGAACTGGTCCAGCTGCTGCAGGCTGAACTCGCGCGTCACTGTCTGCCCATTCTTAATGGTCACTCGTACGCGATGCTCAGACGAGTCCAACTCTGGAACAGGCATGTGTTGACGGACGTAAAATAATTCACTGCAAAGAAAAGAACACCGTAAGATACGAATAGGATATTGTGAAGCATTAGGTATCATTTAAAACATGGTTTATAAAGGCTAAAATTACAAAAGGTTGAAGTTATGCATGTAAAAGAAAGAAAGAAAAAAAAACCCATTTATTCGACAAATGGTCGTGCATAAGTACCTAACAAAGTCCAGGGAAATGGGAGCAGACACAATAATGCAGTAATTGGACGAAAGCGGGATGATTTTGGCACATGATGGTCAGTTTGGTAACATTTATAGAATAACTAGCTACTTTCGCGCGGTTTTAATGAAGAAACATTGAAGCTATCCATTAGTGAAAGAATTTTAGCAATCCAACCAGCGTTTCCAAAGATTACCACCTACATAGAAAATTACAAATAGATCTTTATAATATAAGTACCTATAGATATCCTTTTCACAACACCCTAGATGTTAATTTATGGGCAAATAATTAAATCAAAGCAAAAATACAAAACACACACAACATTTACCAACATACTTGGGCGTGTCGAAGTGTGCAACCTGCAGTTTGGCCGGTATCTCCGCGTTGAATGGCTTGCTGGTCTTCACTATCAGCCGCTTGTCCCTAATCGGTTCCTTCACCCAGAGCTCTTCGTCAGAAAGGTCTACCATGTCGTCTTCGTGGAGGTTACCTACGCATATAAAATGTATTACTAATAAATTTTAAACGTAGTGACAGCTATTGATTCATTTCATTTGGGGATTTGAGGTTTCCCATCTTTTTGCTGGTAATATTTTTTATTCACAATAACGTTGCCCCACGCTTGGTCTTTCTCCTGACATCCAAACTCGGAACAACAATGGATAACACAAAAAGTTATTCCGTGTGGGAATTGAAACCGCGACACATTGCACAGCAGCCAGTTGCCTAGCCGCACCAACCGTGCAGTCAAAGTATTTGTTTCGCTATCGCACCGAAAATGCACATTTTATCATGTTTCGTCACATTCGTTTGTACAAACATGGGTTGTTCAACTTATTTTGTGGCAATTTTCGCATTCACACACGCTTACCTATCCTATAAGATTCCAATAAGGCGTAGATCTCTTTCGTCTTGTGCATTCCGTAAACATTCCAGAACGGTTCGATGCTATAACCTCCCGCGTTCATGATCTGGTCCCCTCCAGGATGGGAGGGGAGGAAAGACGTCACATCGTACACGCCATTCTTGTATGTTACCCAGAAGCTTTTCCTGTGAACAAAATTCAAGAGCAAATGAATGAAAGGCGCCAGGTAGCTTTTCATTTTCTTACTTTCATATTTTGAACATGTTTGAAGTAAAATAATGGATCTACGAGGAAAATAGATTCTAGTCAACGAACACCCAGTTAGTTCGTTTTGATGGAATAAACGAGTTGTTGTATATGTTGTGTGTTGTGTATGTACCTGGTAAGCAATCGGAGCTGCCCACATATAGCCGCAAAACCAAAGGAGTGTTGCAAGTGCGTTGCCAACCTTTTTTTTTATGTAGTTGGTCGGCAAACGAGCAGACGGATTACTTGATGGTAAGCAATCAGCGCCGCCCATGGACACCCGCAACGGAGGAGTTACGAGTGCGTTGCCGACCTTTTAGGGATTAAGGATTTGGAGATTTAGGGATTGAGGAGGGATTGGGGGCGGGGAAGGTTTAGGCCTCCGGTAACCTCACTCACACGGCGAAACACAACGCTGTGGTTGTTTCACGCCGGTCTTCTGTGAGGCCGTGGTATCACTCCGGTCGAGCCGACCCATTCGTGGCGAAGCATGGCTCTCCCACACTTAAACCTTTTTGGGACCTTTTACCTTTTTTGGGATTTAGAGATTTGGGAGGGATTGGGTTTTCGATAACCTCACTTGCACGGTGAAACACATGTGCTCACACCGATCTTCGCGAGGCTGAGGTCAAGCAGGCGCATTCGTGGTAAAGCATAACTGTCACATACTATCCTGTTGTTATTTTTCTGCATATCAGCATCGAAGCCAATACCTATAGTGTTTATTTTCTAATTAAAATCGGCTATCAGCAAACAATTCAACGTTCGATAGATTAACAGCTAACTCTTCTCGCTTACTGATTTCCATGCTTATTGGACTACAACGAAATTACACTTTTATGAGGCTATATTGAGATGTTTTCTTATGGTTAATTAAAATTAAGGAACTGATATTAAGTATGGAGTTAATATTTATTCCGATGTTTAATGTGTATTTCGCCATGTATCTAAGTGGGGTTATCGGAAACCCAATCCCTTCTCTCTCCCATCCCTCTCAAATTTCTAAATTCCCAAAGCCCCCTAGTTCCAATCTGCCCCCCCCCCTCCATTTCCAATACCTAATCCTCAAATCCCTGATTCTTAAACGACATGCAAAGTAAATCTGGTGTGGGTGTCCATGGGCAGCTCCGATTGCTTATACTATCACAGAACGATTAGACTCGACTGCTTTTTAGCCGTATTTATCGCAAATAATAGTAGTTTTTTATGATATAGTAAATATTTAAATATGCAGGTACTGAGTTTAAATATTTTTTGGCAACATTCGAGTTGGACACAGGTAATTTATTTATGAAGGTTATCTTAAGTAGTTATTGTGAATGATAAAGTCATTTCTTTAGGAGTGTGCCTTTGAAATGATTAAATTATCGAAAGGAAGATAGCACAAATCATGTTATCCGTATTTTATTGAAGGACTAGCTACTTTCACGTGGTTTCACCCGCTGCTCGGCCACATTTGATCGTAGCGTGATGTTTTATAGCCTATAGCACTCAGAAACATTGTAGCTATCTGTCAATAAAAGAATTTTGGCAATCTGACTAGCGGTTCCAAAGATTACCCCCTACATACAAATTTACAGATTTTACCTCTTCATAATATTAGTATAGATTTGTATTTAACAAAACTCCTAGACCTACATTTTTCCCAAGCGACAATAAATAATAGTAAATTGCCGTATAAAAATATGGCAGTTTATGTTTGCCTGTATTATACCTATTAGTTTTCGTTGACGACACATGATTAAATATTTTGTCACGCTTTAGTAATATCTACGTCATATTACAAACATATTATTTGTTGTTATTTCGTTATCAGCTAATAAGTAACGATCACAGAGTGCGTCAGTAGTTCACTGTTTATCACTAACAGTTTCAATTGGGACACAGAATAAAATATTTGTGAGAAGCGCCTTTACCAAACATACAACGGCGTTTGTTACAATCACATCTTAGAAACTACTGAACCGGGTTTGATAAATTTTCATGCATTAATTTGCATAGTTATAGTTGAAAATGTGGTCTAACACCAACTTATTAGCTAGGTACTGATTGTTAATAAAAGTGGAGAAATATAGATATAGGCACTAAAATGATACAGTTGAAGAGTTTGTTTGTTTGAATGCGCTAATCTCCGGAACTAGTGTTTGTAAGTTCATTTATCGAGGCAGCCTATAGGCTATAAAACGTCACGCTATGATCTGTAAGAGCCGAGCAGCAGGTTAAACTGCGTGAGAGTACCTAGCTAGTTACTCATATTAAGTAAATGTATAATATACAATGCTATAATAACTTCATAATAGAGTTAATAAATAAATAAAGGAATGTTATAGTAGAAACTTAGGCTGGCAGTGGTTGGATGAGAAGAGCTGAACATCGAGCTCAGTGGCGTGCAATTGGGGAGGCCTATGTCCAGCAGTGGACGACAACAGGCTGATGATGATGATGATGATGATGATGATAGTAGAAACTTTACAGCAATAGCCATTGGTTGTCCACACAATACCGTATCCATGGCAACCGCTACTGTGTTACGTGCGGTTTTGTAATGTCTCCATAACACAGCAGTAACAAAACATAATGCTGTTATTTAAACGGAGAGGTTGTTAACCTAAGACAAAACACTATATTACTCAACTTACAAGTTCATTCGAAGTATACATACTTACATACATATAGGTACTGCAGATTTATACACTCGGACCGCATATAAAATAACTTCCATGGTAGATTAAGATGTTTAAATATAAGAAAGTTTATATAATTTTATTTTATATTTAGTATGTAAGGTTTTTTTGTATTGTTTATGATTCTATGTATTTCTTTATAATGTTACTGCACTATTGTATTAGGAAACTAGTGTGATAATAGTTGTATGTTGGTAATTAATAAATAAATAAATTTTGTAAGTTAAGTTTGTTGCTATTTTTTAAACATTATCGAATAAGTCACGTGTAAGTTAAACTCCGTTATTAATTATATCACCAACCTAGACTTTTCCTAAGCACTACACATTAATACCTATGTATGATTAACCAGCTTCCGCCCGCGTGGTATGTTAATAAAAAGTCGCCTATGTCCTTTCCGGAGTGTATCCTTTGCCTGTGCCAAATTTAAATGGTCAGTTGTAGCAACGATGTAATATTGTAAGTTTTTATGGCATAGGACTATAAACAAACTGACGGATCACCTGATGGTAAGAATTCGGCGCTGCGTGTGGACACCCTCAACACTAGAGGAATTACAAGTGCGTTGTCGGCCTTTTGAGGGTGAATTGAGGGGTCCCCAGGATAGGGGATATGGGGACATTTTTTTTTTGAGGTTAAAATCATCTAATGACTTCTCCCGCCCAGGGCCGGGCGGGAGGGAGTGTCAGACTCTTACTGACTAAAAACCCCCTGTTCCTTCTCCTGCTCTGGGCCGAGGTCGCGGTGCCTCATTGCGCTTACCCCGCAGCCCCGGCTGAACATCAGCCCGATAGGGCCCCGTCTGTGGTGGTCTATCTATTGGCTCTTTGAGGCGCGCGTGGATTTGGGGACATTTGGGATAACTAAACACGATGCAAGCGTTGTTGCACGTCGGTTTTTTGTAAGGCCGAGTTAGGTATTACTCCGGCCGAGTCGGCCCATTCGTCAAGCATAGCTCCCCACACTTTACGTTACATTTGCATAATTAAACTTCTCTCTCCCTTTGGTTTCTGAATAAGTGTTATCAAAATAAAAAAAAATGAATAATTCCATTAATATTTTGACAAGGAAATCTACCGTGTTTGGTATACACAGTAATATCTGTTTGACAAGCGTCTTATCAACTTAAGATTGGAGATAGTTGCCGCACGGGAGCCGATAACACTGTAGTTATGTACGATCCTTATCAACGTATTACTATGTAGATCTTGTCGAAACATCTTATTACGTACACGTTATCTATTGAAACTTTTTAATGATACGTTTTTTGACCTTCCCAATCGTCAGCCGGGGTTCCGTAAGAGTCTGACACTCCCTCAGAGAAGGCATTTGGTGTTTTTCTCCCCTAAAAACCTCTAAAACGACCTCGGTTCATATATTACTCCGGGACCGCGGTACATTATTACGAGTGCTCTACTACTGAGCTATATTCCTCTTATCCAATTATAAGTACTAGGATAGATACTACTACTATACTAGACGCTAGGATAACCCGGCACTACCCTTCCCTCATATACGCCGCATGCATGTTTTTTTAGTAAGCTGTTAAATATTGTGCCGAACATTATAGTACCTATTTATTTTTTGAGGCATAAAAATCATCAATTCTCTTCTCTCGCCTAGGGTAGGGCGCGTGTGAGTGTTAAACTGTTACTTAAATAAAAACCACTCCGTTTTTCTTTCTGCACCTTCTACATTTTTGCTCTTGCTTAAGGATTACCCAACCCAACCATTTAAGAACCCAACTATGCTTAAGGACTAAACAACGCTCTTTGGTATTATAACTTTCGTGAGACATTCTAAATTAATTATTATGTTTTCGGCTTACTCACGTCATATATGTATCGTATCTCGTCATATACTTATGTGTAGTATCTCGTCAAATTATTAGGTACGTGAGTAAGCCGAAAACATAATAATTAACGCTTTTTGACTGTACATGGTAATTTTAATTTAATGATTAATTAAAAACAAACGATTCAGTCAACATTTTACAATACATTGTTACATTTAGTAGGGCAACTTTCGCTTCTAATGGCTTTATCACACTTGCCAGTTTAGTCACAAGACTATAAAATTATTTTATATCGACAAACAAGCAAATTTAATTGCTTTTTTATCACCTTGGTAACACTAACAGGTATAATGAAAGTCCTGCATGAGGTGTTCCTACCTACATTGTATTTATGAAGGTACATTACAATTTCCTTCAGGTGCGTGCTAGTATGTTACTACCATCGAAGATATAAATCTTGATAAAAAATTAACATTGACACAATCTTTATTGATTCGATTGATTATCAAAAGTTAGTGTATCAGTCTGAGTAATTATTTTATATATGATACCTAGTAAGTTTGACCTGTATTACTACTTAGAAATACTGTTGTTACTACTAAAGGAACTACGACTTTCGAACATAGGTATTGCTTGTCACAAAATTAGGTGTTTATTTACCTATCGGTCAGAAAAAAAATATAAGCCTTCCCGCTCATTAGTGTCAGAATCTTACCGACTAAAAACCTCCCTGTTCCTTCTCCTACTGTGGGCCAAGGTCTTTTTAGCTGAATCTCTTTCTTGTTAAAATACCTATACATAAGCATATGATTTGTTAATATGTAGAACAGAATTGATAAACTGATGACGAATAATTAATTATGTTATCCCTAGCTGTTTACAAGGCTGACTTATATTGTGTATCTAATTATATTGTATTTATTTTAAGAACATTTTATTAGGTCAGAAACAACCTACTCATATAATATTA
The DNA here is from genome assembly GCA_902829305.4 of Spodoptera exigua. Taxonomy (NCBI): domain Eukaryota; kingdom Metazoa; phylum Arthropoda; class Insecta; order Lepidoptera; family Noctuidae; genus Spodoptera; species Spodoptera exigua. The sequence goes on from LR824603.2 coordinate 16,597,178, forward strand.
TTTATTTCAATAGCTATAACAATATTACAATATACATGAATGATTTTATAATACTAATATATTACCAAGCCATACTTTAATAAATTTTAAACTCTATTCCAAAATAATATGGCATTTATTATATTGACTCAAAATATAAATAGAATATCTCAGCTTGGATTGAATGTGTTCCAGTTGAGTCCTGCAGATACAAAATTCTAAAAAGAAACTTACTTTGAGTTATGCTTGCTGATTTCTTCTGCCCTGTATGTAGGGAGGTCCGGCCTCTTTTCTCCTGCTCCACATGTATTCTCTTCATTGTTTTCCTTTAATACTTTTTTATTGTTTTTCGATTTTTCTGAAATAAAGGACTATTATATTAAAATAATTTAAACAAAGGTAAATATTTGTGACCAAATTAGTCTGTTAGTATTTTATTTAGACAAAATTCCTTTATAACTAATTATAGAGGTTGATTGTGGAAACCAGGGTACAAAATGGATACGTACCTACCTCTGACTATTGAATCAAGGAATTTAATGATTAGTATAATTAATTTACAATCATTGATATAAGGTAGTTTATTTCAGATAAACAATTAAAACTTATTTCTCCTTATTTCCCTATCAGTGAGATAAGAAATGGTTAATGCAATAAGGTTTTAATATTACCTGCTAATACAGTTCCAATTAGCACAGAGCTAAACAAAGCTGTAGCAACTGTTTTCTTATATTTACTATTTTGATCTCTATGATTATATTGTTCCTGGTTGATCTTCACAGCTGTTGCAGCCAAGTTAATATATTTGTTCTTTTGGTTGATTGTTCTGGAAATAAATAATTTGTTTACTTATAATGTATTTTAAATGGAATATGACGGTATTGTTCCAAATTTGATTTATAAAATAAAATAAAGTAAGTATTAAAAATGAGATACTAGGGGTGGTTAAATCTTTAGAGAACTGCTACTTTTTCTTTAGTTTATCACATTTGCTTATAGATCAAATTAGTAAGATTTAGATCATTATTTATTTATTTATTTATAAAAATATCTATCTTTTATTCTACCCAACTTTATGACAAAATATCACAGATTATAATAAAAAACAATAACTTTTATAAAACAAATCATGAACACACATATTTTAGTTTAATTACTATTTAATTGCATACAATTTCCACTGACTTACCTTAGCAATATATTTTTAAGCGACATTTTGACTATTCTTTTAAAAGCTGCTAACTCTTACTGTACCTATTTATTACATGATAAACTGGTAAAAGTTAAAACAACACCATGCGACCTTGGACAGTTATTGGCTTGAAGCGACCTTTTATCATTTATTCTATTTATCGCAATTTAATCATGAACCCGTGCAATATTACGAAGTCCAAATACGTACTATGAACAAACGGGTAACTCGTAAAGCGTAACTCGACCGACAACATTTGATAAGTATGCTTTACGACTGCGTCAATTTTCCCGCAATGACAATATTGACAACACCACAATCAACTGTCATGGATGACAGCTATCAGCTGACTAACCAGCTGATTACTAGCAAAACCAAAACGTTACAGGAAACTTTACTTCTTTTTTTTATTTACACAAGTCAATATCTTTCTAACTAAACGTATACTTGTAAAGATATTGAGTTGTGTGCCCCGAAACCTTCTCATAACTCATAATTAATGTAATAAAATTATTAATAAAAATTAATTATTAATTAATTTAACAGTTTAAAACAATAACTACAAGCTAATTATTTAAAATTATAAGTTTAACTTAGGTATAACAATAACGTCATAATTCATGTTTTACCATCAAAGCTTATTTAAATAGACGGTAACGGATGATGTATTCGACAGTTAACTGTTTAGTTGAAAGTGTTTAGTTAATTGCTGCCTAATGAATTCATTAAAACTATGACAGCTGATTGTATTGTTTAATGTATCATGACATTTTCATTGAGATAATAAAAAAAGTTTAGAGAATTAAAATTAAAATTGAGATTAAATAAAAAAAGTTTAGAGATATCTTGCAAGAATCAACGATTCACGATAGTTAGCAACTAGCCTCTGCGTTAACCGTGCAGTGAGACATGAGGACATAGGTACATATTACCAAATTTTTGTATGGCTTATGGCGGCAAACTGGCACAGTTCGCACCTGACGCAATAAGCAATTAGCATCCATAGACAATCACAGCACTGAAATTACCAGTGCGTTTTTTATGTCATAGGTCGAATAAAAGCCCCCCTTTTCCTTCTCCTGCTCTGTGCCGAGGTCGCGGTACCTCATTGCGCTTACCCCGCAACCCCGGCTGAACATCAGCCCTTTAGGGCCCCGTCTGTGGTGGTCGAATGGCTCTTTGAGGCGCGCGCGGAACGCTACGCGCCGTACGCTCGGGAAACGAGCACATGGAGTACTTGATGGTAAGCAATCGACACTCGTAGTACTAAAGGAGTTACTACAAGTGCGTTGCGGGTCTATTGGGGGTTATTAGGGATTTAAGGATAGGGGATTTGAGCATTGAGGATGGGGAAGGGGGTAAGAATTGGGACTCCGGTCATACGGAAAACCACCACGCCAAAGTTATTTCACGGCGTATTCTATGTCGTGCTGGAGAATGGCTCGTCGAAAGAGTTTCCTATGCGTATCTAATATCCCAAATACTAGCCGCTTGTGACCACTATAACCTCATTACCTAAATACATATTTTATATTTTTTAGTTACCTACTAGGTAGCCTAATACGTAAGAAATATGTATAAAAAGTGCCACGTTTGTGTGTCGTTAACCTCTTTCTGATGTTCTAATGAGATTTTAAAGACTTTATGCATTAGTTATGCTAGTTTTGCACGTAAGAACCTCTTTTTATGTTTTTTTTTCTTCTATTTAATATTCATAGGTTTGTACTGAATGTAAGATTGTTTCTTGTGTGCCATTCCAAAAATAAACTTAATTTTAAATTTACGCGCGAGTTGATATTGATCTTGAAGAGTTTTAATTTTTGTTTCAGTTATTTATGTAAGTATTAGTATATTAATTTTGTAGTAAGTATTGTATATTTTTGGTTTATTAAAAATTTAGAACGATGTTACAGTTACAGATTGTTACAGACAATTTCGTTTTGTTTATTTTAATAATTCAGATTTTATGTGAAGGTAAATAAATAAATACTTTTCCCCCTGGCGGGGGTGCTCAAGGCTCTTGTCCTGCAACCTGGGCTGGCCTGTTGGATTCCAAATGTGGTGTCTTGTTGGCTCTTTGAGATGAACACTGAACGCTACGCGCTGTAGGTACGCTCGGGTCTGGACCTGGTCGAGCTAACCTTGCTCGTCTACAGACCCACTCTTACCGTGGCTGGAGATCAACGTATAGTGTACCTAAGTAAGTTATTAATATTAGAGATAAGGGAGTAGGTACTTAGGTATGCAATTATCCATAGTAGGTAAATACATCAATCTCATTAAACTTCAAGGAGGTAAACGGTCCTACTACTCATCGACATTTTAAGTACATAAGACGTCCATACTACTAAACTAAATTACTTTAATTTAATTACTACATACTAAATGTAAAAACTTTTTTTTACTAGTTAACCAGTTGTAGGAGCTTGGTGTGATTTGTGAGTAGGTGGTTTAGTAGAGGGAGCTTAGAGGGTGAGACAATTTTTCGTATATCAAAATCCCTCCTTGTAATAAGTATGTAGGTCGATATTTGTCTTAAATGGAAACTTGACCAACAACATGTATATTAATTAAGATCACAACACATATTAATAAAACAAATAGATTTATTTATACCTACGTTCTTATAGACTTCTTCAACTCGATCAGATATTTTTTAAGCCCTCGATGGCAAACAGGCTATAGGCTAGAAGGTAGTTTGTCAATAAAATTCTTTCATTATTACATTCCGTCGCGCGCAGCAGTGTTTTATTGCGCTCCTTACGGCTAATAGCCTCTCGAACTACAAGTGGAATAAAGTTTACCTATGTCTCTCCAGTCCCCATTCGGTAACGTACCCAGTAACAACACTAGAAAACAATATTGCTATGTTGTTTGTGCCCCAGAAGTCTCTGTTTATTTGTTTGTTTTGTTTTGTTTTGATGTGATTACTTTTTAGAATGTATTCCTGTTCTGATAGAATTGCAAGGTCGACTAGTGTTCTCGGATCCCGTTTCTGCAACAAGCAAAATACCTACGGTTTTAAGTCTTTGAATTCCCTTTTACATAGCATTCGTAATATAATGGACAGTGTTTGTTTTAAAGATCAAAGAGATCAAATGATAATAATTGGCGAAAAGTGGATTTAGGTAGAGATTTAGTTAAAGACCTGACAACGGTGAGAAAATGGCACTTATTTTTTTTAAAGTTGAGAGTCCAAAATTGTGATCCATTGTAAGATACTAATTATCACAGTTTTAATTCACAATTCGTGAAGTCGTGGTGGCCCGGAGGTTAAGGAGCCCGCTTCTCATGCATGAGGGTGTGGGTCCGAAACCTGGGAAAGTACCAATGTGACTTTTTCCGAGTTATATGTACTTTCTATGATTATTTAAACACCACTGATGAAGGTAAACATCGTGAGGAGAAACATGGACTTATAATTTCTAATTATAAGTTTGAAATCGCCAACCCGCATTGAGCAAGCGGCGTGATCAATGCTCTAACCTTCTCCGTATGAGAAGAGGCCTTTGCTCAGCAGTGGGCACTTATAGGCTGATGATGATGATGAATTCACAATTCATTTAGAATGCAGTAGGTAACCATCCGACCACCAGCAATTTTATTGTGTGTATGTATACTATGTATGTGTGTGTATGTGTACTACTTATATTTACTAGGAGAATGGGTCCCATGAATTTTTGTCAAAAAATATTTCATACAGCAAATTTTTATTTTTACGACCTCTAATTCTTATTTTATGGCCGACATTGCGGCCCTAATGGTTTTACCTTCTGATTTTTTTTTCTCAACAAAATAATCGTTCAGTTTTATGTTGCCCAGCTATCGTGTTGAATAGAAAACTATTATTGAGTTTTTAATAAAAACATTTTTATGACGTTTTATATGTCTCGAATACTGATAACTGGTAAAGCTGAAGAAGTTAAACTTCATTTATTTTATGCCTAGCTCTTACTTGCGACTTCGCTTCGTGTGTTTTTCATTGGTAAGTTTCATTTATAAATAAGTGTCCTACTTGAAAAGACTATTAACTTATAATACAGTTAATTGTCTTTTCGATGCAAGCTTAATAAGGTTTTTAGTCAGTAAAAGTCTGACAGTTTCGCCTCACGCAGAGTGGAAGAAGTCATTTGATGATTTCCCATGTGCAAAATAAAAAAATTAAATACCCAGGAATACTTAAGTAAGTACCTAAATTATTATTTGGTACCTGTCTAACCTAACATACAAAATCTATCAACAGAATCCTGATTTCCCTTTTGACATTCTTACATTTAATTCTACTCCTATAAGTTTAGTAGTCATACAGAAAGTCACAGGTCTCTAGGAAAACTTGAAAAACGCTCTGAGCATGAGTAAGTTATGATCAAAATGTTAGAAATAAACTTTTTTAGGGACAGAAACTTTGATTTAGGTTCTTTTGTGAGAGCTTCGGAACTATATTTTCTTTGAACACTATGTGTACATAATAAATGAGTTTTTATCTAGTAGGGCGGCAAATAAGCAGACTTACTCTGATGGTAAGCAATCAGCGCCGACCATAGACGACTCTAACAACAAAGGAGTTGCAAATACGTTGCTGGCCTTTTGTATTGGGAGTGTCAGGCTTTTTAACCGACTTCCAAAAAGGAGGATGGTAAGTTCTCTAGGGAGTAAATTCTACATACCCAACAACAACAGTATTAGAAAAATATATTGATCGGTACCTACTAATCATCAAATTAGCAAGAGGTATGTAGGTAATATCTTTACACTGTTATAGTTTTACTTGGCACCGACTTTAAGATTATAAAATTGTTATTAAATATATTTTCTATATAACTAAATGAAAATATGTATTACTTTGAACAAAGTAAATTTATTTTTTGCTTTTTAGTTTACTTTTTGAAGTCGGTTTTTTTTGTTAAATTTATTTTATAGTGACTGAAAACCACCCTGTTCATTCTCCTGCTCTCCGGCACGATGCATGCGGCGTTTGGAAATAATTTTGTCGATTCTGTTTTGGTAGGTATTTTAAATATTTCAAAATATAACTATATCGATCTCCTACTTATTAAGCTTGGCTTGAGCGGTCCCAGCGATAGCGGGCATTTACATACGTCACCGAGTATCACGTTCGAATTAGTTGGGCATGTTCGAGACCTACATAATTATTAAACCCTTAGATTTCATGACTAAAAAACAATTATTTAATTAACGTAAATAATTATTTAATAATTGTACTCATTATTCCTTGATGAGACCATTATAACTACCTACAAGAATTGAAAGAGTTCCTACACTATGTAAAAAAAAGTTCGTAAACGCTATATCTACCTAAGCTTTATTAAAGACAACATTATTTAATATACAGTGCATTGTTTATTTATTTTAAACAGTCTCATCTATCTCCTTACTACGCGGTCAGTAAGACCCCGCTCCGATAGCGAGGTCCGATTTCCCGGGCCTCGGGACCTGGGGGACGGTTATTGAAAAAGTTAGCGGCGCGGCCGAGGGCTGGCCGTGAATTAATGCCGCGCAAATACGGGGAACACTCCATGCTTTACCTTATCGAGGACCAAGTAAAAGAAATGTAAGGGATTTCGAGAGGAACCCGCGTCTCCCGCTCCGATTAAATATTAGGGACCGAATTAAAACGTGATTGATATTGATTTTTTTCACTGAGTTTGTTAAATAGTACCTAATACTCGTACTTGTTTGTATATATGTATAGGTTTGTTTGGTGTTTGTTATTACAACATGCTACATTTACCATTACTATCGGGTGCGTTTACAAATCACACTCATACCGTGAACAACAATTTGTGGATCATACAAAGAGATGTTCCTTGCAGAAATTGGTCCCGCGACACGTTGTAGGTAGCTCTTTATATTTCAATGGACCTAATTACGAGAGAAACTAAAATTAAACACAAAAGTTTTTGGAGGTATAATTTATCGTATAGATTTGTACAAAAACCAGATAGACACAAAAAATTATTTTCTATGCTCACTTTAAAATGTAAAGATAATTTTAAGAAAGTACTTGCTATCTTAAGAGTACCTACCTACATTTTCCATTGGCAAGAAAATTAAGCCATCACCTTACAAAATAAGGTTTCAGAACTGAAGGATGAATCACCGAATTTTCATAACGTCTCCCTGTTTGATGGATACGGTGGTATCGTGGGATGTCATGGGAATATTGTTGAGATAATTATGTTAGCTTTGTTTATGAGGTAGGAAAATATCCAATTTTATTCACTTAATGCGTTCAGATATAATGTTATTAGATCAGTTTAGAAATGAAATTACAATTCAACTTCATTACGACACTAGCGACCCACCCCAGATTCGCACGGATGCAATGCTGAATCTAAATTTCTCTACGATTTAATGGATGTTAGATAGATAGATAACATATTTATTCAGCACAAACAATAACAGACACAAATTAATTGACAAATAAGTGGGTACACAATATGTATGTTATTATACGTATACGTATAAATCTTCCACTTCAGTCGCTCTAAGAATCTTTTAATCAAAATCCGTTGCGTAGATTTTAAGTTTAAAACACACATACATAGGGATATACGGACAGAGACAGCTCCTTTGTTTAATACTAAGTATACTTATAGACGATCCCACCAAGAAACGATTTTTAATCTTTAATCTATATCATGCCATGGCCAATAGTCAGTCAACCATTTCATGAAATTCTTAAACTTTTCATGGACATTTGTTTGAGGAAATTAACTTATAGATACATAATTATATTAATTAAATGTCAACAGTTCGTTGCTGTCTATGGTTTTCATATGAAAATGAGGTTGAAATACCTACAAGGTAGTTAATGTAACCTTCATGGCTATTATTAATTACGATTAAACATTACCTACATTTTTGAATTTTTTGGCGTTCTACATTTTTTATGTAGACAACTGCAGAGTTGTTGGGCTTGGAAAGTCAACATTTTTCATTAATTTTTGAACTTCCCTTTTAACTGTGAGATAGCCGTGTTTTGGCACGAATGTGGTGTGGATAGATACCACGGCCTCCCAGAAAACCGGCGCAAAGCAACATTTACGTTGTTTTTCGCCGTGTGATTGAGGTTACTGGAGGCCCAATTCTTCCCACCACCACCAATTCTTTCCACAAGTAGATATATTTTTTATTGAAAAAGTTGGAAATATTAAAAATATTTAAGTAAATATGATGAAATAAATATGACTCACATACCTGTATATGAATATATTTAATATCTACTTCAAAGAACGTGAATTTATTTTTAGTTTATAAACTCCACTGATTAGCTAACTTCCCCAGTTTGCGGAGCAAGTCCGAGCTTTTAACGGACGCTGTATACTTTCCAACCAGTGCTTATTATAAAACTTTTTGCACATGGAATTGCTGAAGGCTACACGTGGATGAGATGGCACGAGCATTGACCTTCAATATATTAGAGCAGGTAGTATTTATACAAGTGGTTGTGTTATTTGTACATACCTATACATACCTAGGTGCTACATACGAATAAAAATGAGCTCAAGTTCAGTTACCTACTATTACATACATATAGTTGCCGTATCATATGTAATTATTATAATATACACAAAACATAAGCAACTTTGATTTTTTTTAAAATATTGACCATGTATGCCAAGTCAAAGTCAAAGCATCTTTATTGTGGGCATATGTGAGTTACAGGTCTTAACATTAAATTAAAGAATCAATATGTCCTGCCTTATAGGCATACAATAATTATGAGGGTACTTATAATAGCATAGTAATAATTATATTAGCATAAAAAAATTTGGAATTATTAAGAATGGAAAAAGTTATTATAAATGTAAAAGTACAGTGAAGACTATTACATGGTCAATATTAATGCATGTCAAATACGGTGAAACTAATACATAATCATACAAAAAATACTTTATGTCAAAATACAGTGAAACTAATAAACGGTCAAAAATTTAAGAAATCTTGGATCGTGTAGTACGCTTTATCAATTAAAAATGTTCGTAGTTTATTTTTAAATACTGCAAGTTTCTTAGTGTCTAGAATGCTAATAGGTATTTTGTTATATATTTTTGATGCCATGCCAAAGAAGCTTTTGTTAAATAGACCGTTTTATGTGGTATATTAGATTTTTTTTTAATTATGCCTTTTCGATTTAAGTTTTTCAAATAGATTTTCATTTGTTTTTTATAAAAAAAAAAATATTTTTAGTTCTTTGAAATATGGTTTGCATGTATCTGGAACACGAATACCAACCATCGCTCGAACACATCTTTTTTGCGCCTTGAACACCAAATCCTTATCAGTTGCATTGCCCCAATAAATGACTGCATATCTCAGTGTTGCCGAGATATAAGGATGATATGCGGTATACAGCACGATATGACATAATTATGGCTTAACATCTACACAATATTTAACAACACCCGGGAGTCGAACCCAGGTCCTATTGCTGGCGCTGGTCTGCGCACCGCGAATAAGGGTAGCTCGCCTACCGAACTGGACAAGGCCCGAGCGTACGGAGCGTAGCTTTCCGCGCGCGCCTCAAGGAATCAGTAGACCACCACAGATGGGGGCCCAAACAGGACCGATGATCAGGTGGGGTTGCGGGGTAAGCAGAAGGAGTAGTTTTAAGTCAGTAAGAGTCTGGCAATCTTTCTTGCCTCACCCTGGGTGAGCGAAGTCATTTGACGATTTTCCAACTCAAAAAAAAAATATCCTAGCCTATGTTCAGCAGATATGCCGATCTCACTGACATGCGAAGATAATGATGTGAAATGTCAAATGTTTCAGTTAACAATATTGTTATAGTAACTGAGAGAGTCACAAGAGCGTGAAAGTAAAATATATGATTCCAGTATATTATAGTGCAATATTTCACTTGGAACAGTTTGTCAGCGGTCCGATGGTTGGGTTCATCCCGTTAAACTAAACTCATGCTGTTGCAATACGTATGGCGATGGCAATAGCAACTGTTAAATAAAACAACAATATTTTACAATGACGCATCATTTAATTAGTAATTAATTCATGTACACGTATAGTTACCGGTCTCTAGATAAGACAAAACAACCGGAGTCAAATAATTCGGTATGTCTTTACCATAAATGAAATCAAGATGGCCGAATGTCTTATCGGAGAGAACACACAGTGAAGATTTTTGTAGTTTGGTTTGTAGGAACTTTATGTCAGTGACATTGGCGACATAGTCGTTCTCACTGCCCAAGAAGACCCAGGGCATTGAGACACTAGACAGGTCATACTGTGGAGGCCTTGCTGTGCCATAATTGATTAGATTTTTGATCAATCCAAAGTCGTATTCAGAAAAGCCGTTGTTCTGGATCTGTCCCCATCTTATGAAGTTCTTAAGAGATGTCCCTGAAGGAGTATGCCCAAATACTACAGGTAAAACTTCGTCTGTGATCTGGAACTGATTGTACCCTAGAACCGCGAAGATGATGGAAGAGCAAAATGGATACGCCAGTGTTGTAGTGCCGCAGAATAACTCCCCTGCATTCTGCACTAGACCATTGCGTTTTAACACTTCCATGTTCAGTAACGGACCGGTCAGTGTCAACCCCGGGGCAATGAGGCTCTGCAGCTGGATCACGATGAATCTGGAGTGATCCAACCACGCCGTAGGTGACAACCCAAAGCCAACCTTTACTTTATCATTGTACTCGGGCTTCTTGGCACAAAGGATTAGCAACATGGAGACTCCCTGAGAGTGCGCGACGTACGACAGCTGTGATTCTTGAGTTTCAAGTAAGACATAATCTATGACTGCGGGTAGATCTAAGACGGCCATTTCGTCAACGGAAAAGTCCCAGAATTTTGAGTCTCTGTTGGGGTTCAGCGTTGTGTGGTTTCTGCTGTAGAAGTTTCCTCTGACGTTGGGCACCCAGACGTCGTAGCAGTTGTCAGAGTAGACGTAGCAATGCGCTTTCCCGGGGCCTGGTATGAGGCAGTCATCTCCGCTGAGGTACAGACCGTGCATGAACATCATCACACCTTTGGAGGTCTTGCAACTTTTCTGTATGGGTAATCGGAAAAGGCCTAAGATATAGCCATCTTCGGTGGTCACGAAATGCTGTTCAGCGGTGTACCCATCATAGTTAGCTAGTTCGAGGAATGGCAGGTCTTGTCGCGGTGACACCTTGATGCCAAACTTTGTTTCGATGTCATTGGCACTCCAGACAGTGTGCACAATGGAGAGTAGTATGCAGCAAAAGTATTTCATGATTTTCCTGATCGCATTCCTGGAATATTTAAAATAAAAGTTGAGGGTATGTAAAGCATATGAAATTTATATTTAGTAGTAACCTTTACTCAGTAGGTACTATGTCATTTAATTTTACTATATTGGATAACTATCCAAGGTCCAGATTATAATTGTCTTCGTTAAAAAGGGTAATATTGTGAATATATACAATAAAATTACGGATAGAAAACGTTTACCGGTTTTTTTATTTAATTACACAAACAAAGAACCAGTTTGGTGTTAATGACAGGAATTCAAGTTTTAGTTATCATAAAGTATATTTTTAGTTAAAGCCTTGAGTAGTTATAAATACTAGAATGATAACAATAGGGACTTTAGTTTACCTTACAAAACACAATCTATTAGAAAACAAAACAAAAGCTTTGCAAGCCGCAAGTCATTAAACCCGTAGGAATATATTTAACGTAAAAGAAATCATTTTCTTTAGGGAAGTACAAGTAAATCAAATCGAAAAAAGTTTTCTATAGTTAAAATAAATAAGTAAGTACTAACCTTTTATCTTATTACGAGAAAGATGACACAGTCGATTCACAAAATAGCAACTGCTTTATATAGCATCTTTAATTTATTCTTAATTAAACAATATATTAATTTATTCTTATTTATTAAGACAGTAACTATCCGAACTAGGTATTTGAAATTAGGCTTTCTACACACGATTTCAGCTATAAATTAATTATATAATATTATGGGTGTTACTTGTAAGAAGAAAGATTTTATTTTGTGAGGGGAAAATCATCAAATGACTTTATCCCGCGCAGGATCGAGCGGGAGGGAATGTCAGACTCTTACTGACTAAAAGGCCCCCGTTCCATCTCCTGCTCTGGGCCGAGGAAGTAGTGCCTCATTGCGCCTGCCCCGCAACCCTGACTGTGAGAAGAAGTATATGGTACCAAATAAATACTATAGATATCTATATTGACTTGTGTGTGGCAGTCCTAGTGGGTAACCTGGTTCGTGCAACGTATTGCGGGTTTGACACACACCAGGAAAAAAATCTTTATGCGATATTCATGTGTTGGGTAGGGGTGTATTATTTATGTGGAATTCTATATTCATACTCTCTAATGGTACAAGAGAGCCGAAGTTGCAGGTCAAGCGCAATATGGTAAACGCAGCCCTGGTCTGGAGTCGATGAAAGACCGGGGTGGTTTTGAGTGAATAAGAGTCCAACACTCCCTCTCGCCTCACCCTGGGCGAGAACAGTCACTTGATGACTTTCCACCTCATAAAAAAAATAGGAAAAAATAATAATGTGAGAAAAGGATTATTAAGTTAAGAATCAAATCGCAACAGTACATTAACATGGATCTCGACACACACAAACGCACGGTTAACTGCTACACGGGCATTATTTTGTTATAAATTTTTTTTTCTATTGCCTGATGATATAGAATTGGTGAAATGACCTGAAGGTGTACTTCTGACACCGCTACTAGAACTCCTCAACGGTATAAGCTAAATGTGCCGAGTTTTGGCTCATTTTGTTAAAGTGCAATTTCCGCTAATAAATGCATGTAGGCCGAAATTAAGGAAGGCCCAATGAAAATTTGCTTTTCACGGTTTTATTTCGATACTTTACGGGGTCACAAAGATAGCAACTTCAATTATGATAACGGAATTGAAAACCGTTGGGTGGAACTAGTAATAAAAAAAACATTAAATAAATCTAACAAACCCGGTGTTCTTTCGCATCACTGCTATTGTGGAAGATGACTCGACAGCTTGAGACACCATCGTCTTTCTAGGTACAGAAGTACTTACCAGCATTAACGATACTTATTATCCGCCGCGCTATTTCTTCAGCCGGCATACCAGCTTTATTAGAAATTCGCTGGGTACCTGGTTATAAGAAGAGACCAGATTCTATACAGTTGCAGAATTGAATGATGGGTCCCTGGTGTCTAAAGCGACACGTATCGACACCTTACCGTGTGGGGCTTCAGAGTGGAAACAGCGACTGTCGCAACCGAGGGCCGGGCACGCTACCATAGCAGCGGTAAGACCCCTCTTTGAGGAGTGGCTTGAGAGACGCCACGGCGTCCTCACCTTCCGTCTGACGCAGGTGCTTACCGGGCACGGCAGCTTCGGTAGGTTCCTGTTTCGGATTCAGCGGGAGGAAACGCCCGAGTGTCGTCATTGTGAGGACCACCTAGAGGATACGGTGGAGCATACGGTAGCGGTATGCCCTGCCTGGGCTGAGCACCGCCGTATCCTCAGGGAAGTGATCGGCGGCGGCGACCTCTCGCGCCCGGCCTTAGTCGAGGCCATGGTGCGGAATGAGAGGAACTGGGACGCCGTCTCCTCCTTTTGTGAAGCAGTCATGCTCGCAAAGAGAGAGGCGGCCCGCGTGAGGGAGCAATCCTCCTCCTCACGCCCCAGCAGCCGCAACTGGCGACACTACGGGCGTCGGGGATCGAGGGACGATCTCCGGCCACCGTAAGTACGGGCCTGCGGTCGGCGAGTAAGGGCAGCTCGCCGCCCGACCAGAACCAGGCCCGAGCGTACGGCGCGTAGCGTTCCGCGCGCGCCTCAAAGAGCCAATAGACCACCACAGACGGGGCCCTAAAGGGCTGATGTTCAGCCGGGGTTGCGGGGTAAGCGCAATGAGGTACCGCGACCTCGGCACAGAGCAGGAGAAGGAACAGGGGGGTTTTTAGTCAGTAAGAGTCTGACACTCCCTCCTGCCCGGCCCTGGGCGGGAGAAGTCATTTGATGATTTTCCCCTCACAAAAAAAAAAAAAAAACCGTGTGGGGCTTAAGCCAACTTGCGTAGGCCTTTTTTTATCGACCGCCGCCGATCACTTCCCTGGGGACACGGCGGTGCCCAGCCCAAGCCGGGCACACCGCCACCGTATGCTCCACCGTGTCCTGTACCTGTCCAACTATTTTAATTTAAATGTGATGGCACATCACTCAGTCATTATCATTAAATGCACTATGGAAGTGCACTTAAGGATAATCGCCGATTGATGCAGGGTTTGCGATGACATAGACTGGTAGACACGATAACTACGGACATGCTACTGATCCTTGCCCCTGACCAATATTGATGCATACGGATAAATCGGTAAGGGGTGACTGGCAAACTTAATTAATGGGTTCTCGGAAACGGCTACAAGTATGTAGAGACACGGGAGCAACAAACGTTGAGCTGCTTTAGGAAGGGGACGGCTATCAGAGCAATCCCGGAGGTACGGTAAAGTTTCCCAACAGCAGTTTACTAAGGTGCATTCATCCCTCGAATCTCCTTCAACTCCTACTCTTGCGAATTTCCTCTCAAGCCAGCCAATCAAATCGAGAATGAGGAAGAAGTGGTTGTTTCTTATCAGTGTCTAGCTAGTCACGCCTAGCTAGACACCCTCCGGGAGTCAGGTCCATAATGGGTTCACCACTGCCCAAAAGATCGCCACAAGCTGCCTTGTGGAACTATTAATATTGTTATATAAGTGTTTATTAATAAAACATAATATTCAAATACAAATATTTATCTTCAATTTTAATTCTAGAAACCCCATGTAATAGCACTTATAAGTGTTTTTACAGGTGATATTAATTTTCATGTTAATAGCATACATCAAAAAATTGTGCTCATAAAACAATGTTTAAAATTAAACATGTATAAAGCAAACCATCTGTGTTAATTGTTGCATAAACCGTTTTAGGCATTTTCCCCGGCGACTTCAACCTGTATCCGGTGATCGCAAAGGTGACCTCTTGACCTGGCAGTGATGTTAGAGGGACGTTTGACGTTAAACCATGGTGTTCAGGTAGAATCAAATGATGGATATGAGGATACAGGTGGCACACTGCGCACAAGTCGTTCAAAAATGTGTTACTGTAGACAATGCAAATAGGTAGGTAATAACTCTTAACGTTAATTTTATTGTCGATCTTGTCAATAGGTATGGCCAATTTTTTTTATAAACCAATTACACCATATACAAGTACCTATGAAACGTTTTTAGTCAGTAAGTGTCTGATACTCCCTCTCGCGTCACTCAGGGCAGAAGAAGTCATTGGATGATTTCTGTCCTCAAAAATAAGGAGACGGAGGAAGTGCGTCAGCTCCATTGTTTTTCCTTCGCTGGCTTTGTGGTTGCTTACTTGCAACTAGCTTATGAAGGCGAATATAGCATTAGTCCTGGTCGATCATATTAAACATTGTAACTAGATCAATACGTTTTTTAGGTTTGGTTAGGTACATAGTAAGTAATTTACAGGTTACAGTTAGGGTAGGTGAAGTGCTCCACTTGGCTGCATCGTGGCTACATCCATGGGCGATAGCAATAGCAACTGTTAAATAAAACAAAAATATTTTACAACAACGCATCATTTAATTAGTAATTAATTCATGTACACGTATAGTTACCGGTCTCTAGATAAGACAAAACAACTGGAGTCAAATAATTCGGTATGTCTTTACCATAAATGAAATCAAGATGGCCGAATGTCTTATCAGAGAGAACACATAGTGAAGATTTTTGTAGTTTGGTTTGAAGGAACTTTATGTCAGTGACATTGGCGACATAGTCATTCTCACTACCCAAGAAGACCCAGGGCATTGAGACACTAGACAAGTCATACAGCGGAGGCTGAGCCCTACCATAATTGATTAAATTTTTAGGCAACCCATAGTCATATTCAGAAAAGCCATTGTTCTGGATCTGTCCCCATCTTATGAAGTTCTTAAGAGATGTCCCTGAAGGAGTATGCCCAAATACTACAGGTAAAACTTCGTCTGTGATCTGGAACTGATTGTACCCTAGAGCCGCGAAGATGATGGAAGAGCAGAATGGATACGCCAGTGTCGTAGTGCCACAGAATAACTCCCCTGCATTCTGCACTAGACCATTGCGTTTTAACACTTCCGTGTTCAGTAAAGGCCCGGTCAGTGTCAATCCCGGGGCAATGAGGCTCTGCAACTTGATCACGATGAACTTGGAGTGATCCAACCACGCCGTAGGGGACAACCCAAAGCCAACCTTTACTTTATCATTGTACTCGGGCTTCTTGGCACAAAGGATTAGCAACATGGAGACTCCCTGAGAGTGCGCGACGTACGACAGCTGTGATTCTTGTGTTTCAAGTAAGACATAATCTATGACTGCGGGTAGATCTAAGATGGCCATTTCGTCAACAGAAAAGTCCCAGAATTTTGAGTCTTTGTTGGGGTTCAGCGTTGTGTGGTTTCTGCTGTAGAAGTTTCCTCTGACGTTGGGAACCCAGACATCGTAGCAGTTGTCGGAGTAGACGTAGCAATGGGCTTTCCCGGGGCCTGGTATGAGGCAGTCATCTCCGCTGAGGTACAGACCGTGCATGAACATCATCACACCTTTGGAGGTCTTGCAACTTTTCTGTATGGGTAATCGGAAAAGGCCTAAGATATAGCCATCTTCGGTGGTCACAAAATGCTGTTCAGCGGTGTACCCATCATAGTTAGCCAGTTCGAGGAATGGCAGGTCTTTTCGCGATGACACCTTGATGTCAAATGTGGTTTCGATGTCATTGGCACCCCAGACAGTGTGCACAATGGAGAGCAGTATGCAGCAGAGGAACTTCATGATTTACCTGCTCGCATTCCTAGAACATAAAAAATAAAGTTGTAGGAAGGTACGTATTCGAAAATGATAGTAGTTTATTAGGTAATAAAAACCATTTGAGAAACACACAGCGTAAAGATACAAATTATTACTGACTTTAGCTTTAAAAGGGGAAATAATTGTTCAAAAAAAAAATACTATATGTCTACCGGTTTTTAAATTTAAATATCCAAACAAAGAACCAGTTACGTATTAATATAGGGACATGAGGTTCAAGTTTTAGTTATCATGAAGTTAATTACTTTAAATTTAATATAAATGGTAATTACCAGAAGGAGAACAATAGGTACTTTATTTTATGACACACGACCTATTGACTATGCATTTATAATATAATAAGCAACTCCAGATCCTATGAGAATATCGAAATAAATTACCAAAAAACTGGTTACAATGCAGTCGAAAATAAAATCAGCACACTTTAATATCTTCAAACTTAACTCAGTATATGTAAAGACATATATGTATACCAATAGTTAACAGAAAACAGTACTTACCTAAAATTTGAACACTAGAAAGGTGGCCGAGTTGATTCAGTTATCAGCAACTTAAAGAAGATACACGCCTTATATAGCACTCGAAATTATAATTTATTCTTAGTTTTTTAATACTAAATTACGTAAATAGCCGAGCTAATTGAGATGAGGCCTTTTTAAACAAGATAGTTATGTTTATTATTGGCGTTACTAGATAACAAAGGTAGACGGAACGATAAAGGGAACCTAATAATGCTTTATGAAATACAATATTTTTAGTGTAACAAAATTTTATGCCTCTCATTTTGAAACGTTCTTCCTAATGTAACAGAACATTACATTTTACATACTAAACGTGTCCAATACCATATCTAATCTATGTAAATCATATATAGAACTTGACCATATTGTATTCAGATTTTTTTTTCGTGGCCACTATTTCCCACTATCTCATTTAGATGTAAACGTTAGGATGGACAGGTCCAGGACAGGTCTGTTCATAAGTATTCTAATCTCCTGGGACTTCAAGATACCCAAGTTACAAGATTAGGAAACAAACTCTGTATGACTTCAACTCCTCGGTTCTAGTAAAAAATCTTGTTCGTTCCGCACTACTTATTCGTCCAACCCTTGATAAGATACCCAATGTTCCCATCCCCGATCCCTAAATGCATAATCTTCTAACCTGTAAAAGGCTCGCAAATCTTGTAACTCTTCTGTTGTCCCTAAGCAGCGCCGATTGCTTAATATTAGGTGGAGGGTTTGACCTATAAGACACTTTGCATCCTGATACTGCCGAGAAGTGATCGAGTAGCCGAGGCAGAAGCCAATAGCAAATAGAATCTGAAAATATACACTTAATGAGGGCCCAATTGATCGGTAACAAGCGAACACGAAACATTAGTGAAAAGCAATGGTGCGGCTATTCTACCGCGCTGGCCGAAACCCTACTAGAATATTGTACGAATTTCACTCTACTATTTTGCTTACACTAACATAATACAGCATACATTATTTCCAAGAATTATGAGAAACTATTAAATGCATCGTGCTATAGAATAGCTTTTGGGAAGTATACTTAGTTCAATGATGTAAGACAACAATTTAGAAATTAAAATGAAGGAACGTTTATTTCTATTATCTTTGTAAACAATAAATAGAAAGAAATATATAAAATCCGAATGTGAAAATAGTTCTAATAAAATTCAACAGTACAAAATAAGGTCGGTTTTCCGAATGAGAAAAAAAAACTAAGTGTACCTAATTGAAAATTTATCAATCGGCATTTTAATACGTTAATTGAAAAATGCATTAGATAGATAAAAATAACGTTGCTTATTTGATATCTATACGGCTGTATTAAAACTAAATAGGTACTGATGTATTTTAAAAATAGTAAACATTACAAGACTTACTTATTTTATTGTAACTCAATTAACAAGTAAACCACGTTGGAGGGTTATTCCATCCACTGTGGAAGTGGATGACCTATTAGGTGCAAAATTTTCTCAAAACTCAGCTTCAATGTGACTTAATTTATGTTAGTAGCAATATCTTCCGGATTTTAGGAAATTTCTGCATCGGTTTGCAAACGTGGACTACACTAGGATTCTGGTTAACGGCTGGTTATTTATAGGTCATGTGCTATGAGGCTGCTGGAAACCAATGGAGTGGAAGACATGCAGTATGTTTGTAGAAGAAATCTCTATTTATAGGATGGAATTGATTCAGACGTACGCGTAAAGAGAGAATGTGTATAAAATATTTCTTTTTAAAGGAGTGGTTCTTTGTCGTTTTCCATTCGAATCTACACTTTAAAAACAAGCACCTAGCTTCAATGACGAACAGACTGACAGACAATTATATTTTGACTTTTCAAAAGTACCCGTTTAAAGTTCCGAGTTTGAGACGTAGAAAAGGACTATTAAATCAACAGAAAATTATAAAATTAAATAGGTAATATATTAAGATAAAAAAACGATCGAGATAAAAATGATAGACTTTTTTAACTTGATGGAAATCTTGATTGCCTATGGGCGTGTATCGGAATCTTACCGTTTCTTAAAATCAACGTGATCTTCCTCCTCTGGCTATGCCGTTACCCAGGTCGCTTTTTCGGATTCATTGCACCCGGCAGGTCGCGATGCACCGCTTTGTTTTTCGGCACGGCTAATCCCAACACGCTGGCGGCCCATGAAAGCTGCTAATTTTCTTAGAATGGCACATACTGCGGACGACTGACTTAAAATGAACTGAAATAATACAAAATTAGATTTTTAAGTCATTATTATTTAAATAGAAATACATAACTTTGTAAATTATGATGTGTTCAATTCAAGTTTAATTACATAATGTCAGTGGGTGAGAATTTATAATTAAATACCGTTTGAAATTATAGTTATTGTGATTGAAGTAACGTTTTTTTTTATAAGACGCTGTAATTTATCATTTTAAATAGGTTTTTTAATTTGTAGCTGAACTTGTGTTTACGTAACACGGAATCTAATGTGACGACTTTGAGTGTAATTTAAAGACAAATTTCAATCTAATGAAATATAACCGTAATCAATGTTTTATGTATGCAAATTAGAAATATACATATATGTATTGCAGTGCTTTATTTTTTTTAATAACTCTTAAGCGAATACCTCGGTCTAAGGTTATAGATTTATCAAATAGCTATCTTCTTCAAAGCTATACTGCATGCATCATGGTGTCCCGCGTTGATTCAGCTAGCAATCCCACACAATATAATACAAAGGGTATTATTACACATATTGTGACATGGTGCTACAGAAATAACTGAAATATTGTTTATTTCAGTTATTAGCCGCGTTTATCTACATCTAATTTTTCAGGTGTATTTTTTTATGTAATAGGTCGGCAAACGATTACCTGATGGTAAGCAATCAGCGCCGCCCATGGATACCCGCAACGGAGGAGTTACGAGTGCATTGCCGACCTTTTAGGGATTAGGGATTTGGAGATTTAGGGATTGAGGAGGGATTAAGGGCGGGAAGGATTGGGCCTCCGGTAACCTCACTCACACGGCGAAACACAACTCTTTGGTTGTTTCACGCCGGTCTTCTGTGAGGCCGTGGTATCACTTCGGTCGAGCCAACCCATTCGTGCCGAAGCCAGGCTCTCTTACATATTTGAAATTTGTTGTAGATCTAAGTTTATTCGACAAATTATCTATATGCATATATAAAACAAACTATACATATGTAATAACGTAGTGGTGGCCCGGAGGTTAACCTTCTCAGTATGAGAAGAGGCCTTTGCTAGCAGTGAGCATTTATAAGCTATTTATTATGTTTTCGGTTTACTCACTTAATAATTTGACGAGATACTCGACTAGTTTCAAGCCATCCTAGAGGCCCATATTCTATATTTATCTTGTCAAATTATTGCGTGAGTAAGCCGAAAACATTTATAAGCTGATGATCTACCTATATGTTGGCTCCACAAGGGCTTAGCGTCTCAGCTAAAAAGATAGCAACGATGATAAGCACGCTGTTTTTGCCTGTTTAACATTTGGTGTTGTAGATTTATTACAATAAATTCTTGTTTCATTTAATAATAAGTTATTAACATAAGACAAGTAAACTATTTATGAAAAAGTACTGTTTACAATGTCAATAACTGATTGTTGCCATCTGAGTCTGAATAATAGTGAAGTATCATCAGCAAACAGCACTATCTCATGTTTATCCCTTACAAGGTAGGGAAAGTCATTTGAAGCGACTTTGTTTTATACTAGATACGTATGTATCTATGTAGTAATTACAGAATTAATCATCTTTTAAAATTTCAGCTGTTTATCTAACAAGGTTCATAAGATCCAGTCAGGTTACAGACTGATAGTGGAGTCTTTGCCGTGTGGGTAGGTACGGAACTCAAAATAGTCTTCTAAACTTAACATTTAACTTAGAAAAACTTAGTTGAGTTAAGAAATTTCAAGGCTTAGAACAGTCGTCAATAATTTTACAGCGCATTCCTACAAGACAAATATTCTAGAACGGTTTAGACCCGGAGCCGCGTCACAAAGTTGTAGTATGTATGTATTGGTGGACTGCAGTGAGTGCTGGCCAAACAGGAATGTTAGAGGCAGTCGCCACAAGGGCGGAGGGACCAAGAGTACGAGACAGCGAGGTGGCATTAATCAATTGTTAAAATTTTTTGAATAGTAAAGTTTATAGTTATAACTATTGAGAATATTGATGACTATTGAGATTAGATCACCGTCGTATAGAGTGACGATTGGTAGACGAATTGAAGATAAAGGCTTTTCAGACCCGAGCGTAAGGCGCCTAGCGTAACATGCGCGCCTCAAAGAGCCAATAGACCACCACAGACGGGGCCCTATAGGGCTGATGTTAGGTAAGCCCAATGAGGCACTGCGGCCTCGGACCAGAGATGGAGAAGGAACGGGGGAGTTTTTAGTCAGCAAGAGCCTGACACTCCCTCCGGCCATACCCTGGGCGGGAGAAGTTATTTGATGATTGTCCCCTTACAATCACTTGGGTTAAACATGATGATAATGACAACAAAATAAAAGAAAGGAATACAACGTGACCTAGGTCTTACCTACGTTAAATTAAGACAAAAAATAGTCCGTAATAAGCACTTTTGGAAAAAATATTCTGTAGACGTTTAATATAAAGTTATAACTAACTACTAAGTCACCTCCATACATTCGTACATTCACGATTGAACTTGGAATCGATAGTATGCGCGGAATGCGAGAAATGAAATCGTTCACTATTATTGGGCAAATTAACCATCGCGAGATAACTTGGGGTTCAGTTTCTGTATATTGATGCTTCATTTATTTTAAAGTACTTAAACTTTGATACTTTCTTAAGGTAACAAAATCTCCGTCCGTAGATTGACGCAGTGGTTAGCTGCATTAACGCCAGAAATAACACTTTGTGTGATTTAGAAATTGTTGTTTTAGGTCTGGGTGTTTTGTGTGTGTGGGATTGTATTTATTATTTTTAAACGCAGAAGGAAATCCTAAAAACAAATATCCGAGAGGTTTTTAAGTTAGACCAAGCGTAGGGATTTTTGTCAACCACTCTAAGAGAGAGATCTTGGTTTACCACAGAAATCTTACGGTTGATGAGAATGTTGATGGTGGGTTGTGATACAGATTTAAATCACCTACCGTGCTTTACAGTTTTAATCAATTCAACACGAAATATTTGAATAAAATGTTCTACGTCACGATGCTACGTGAATCATTTGAATTCCGTTCTAAGAAGAAAAAATACGAAACTAAATATTAATAGTATGATAGAAAATGAAATGCTAATGTGTGGGACAACATTTTTAAAGAACCTTATACTATGTTGATATTCATAGCTAATTACTAATATGATAATATGAAGTATATAGTCAGATAGGAAATGCCGGCTTCATCTAGTTTTTCACATATAATTTGACGTGTAAAAGTGCCGTTTTATGGCATTGTTTCATTATAATCCCTAGCCTATATATGTATCTTGGTATCTCATGGAAATATGACACTCAATTTAGAAAACTAAATTTGATATTCTATCGTGCTCCCTCGGCATAAGGTTCATATAGGCAGGCTATTAGCTCCGTTCATATTTATGATGGATGATGTTGCCGCCGCGCCACATATTGCTAAGAAAATTGTGCTGCACCGCTACCGCCGCGAGCTAATATATTGTATTAGTACGGGCTGACTTGCAATGAGCTCTCAATTTGTAAAGCTTTTTATGTGTCAGCGTGATTCTGCTGTGTTTGTAAGGTAAGATGAGTGAAAATAAACACTAATTATTAGTATTTTTTAGGTGGCTAAAGAGCAGACAGCCTCGCATGGACACTTGAAACACCAAAGGAGTTACGAGTGCGTTGTCGACATTTTGGGAATTCAGGTTTCGAGGTTTTGGTAGTGGGGATTGGGGAGCGATGGGTAGACGTGACGAATTGTTCCTCCGGTAGCCGTGGTGGTATCACGCTGGTTTATTGAGAGGCCATGGTTATCACTCCGGTCGAGCCGACCCATTCGTGCTGAAACGTGGTTTACATATCCCTATTTTTTATACCTGCCTGTGATTGCAAAAATCTATATGTATTATCTCTTTCCAATAGTTGTGTTGACTCTTGTCTTTATCAGTTTATATATTCACAATGACATTTAGTCGAACACGATTATGTCTGATTATATCAAATCAAATCAAATCAAATCGTTTATTTGTTTATTCGTATACTTCTGCAAATTTTGATCAAACGTAGTATCAGACTATGTATACAGTTAGGATTTCAGTACTGTATACGTGGTTCAAATTCCATGTTAACTTGCTGCCCCGGAATTCAAGAGACACGTATGTCAAGAAGCTTAGACAAGTAAAATGAATATCAATGTGTGTGGTATTATGCCTATAATAATTTAGTTCTCAGATAAATGCTAAATAATCAACTATCCTTTTTTATGATGGCCAAATGTAAACTATTGTTTATTTACTTTTTAAAACTACATTTACATCTCTGTCTAATCTTATCTTTAACATTTTGTTAAACTTTACTTACCCAACTATTTTTCTTTTGTGATATTCTGGCATTGTGTGACCCTTTACGTGTGCTATGTTTTTAGCACACATTGTCAACATAATTTTCGTCAGACCACTGTTGACAAAGATTGCACACGAAGAAGGTTTTAGCATTGACAACCAAGAATGCTTAACCGAGAATTGGCGACTTTAAAATAAATGATAACTAGGCATCATAAATCCAAGTCACTAGAAACATATTTTAAAAGTTTTAAATATATAGTATACTGTTTAAATAATAGTAGATTATATAGGTGTGTAGTAAATATTCCTATAACAGTTTAATAGGCGTTCATTGAATTGGACAATGAAGTTCAAAACGTATTTTCATGAAAACTCGGTCGTATGTGAACGAATTCGCTTTGCTGGCGAGACGCCAAGGAAATAATATATCAATTTGCAGGCAACTTCTCAGGTCTCTGTAATCTGAAGGTCAGTCTATCAGTTGTTCACGTGTGAAAATGTAAAAGAAAACATATTTTTTTATGGAATAAGTCGGCTAACGTGCCGACGGATTACCTGATGGTAAGCAATCGGCGCCGGCCATGGACACCCGCAACACCAAAAGAGTTACGAGTGCGTTGCCGGCTTTTTTGGGGATTTGGGTTGCGGATATTTATTTATATAGATAGGCAGGGGGAGAAATGGGGCCTCCGGTAACCTCACTCACATGGTGAAACACAACGCTGTGGTTGATTCACGCCGGTTTTTTGTGAGGCCGTGGTGTCACTCCGGTGTAGCTGACCCATTCGAGCCGCAGCTAGACTCTCCCACAAATTTCACTACTACCACGACCCACGTGACTTTTTACAATTTTTTCTGTAACCGGCTTGTCAATTTCATAGTGCGTATCATGGACAAGGGCGTGACTTTTAACCTGAAAAGTAAGTACCAAGTTGACTGTTTCCGTCTTATGTCTTCGAGATCTAAGATACTACTTAGTTTCTTCTACTTCTTAGTTACTTCAGAGATTTAGATACCACTAACAAACTTCACGGAAAACGGAACACACACGACAGAAACTTTTTGAGGAAACCCGATCGATTTTTGTATTTGAAATCACCGCCATGGGTGAGGAACAAATATTTTTTCTCTCGTTCCAAAGCAAAGAAGACGCCAGAACAAGAAACTTCATAGCAAGTCTTTTTCAATTAATAATAAAGTGTAGGAGAGCCATGTATGGAGTGATACCACGGCCTCACAGAAAACCGGCGTGAAATAACCAAAGAGTTGTGTTTCGCCGTGTGAGTGAGGTTACCGGAGGCCCAATCCTTCCCCATACGCCAATCTGTTCCCTTGCCCAAAATCTCCAAATCCCTTATCCTCAAAAGGTCGAAAACGCACTTGTAACTCCTCCGTCGTTGCGGGTGGCCATGGGCGACGCTGATTGCTTACCATCAGATAATCCGTTTGCCGACCTATAACATAAAAAAATAAGTATACATATATCGTGCTTGTTATGATTTTAGCTACACGATTATTATTTTCCCTTTTATATTTCATTCCCGACTGGAATGCCTCATGTCGTAAAGCGAGATTTACGTTTTTTATGACGAAACCGAGTTATATGGTTCTCGTGTTGCCAGTAATTTTTATCTTTATACTTGAGTCGTAGCAATTGTATCCAGTGTTTAGAGCGCAATCAAACTGTTTGATTAAATACTTTACAAGTTTGTAATATAATATAGATTACAAGTCAGTTTGTTTGGATAATTGAACATGGTAATCTATAACCAACAAGACATTGTGATCCTAAACTTATTGAAACACTTATAAGGTTCTGGAGTCGGCATCAAGTAGCTGTGCTAGTAGTAGTAGCTAAAGTGCTGCCCAGCTGTATTACCTAGGTATACAGCTCAATTATAAGCGAGTGTGCATAGTAATATAAAATAATTTATTTAAGATAAAAAAAACATATATACCTATACATTTTGTAAACCCACCAAACTGTTAGGGCAGTTTGGTGGCGGGAATAGCGTTAGATTTTACATTTTATAAAATATTAATCTGATTTCGTAACAGGGGGACTTACAAATAAACATGCAGAAAATCTAATAAGAACTACATAGAACTGCAGTCAGTTTACATGTTAATAATTATATTTACTAGTATTCTTTACTTCGAATTTTTTTCACACTCTTTTTTATTTTGGTCATTTGTATTGTAATTATAAAGTAGATTACTTTAATTAATACAGATGATTACAAAATAAAGGTTATACATTAATATAGTACGTATGTACATCGAATTTAATTAAAAGTTAATTTGATTCATACTCATAGGTTCCTACGTACACGTTATAATTATGTATTAGATAACTAATAAATGTTTGGCCTAATATTATATAACAAGAAATAAGAACTTATTTTTTATAATTCAATTAATTCAACCGATCAACTTTATTACATACATATATTTTAGTGTTTTTATGTTATCTAATAACTCACATGTTCAAAACCTGAGCTACTAGGAACGTAAATGATCAGCTTATAGTGTATTATATAAAACTTTAAATATTATTACAGGCCACAGTTAATAAGTAGGTAGTGTTAGGTGACGACTGAATGGTTGGCGCCGGCGGGCTGCGTTGCAAGCGGTTGCGATTTTCGCGTCACGCACAAAGTGCCAATTTATATTTTTCTTAATAAAATGACCATTGATAGTTCGGGTTCAGGAAGTTCATCGGTGTACCACAGGCTAGATTTGGTAAGTTTGTAAAGCCGTTGGTCTCTCTCCGGTTGTATCGGTAGGCTGTTACATCTGATTTAGAAAGTGAGGCAACAGAGAGTAGAACACGCACTTGTAAACTAAAATATAACATCTTCTGTATAGAGGCCAGTTAGTTGGTATGTAGTTATACAGAACGGCCACCATGATCAAAATCAATACTCAAAATGGAATTAAAAGCAAGCAAAGTTAGAATTGTTGTCGTCATGGTGGCCCGGAGGTTAAGGAGCCCGCTTCTCATGCATGAGGGGCGTGGGTTCGAAACCTGGCAAGTACCAATGTGACTTTTTCCGAGTTATATGTACTTTCTATGATTGTTTAGACACCACTGACATACGGTGAAGGTAAACATCGTGAGGAAACCTGGACTTATAATTTCTAATTATAAGTTTGAAATTGCCAACCCGCATTGAGCAAGCGTGGTGATTAATGCTCAAACCTTCTGCGTGTGAGAAGAGGCATTTACTCAGCAGTGGGAACTTATGGGTTGATGATGATGATGATGATGATGATAAAGTTTTTAATTTGACAATGTCCTGACAGTTCTTAGTTACACAAGTTCAATACATCAAAGTAAAGGAAAGACATTTTAAAATTCATAACCGAAGCTCGAACAGGCAGTAGGCATAAAATCAACGTGTTTTATAGAGTAACGTGTATAAAACGTTCTTGTTGGCGGCATTTTAGTCAGTGGAGTGTGGTATCGAAACTTGGAGTGTGGTGTGAAATCGTTTGGTCTGATGAGGGCCGGGGGACGCTTTTTGTGACCTTCCACTGTGACGAACATTAAAAGGGATAGCTTAAGGCGACGGTATACTTGGTACGCGGATATTTTTACATTAAAATATTACTGGAATTTGTAAGCGAAAGGATTTTTTTGTGAAGGTACTTTTGTATTTTACGTGGTTGATATTGTTTGGCTGACGGTTGTTAACGATGTATGCTTTTGTCATAAGTTTTTAGTAAATAAAATAAATAATCAAAACATGTGTTAGTAATTAATGCGTTTTCAATTCGGACGTCTATTATTACAGTTCAAATTTCAAGCATGCCTATCAGATTGATATGAATAAGTCTATCATTAAGTAAATATGTAGTGTGTTTTACTCTTATTATGCAGTAGTAACTTACTTTGCTGTGTCCATTACTAGAATTCACCTACTTCTGTGTAAATGTGCAAAGTGCAATAATTAAATCATGACTTGTCTTCTATATGAATGGTTAGGTAAAAGTAAAATATATAGAATTCTATATTCCACTATAAAGACAACAAGTGTAAACACTCCGTTGTCGCCACGCTGCTCATGAATGTGTCATTTCACACCGAGCGCCCTCCTCTATGGGGACATTCTTTATTTTTTCCGAACGATTATAAGGCCAATGTGGCCACGTCACGCCGAAGGAACCCTGATATTGTGATGACGTCACTATTGTTAGCTTTTATAATGCTTACAAAAAGGTTTGTGTTGACGTCTAGAGGACTATAAAACTAATATGATTTCTTCTTCTTTTTAATAATTTCTGGATTATTTTTGTAATGGGATGTTAAGTAGAAGTAACAGCAGATGGATTGTTGCATAGTTAGCAATCGGCGCCGCTAATATACACCCGGACCGTCAAAGGAGTTACGAGTGCGTTGCCTGCTGGTCAGGATGGATAGTTTGGGCTTCCGGTATCCACATTCACTTTTTTATGGAAAATAATGACAAACCCACGTGATTAGATTGAGAAAAGTTGTACTAATGTCAATGTCACGCGCACGCTGCTCATGAGTAAGAGTCTCGCTGTGACTAAAAACTAGTTCTCAGTTTATTCACGAGAGTAAGTTGTTATTTTCAACAGATTTAGTAAGTGTCAAGATAGTTACTATTTAAAAAACTCATTCACAGAGTAAAACAACACAACGCTATGCTTGTTGCATGCCGGTCGAGCAGACTCGTTCGTGCCGAAGCATGGCTTGGAATCTCCCCAATACGCGTGTACATGAAAATACCTAAACAAAGTTAATAAGTACTTTACTAAACATAAAACGTAGACATCCTATTAAAAGTTTGATTGGCTGCGATTTGAATAAACCACAGATATTTAAAATTCAACATAATAAATACACTGTTAAATTACAAATTCGGTTGGCAACATAATAATTTTGAAACATGAATTGGTTTAAAATGAAATATTACGTCGCGTCGTCGTGGCGAATCCTGGTGCCTAATGGACAGACCTTTTTTGTGGCCATTAAAACAGATATTTGAACCCTTTTTATATTTTATCTGACCACTCACGTGCTTGTGAGCTGATAAAGATAACTCTAAAATTTCCGAGAGCCTATAGAAAGACGATTCAATTTGAATATTGTGGAAGTACTCACTGCGGGTCGATAGACTTCTATATTTTTCCTGATAGGATTTGAAATCATTGTTGTGGTTTCTTATTTATGGCTATATTTTACTTTATTTAAAACTTAGATGTGATTTAACGACACTGTTTTGGTTTGGGAATGCGACTGCTGTGTGACTCTTAATGTAATATTTCGACTACATAAAACGTATCACTACAAAATGTTTGTTGGCGAAAAAGTGTACACATGCCATAAAATGATGTGATGTACATATGTATGTGTCTAGCTAATAGCCCGCTGTCGCGACTTGTAAGGCCTCGTCGAAAACGTTTTATTCGTGTCACGTACCATCCCTCTCATATTTTTATTGTCCGCAACAGCTTAAGAAAATGCTCCTCACTGAAAAACAACGGCTTTTAATGGTTTTTTTGTAAAAACAAAATGAATTATTGAATAATTCTTATTCTTTTCCATTGTAACGCCATTGTTTTAGAACTCAATAAAAGTATTTAATATCAAGCGACGCGATCTAACTGCGTAAGAGCTGTAATCGTAACGGACGGGCTGTATTTGTAACTTGTAAATGTACGAGTGACCAAGCCATTTCATTTTCTCTACATAAAGTACTTATTCGTTTAGCTAATGCCTGCCTAAATCTTGGTGGTTGGAAGTTTACTATGGGACGCGTATAATAGGGTTACGTGCACAACAGCAATCTCTATCCGGGGTTGAGAGTCAAGCGCAATAATAAATAGGAACATCGGCCTAGATATAATAAGAGAATATCGTGGTGGTTTTTGGCTCTCGCCCCATCCACGGCGAGAGAAGCCATTTGATGATTTTTCGCCCCTTAAACACTCCTATCCCCAAATCCCATATTAAAGCCACGAATGTTGTGCTTGTCCATTTGGCGACGTCAATTGCTTATCCGGTGACCTCGTTTGCCGCCCTATCCCATTATAAAAACAATTGCAGGTAACATTTGACTCACATACGAAATAAGTAGAAATCCACATTTCAAGACTTTCTCTTGTTTCCTCTAATCTCCTGCGACATATTCAAAGAATGTTATAAAACGTGTTTAGTTTGTCAGTTATTGCGCTAAAGCGTGCAGCTTTGCGGCGACCATATTTAATTTAAAAGTGCAATAACTTGAACACTCCAGTGGTCAGAGCTGGGTTTAATCTCAGATAATCGTGGATTACTGTATTATTAAATAGACATACGATATAAGAGTTTAGACATACTATGTATAAAATATGACGATATAGTATGCAAAGGATTGACGAATATATTTAGATTTTATTTTATAAGTATATATTAATTAGGATTTTATACACACTAATAGGTTGGTCCGACCGGAGTGATACCACGACCTCACAGAAAACCGGCCTGAAATAGCCCCAGTGTTGTTTTTCGGCGTGTGAGTTAGACAACGCGATATTCTATTATTTTTCCAATATGAATAGATAAGTTTAATAGGTAAGAGTTTACTACGTCGTAAAAAGCCGCACTTATCACTCATTTGGAGTTGAGGCTGTCTATGAGCGTTGTTGCTCGATGACCATCAGGTGATCCATCGTTTCTTTGTTTCCAATTTATTTTGAAAGTTCGTATTCGTGAAGGAATTAAAATAAATTAACCTTACGGAATTTTCACAATAGCTGTAGATTTTTTTAAAAAAGTAATAGATTCTAAATGTTTTCTGACGAAAACATTAAGAACCAATATTTTTGACTCCATCCATTAGCTTAGCGATTGAAACTTAGAGTTGAACAGAATGGTTGCAGAGCGTATTATGAAAGCTAGAAACTTCAACATAAATCCTACCATTTCCAAGCCATAAATACTAAAAGCCATATATTTTAAATAAAAACCTGGAACGACCAACTTTACCAGGAGCTCTAAAATATTATAGCGTGCTTAATTCTAGCGTGCATCTGCGATTCCCAACTAAGCCCATTAAACGCAAAACTTAGTTACACATGCAGTTGGGATGCATTCTGGTGCTATTGAAATAAGGTTGTTTTTTCAACATATGATGGGAAATTAAAGTAGTTGGATTTTAAAGCCTTTATGCCTTTGTGTTAAGGCTGGTTTTACGGTTGCAGGTTGTTAGTTCAGGTGAGCCTAAACTTGTTGCTGGACTTTACCAAGCTTCCACCAGTTTTATAGTGACTAGAGGATGCATAGTATTGTGGTTGGGAGGTTTCAGCTCTTCTGCGCATTCTGTGAACATTAAGCGATTATTTCGTTTAACATGTAGCCTGTAGAAGAAGATTTCAATTAGGTAATGGGTTCTCCCTTTTTCAAATCAGCTTGATATATTAGCCACGGTTGCAGGGTAAGCGCAAAGAGGCACCGCGGCCTGAACCTAGATCAGGAGATGGAACGAACGGAGGGGGGAGGGGTGGGGGGGGGGGGAAGGAAGGGGTTAGTCGGTAAGAGACACTTCCTCTCTCCTCAAACCTTTTATTGTCTTTTTTTTTTCTTTTGAAAAACGTTGCCACAAACTAGGATTTTCTCCTGGGTCTTGGGTGCGTTGACAAACATACAAATTCGCATGCACATCACACCCAGACACGGAACAACAATTTGTTGATCACACGAAGAGTTGTTCCGTGCGGGAATCGAACCCGCGACACTTTGCATGGCAGCCAGTTGCCCAGCCATAGCACCAAGTTATTTTTTGGATATTATATGGAAGATCAAGCAGTGGCATATTGTTGGAGAAATCAAAGTTAGAATTTGATGGAACCATCTTGATGATGAAGAGGAACCAATATTATTTTCTATACTATTCCAACATGTCTACCTACCCTAGGTATATACAACCAAAAGTATATAGTGTAACAAGGTATGGTACATGACATAATATGAGAGACTACCAGGCGCACAGAGGCGGCAAGAGAGACGCGTGCAACATAAATTGGCGTCTTCTTACATTCAATTTACAGCGACCTGCCATCGAAGCGGCAGCGGCGGAAGATATGATTCAGTTAGTGCTGCTCGTGGCTCAGGCTCCTATAACATATATTATATATAGTTCTTATTTGTCCATAATATGTTTATATTTTTATGTAATAAGGTTCATTTACATTTGGGAAATCAATTCCTAATTCCATTTACGTATTTTTAAGAATGACTAAAGATTTGATAAGTTATAACTATAAACAAAACAATTATGAACAAAAGTTTTAAATGAAATCGATTGCCTATCATAAAACGAGAAAAATGCATAAGGTATTACAAAAATTTCAACTCAATAAAGTGGATTAATTAGAGTTTAATTTCGCACGACATGACTAGACGTAGGTGTATAGGTATTCAACGTGTCGTCGCAGACAGTTGTAGGTCCTCGACACCAGAGTAGGGCTGTCTGGCGTCTAATTAGAGGCACTTGACACGCCTCATCAGTGGCTTCACACCGCGCATTAAGTACATGCACGCCTCACGTACCGTGTCAACCCTGCACGAATTATTTGCTTCAATTCTACTCATTATTTAACAAGAGAATTTATTAAATCTATATACTACGTAATCTATTTAATTTGGCATTAATTTCTATGTTTATTTGTTTTGAATTACATTGAAAAAGAAATTGTTATCCCTAATAAATCAAAATACATATAATAATACGTTCATGGAACGAATTAATTTCATGTATTTTTAGTCTAAGTACTTATTTCCCTCAAAGTCAAAGTCAAAGTCAAAATAATTTATTTCAATTAGACCCATACAGGCACTTTTGAACGTCAACACAACTTTAAAGATACAAAGTGTCAGTCTGTCGGTCAGTCCTCTTAGTGAAGCTCAAATTTCTAGGTAGGTAACTACCTAGAAATTTGAGGGATATAAGTATTGTACTCGTATCTAACGCAATAATACCGATATGAATTTCACACCAAATACATAAAAACAAATAGTTTTTGACATTAAAAAAACACAATTTATTTGACTAGATATGATACATTATTATTGTGAAGGTGTACATATGTGTAATAGAAATAAAAAAAAATGATTTCAAAAACCTAGTATTTTTAACAGTAAATTATTATTGGAGATGACTTTGTGGCCCATATATTATGATTATTTCGATAATTCGTTTTCGTTCTCAATTCCAGTTTTAGAAAATACAAGTGCGTTTTTTTTTAAGTTATATTTAGTTATGTCCTAGAATAATGAAAAAGAAAACGTACTATTTAAATACCTACTACTACTTGAAAAAGTTTTAGAACCGATCTTCTTCGAGAAAAAGTTGACTAATCTCCTTTAAGCTGAAAATTATAAGTAAACGATCGAAGTAAATCGAGCCACGGCTCAGGGGACCACTTTGTTAGAAATAAAGATTTCTTAAGACTTTAATATATTCAATTTGCATAAAAAATAAAACAAGAGGTTTCACTGATTGTATTAACATTGCGTTGTTGTTTTATATGTGAAGAACTTCCAGATACGTAATTAGGTATGTATAAAAGAGTTTCAAGCATTGATTACAATTTCACCTCTCTTTCTTTCTCTCTCTTTCTCCCAGTACAGGACAAAAAAGGACAATGTCTACAAACAGTACATTTCTTTTCAACCGACTTAGGAGGAAATTCTCAATTTTATCGTGTCAACGTTTTTTAATAATCAGTTTGATTGTCCATGAAATCAATGCAAAATGGCGGAGTCTCATATAAATTCATTTCCCAAAACATTTTGGGAGGCCACAAAAACGTGGCCCCTTTAAAAGGTCAGTGGGGTACCCTATAATGCTCATAAAAACGGTCTGAAACGCCTGTCAAATAAGCCGCTGTATCTTTGCAACGCATTTTGTAAGCAAAAACAATATTAACCGGGGGCCCAGTTTAATTTCCATAAGAAAATAAAAATGCTCGTTATTTGTCTTTGGGGGGAGATTCTTGGTTCTGTGGGGGACCTACTAGTGGTTCGCGATGGGTTTCTAAATGTCACTATAATTGTGTTAAGAAGAAAATTGAAAGTACTGCAATCATTGTCATTGGAAGAAACATACTACGTTGTATGTTGGTTTTGTCTTTGTTGTAATATGCTTGATATCCTTTGCAAAGTATATACCGACTCAAAAACAAACTGTCGTTTCAAAAGCTAAATAATATTGCCTGGAATACCTGCCTGCAGATTGTTTAACTATTAATTTTTGACATGGGGCACAAACCTCCTGGTTTAAGTAATCAGCGCCGTCCATGGACACCCAGGACAACACACGAGTTTTCCACAGTTGAGTGTGGTTTCACGCCAGTATTCTGTGAAGACTTGGTACTATTCCGGTCGAGCCGAGTCCGGACTGCCGGTTAGTTATAAATTACTTGAAATAAGAATATTTTTTTTTATTCGATAGTTTCTCGAGCACAACTCACTTCAAAGACTACGTATAGTAACACCAGAATCAGAGTCCATAATCCTTAACTTATTATTTCTTATTTGCATTCGTAGAGCCGTGATTTTAGCGAGAAATTCAGCAAAAGGCATCATTTGTTCGTCAGCACTATTTAAGACTTGCTTTAATCCTGTCTATGCTGGTTTTGATGACCTTGACTTCCTTTGAGAAGAATTTCCTCTAGACGAGAATCAGAGACTGTCAGACTCAGACTAAAAACTTCTCCGTTCCCGGGACCCACCTGTGCTGTCTGTTGGCTGTTAATAAAATATTTTTCTACAATTATTCTCTGTTATTCATGTTATTTATATGACACTGAACAAGTAACGCATTTCATACATTCTTAACTACTACCTAATCTCTACATTTCACAAAAGAAGTAAAATTTAAAAATGTTAACTTTACAATTGACTAAAAGTTGTAAAATAAAGTAAAATTTTAAGTGTGGGAGAGCCATGCTTCGGCACGAATGGGTCGGCTCGACCGGAGTGATACCACGGCCTCACAGAAAACCGGCGTGAAATAATCACTGCGTTGTGTTTCGCCGTGTGAGTGAGGTTACCGGAGGCCCAATCCTTCCCCTTCCCCAATCCCTAAATCTCCAAATCCCTAATCCCTAAAAGGTCGGCAACGCACTCGTAACTCCTCCGTTGCGAGTGTCCATGGGCGGCGCTGATTGCTTACCATCAGGTAATCCGTCTGCTCGTTTGCCGACCATTACATAAAAAAAAAAGTAATTTACCGATCTGGTAAATTTTCCTTCTTCTCTTCTTGCCCATACATTTGTAGCCTAATCACCAAACAGGCTTTATTATAAGGCCCCTTTATCTGTTCTTCGAACTACGTCATGAAATGCAATTTCCAAAGATAAAAATCAATTTAAATAACTTTAGAATAAGAACTGAAATCGTCTCAACGTTTAAGTTACTGAAATTAAAAATATCACACTTCAGTGAAACTATTTAAGAGAAAAAAGTAAGAAAAAGTGAGTTCTAAGAGAGAAAACTTGAAACTAGTGAGGCGCAGTGGGAAATGTTCCCGATATCTATTGGAAATCGTAGCCGTTGGGTGTAAATAATGAAGTATAGCCGGGCGCGGCGCCGCGGGGCTCAATTAATATTGAGTGGTGGCTCCCACGAGGACTGCCCGCGCCGTACTCTGTAACATACTACGTCCTTATAATAAAACTTGGTTTAGTAAGGTCGTTAGTCAGTCACTTAATGACAAAAAATACACAGAATTAAAGAGAGAGTATCTCAACCACTAATTAAGCCCCATCCTCAATCTTCAAATCCCCTATCCTCAAATTTGTAATAACTCACAAGAGGCCGGCAACGCACTTTTAGTAGTAATGGGTGGCGCTGATTGCTTACCATCAGGTAATCTGTCAGCTCGTTTGTCGACCTATGATATTAAAAAAACCTACAATTCATCCTTTCAGCTACTACAGTTTTAATCGTTACAGCATTTGGACAGGACTTAAGATACTTCCCATAAACGATGTCATCTCAAAGGCATTGAAATTTCAATTTACATAAATCATTCTATTCATTTACAATATCACTACAAGCTGTAGAATTCAGGTCAAGTAGCCAGCAATTTTAGATTCTTGATATAGAGAAGTTGGGTAGTGTTAAAATTCGTTCTAACTACACGATGTTTTAGTCTTCACCCTTGTTCGTATTAATGTGTTAATGTAATTAATTCGTTTCGTAAAAATACAAGAGATTTTATCGAAGATTGTTTATTTAATATGCAAACAAACCATCGTGAGCTGAACGCCGCCATGCCATCGGGTTTGCGATCGGTGATGGCGAGCTCTCGTGCCCAGCTTTTCTCCACGAAGCTATCTCCGCCTTCTGCAAAGCCAGTAAGAGTCTGACTTTCGTCACACTAAGAGTTTGGAGAATTTGATGATTTTGTCCACTGAATAATCTTAGCAAAAACGTAAATATATTGCCATGATTATAAAAATGTGGAAAACAATATTCAAAGTGTTGGCAACACGGCTCGAGCAGCGTGATACCACAACCTCGCAGTAAACCGGAGTGAAACAACTAAAGCGTTGTGTTTCGCCGAGTGAGTGAGATTACCGGATGCCCAATCGCCTCCCCCAATCTAAAAATCTACAAATCCCTAATCCCTAAAAGGTCGGCTATGCACTTGTAACTCCTCTGTTTTGTGGATGGAGCATGCAATACTTACCATCAGATAATATGACGGCTCGTTTACCGTCATAGTACATAAAAAAAAGTATTGTGAAGTAAAATCCGTTGTCATAAGTCAAAAAACCATTGCTTTACAATCAATCGATTTAGATCAAAGGTTTCAATAATATTATATGTTAAACATAACTTTATCCCGGTTGACCTTAAACATGAAATGTCCACGTGTTAGGGCTTACTTTATTAATTAGCCTCGGCCGGCGAGCGCGGAGTAAACCAATATCAATATTACTGATGTCGGCTCCCGCTAATGTTTGCTGTCGTAATCGTTTTGTAATTCATTTGTTTTGTTTTATCCTAACAGATATTATTAAGCTAAAGGTGGTCAGTTGATAAAAGGTGGTCCTTTTCTGAATCAACAATGATTATGTTATCTCTCTCACATTATGTTATTTTTACATTGTCTGGACATGAACTGACTGACTGCACGGTTGGCGCGGTGGCTGGGCAACTGGCTGCCGCGCAACGTGTCGCAGGTTCGATTCCCGCACGGAACAACTCTTTGTGTGATCCACAGATTGTTGTTCCGGGTCTTTTTCTTTTTTTTTTTTGTGAGGGGAAAATCATCAAATGACTTCTCCCGCCCAGGGCCGGGCAGGAGGGAGTGTCAGACTCTTACTGACTAAAAACCCCCCTGTTCCGTCTCCTGCTCTGTGCCGAGGTCGCGGTACCTCATTGCGCTTACCCCGCAACCCCGGCTGAACATCAGCCCTTTAGGGCCCCGTCTGTGGTGGTCTATTGGCTCTTTGAGGCGCGCGCGGAACGCTACGTGCCGTACGCTCGGGCCTGGTTCTGGTCGGGCGGCGAGCTGCCCTTACTCGCCCCGCAGGCCCGTACTTACGGTGGCCGGAGATCGTCCCTCGATCCCCGACGCCCGTAGTGTCGCCAGTTGCGGCTGCTGGGGCGTGAGGAGGAGGATTGCTCCCTCACGCGGGCCGCCTCTCTTGCGAGCATGACTGCTTCACAAAAGGAGGAGACGGCGTCCCAGTTCCTCTCACTCCGCACCATGGCCTCGACTAAGGCCGGGCGCGAGAGGTGTTGTTCCGGGTCTGGGTGTGAAAATATGTGCATGTGAATTTGTATGTTTGTAAACGCACCCACGACACAGGAGAAAATCCTAATGTGGGGCAACGTTTATTAAAACAACGTTTTTTAAAACAAAATGAAGAGACTGATCTCTGAGTTTGTTTCGGTATTTCTTCTCAGAGTAGTCAGATAGGAAATAACGGCTTCATCTAGTTTATCACATATAAATTGACGTGTAAAAAGTGCCGTTTTATGGCCTATTTGCAAAAATAAATTCATTGTTTCATTATGTATTTGTAGGAACAAAGTAAAACAAAAAAATTGTTATTAGTTCACACTTTATTAATTACACATTAAGTGGTGCAGAATTCGAAAATACAAACTCCCCAATATTTTTCTTTTTTTTATGTGCATTACAATCTTTAAACCAGAAGAAAAACATAATTCTCTATAACACTACTTTTACATTTAAATAGATTTTATTTTAATCCACGGCAACGCATGCGTCAGCGATTTTGACAAAATTATTTGGACATGTGTCCCCTACCATCATGGCGTCTGATGGAGTAAAATCTTCGTCGTCGTAAGATACAGTATACATTCTTTCTTCTGAGACTTGGGGGTAGCAGAACTGTACACACAGTGACATGATGACAACACAAATCAGTATAACACTGTAAAACTTCTTCATCTTGATTGTATCTTTCCAATTCCAGTCACAGTTTGTATGAAACATAGTTACATCAGTTTTTATTTATAGGTAAGAAGTACATCTCAATTGGTATACATTCTATTGTTATTTTGTAAATAATTGCAATTGTTATAATGATTATGAATCTAGAACGATTTGCCAGGATTAATTTACATCTTATTCCTATACTAACAATGGTTCAATTTTAAATCACATTTAATTCATATAGGTTAGTAAGAAACTCGATTATTACTTTAATAATCATTACCTAACAGTAATGATTTAATCGGTAGGAA
This sequence comes from Spodoptera exigua, assembly GCA_902829305.4. Lineage (NCBI taxonomy): Eukaryota > Metazoa > Arthropoda > Insecta > Lepidoptera > Noctuidae > Spodoptera > Spodoptera exigua. Next base: position 16,635,998 of record LR824603.2, read on the forward strand.
CACAATTATTTTTGATTCTTACTAAATTCCCGGGACTTATGTTCACTACAAACGCTGCCGCAGGTTCAAAATAAGTATCATCTTCAAGAGCTGGTGTGCTTCCCTCGAGGACTTCTTCATTGGATGGGTAGCAGGTTATAATATTAAAGAACAGAATACTGACTACCATTATGATAGCAACGAACCTCATTGTAAAGATCTGCTTTCCACGATGGTTAGTAGTCAAATAGAAGGGTCGGAATCATTGCGAACTTATATACTTACTCATATGCGGTATTATATTATCTATATTTAGGAGTAGATAGCGCAGTGCTTAAACCAAAAGAAATGTTTTGTAGGGAAAATCATAGACTTCTTTCTCTCGTCATGGGTAGGTCGAGAGGAAGTGTCAGACTTTTACTGACTAAAAACCATCCCATTAACTCTCCTTCGCCGAGCCGGGGCTGGCGTTTATTATTGCTGTAGCATTCGCAACCTCGACTGACTGCACGAGCAGCTGATTTACAAATATTTGCGAAGTTGATTGAGCGTCAGAAACAAGTTATATTTTTCAAATTATCTCGAGTATTGACCTAGGACAAATATTGTGAGAGAGCTATGCTTCAGGACGAATTCGCTGTGGTTGTTTCACGCCGATGTTCTGTAGAAATTCGTCGTGGTATCACTCCAGTCGAACCGACCCATTCATGCCAAAGTTTGACTGTCTCACACTACAGTTGGCTATTTGTAAGTAGGAAAAAAATCTAAATGAATAAAATTACAGACAGCATATGACTATTGATTATATTGCATTAATGTTTTAAACAACATTGTAATATTCTCACGCAATTAAACTGCAAAACTGTAATTTGATAAATTAAAATAATTTACTTTAACACACACATTTACTACGTTGCTTCTTAAGAAAACAACATTACAACAATAATAATCTTTTACAATGGCTACATGAATATAATCATAATATGAAAGCAATTGCAGGAATTATTTATCTTAATCCTTGTCCAAACAAAGATTACCATAGCGTACCTTGTCATCAGGACATTTATTGTACATGAATGGTGAACCATCTGTGATGACTTCTGCTGTGTCCATCGCCTTGCTACCTTCTTCATCGTTTGTCGATGGCGCTTGCTTTGCAGTATCTTCCTTAGAAACTTTTGCTTTATCATCAAACTTCTCTACTATCTCCCCATTCTCGGCTGTGATACCACTAGGATACGAAAACGCCACTTCTAAAACTAGCACAATTACTAACAATACTGGTATGTATCTCATTTTATATTAATCATTACAATGATGTTATATTATGAGGAGTGCTTCTTTTATACCATATCTTTTGCAAACTTTTAATTTTTGTATAGCTTTTTCCTCAACGTTTGTTAAAAACTTGTTTTCGGCATAGGAGTCTTTATTTGGTGAGGTCTAAGGTCTGCTGAGAGGCGAGTCTTATATCATAGTTCGTCATATAAACCGGTACATATAGTTATGTGAATATACATAGTACGTAGTTGTCAAGGTTTGTGTATGTAGTTATCTATAAAACATTTATATTTGGATTTACCTACGCGAAACAGCGAATTAAATTGCTTTTACTGAGCGTTGTCCAAATTGAGATCATGTTTTGAATATATTGATAAATAGCTCTGCTAATTTATTTTAATTTAGTAATCACCAGAATGTCCCTTTCATAAACTAAAACTCTTTTATATAAATAATGATATGAGATAAGCCTTGAATTCTACCAATTTAGAATAAAAACCCTGGGCTTAAAAGTGATGAAATAAAACAAATAAATAATATTGCTTATTATTTTGTTTTAATTTGGATAAGTACATACGTTTTCAAACTTTAGATTTAGTATTGGAACTGCCAATTTCTATATTGACTGGGGTACACTCGTTGGGTAAAAATCCTGGTAGCTGGTACATTTTGTACCCACACTGGCATATTGTTCATTGGCGCTATAGAGCCAAATCTAACGTCTATATCTGATGAATTATCAACATCGTTGTTGTCAGGTTCCGGATTAATTATTTCTCCACTTTCCGAAACTTCAAACACTTTGACTTTTTGCACCCACACTTGCACTCCACTTGGGTAGCGTGTGTATCTGCACCATGCTGCCTCTACCAACACCACACCCACGAACAACACTAGTATAATCTTCATTTTCAATGTTTCTCCTAATACTGTATCTTTTTGAATGGGTTACTGCTTTTATATGTATTTCGATATTCATAACGCACACATAAACGAGATTTCCAAAAGCAGGTAGAATTAATTTTTATTCACATCTTCCTGTGTATGTGAATAATAAAGTTGTGTGGTAGTGTGCGATTTAAATTATGACTTACAACGATGGTACGTTGGCTGTCTAGTAAAGATTGCGGTTTTGATCGTAGATAGGTGCAGCCGTGATATCATTCGTTTTGTCACCGTCCAACAAAAAAGGAGAGTAATAAAACACAGCTTATGTTTTTACAATTATATTTTAACGCCTGTACCAAATCTTTATCTCCGTACTAACCATAGTAAGTAGTTGTTCTTCAGTTTCGATATTTGTGTAGCTACTGTAATTTATGGAATCACAAATAATCCAAAATTAGTTTGAGTTCATTAATATATTGTCATTATCACCTTCCTTGACCTCCATCGTATATTTTGCAAACTCCATACTCATTATTATCGTCATTAATAAAACATAAGAGAAAGTAAAAACAATACAAATATTTTTCATTCTTTAATCAGCAGCAGAACAAATATTGCCTACTCGAAAGAACCCTACAGGACAGGCGTTCCCACCAATAGCCGAATAACCAGTCAATGGCAAATCAAATCCAGTCTCACTTGTTCTGAAGGTTGGGGACTCTACTTCACGGAGAGTTAAAATCTCTGTGACGGGAACTTTTTGTATAACCACTTCCACTTTTACGTCATCTCGTCTTGGCAGTTCTGCAGCCCTTCCATTCGGGTTCCAAGAATTTCCGTAAGTATTAGGTGCAGAGTCTAAACCTTCACTGTACACATGGTCCTGTTTTCGCACCCAAACTTGCATTTGACCCGGATAAGACACGTATTCACAAGAGCTCAAATTTAACACGACAACACTAACAAGTGTAAACTGCAGATAACATCTCATGACGAGATTTTTTCTTATAAACTTCGTATAAAAATGACGCTTTTTTATCGAACCCGGTTTCTTTTATAAGATTCCATTCAAAATATTTGGCTTTAAATATAACTCTCTGCCAAGGACTTAAAGTAGCTTTTTTATTAACAATCAATTTCATTGTTTTACTATAAGCGGAATCGTGATATCCTTAAGTATTGAGGTGGGACAAGGTCAAACAGGTGTGACGCAAAATATGCAGTATTACTATACAAGTACAGTCTGTAATAAAAGTGTTAGCACATTTTTTTATTTAAATTCATTTCTTCATTATTGAAGGTGTCAGGATAGCATGTTTTGTCTGCATGGCTAGTGGTCCCAATTGGCTGCTGTACAACGTGTCCCTGTCTAGGTTTGTGCACGGAAACATTAATTGTGTGATTACAAAATGTTGCTCCTAGTCTAGGTGTGATGTGTTTTATAATGTTAATGTCATTGACATATTTAACTGTACACTGAGCGAGATCACAAGGACCACTTACTGTGTAGTATGTAAGGAAATATAGTTTGTATTTAAAGTTGAATAAGTTTATAGGTATTAAGTTTATTATAGTTAAAGTTTATGGTCAATAGTTTAAAGAAACATATTTTAGGTTCTTATGTCGAATTAGGTTAAGTCACCTGTAATGGCAAAGTAATATGTAAAAATAATTAAATAAATAATTGTGTTTGAAAACGTATCTTTGACATATGAGAAAATCTTGATGTAGTAACGTTGAAAAATCAAAGTTTTAGCACTCGCGTTCCATATTGAAAAAGATAGAGAAGTAATGCAAACACTAGATCAAAGCTAATTAAAATAATTACATTTTTAATCTCTGTTTATTGACATGACAATATTACGTTTGAGTCTTTGAGATGGATCTTTTTTATTTAATTTAATTTTGTTTAGCGTAATTATCACCGATTGTACTTTTTGATACTATAAGGACAATGAATTTGTGTGAATGAGTAATATTTTACTTGATAATTTATTTTACAATCCGTAATCAAAATTGATAATAAATGAAACTATTCAAGTATGTAAGACGCGTTTGTCCTTTAGCTAAGTGACCTTATCTTGCCTTTCTTACCGCCTTCGAATAAAGAAGGTTTTTCCATGATAACTTATACATATGTAGTTTGTCTAGTATCAATGTCAAGGCGATGTCTAGCCATTATTATTAAACTAACTCAGGTATATTCCTCTAATTGTTGTTGACTGGCGTTATTAGATTTTGTTCAATAAAGCCTGTTCGTTTTCCAAAATATTAACAAATCAAGTAATAATTAAGTCAATTTATTCAAACCAGTTACGCAAAATGATACGTCACTGATAACAATATAAATTCATTAATATTTACAAAAAACATTCATTCCAATTAAAATGTTTTAGAAACTGGTATTTTTATTTTCTTTAAGAATAAGAATAGAAAATTAAAGCATTATTTTCCGAGTATACCATTTTTTACAAAAAATATTATAACTAGCGTCAATAATTTACGGTTAAGCAAAGGCCTCTTCTCACACGAAGCAGGTGTGAGCATTAACCACTGCGCTTACTCAACGCGGAGTGGTGATGTCAAACTTAGGCAAGTCCAGGTTTTCTCACCTATGTAGTTGGTGCCTATATGAACATAGAAAGTTTATTTCATTCGGAATAAGATCACATCAGTACTTGCGAACAATAGGCCCGTAATTGGGTAGTATAAAATAAATTTATTCAACGTTTCAATACAATAAAATAATTAAAAGAATAACTATACTTTTATTCATGGATCTATCGATACACTAAGTTTTAGATATTTTTTAGCATTATATATTATAAAGAAATAAGTAAGCTATTTGACGGAAAAATGTTATGACGTCATAACTCAGTTTTTCATACAAATTCCATAGAAAAGTATCGTTTTTGACGTTTAGATCATCATCATCATCAGCCTATAAGTGCCCACTGCTGAGCAAAGGCCTCTTCTCACACGGAGAAGGTTTGAGCATTTATCACCACGTTTGCTCAATGCGGGTTGGTGATTTCAAACTTACAATTACAAATTATAAGTCCAGGTTTCCTCACGATGTTTACCTTCACCGTATGTCAGTGGTGTCTAAATAATCATAGAAAGTACATATAACTCGGAAAAGTCACATTGGTACTTGCTAGGTTTCGAACCCACACCCTCATGCATGAGAAGCGGGCTCCTTAACCTCCAGGCCACCACGACGGATAGATAAAAGTATTGAATTTGACTAGTTGGAAACTACGATATTATACTAGATAAGTAGCCGTATCCACAGAGTAACCTGTTTTTTTATTATTAGTACTTAATAGGCTGGGGTTTGGCCTCTTATCACTCCTGGTAGTAAGCGATCAAGCAGGCTACCTATAAACAATTTATTCAGTCGGGCTTTGAAGACACCCAGGTTATACCTTTCGGGGAACACAGACTCCGGTAAACAATTCCACTTCTTAGTGATAACAAAAGTGGAGGCAAAACGCTTCGTGGTTTTGTTGAATTTCATACTGAATATGAAACATGGATTAATGCTGATTAAGCCTGCTTAATGGAACCATAGTTAGCTTATAACCGTTATAGTGTTACTCCATCACCATCTCCACCAAGATACAGATCAAACTTTTGAGGTATAAGAAAGGAGTTTCTTACGAGACGCATAAGAGTCACCTGATGATAAGTAATTAATTGCAATATCAAAGGAGTTATAGGAGTTGTGTGCGAGTGAGGAGGTTTGATACTCAATGTTTTCCAGAATTATTGTCTCAAATGACACATCTTTATTATATTGTAGAAAATACTTGTACCTACTGTCTAATTATAAATGGTCGATCATCTTTGTCTGACCTTTTCGTATATATATACATAATGTATAAGGTATGTATCTATAGGTATAACAAATAACTGCACACACTATAAACATAATAAAATAAGTTTTATTTTAACTTGTGGTTAGTATATTGTTTTATTCTGGCCCTTGTGTAAACTAGTTTAAGGGTCAGCGAATTCTGCTTATCTGTGTAAATTTTTTGTCAATATGAATTGTATTGTATTGTACATAAATTTGTTATAACCCAATATCAATTTACGGACAGAACGAAACAAGTATTGGTTTTTCTAAAAATGCATGCAAAAAAAAAGAAACAAATGTTTAAGCATTTTTTTTTTATTATAATTTATTTAAGTTAAGTTATAAAACATAGGGTACATCTTACATATAATAAATACTGTGTGCCATATGCATTCGTTTGTAGTACATGGTTTGAAAAACGTAGCTAACTTTAAAGTACGTAGGTACTTAGTTTCGTAATTATCAGAAATAAAGTTATTATACCACAGCTAATTACGTTAGCTAGCCGCAATTATGTAACGCGAACTGGGGAGCAGGAGAAGAAACGGAGGAGGTTATAGTCAATAAGACATTTAAATTTTCTCTCGCCTCTCCCAGGGTGTAAACACTAAACCTCACAGAAAACCGGCGTGAAACAACCACATCGTTGTGTTTCGTCGTGTGAGTGAGGTTACCGGAGGCCCAATCCTTCCTCAATCCCTAAATCTCCAAATCCCTAATCCCTAAAAGGTCGGCAACGCACACGTAACTCCTTCGTTGCGGGTGTCTATGGGCGGAGCTGATTGCTTACCGTCAGGTAATCTGTCTGCTCGTTTGCCGAACTATGAAATTAAAAAAAAATAGAGATTTCATCATTTCCCCCCTTAAAAAAGAAGCTAGCCTAATAACCCTTAAACAGATCCAAGTGTTGGCCTCCATGCCACCCTGCCTAATAGCTGGGCAGCAGAACATTTACTAAATAAATGGGTTAGGTGAAGCCAATATGTTCAGAACTCGGGTTCTGTATCTACCGCACGTTCTCCTTAGTAAATATTTTACGTCCGATGCCGTGTATATTAGTTTCCAAACGAAATGCTTCGAGACACTATCGTTTTATTTATTTATCATGTTTTGTTTTTCTACGCACTCGTGCGGTTGTTTTATTTTGTTGTTTTGGTCTTTTACGTACTCACTAGTATTTTCTGTTGCTATCCTTTTGGTGGGATTTCATATAATATGTTGCTATATTATTTTATAAAAGTTTCGCATTTTAATAATAATACTTTTTCCTGTGTAGTGGGTCTACAAACATATTATCAGATACATATCAAACCTCGACAAAAACAAATATTTGTGGATGGCGCAAAGAATTGTTATGTGGCGTATTCGAAGCCACTACACGTTGTGCTGCAGCCACTGTGTCAAATAGCAATTTGTGAGAAAGAGCAATTTATTATGTGACTTTAATTTGAAACATCACGAAACACAAAACAACATTATTAAATCAATCATTAGTATTCAGTTAAAAACTATTAAGTCAAGTCATACTACTTATACATGTTGCTTGATTAGGTTAAGATATAAAAAAAATATACCACAACTACTACAAATACGAATTAAACATAAGTTTCTTAAATATTAAAATAGTTAACCACTTGGCAATATTCTTATACCTTAAAACTTGCCACCTTTCTAGTCTAGTAGCCGCAACCGTACGGGAACCGGCGAACAGGTTATGTTTTCCGTTCCCGTGTCGGATTTTTCCGTCCTCACGTCGGATTTTTCAGTTCCCGTGTCGGATCGAGTTATAACGATATGGAGGGAAATGTAGCCATCATATTACTCCAGTTGATGTATGTGAAGGTAACGTGTCGTTGTTTGCTAGTCCCGGATTGAATTTTGTTCCTTTTTATATATTTTTTTGAATAAGCTTATAAAGTTTGCTATGGCTAAGATGATCCGCTTAGTGATCAATCTTTTTGACATTTTCCTTATGTTATCGCGACCAAATATAAATAATAGCAATGCCATTATTACTGAGATTTGAAACCTGATATTTCAATAAAAAATATTAAATATAAGACCTTGTTGAAATCAATAGAAATAGTTTAACTATGGAATCAATAAGACTAAAACCTATTTTCTGTTGATATATATTTTATATCTTTGTTATTTTTGAGATGGTTTATTGCAGAAGACTTGCATATAATTATCAATCTATTTAAAACTACCTACTCTCGCGCGGTTTCACTCGCTGCTCCTGTCGATAGTAGCGTGATGTTTTAAATCCGACTAGCAGTTCCAAAGTTTGTCCACTACATACAAACTTAAAAATTTTCCTTTGATATTACTCGACTAATTTTTAGTCTTAATTTTAAGAAGTACACTATTTTTTGGAAGTATGAAAAGGGAATTTTTGTAAATTAGGTAAGTGTTATTATTTTATTTTCCTTCATCCTTTTCCCTGGTATACCTCGACCGTCGAGTTTGGTGGAAAGATCACACACGTGTTTGTGCTTATCTTTTATTTCCTTTCATCTCTATCAGCAGCCATTAGATAAATGATCACGACGTGCCTACTATTTACATTATGTTTTTTATTTAATTGATTACTTTTGACGTTTTCCACGAGTAGTTTGTTCTATTGATGATGACATATTCGTTACCTACACGATTTTTTTATATAGGTTGTTGATACATAAGTTAATTTTTACTAATAACTTTGGCTTATAGTCACTCTAGCAACTAATGAATGTGTGACATAATGACTTAACTACAGGTTTTCTCTCTCTCTCTCTTTCTATCTCTTTTAGGGATGATGTTCAGCCGGGGTTGCGAGGTAAGCGCTATGAGGCACCGCGGCCTCGGCCTAGGGCAGGAGAAGGAACAGGGGGCGTTTTTAGTCAGTAAGAGTCAGACACTCCCTCAGACCCACACCGGGCGGGAGAAGGAATATGACGATTGTGCCCTCACAAAAAAATATCTTTTGATTTTCTTTGCTCAGAGTAAATAGCGGACAAGAGAGCTTTAGCAAGGGAGCGTATATTTTAAAAGAAAAGCAAAAAACATAAGTTTGAAAATAGCCAAATAAATAAACTAGACTAAACGTTCAAATATTTGAAAATATTCTCGAGCAAGCACGAAAATTCTCGAACATATTACTTCGGAAGATGATTTTGAAGAATTTATATAAAACGTCGCCGTCACCGTCGCGTCTCGTTTTGATTCCTATATCACCTGCAAAAATTCACGGAGAACACATTCATAGGACGCCGGAAGGCCGGATATTACGACGCGGAAGTGACAAATATCTTGTTACCACCTCACATCGACATTCACAACTTGTTCATCGATGCTTCATATTTCACACCTAAAAATATTCATGGTATCGATAAGGGGTTTGGTGTAAAAGATCTCTTAAATAAAGGCTGACTAGTTAATTTTGATATATAATAATTTAATCTATTGCTAGATGTCGTATGACTACATTTCTGTGAACACATTGGAATCATTGGATAGGGTATCGAGTTGACGATAGCTTTGAAGTTGTAATCTAGTTAAATCGAACTACGACGAACCAAAAGTAAAATAATACACATAGAAAATACGGCGCATTGTATGTATTATAGCGGGCTACTAGTATCCACAGATAATAAATACTTAATAGTTTGTTTTGGTTGGTGTCGCAACAGGCAAGGTCGATCTAGTCGATTTTCGAAATTTTAGTAAGATTTCTGGTGAAGATATGTAAACTCTTTCTTTTCTACTAGGCTTCTACCATCCTGTCAACCAACTTATTCGCCAATTGCTATGAGAAAAATAAAACAGGTAATTACATATATAAATGTTCAACAACAATAAAAGGCTTTTAGAACGCCGCCATTTAATCCCGGCATTGTCCCGAAAACCTGTTCAAAATCGATGAAAAGAATTTGTGAGAACTTTCTATCGTCGCAAACAAAGGAGTGTTCCAATTCGTTTTGTGTTGAATCGCACATTGCACGGTTGGTTCCGAATGGGAGCGGGGCGCTAGGCGGATCCAGCATGCGTTGCTTACTCGCAGTGGCAGTGTGTCAGCTCATCTGGAACTAAGGATTTGTCTATTTTCAATCATTGTTGGCATTTGGTTCCGTATTAGTGTTAGTATGTATGTAATACCACTTTATTTCTTCAATTCTTAATCCCTTATGTTCTAGAGTTGTGAAAAAGTCAATGTTTGAATATGAGTAGACAAGACAACTACATTTTCGTAATAGTGCGGCAAATTAATGTCCTATAGAGCTAATTCCATATTTCGTATTTATTACTTTATTTTCATCCCAAACAATGAGTTCAACCTGAACTTCATTATTAGTATGACGACAATTGTTAATTACCATCTTTTGTCTTACGTTATAGCATACACCATAAGATAATATAGTTAATACGTATTAACTATATTTTCTTTTCTTAAGGAATATGTACTTTCGACGAAAAATTGAATTCAAATATCGTGTAACGACAAGACACTTGTATACTGAAATTAGTTTATTTAAGTATTGTTCACATGTACGACAAAATAAATAAAATACGTGACAATATTTTTTCGTTATCTAACTGACGGACTCAACAATTTTTTTCATACTATTTATCCCCAGGTTAGTATTAGGTAAGTACTTAAAACTATAAAGAATAAAACTATGTTTATACATATACATAACTATCGTAGTAATATAGCAGGCTTCTTACAAATTGATTTGACAATGAATCGCTTCCCACTTTCCCGTTCTATGGAGGCGCAATTTGCGTGCTATCAAGTGGTAAAATCCATTTCAATATGTCGCACAACTATCATTTCATATTTATTTGTATAGAAAAATATCGTACATTCAGGTATCTTTTCCGTTGATGTCATATTTTTTAATGATTTGTTTTGTGATGATATATATACGTAACTCGAAATTATTCTTCGAACCACTTTCGTAATTAATTATTTAAGTATAAACAAATTATACTTTTTAATAATGACAGTGGATTTGTCAACTAATACGAGTATACATAAATTAACGAAGCAGGCTCTTATAATCGTACTTACGTCTCCAAAACCTGAGGTATTCCATGAAACACACCCAAACGAAGCACACCTAGACGAAGCCCACCTAAAGTATTCCACTTAGCACACCCATAGGTGGGCTTCAAATAAAAATTTAAAGGGTTTTCTAAGGGATAAAATTGTCGATAGAAGAAAATATTTATTATTTAAAAGACTTACTTAAATTTCTATTATTTTCCTTTTTTGTGCTCTTAATAAAATCACAGATTGTTTCAGAATCATGCAATAAAAAAAGACAAATATCAAAAACATAGTAAATATCGTTTTCCATAGAGATCTATGTTGAAGTCCTTAGTCCCCGCACTAGGCGAGTGATATTCGTAGGTGTGCTTCGTGGAATAGGAAATTAATTATTTTAAATTTTTATTTGAAGCCCACCTATGGGTGTGATAAGTGGAATACTTTAGTTGGGCTTCGTCTAGGTGTGCTTCGTTTGGGTGTGCTTCTTTTATAACCAGCTTAATTAATGAGTGTTGCTGAATTATCTGTCACATAGTCTGTACAATAATGTCTTTTATAACCTTGAGCCTTTACCACTATAGTCATAACACTTCCATTTAGTGTTACAACAGTTTACGAAGTTGGTGCATCATAGAAGCAAGCTGGGACACTCAGGAATTATTCAGGCAGTATTAAGGGAGGACACACAGCTGTGTACGCACATTACACGGTAATAGTGGTGGTTATGCAATATGGCGGACTATCTCTCTCTCTGTAATACTGTTACCGGTTTTGTACAATGTATTATGTACGTAGATAAATGGAGTTTGCGGATGGTAAGTAAATAATTAGCTAGATTAATATGTTTTTTTTGAGAATACATCGTCTAACAACTTCTCTCCTCTCTTTTCAGAGGGTATCAGACTGATATTGGCCAAATCCTTTCCTTCTCCTGCCAGCGACTCGAGGTCGCGGTATATTATGATCGCGCTTGTATCTGCAAGCACTGCATTTTATTTATTTGTTTATATGTACTAAAAACTAATGCACAATTTAGTGTGTACATTAGGCAGATTTAATGCATTGAGCATTCTCTACCAGTCGACCTTTGGGTGATGCAGAGAATCCAGTAGCAGATGCAAGAAGCAAGCGAAGTAGAATAATATGAGTTTAATATAGGTTTAATGAAACAATGAATTTATTTTTGCAAACAGACCATAAAACGGCACTTTTACACGTCAATTTATATGTGAAAAACTAGATGAAGCCGGTATTTCCTATCTGACTACTCTGAGAAGAAATGCCGAAACAAACTCAGAGGTCAGTCTCTTTTCAAGTCCAGATAATGTAAAAATAACATAATGTGAGAGAATTTATATAAACATACATAAAATACACATAACTATATTTATAAAACAGGAATAATAGTAATAGTATAAATAGCATATCTCATACTACTTAATATACTTACACATATAAATACATACACATAGATGCATTTTTTATTGTATAAGGTGGGAAACCTGCAGTCGAAGCAACTGATGGTAAGCTATCGGCGCCAGACAGTTGCAACGCCGGAGGAGTTGCAAGTGGTCCCTACACTTGTGAAGTTAAAGACTTGAGGTTTGAGGAATTCACTTGATTGATGAAATAGTTACAAGCGCTACCGTCAAGAAAGACGTCTCGAAAAGCATTAAGTTTACATTTTAAATTACTTTATTGTTTACGGTTCTATCATAAAATTGGTTTATCAACACACAACAACACAACCTGACAAAAAATTTATAAAATTTGTAGTACTCGCGTTTCTGTCTTATTCCTATCCAAAACAATGATCTATATTTCCTAAATTCTATATTGTAAATAAAGGATTTAAATTTCATCAAAAGTCCTTCCAGTAGAAATGCAATATGGCGGCCGCGAGGCGTCGGGCAACAATTAAAGTGAGCTAAAAGAATAGCTCTAGCTGTCGGATGATAACAATCTTGTTATTAAATTGAACAACCTGGTGAGTACAGGTTCAGAGGAAATGTCGGAAAGAGATCATCTAGATTATTACAACTACAACTTTACAGGTAAAAGCAATGAAACAATGAATTTATTTTTACAAACAAATAGGCACTTTTACACGTCAATCCATATGCGAAAAACTAGATAAAGCCGGATCGTGCAAGATCGTGAGTACCGCGTTTGTATTAGCATGTGACTAAACAAAAGTTTATCACAAATATGATCTGATCCGTTTTAAGGGTTAAGTATTTGACTGATTTCTGGACTAAGATGAGGGTTTGGAGGTTTGAGTTTAACCCATCAAAGGCCGGCAACACACTTGCAACTTCTGGGGACTAACCTACTCATTTGCCGACCTACCTTATGTGTATTTTAATAAATAAACCTTTTTTTAATAGATAAAAGATAGGACGCTTTTTGCCTATCAAAATTATAAGCAACTAAAAAGTAAAATGACTAAAATAATTGCAAATAATCGTTCGACATTTTCCTAAGTTATTCAACTCGCACATTTATTTCATTTTACCCAGTGTAATACTTGTCGAAATGTCCACCAAATAGAATGTCCTCGAAGAACGGAACTGTAGTGACGTCGTGACTAGTTCCGCCTGAGCCCGACCTTATCGACGGAAGACTCAAGCTGTCTGACGCCAAGAAATGAAATGCTCACTTATTCGAGAAAACTATTTGGAAATTTCTAGAAACATTAATACCTTACTAATGTACTTATGTCGTACTTTGTAGTATCTAACCTATACGACGATTGTCATAAGTTTTTTTTTATTGGCTGATCAGGATTGGAGCCTTGTTCAAGGTGCCTTAATGATTTCAAACTTATAATTTTACTAGAAATTAGAAATTAAGGGTCAATGGTGTCTAATTAAAGTCCATGTAACTCGTAAAAAGTCACATTGGTACTTGCTAAATTTCAACATTTTGAAGCGAGTCCTTAGGGACGAGAAACTCTGGCCTACTATGACATTAGCTGCGATTTACTGCGATGCGGTCAAATTCTCGGCATTGAAACAGGAGCTGGATGTGGTCGATTTATGTTGATAAATTCATTCCACACTAAAGGATTATATTGCAGAAAGGTATGTCAACCTAAACAACGATAATTAATTGTAAACAATTAAGAAAATTTGCGAAAGTTATCACTACAGTATGTACAAGGTTTTGGAGCTAATTGTTGTTGCAATTAGATCATAACGATATTGTTTTTTAAATATTTCATCATTTCACAAAACCCCACACTTAAAGGGTAAAGCCAAATGTAACTGTGTGTGTGAAATAAAAATAAAATGTTAATAAAATAATAACATTTTACCATCGATCACTAATAAGTTCTTTATTAGTGATCGATGCATTTTACACTAAAAACTAGCAAACAGAAGTAATTTACCCGTTACAAAAAGATTTCACGGATATATCGGAATAAATACATTTATTAGAAAGAAATCCTACCATAGAAATTTTACCGAAGGCCATGGTTGTATTGGAGAACCATAGCTATCACTGTATCATAGTTTCTACGCGATACGGGATCTCCTCGAGGTTACCTCCACAGTGTTTACAAAAGGAGCGGCCGCACTTATCCGGGACCTCAATCAGACGCATTCAGCTACAGTGAGGATAACACAAACGTACATACATAACAAAAGTATTTGGATCAACCTTATATTTATTGTCTTCAGTATGATGCGTTCATATTTCTTGTCTCAACGTTGTTCTGTCTATACTTTTGTTTTAGGGAAATCAATTGGGAGGTTTCTTATGCTATTTTTGGATGTATTTAGTTCCTTCTTATTACGATATAATTTCATTTTTTAATCATTCATTTAAACAATATACACAAGACTTGCGCTTTTATATTGTGTACAGGTATTTTTTAAAGAATCTCGGAAACGGCTCTAACGATTTCGATGAAAATTTTTATGTAAAAGGTTTCGGGAATGAAAATGAATTTAGTTATGTTGCACGAAAGAAAGCAAAGAACATTGGATACCAAGAAAAGTTCGGTCATTTAAACTGGTTTATTGAAAAAATAAACTAAGTAACTAAAAAATTATTATTATGTTTTCGGCTTACTAACGTAATTATTCGACGAGGAACTCCACTAGTTTAAAGCCATGCTAGAGGCTTATATTCATGAAACAGTTATGTATGTAAAGAGGTCCGGCTAGTAAATACTTTATGCCCTAACGTAACATACAAATATTGAAGTCAGTAATTTAATCAAAACAGTTTTTATAAAACCTGTAACTTTCTTGAAGAGCCAGGATTTGGTCCTTTCAGTGCCCAATACCAATCTGAAACATATTATGTATACAATGTCCCTTAATTCGGGGTATGCGTCATTTAGGTATTGGAAAGGTTGGCGGCCATATTCGTTTTTATCGAGAGTGCCCAACCCCGAGATTCGTGGGCATATGTAAATACGCTAACATCTGCTACATGTATTGTTTCTGTATAAAATATGTGGACATAAGTAAAGGATTTTGTCTTCGCAATAGGATTTTGCTGATTAGGGATTCGTTATGTTTGGATATCGACTTGGTTTTCTTTCTTTTGTAGAAGTATTTTACTATGTTGAAACTTTATGTAGTTAAGAAGGAAAATCGAGTACAAACATACACAAAAGTAATTACATTTCAAAGTCCTTCCAAGTGTTTGATGAATGTTCCCTTGTATGGAGCGTCATGTTGCATCCGCCGCGTGGCGTCGCTTCTAATTGCGGTTCCAATGTAATTGCGCACTCGATTAGCAATTGTATTTGCATGTTCTTAGGTCTGTCTATACGCTTTAGTGTGTTTGTTTCATTCCACGTTCATTAAGCCCTTCATGCATGAAGCCGGTTGGTGGCATTGGCATTTTTGGTAATGCTATATTTGATTTTGTTCTTTTTGCTTTGATATTGGTTCTTTTACTTTTAGGGTATTTTCTACTAAATTTTATTTTTTTCTATGCGAACGAGCATACGAATTACCTGTACACCAGAGGAGTTACGAGTGCGTTGCTGGCCTTTTGGTGATTGGGGTTTCGGCGATTTACGGATTGGGGGACGGCTTCACTTACAACAAAGCTGTAGTTGTTTTACGCCGGTTTTCTGTAAGGTTGTGATGTCACTCCTATCGAGCTGACCTATTTCTGCCGAAGCATGGCTCTCTTACATTACACTTAAAATGATTCTATTCTGTCACGTTTTGCATGTGACAAATATATATTATTTTTTGATTATCGAATTTATAAAAAAAATGGTTTACACCGAATTGAACAACCAACGTGTTTAAAATCGCATATTTTTTCTATTAACACAATATGCGACTAAGTTCAGCGAACAATCCAACGAGTTCATAACTCCAGCTGTATCTGTCTCCTCTCCCACATTTATCTCGCAGTTGTTTATTTGGCGACTCAATTAAGACAATCGCTATCGTCTTATCACATAATCTATCTGTCCTTCCAGCGAAGGTTTATTTAACAGTCGACCTTTACAGCAACTGGAATTGTTTTCACATTTTTAAAGCGGACTGACTCTTAGGACTTATTGTTGTCGGAAAATATGATTTACTTATGGGAAATATAATTATTTTGTGTTCCGGTTACGATTTATTATAGGATTACCTGATGGTAAGCAATTGGCATCGCTCATGGGGACCCATTACACCAGATGGGTTCCAAGAGACCAGATGGGTTCCAAGAGCGTTGCCGGCATTTTGGTATTAGCTATACTATATATTTTAAGTGCGGGAGAGCCATGCTTTGGCACGAATCCGTCGGCTCGACCGGAGTGATACTACGGTCTCACAGAAAACCAGTTATCCTTCCCCTCCCCAGTCCATAAACCTCCAAAACCAGTGAGAAGAAAAGGGGATGGCATCTGTTATTAAACTCTTAATTACACTTAGGACAAAAACCATAATGTTATAATTTTAAAGGTTTTTGAATGTTAAAAAAATGTGTGTAAAAGCTGTTCTTTTTTGGCAGCTTGTATTGTTTACATTTGTTCAACGTGGAGTGATGAACATTGTATACAATATTTTTTGTTCAATCTTTCTTTTATTATTTTTTGTCTGGGCCTGTATTTTAACTGTCATACAGATGTCATGTGTGTTTTAAAGTGAGATTATTGTTTGTTTTAATGTTTTATTTTGCTATGGACTAAGTTCTTATATTCTTTTAGTTTTTTAATAATCTTTAAGGGACTAACTATATTACACATTTACATTTTATACAGTTTTAAGTCAAATAAATATGTAGAAACATCGTATGTGTCTTGTTTTTCTTCTCTTATCTAAAGTGCTGCCAGCGTCTCCGTCACCTTGAAGACACAAGTCTGTCTACGTTGTGGCTGTTGGTGGACACTGGTATGGACAAAATTGTTTACGCCTGTGTCTACCGATCGCACAGCGGCGATCAGGAGACGACTCGACTTTTTGACCATCTCAGTCAGGCCGCCGATGAGGCTCTGCTTTGGCACCCTAATGCGCAGTTCGTCGCTCTGGGGGACTTTAATGCTTGCCACCAAGACTGGCTTTACCCATACCAGAGGACCGACCATGCTGGGAGAGAGGCGCGGAACTTTGCGGTTTCGTTAGGCCTTTCCCAGCTGGTTAGGCAAGCGACTAGGGTGCCTGATGTGGTTGGTCATACTGCCAATTGCTTGGACCTTCTGTTGACCACCGATCCAGACAGATGTATCGTAACAGTTTCTTCGCCCCTTGGAACTTCAGATCACTGTCTGGTGAAATCTTTATCGTCCTTCTCCCCACCTGACTGCGTCTCACGCGGTGAGCGGCGGATGTGGCGTTACAAGTCAGCAGATTGGGATGAGATGCGGCACTTCTTCGCATCTTATCCTTGGCAGCGGGTCTGCTTCTCTTCTGAAGATCCGTCGAGCTGTGCGGATGCTGTTGCCGATGTGATACGTCAAGCTATGGAGTACTTCATCCCATATACCGACGTACCCATCGGCGGCTCGGCTCACCCATGGTTCAATGCCGAATGCGCTCAAGCTGAACAGCGTAAACATTCGGCTTTTCTCGCCTGGGTTAACGCTCGTGACCATAAAGCTCCGGATCTGAGCTTAAAGAAGAGAGCCTTTAACCATGCTGCCAAGTCCTACAAAAAGGCACTGAGGAAGGCTCGCTTCGACCGCATCACCTACATTGGCACAAAACTCTCTGCACAACCTTCCGGTAGCAGAGCATTCTGGTCCCTTGCCAAGTCGGTCGAAGCGAACTTCTGTCGGCCTACACTGCCTCCACTGGTTAAACCTGATGGAACACTGGCTCATACCGCGAGGGAGAAAGCAGGTCTTTTTGCATCACTCTTCGCCCATAATTCTCGTCTTGACACTTGTGGTGCTACTCCACCAACTCTACCTATCTGCGACACATCGATGCCCGAAGTTCGCTTAAGGAACAAAGAAGTTCTGAGAGCACTGTGTCGTCTAGACGTGAATAAAGCTAGTGGGCCTGATGGTATACCAGCGATAGTTCTCAAGGCTTGTGCGCCCGAGTTGTCTCCTGTATTGACGCGCCTGTATCGCCTCTCATTTAGGACTGGTATTGTGCCAAAGTCCTGGAAGCTCGCCAACGTGCAACCCGTGCCCAAGAAGGGCAGTCGTGCCGATCCTGCCAACTATCGGCCGATTTCGATAACCTCCATACTCTGCAAGATTATGGAGCGAGTGTTGAATTCGCGCCTCATGGCATATCTAGAAGGTAACGATCTCCTCAGCGACCGACAGTATGGATTTCGCCGCAACCGGTCTACTGGGGACCTACTAGTTTATGCCACTCACTTGTGGGGCGAGGCCCTCGAGAGGAATGGGGAAGCTATTGCCGTGTCCTTAGACGTGTCGAAGGCCTTCGATAGGGTATGGCACGATGGCATTTTGTCTAAGCTTCCAGCGTACGGCATTTCTCCTGGACTGATAAACTGGGTAAAAGACTTCCTGAGTGGACGGTCACTCCGAGTTGTTATCGATGGATGCTCATCAGAGCCTATGTCGACTAATGCCGGTGTTCCTCAGGGGTCTGTTCTCTCTGCAACTCTATTCCTGCTCCACATTAATGATCTGCTAGTGCCTGGTATCCTTGGGTATGCAGATGATAGCACAGTTGTAGAGAGATACCTGCCCAGTGCTCGGGCTAGTAAGGAGCTAATCCAGTCTGAAAGGGAGGCTATGGTAGAGCGTACGAATGTCTCACTTCAGGTAGTTTCAAAGTGGGGCAAAACTAATCTGGTAACATTCAACGCCACCAAAACACAGGCGTGTCTATTCACCGCCAAAAGGAGCCCGTTCACCTTGGCTCCTGCTTTTCGGGATGTATCCCTGGAGTGCACCGACCGCCTTCAGCTCTTGGGAATGGACATTGCTTCAGACCTCAACTTTGGGCGGTTCATTGAGTCCAGAGCCAAGGTAGCTGCTAGAAAACTCGGCGTTCTTGCAAAAGTCCGACGGTACTTCACACCGAGTCAGCTTCTAATGTTGTATAAAGCTCAGGTCCGATCGTGTGTGGAGTACTGCAGCCACATATGGGCTGGTGCTGCGAAATGCCACCTAGCGGCTTTGGATTCGGTGGAAAGGCGTGCAATGAGGCTGATTGGAGATCCAGATTTGGTTGGGTCCAATATTCAAAGTCTCGAGCACAGGCGCAGAGTAGCCAGCCTAGCGGTTTTCTACAGGATACATTTTGGAGAGTGTGCCCAGGAATTGCACGATTTGATTCCGCCATCCCAATTTCACCTTCGGACATCCCGGCGTACGGCGAATATCCACCCCTACGTTGTTGAGACACCTGCGGCCCGGACTAAGCGTTTTGCCTCGTCATTTATACCGCTTACATCGAGGGATTGGAACAGTTTGCCGGCTGCAGTCTTTCCGTCCGAATACAACTTAGGTGTCTTTAAGGCTAGAGTGAATAGGCTCTTAATAAACTAGTGCGCCTTACCATCAACGATTGCATCACTGCTTAACATCAGGTGGGATCGCAGTCAAGCACTGGTTTATTGCAAGAAAAAAAAAAAGAGTCCTTACGACATTGTATAATAATATGGAGTTTAGAACAAATATAACAGGTACCTATATCCATCTGAATTGTCATTATTAGGTTTAAACTGCAATCGACATTTTACTACTTATCAAGTTTTATTAAAGCCGACAAGACCTTTGAAGTGTGTTTTTCTTAAACTGTCATCAAGCTGGATAAATTCGTTAATAGATTTTTGTTGTGTTTGTTAAGAATATATTACGAAAAAAGGGTAAGGTAGGTAGAGTAAGTAGGTAGGTAGAGTAGGTAATTATGTAGATAGTGTAACCAGGTAAGTAGTAGTAAGGCAGGTATGGTAGGTAGAGTAGGACATTATGAAGGTAAAGTGAGTGGGTATTTGGAGTAGATAATTACCTAGGTAGGGTGAGAAAGAAGATATATAGAAGGTAAGTTACTAGCTCAGGTAGGTCAGACTAGATCAAAGTAGAGTAAAGTGCGAGCAAACTCGCAGGCGAACGTTAGTTATAAATATAACATAGAAATACTATGTCTAAGAATAAGTCAATCTAATTACGCTGACAATACAATAAATACATATATATATAAACATACTTGTGTATGTATATTCTTGTTGACTAACATAATAAAGAAATAATACAATATGACCGTTTACCGCGACCGACCGTAGTAACATTACACGGGATTATTTCCGCTCTTATTGTTATTTCTAATTATTGTGCGGAAAATTAAGACTAACTCGGATTTTCCTTTATTTGTAGGTATTCTATAGTAAAACATTAATATTTATGTAATTGTGTTGCTCTCGTAGTATTACTTAATGAAGGAGGTGTGTGATGGAAACGGGATAATGTTTGGATAGTCATAGACTTAAAAATACATATTATTTTTTATAGTAGATTCATTCTTCCGGGGTTGCGGGGCTAGCGCAATACGTCGTAATAATCGTAATGTCATTTGATGATTTTTCCCTTACAAAAAAGATATACTAGAAATTTAGAGACATTGGTTACTGTCGTTATAACCTGTCTTGATCCTTGATTCAATCAAAAGCTGTTTTTTGACTAAGCGTAGGTTTCCTTTACCTTTTAAATTGATATTTTCTTTTTTTTATGTGACTTTATATTGTACACGCGTTATCAAGTCAGTTTTCCTTCTTCCTGTTATTTATAAAAACCGAACCGTACAGACCTACTCAAATATACACTTCGGATCACTCACACAAATACGATTTGACGTATTTTTTTGGACTTCTCTTCCCCTTGAATATACCTTTGAAATGTTTACTTTATGTAATTTTATGTTTTCCTGCGTGGTGCTTACCCGGCACGGCAGCTTCCGTAGGTTCCTGTTTCGGATCCAGCGGGAGGAAACGCCCGAGTGTCGTCATTGTGAGGACCACCTAGAGGATACGGTGGAGCATACGGTAGCGGTATGCCCTGCCTGGGCTGAGCACCGCCGTATCCTCAGGGAAGTGATCGGCGGTGGCGACCTCTCGCGCCCGGCCTTAGTCGAGGCCATGGTGCGGAGTGAAAGGAACTGGGACGCCGTCTCCTCCTTTTGTGAAGCAGTCATGCTCGCAAAGAGAGAGGCGGCCCGCGTGAGGGAGCAATCCTCCTCCTCACGCCCCAACAGCCGCAACTGGCGACACTACGGGCGTCGGGGATCAAGGGACGATCTCCGGCCACCGTAAGCACGGGCCTGCGGTCGGCGAGTAGGGGCAGCTCGCCGCCCGACCAGAACCAGGCCCGAACGTACGGCTAGCGTTCCGCGCGCGCCTCAAAGAGCCATTAGACCACCACAGACGGGGCCCTAAAGGGCTGATGTTCAGCCGGGGTTGCGGGGTAAGCGCAATGAGGCACTGCGACCTCGGCACAGAGCAGGAGAAGGAACAGGGGGGTTTTTAGTCAGTAAGAGTCTGACATTCCCTCCTGCCCAATTTTCCCCCCACAATAAAAAAAAAACCTTTCCTGCATTCCTATGTTAAGAACCTTACCAATTCCTTTGATTCAACCATTTTTTCTTAGAAACTATAAAAAATACCAAAATATTTCAATATTTTGTATGTACCTATTTAAGAAAAACCTTTATGTCATAAGGAGTCTGGTAGGATTTTCTTACTATTAAGAACAAATAAATTATTGTCAACAAGAAATGAAAGCAAAATGTAGGTACATTAAAATTATTTTACCTAATCTGACGAATTAATGCATAAACGTCGGAAAATTGTAATAGACGCATTCCAATGTATAGTATCATAATGAGGTAACGTTTACATTCGCGTTAATGTGTAGACTTGCAAGTAACAGTTTACGTCGGTATCGTGAAATCTACGTAACAGTGCAGGAACGGAATTGGATCTCAAAAATCAGTCAAGGTCAAGAAGATTTTCGAGACAATCACGTTTTAAGTTATAAGCTGAAGCGTTTGTAGGTAACTGCTTTCTTATTATTAAGGATCTTGTTTGTAAATTATAAAAAACTATTTTGGTAAGTGTCGCGTTCTTTGATCGAGCTCTTTTAAGTGTGGGAGAGCCATGTTTCGGCACGAATGGGTCGGCTCGACCAGAGTGATACCACGGCTTCACACAAAACAGGCGTGAAACAACTACAGCGTTGTGTTTCGCCGTGTGAGTGAGGTTACCGGAGGCCCAATCCTTCCCCTTCGCGGATCCTTCCCCAATCCCTAAATCTCTAAATCCCTAATCCCTAAAAGGTCGGCAACGCACTCGTAACTCCACCTTTGCGGGTGTCCAGGGGCGGCGCTGATTGCTTACCATCAGGTAATCCGTCTGCTCGTTTGCCGACTTATTACATAAAAAAAAGAGCTCGAAATATTCGTAACAGCGTTATAATTCGATTTTAGGTAATTAAAATCGAATTATAACGCTTGTAGATTGTTTTTTTTTTCAACAAGTGCACTCTTACAACCTACAAGTATCGGATTGACCTATAAAAGAAGGAAAAAAGGCGAAAAATTATATCTACTATTGTTTCAGTGTGCGAGGGCCATGCTTCGGTACGAATGGGCCACCGGTTCGACTGGAGTGAATCCACGGTCTCGTAGAAAACCAAGAGACGCTTAGGTTGTGTTTCGTCATGTGAGTGTGATCCTCAATCCTTAAATACTGTTTATATAACGAATATGTTTGTAAAACTGATTTAAAAAGAGTAACCATGGAGTTTCTTGCTCGTTCTTCTCCATCGGAATCTGCACGTTGAAACGAGCGAATAGCTTAACTAAAAGGACTGACCGACAGACTGGCACTTTATATCTTTAAATTTTGTTTAACGTTTAAAAGTGCCTGTAAGGGTCTAAATTAAAATGAATGATTTTTGACTTGACTTTTTTGAGTGAAAAACCCACAGGAGGCTGGCAATTCACTTGAAGTTACTCTTTTGGTGTTGTGAGTACCAATGGATGGTGCCGATTACTTCTTGCTGGTGCCATCAAAATATTCTGATAAAAATATAAATATTTTCGCTACGCTTTCGCCCATGGTAAAGACGGCTGGTAAGTCAGCCAATTTGTAAAGGCTTCCTGTTACCGCCCTTGAGAGTGGCATTGAGTAGTGTGCTTTGTATCTGGAATTTAAATTGACCACCACCTACTTCAGCTTCTATTTATCTTTTGTCTTTGTTTTAAATCTTATTAAACACAAAAACATTTTCTTCACTAAAACATCTTTAAAATTTGATGTCCAATATAACCAATTGGTTCGTTAGTAACAAAAAAAGACAAATGTTTAACAACTTAACGTTACGGAATAATTAAATAAACTTTGTACCTGAAACCGACACGAATCTAGCTGAACATTTTCGAAATCCCAACATTTTGTTTTAAATTTAAATTCCATACAGTCTACGCATAAAGCGGCGCGTGGCGCGGCGTTCCTGACCATTTATTTTACATTTGATGGAAAATTCTCTGAACGTGGAAAGTGTTTAAACGCTACGGTCAGAGGTAAACACAGAAAGCCCTCTGTACTTCGGTGGCGATACAAACACATGCCGAATTCCATCCCTGGCTACACACATTGATAGAGATCTCACGTGATTGGTGGGATTGAGTTGTTGGTTACACGTGTGAGTAATTCAAACAGGGCCGTTTAAATGTGCTTGTGTTTGGATACTTAAGGCTGTGTGCATGTGTAGTGTAGTTTGTGAGTGTGTAGGTAATGTTTGATGGTAGTGTTCCGCATCGTCATCACGACTGATTGGTGCCACCTGCTGCCCGTACGACGCGAACTCTAACGACTATTTTCTCACTTCTTTGTACGCTCTTAGTATAGTTTATGTCTTGGGAAGTTTTGTGTGAGACTGATGTGTGGTCTACTTGATTTACGATAGTCATTTTTATTCATAGGAGTTCTTCTATATTATTTCTAATGTGTTTTTACTTTGTCATGATATGATGTGTAAAGTGGTAATGAGTCGTCAAATGCGTTTCTAAATATTTTTAAATAATAAAAAGTCAATTTATACTTTTTTTGAATAGATATCAACTAAAAGTGATGATTATTGTTACGTCTGTAAGCAATGTTTACTTGTAAAATAGTGTTTAAATTTATAATTGTTCAAATTCAAATGCTGATTGGAATAAACCACTATAGTTCAGTTGCAAAGCTTGTAAAGGCAATTTTGTTAGATTACAATAAAATATTAAATTATTGAGTTTATAATTATTTGTTACCACATTTACATACTTTAGCTAATATCTTAATAATAATTTAATATATTTTATAAATTAACACTAATCAATTCAAAAAGGTGTAACTATACAAAGTCACACACAGTAATATATTAAAAAAAAAACACTACAGATAAAAAATACCATAACCGAAATTATGTCATTTCACTATTGTACAATAATTATACACCAAAAACATTACTATCTTAGTGTTTGAATCTACTTCACAACAAAATGACCACAATGTTGTTTGTATTTTAGTAGTTCACAGCAGTGTTTCTCTAAATATCGGTAATTATGTCCGTCTTGTAGGAGCACCGAGCCGTGTTCTGTAACAAGGGACTGACAACCGACCCACTAACATTCCGCTACTTTATCATTCAATCGCAAATCTATCGTGCAGTAAGCAGTTTGCTATTACTTTGGAGTGGCAGAAAATAAAGACATTAGCGTGGCTTTCATCGGTGTTTTGGTTCAGGGAGAAAGTTTTATAGTGTTCAGATTGTATTGAGCATATTGGTTCGGTTTCACCCGACCTTAATTCAAATGTAGTCAGTAAAATTTTCAGAACTAATGAATCCTTAATGTAGCACCTTATATTCTTATTTTATTATTTACACATAGAGTTTATAGGCATAGAAGCATTCTTTTGGATTGCCAGTTTACATAATATGTAAGCGCCATGTTCGAGATAAAAAATAATTTTAAATTTAATGATAGATCTCATCATTTGTTCTTTATTTCTAACAACTTGTCTCTGCATTGATTTCACATTTGAGTACAATAATGTATTAGTTAAACTGTAAATAAATATTATTTTTTAAAACGAGTTCTTTTCCATTCGAATTTACAATTCGGAACAAGCACCTTACTTCAACGACGGACAGACTGACAGCCTACTATTCTAATTTAACGTTTCAAAAGTACGTGTTTATGGTTTAGTTGGAATAAATGATTATGACTTTTGACTTTGGAACGGCCTTGCTTCGTTTCGGGCCAGCCAGGCCAAAGTAATACCATGGATTCATAAAAAACCAGTCGCTATCTTCAATTACAAATTGAGAAAAGAGTCGGTTTATATCACGTAAATAGCTGACAAAAAGTGTTGCAAAAATATGATCGGAGAAATATTAGTTAAACAGTAATAATTAAAAAATGAAGATTAAGGTATTTTGTAGAAAAAGAAAATAAAAATTGTAACAGAAAAGAAAATCTTGAGTGACGTGCCGACCCAAAAAAATAATCATGATTTACCGAAGCGCCAGTTTAGAAGCTTTATTTTTTTCGTAATAAATAATAAATCTTTGTAAAAGAAATGTTAAAGTTATCTGCCTTAATATTTTTTAAAAACTTTTTCTTCCTTTTATATTAGGTTTATATAAGCACAAACAATTAGGATCTTCTTTTTGTACATCATAGATGAGATTGTGACAGCAAATCAGGAATCCATTTTATTTTATGTAATAGGTCGGCAAACGAGCAGACGGATTACCTGATGGTAAGCAGTCACGCCGCCCATCGACACCCGCAGTGGAGGAGTTACGAGTGCGTTGCCGACCTTTTAGGGATTAGGGTTTTGGAGATTCAGGGATTGGGGGAGGGGAAGTATTGGGCTCCGGTAACCTCTCTCACACGTCGAAACAAAACGCTGTGGTTGTTTTACGTCGGTTTTCTGTGAGGCCGTGGCATCACTCTGGTCGAACCGACCCATTTGTGTTGAAGCATGACTCTCCCACACTTATTACTTCAAAATTTATTTATTAACTTTTATGAAAAATACAAATTAGGAAAATTAAATAAGGAATTTTAAAGTGAGTGCGATCGAATGGACGGCATATTGGGCAATGTGCATAACCCGAAGTAACAAAGAGTTTAATTAAAGACACGCTCATGCTGGCCACCCTCTCACCTGAAGCTACAGCGATTAGAAAAAGTGGGACAAAAAGTACGTATTCGATGGGTTCTGTAGAAGCTACTCAATTATATTGTTTTTGGAAACTTGATTCGTAAAATATTATAAAGACGAAATTTGGTAGGTGAAGATTTATACACGGTGGATATTGGTTACTCTTTAACGAAAAACTATTATATTGTATTGAACGGATTTTCGTCTGTAACACACACAAGATAGTTTTTCTGATGTCGTGAGCACAATTATAAATGAGTAAAATATAGTGACAGGCTTTAAGAAAACGAAGACAAATACTGAGATACAAATAAAATTAAGAGAGGTGAAGTGTACATTGCAAGTGTACATAGCCACTATCTAACGGATTATAGTCTCATGTTAATAGGCTATTTTTGTACATCAACTTTAATCAAGATCATTTTGAAACTCCACAATTAAAATAAAACAATACTTTGCAGATTTCTCACTTATCTAACTTAGAATCAACAACCAAAAGTACATTTTGTACCAGAGTTTCCGTTGAATCCACCAGTCCAATGTGGTATGTAATTAAAAATGCGAACCGTTTTGTTCTACCACAGAATGTGGCCCCATCTGCGAATGATGTTTATCTTTTAGGGTTCTGTAGGTATCTGAAGAGGATAAAAATGTGTCACGAACTTGAATATAATATTTAAAATAGCTACAAATTAAATATATTTGTTAGACTATGAACTGTTTAATAAAATATCTACTTAAATATGACAAAGCCTAGATTTTACAGATAATAATAAAACGGAAAATTTATCAATTTTGTGAGTAGTTCATCGAGTACAATTTGCTTTTGGCACATCCTCATCAATTTATTTATTAGATACACTGTATATACACACAAACATACAATATTTAAAGGATACATATATCATAAACAATTATTACCAATTTCAGTCTACATAAATACTCTTTAATATTGATTGCGCTTGCGGTACCCTAGAAGTACATTTTAATGGCGGTCGAAATAAATTAATGGCATTTTACGGAAGCGGCCACAAACCACCCGGGGATGCGCTTAATTGACTTAATTTATATTTATATACAATATTCACCGGTATTTGTCTGTTTGTTGATAGCCATGAGTATAAATAATAAATTGTTTAGTGTGTATTATTAGTACTTAGGGTGATAGATAGCAGATCTTCAGACTTTTGGCTAATGACGACCGTTGTTGTGTTTGTAGGTAGAACATTGATTTGAAGAAGTTTAGGATTCAATTCGCTTAAATTTGCGCGATAAGGCGTTATGTGAAATGCAATAGGAAACAATTAAGTGTATTGGGAAGCAAATTGATTTTTAAAGAGTATATTAAAATTGTTTATGGTAATAATACCAAATGTATATTGAGACTTATGTAAAAAAGCCTAAATAAAAAGAAACATAAAAAATTCCGCGTTTATCAAAATAAACATCTCGAGTGAACCTAGAGCCCACAGTTAGTTAAGTAAAAGAATATTCATTGAATGGTTACGACTTCTCTTAATTTTTCCCTGATATCTATTTAATGGAGTTTTATTTCACTACGGCGATGGTTAGGGCTCGATGCCTTCAGCTGGTCGACCGTTAAAATTAATATTTGAAGAAGTTTATCCAATTACATTTGTTTTAACTAGGTACTCGGAAACTATCTCCAATATTTTACTATTGTTTTTATTTTACATTATGTGTTTTTTTTTTGCGTCAAACGAGCAGTATAACAAACAACGCCGCTGATTGCTTACCATCAGGTAGATGGTAAGTACACATGAAAATACATTTTATATGTATCTGTTTAGTTAATTTATTTAATATGTCTCACGATAGTTATTATAATAACTATCGTGAGACATACTAAATTAACTAAAATTCGCGGGTTACTCACGTGTAAATGTTGAGAAAAGCTCTACTAGTTTCGAACCACAGAGGGGTTCTTCCTCATGAGCAGCGTGCGCGGACGCGGCGACGCGACGTCGCGCAGCCTACGTTAATTCATATGTATCTATAGACTATAATAGTCTAAATTATATTTGATGTTTATACTTTTATGTGGTCCTTTAAATGAATTTATTATCTTAATTAATAGAATATATTTTTTTCTTTCATTAAACAACTAATTAATCTTAACTTTTTAAGACCAATATACATAGCTAACCAAATTCAAACAAACTACAAACTCTTTAAGATTTTCGAAGTAAAATTAATAAAACTCTCAAAATTAATTACAGTTTGAAGAATAATTAAGAATCTGTGGTTATTGACCTTAGCTCAATCAACCGAGATCAAATCAAACAATGTTTACATTCATAATAGATCTATGACAGACTTAAATTCTCAAAGAAAACTTCAGTGAGATAATATTGCCATAGGAAAATGTACTTTATGAAGCAAGAAATGAGAGTGATTGTACTAGACTTGGTAAATACAGCTGTAACGGATTAAGTTAAAGTATTTTTTTGATTGAGTTGCTGTTATGTTTTTGTTACTCATTTTTTACATTTTTGCTAAAGGAATTTGTTAAGTCGCCAAGAATTTTGCTAACATAGTTTTATCTTCGAGTGCGCATTGCTTGGCATTGACTCAGCTACCCAATTAATAGATAAACAAATTCATTAAACGAAAATCGTGTTGCCCTAGGTCAGGTAAGTCACAATACTACTTTAACATCTATTAAGATCTGTACAGATTCGTCAAAGGTGATGTGTCGCTCGAATGATGTCGATTAATGGTAGGTATCTATAACTGCACGAAGCGGTCCGCCACCAGTTTTATAAAGAGTGGAATTCTTTCTCAAAGTCCATGTTCAAGTCTTCAAGGCCCGAGTGAATAGGTTGCTTATGGGTAGGCGTGCTCCATCGTCGGTCGCAGCATCGCTTATCACCAGGCGTGATAGCGGCCAAATGCCTGCCCTTTACGAAGTTCCACAAAACCTGAAAATTAATGAAAATTATGAAATATTTCGTACTTTCAGCAGCACCACGCCGCGCCATCTTCAAAGGCCAAAGCTCACTTTGATTGGCGCTAAGCCTCTTTACAAACCACTTCATTAGTGAGTTGCAACCTTGTGCTCAAAAGCGTAAGGTTTAAATTTAAATCTCCAAAGCTGCAACGTCTGAAAACGTTAAGAGGGTATTTTTTGCCTTTTAAAAAGACGTATTCTGTTGTGAGACATTCACAACTAAATGCGTATTTTATATTTTGGAAAATACGGCAGATTAATTATAATATCAGAAGTAAATAAATTAATTTAATTTGAAAATTGTACCTGGCTTTTATCTAGAAAAAAAATAGCATAATTCGTCGAATAATTTTATGTTATTGGTTATTTGTTAATACATTTAAAAAATATAAAATAAATCGATTATATCCAAATATATCGATATATTTAAAATGTGGGAGAGCCATGCTTCGGCACGAATGGGTCGGCTCGGCCTGAGTGACACCACGGCCTCACAGAAAACCGGCGTGAAGAAAACAACCAAAGCGTTGTGTTTCGCCGTGTGAGTGAGGTTACCGGAGGCCCAATCCTTCCCCTCCCCCGATCCCTCCCCAATCCCTTAATCTCCAAAACCCTAATCCCTAAGAGGTCGGTAACGCACTCGTAACTCCTCCGTTGCGGGTGTCCATGGGCGGCGCTGATTGCTTACTATCAGGTAATCCGTCTGCACGTTAACCGATCTTTTACATAAAAAAACTTATCCAAACAAATACACAATGCATTGATAAAGTAAAACTATTCAAACATACAGTCACAAAACACTTAATATACCATACATTGCGGCGTGCAAACTGCACAGTCGGTTGAGCATCCATACACGAGCAGCAATGAAGCGAACTATTTGAGCAGTCCTTGACATTTACAGAGGAATGTATTGTCTTTGAGTGCGATCTAGCGTGAAGGTGGAGATAACGCATTATGTTTTTTTAGATCGCTTTCCATGTAAACATAGCGCAAGTACGAATTGATCGTGACTCGGCATTTGAATAAAATATACACTACGACACGTAAAGTCACTCGGGTTTTTTGGACGAGTACGCAGGCTTGGGTGTTTTGAATATAAAAGAAAAATAATATCTTTTTTATCCCCCACTCCCCTAAATAGGAGAAAACTAATGTAAATTTATAATGCAGCGGACATTTTGTTATTACTTTCTACGTCGTAGACTTTTTTGAGATATTTTATCATTGTATTATAATTATTTGTACAATATATGTGATTTATTTAAATTATATTAAGATGCTTACTGACGCAACACTCTGACGATAAACTCGACTTATTTTAGCTACACCCGGGGCTCATATTTTTTTTTATGTAATGGGTCGACAAACGAGCAGACGGATTACCTGATGGTAAGCTATCTGCGCCGCCCATGGACACCCGCAACAGAGGAGTTACGAGTGCGTCGCCGACCTTTTTTAGGGATTCGTGCCGAAGCATGGCTCTCCCACACGCAAATGAGCAGCAATGCGCGACTCACGATGTGGCGAAAGTCGCGCAGATAAATTGAGAGTAACTCAATAAGTGTGAAAATATAACCGAATTAATATGGTGATTAAACGTGAGTTTTTTGGGTTATGCTTGAATATGATGTTACTGAAATTCCATATTTTACCACGAGTATTGTACATACCTTTATTTTTAAAATCACTTTGTCATACCTGCCGCACATGACTTTGTCAAACCAGAATGTTCAGATTTAATTTTCAGAAATGTTAATAAAAATTAAACAAAATGTCTCTCTAAATTTCTTCAAAAATATAACTTATCATTTTAAAGAAATTAATTGAAGAAGGTAATAATATA
This sequence comes from Spodoptera exigua, assembly GCA_902829305.4. NCBI lineage: Eukaryota > Metazoa > Arthropoda > Insecta > Lepidoptera > Noctuidae > Spodoptera > Spodoptera exigua. The sequence goes on from LR824603.2 coordinate 16,667,457, forward strand.
GGTATGTTTCTAGGTCTCCTAAACTCTTGTGTAAGAAGACAGTACATTAGTCTGCGTGCTGTCGGCGTGACTAATGGACGGCGCGGTGCCGCGGTGCGTGCTTCGAATGGGAATCCTGCAAACTATAACAACTTGCTGACCGGCTGCGAACTGGTAATGGACCTCATTATACAGACCTCCTCGAATATTAAATCACCACATTAATACATACTCGATACTTATGTTCTAGGTAATTAATCTACAGCCAGACAAATTGAACGACTATTTTATTGCATAGTTCAGGAAACAAGCACACGGATTACCGAATGGTAAGTAATTCGCGCCATCCATGGACTTCTGAAACAATTGTTTATTTATTTTGAAAAAAATATTTTTGTAAATAGGCCATAAAACAGCACTTTTACTCAAACTCAAAATTATATGTAAAAAATCTAGATAAAGCCGACATTTCCCACCTCACTACTTTCAGAAGTAATGCCGATACAAACTCAGAGGTCCGTCTCTTTTCAAGTCCAGACAATGTGAGACGATTTGAGAACCGTGCAAGTCCATCATCAGTTCAGATGGCTTTTCAATGTGGGAACATTGAAAAGTTTGTAGTCATAGCACTCGCAACACCGACTTATACCATAAAAAAAAATATCATTTCAATATTGTAGGATTGTTTTAATGTTTTTAATTATTACCTCCTCGTTTAAACAAGGAGCGTTTTTTGAAACAGTTTATACCTGACTGGTTAAAAGTTAAAACTATAAGTCTCACGTCCATCTACTTCAGGTAGATGTGTCCTTTAAAAGCGAAATACAGAAAAAAGCTATTCGTTAAAAATTGCTGTATAAGGCGAAAAGTAATTTTGAAATTCTTTTGAAATGGCAATACAACAATCTTCTACGCCAACCTACATATTATTTCGACTATAAAAGACACTAACAAAATATTTTTTGATCGACATTTCTTCAAATATTATCGTAGCACAAAATACGAGCGACACAGTCTCCAATCTACATTTACAATCATCTTAGACCGGTATCATTTGGAACAGTTCGTAAATCCGCTGCCCATCACGACGAGGCCTATCGTTGGGGTGACAAGGGTCACCTGGTCTAAGCTAAAGTCTGACACGTCTGATGCTTAAGTGCCCGTGTTTATCTTCGCTGTTATTCGTCATTTTACTCGATTTTCGCATTGAATATTAATAGCATTAAGTATATTGGTAAAGATTAGTTTAGGCTCTCTTGGATTATGTTTTAGTTTGAAATGTAGTAAGAAGTTCCATTGAAAATATTGGTCGTAAATGGATTTAAGCTGCTCCTTGCATTGCTGATCGTGTCTTATCGAATTATTTGTTGATTTCAGTATGAGATTACGCTTGTTACTTATTCTTGGAAGATATTATCAGAGGATCAATCAAAGTCAAAGTCAAAATCATTTATTCCAATTAGACCTTTACAGGTACTTTTGAACGTCAAACAATGTAACGAATATACACCTGACTGATTATAGTTTGTTGATACAAAACTAAGATGGATCCAAAACCTCATGGGTCGCTGTTGAACTTATCATTAGAGGCCTGGACGAAAAGCTATAGCAAAAAAAAGGTAATGTTTAATTTTAACACCACTGAAAATTTCTTTCCAACTGGCAGGTCAAAAGAATAGCCAGGCAGGCGGGACCCACAAAGTTCATATTTCGAACAACACTCTTTAAACACATGCCAACTTTTTGCATCGCAGGCCTGCTTAAAATGCTAAAAAAATAACAAGCCTCTACCGACATTTTTGGCCACAGACAGATTAAAAACCTTTTTTGTTCATGTTTAGTACAAACGTAGGAAATAACTGTTGTTATGTCGTTTTAATTAAAGAGCCACATGTCTGGAATAATTTGTCTGTTAAGATATTACATGTAATTATATTATATTGTACGTTTTATGAAAGTTTGGTTGGATATAGGATAAAAAAACCTAAATTCAACTGTTATATATTTTGTCTTAATTTTTTATCTTTTCTACTTAACTTTTGTGTTTTTTATCGGATTATTAATTCCATATAATGAAGAAAATTAAAAAAAAAAGGAGTAATCCTAAGTTTCGCCTTCAATCTTATTTCCCAATTTAAAAGTCACATTTTTATTTGTTGTTTAAATATATCACAATTCGAAAAAAAAAACGTTTTCGCCGTTGTAACCTTTACCTCGTCTGCTACGCTGCGTAGCTGGCGTAGCAATATTGTTTGACAGCTACGACGTAGCAACTCAGCGAATTAGTTTTTATTTCATCTAGGATTCGATTATTCACAATTAAATAGAGTTACTAATAGTATATACGAGTAATTAGACGTCAATGAATAAGTTACATTTATTAAATAGTTATAAGTATGAGTAATAGCAATTTAGCTTTGTCTGCTTATTATACGAATCCGTTTGAAACTTATTAGCACTAGAACAAACAGATAAATATTCAATTTGATACTAGAGTTTAGTTCAAAAAGTTCAGTAAACCGCAACACAAATAACAGTTGGACAGAGTTCTATCGTTTCATAGTATTTGCTCGTTTCTAGTGGTATTTGATCAGCGCTGTCCCTGAGCGCTTTAAGATTGAAGATAAAAATGTTTTTCCATTTTAAAAGGATCTTTCAAAGATTTGTTTGTTTGAAGAAGGGGCGGAAAATAAGAGAAAAATGTTATCCCGTCCGAAAGGATAATTGCTGAGAAAAAAATGTTTTTTCATATCGTTTTATAAAAAAATGGATTCAAGAATATATATTATTAATATATACATATAGTAAGTAACAGTCAAACGCTTTGAATTATTATTATTTGGAAGTTCCAAATGTTTGGAAGGTCACACAACACCTAACAACGCAGATATTTAAAATATGTGTTCTGAAATTTTGATATGCTACTTTTTTGTGAGGGGAAAATCAGCAAGTGACTTCTCCCGCCCAGGGTCGGGCGAGAGGGAGTGTCAGGCTCTTACTGACACCCCCCGGTTCCTTCGCCTGCTCTCGGTCGAGGTCTCATTGCGCTTACCCCGCAACCCCGGTAGAATATCAGCCCTATAGAGTCCCGTCTGTGGTTTGATATGCTACTTAAACAACAGAAAATGTTAATACATTTAAGTAATTTTAATTCTGGTTTTGACAAGTTTTGGCAAGAAAGATATTGTGAATTTACGTAGCCAAATTTACGACGATCTCTCAAAAGATGTTCGATTAGTATAGTCCCATTGGTAAACTGTGGCTTTGAATTCGGTGAGGTTAAATCGGCTAATAGTACCCATATTTTAGTACAGAAGGCCATTTTTTGGGAATCGTTAGTTAACTCGTTATTAAATTGAACCGAATGCCTACAACGTATATTTTCATTCCACATTTCTGTAACAAGTAATTTTAATTAACACAGCTACATTAAAAAATATTTTTTACAACAAAATGGAAAAAAGAGTTGAAAATAACTTGGAAACAACTTCGCAATGGAAATGGAAAAAAATGATAAAAATTATGAAAGTTTTTGTGTTAAGTTGTTTTTGCAATTAACAGTAATAATGTTGATGTCGGTAAACCAGAAAAGTTTGCGGAGCTGCGGTTAAAAGATACGCCGTTTTATAACTATTTCGTGGGAAGTTACCGGGAACTCGGAGTAAACTCTGTGAATTTGTACGGTTAAGCTTTTAGTGGCGATGTTACCGTGTCTCTGTATCTGTTGAGGACTTTGTTGTAATTACCGTCTCCTGTTTCATTATGTAGAGGGGTTTTATTTTGCTGTATATTTACACTATACTTAAACTATCGACGAAACTATTATTGATGTCTTGTACAAACAGCTCCTGCAAATTTTTTTCACGCAAAGATGGCGGAGGAATAGTTTCAAAACTCCAATTGTAAACTGTTTTTATCTCTTATATTTATTGAACAATACACACATAGCAGCGAAAGTAGTAAAGACAGTCCTGACTCGCCGTGGATTTTTTTGTACTTAATATTATTGTTACCAATTGAATAAAGCTAATCAAAGTATTTACATCGACAAAATTGTCTCTTAGAACTACATTTATGCAAGACCAACGGTCAGTGAACTTGCTACTTAACAATGTCATCTTCTTGCAACACACGATATAAAAAATGATAACCGTATCTTCAAGGTTCAATCCAATCCATTACGATCGTGTGCGTGCATGGTCGTGTTACCTTTGGTAATCGAAGACGTGCGGAAGGTTCTGGAAATTATACAAATGTATTTGTTTTGTCATTTCTTTTTATTTTATTGTCATTACAAGGTAGGTCGTGAACCTTTTTGGTTTGGTTTCGGTTCAAACGACCTATTTTCTTTTCTAAGTCTTTGTTTACGAAATTATCATTCGTGTTCGAGGTTGCTGTTTTTCTGTAACGTTGGGGGTTAACGTCCTTTTTGTGTAGTTGTCTACAGATTTGCGGAAAAGTACAGCGAAACCGTTACTAGAATTGTTTTTAATAGGAATATTGAATAATGCAACCTAATCCTTTCTTAACGGCTAGCGATGCTCTGGTTGTTGATGCTGATGGACCCAGAAAGTGTTCGATTCGTGTTTGCGGACCCAAAGATGTGCCACCGAGGCCAGGCCTTGCCAGGGTTGCGGGAAGTCAATGTATGGAACAGGGAGGTTTTTGTTCGATGCTCTCTTTTCTCAGATGTTATGGATAGCTATGGGATTCAGTGATCACGATCCATCTGCATAGCCCCTCAGTAAAAAGGTACTTATTATTAAGACTATTTGGAAGAACAATACTATATCAAATTGCTATCTAAATTTAATGCCTCCGTTAATATCGCAGGGATTTAAATCGGAATATCTATAGTTCCGGTTCGCTCGCGTCGGGACAAATATCGTTATTGAAAAGTTGGATTTCCGCACGGGACTCGCGCTCGCCGGGGACGGATGTAGTCGACGCTGTTACTTTATACCTTACGATACGGGACAGAGACGATATACATTATTTGAAAGTCATATACTACTACTTGGGCTTAAAGATAAGTAGGCACCTGAAAATGGTTGATAATTGTGATTTTTTAATAGGATATTACAGAGCGCCTGATTGTTAGCAGTCTGTACCACCCAATACCAGAAGAGACTGGGTGTTGAAAGATTAGCCCTCCGGTAACCTCACCTCATAACGCAATCGTTATTTCACGTGTCAGTCGTGGTCTCAATTCGATTGAACCATTCGTGCTGAAGCATGACTCATAAATATAATTAGTCTCATAAATAGAATTGAACTGGATTACATTGATTAAATAATGGTAGTCAAAATTTACATTTATTCATAATTAAGATTTGATTTTTTGAATCGAAAATACTTCTGTGCAATGCGCAAATCAAACTACAGAGTTCAAAATAAATAGAACAAACTAAAAATGTAACAACAACTAATTTTCTATTAAAATGAAGGCACAATCACGATACGCGAGTCGTGCAGTATAAAAGTCCTTGGCCTGTGTATCGGGCGTGCGGATTAAGTTTTAATCGGTCAGTGTTGTTCGCCAATCGAGCCTGCACCCTGCAGCGCGCACTAACTCAACTATGCTAAACTACTTACGCCACCTATTCTATATTCTATTGATACGTAAATATTTTAATTTGAGCCTTGAATTCGAATTAGAAATAGATTTCTTTAAACTTTATTCTTGTATATAACAGAAATGGGTAACATTTAAAGTGTGGGAGAGTCAAGCTTCGGCACTTCGAATGGGTCGGATTGACCCGTCTGATACCACGGCCTCACAGAAAACCGGTGTGAAACAACCACAACGTTATGTTTTGCCGTGTGAGTGAGGTTACCTGAGGCCCAATCCTTCAGCTCCCCTAATCTCAAAATCTCCAAATCCCTAATCCCCAAAAGATCGACAAAGCGCTCGTAACGCCTTGTTGCGATTGTTCAAGGGCAGCGCTGATTGCTTTCCATCAGGTAATCCGCTTGCTCGTATGTAATAGTCATAAAAAACCAATCTTGTTTCATAAAACATATGAATTGGATTCTAATTGCGAAGGATTTAGATTCTATTTTTAGATACAGATTGTTTTCAATAATTTCGGAATAGAATTCCATTGTTACCGAGAGCTTAATATCACTGCAATAATTGAATTTCGACCTGCTACAGTAACTCAGGCGTACAATAGATATGAATCTAAGCCTGCGTCCGGTGCCGCGGCTGTGATCAGATTAATTGCTACCTGGTTATAGTCTGTGTTTATTTATATCCATTCATGATATTGTTTATGAGGCGCTTTAAAATGTATTCTAGACAAATAGAAGTGGATTTATAACTTTTCACCAATTATGGTAGTTGACGAAGCTCGTACCACTGGCGAACAATGTGACATAAAAATATTTTAATTATTTTATGGAATAAGTAGGCAAACAAGCAGACGTATCACCTGATGGTAAGTGATTAACGCCGCCCATGGATACCTGCAGCACCAGAGGAGTCACAGATGCGTTGCCGGCCTTTTAACAAGGAGTACGCTCGTTTCTATAAGGTTTGAAGGTCGTAACGGTTTGGGAATACAGCCGCCGGAAGACCATTTGGAATGGGACTCACCATGGCGTTTATAAGCGTAAGATGGTAGATTTATTACTTAACAAGTATTGCAGGGAACTGCTAAGTGCAGGTTGATTCCGACAGTAGACTAGGATTCACCAATCAAAAAGGTTAGTTATTTTTTTTTAATTTAGGTGAGATTAAGAAACCTAAAAATCTGAATGCAATCTTTCAGGAATGACGTAGCATCACAAGAACAAAAAAGGAGAAGATAAGAAAATCGAGTTATAACTGTCATGCTTATCCCCCAATTAAATGTCGAAATTAGCTGTCAAAATTCACAGCTAGGTACAGGGTACGTTTGCCTATTCAGAAATTATTTAATACTTTGCAATCGTTGAATTTCAAATTGTTAATCCACCTTAAGCTAACGTCATTCACTGTGTGAGAAAACCCTTTGCTCAGCAGTGGGCACTTACAAGCTGATGATGTGAATCATTGAAACGCAGTTAATCTCTAAGCTGACGCAAACAAATCCATGTAGGATTGAGGCCGAAATAAAATAACGTGGCTCGAATATAATGACTTCTTTATTTTATTTTCCCTTCTTCTACAAAAAAACAATACTTCTTAGAAAAAAACGTCTTCCTTCCTCTGTCTGTCTAGTCCGTCTTCATCATTCATTCTCTCCTGTTCACACATCACTCGTTCACAAAAAAGTAAAGAAACCTGGATACAAGGTTTTTAGCCTCACAGTATTCCTGAAATTCCCTTCCAGTAAATGCGGTACCTCTATCAGTTATTATACGACGGGGATTACCAAAATCTTTCTGATGTAGTTTAAGTTTGTCAACAGTCTCTTTTGAGGTCACAGTCTTCACTGGATATATCCAAACAAACTTGGTGTATGCATCAATCACCGTAAGTATGTAGTTGTACATCTTTTTAGTTGCATCCAATGGTCCCAGATGATCACAATGCAAAACATCCAAGGGAACCTCTCCTTTGTCAATGGGATTCAGCAGCCCTTCTTTTTTCCCTGACTTCCGGCTGGCCAGTATACAAGGTATGCATGTTGAAATCACTTTTTCAATTTTGTTATCTAATTTATGAATATAGTAATCTTTTTCAATTATGTCCTTAACTTTCTTCTTTCCAAAGTGCCCCATACCATGAGCCATTTTGATTATCTCAATGTCCATAGCATCGGGTATCACCAGCTTCTTATCAACTCCTTTGTATATGATATCATTTTCTAAGTTATAATCTTCATACTCCTTTTCCTTGAGAATTTCTTTTAAAATCTTCAGTGTTTCATCTTCTTCTTGAGCTTTCTTTATTCGGTAGGTTAATTCTGTGTTTATGATGCAAATGTTTCTGCTCAAAGAATCAACATGCTGCATCTTTTCACCTTTTCTGTGTTCTATGGTGTAATTAAAGTCTTGCAAATACATGATCCATCGTGCAACCTTAGCACAGACCTCCTTCTTTGCCAGTGTTTTCTGGAAGGCTTCACAGTCAGTGCAGCTTCCTGAATTTCTTTACGCCTTCAATAACAGCCAGCGCTTCCAACTCGTAGCTACTACACTTTTGCTGTATATCAGTGGTTTTTCTACTCATGTAATGCACAGGGTACAGGCTACCATCAGTGGAGTCTTTTTGCATTAAAACTGCTGCATAGCCAAGCTTTGAAGCGTCGGTGTGGAGCTCAGTCTCCAACTGGATGTCAAATATCTTTAAAACAGGTTCACAACACAATAATTGTTTTAGTTTTTCAAAGGCAGTTCTCTGATCTTCATTAAAATAAAATTCTTTACTCTTCAATAATTCACTTAATGGTCTGGCTATTCTGGCATAATTAGGGATAAATTTTCTAACGTATGATGTCAATCCAATAAAACTTTGTACTTCTTTAAGATTTCTTGGCACTGGGAACTTTAAGACTGCATCTGTTTTGTCTTTTGAAGGTTTCACTGACCCTGCTGAGATAACATGCCCCAAGTATTCCACAGATCTTTGTATCAACTGTGATTTTTTCCAATTAATATCAAGTCCATACTCTGATGCCACTTTTAATACTTCTTCCAGCCTCTGGAATGCCTGGGATTCATTTTCAGCCAGGATAATCAAATCGTCAATGAATATTAAAAGTACACCTCTTTTAATGAAGTCAGCAAATATTATGTTGATAAATCTGGTAAAGTATTTAGGGCATATGGAAAGTCCAAATGGAGCACGCAGGAACTCAAACTGTCCTTCTGGGTTGCTGGTCACAAAGGCAGTATACTTAATTGAGTCCTCTTCAATTGGTAAATGAAAAAATCCATTTTTCAGGTCCAATGTACTGAACACCAGAGCCTTAGACAATTTATCAATGTGATCGTCAATTACAGGCAATGGGTATTCATGTTTAACCATCTTCTGATTGATTTTCCTGTAATCAACACAGACACGTATACTTCCATCCTTCTTCTTAACCAGAACAAGAGGACTGGCATATTCAGAAAAGCTAGGTCGTATAATGCCTTGAGATAACCACTCTTCAATTTTCTTCTTCACTTCTTCTTCTTCCTTAAGTGCAAACCTACGAGGCCGCTGAGCTACTGGTATATCATCTTTTAATATTATTTTTAATTTTATGGGAGCTTCTTTAACCTTTACAGGCACATAATTATCAATAATTCTTTGAAGTTGAGGAGGAATGTCATTGGTATCAATACTTGAGAGTAAACACTGTAGAAAGGAACTATCATAAGCATAAGGCTTTATTCGAACAATACCTTTTTCAATTAACATGACTGTATCTACTAAAAATGCCTGGCCCAAGATCATGGAGTATGGAATAGTGCCGGATGGCACAACATGAAAACATACACTGTAGCAAAAACTATCAATAATCAATTGAATAATACACTTACCGATAGAAAACACCCGACCTGATCCTAACCCCGTTAGACTTATCTTATCGGGAACACAATCGACATCAGATAACTTCGAAAACAATTCGTTTGAAATTAAATTAACATCGCTACCCGTATCAACTAAACAATTGACAATGAAGTCTCCTACTTTAACACTTTTAACAGATTTATTTACCACCGCATTGTTATTGTTTACACTTAGAACATTATTATCGAGGTTGTTTTGACACTGACAACTATGACCGACCGATTTGACGTTTGACAACTCACGTTCACTCACTTGATCGATGATTGGATCGATGTCGTCACCGAACCCATTCACCATCGTTGCTCTCGCACCTGCGCCATCTTCACTCGGTTGATGAACGATCATAGACACTCGCCGCGATCGGAAGTTAGCACCGTTTGCTCCAGTACTGCCAACGTTGCGAGAGTTGCGATTCCCCGATCCACTTGCGTCGTTCGTTGCGTTGGCAGCCTTGCTGCATTCGGTCGCCAAGTGTCCAAAGTTGTTACACTTGAAACATTTGATGCCTTTATTACATGCACTCGCCATATGACCTCTCTCGCCACAACTGAAACAGCGATGAAAGGCCCTCTCGTTCGATCGATTTGCGTTATCACTTGTTACAGTCGGCTTTCGGGATTCCCGTGGCTTACTCGCACTCACACTGTTTTGATTTCCTCGCTGTTTCATCTTCTGCTTCATAGTTTCATAATGGGACAATTTTTCTTTCAGGGCAGCGTAAGTAGTAATTCCATACAGACACATCTTGTTTTGTTCATAATCCGTGATACCATCGACTATGTACTGAATAGCTACATAGTCAGGGAACTTCGCCCTCTTACCCAGCTCTTTCATCGTTAACATGTACTGGTAATAGCTTTCACCGCTTCGTTTTTTGCGTGCAGACATTATTTCGTGCATTTGCTTGGTATTGGCTGTGTCTGGGAACTCTTTTTGGAGGGCCGTTTTTAAATCTTCATAGGTTCGGAATGGTTTTTCGGTTCGTAACCATAACTCAGCCGTGCCCGACAGCGACCTCCGCGCGATAATAAGTTTTTGTTGGGCTGTCCATCCGAAGATTTCGGCGTTATCTTCGATATCCTGCGCCCACTTCGATGATGAATACGTCATATCTTCGCCCGTAAATTTTACAATAGACTCCGCCATATTGTAATTCGGAAATTGTAATTGCATATTAGATTCGTCTTTGTCCGTCATGATGCAATACAAACGTCGTGCGTCTTCTTGAATTGGGTAGAAACTTCTTCGTCTTAATCGTCTTCAAACAATTTGGGGAAAATCACCAAATCCACCACCACCCGGCGGCCGGTGAACGTCTTCAGTCAATAGCGTCTTGATCGAATCGTTATTTATTTGACCTATCCCGGACGAGATTGTAGGATTGAGGCCGAAATAAAATAACGTGGCTCGAATATAATGACTTCTTTATTTTATTTTCCCTTCTTCTACAAAAAAACAATACTTCTTAGAAAAAAACGTCTTCCTTCCTCTGTCTGTCTAGTCCGTCTTCATCATTCATTCTCTCCTGTTCACACATCACTCGTTCACAAAAAAGTAAAGAAACCTGGATACAAGGTTTTTAGCCTACATCCATTTTACAAAGAATTCAGCTGGGAGCACATTTTTCTTTTGGTAAATAAATGTAAAAAACATGGGAGCCTGCCACCTCTGTGTACACACACGTACACCGTGACACGGATCGAAGAAGCCCCGGGCGGTCACAATTAACACAAAGGAAGACATTTTTGTATTTTTCTGCCATACTTTACAACCGAGTTTGTGTATCTGGTTTTCTTTGGCACAAAAATCCTACTGACATTATAAATGTGAAAGTGTATGAGAATATACGAATGTATGTTTGTTATTAATAAGCAAAAACGAGTAGACCGATTTGGTTGAAATTTTGGTTGTGTGTAGATAGGTAACAAATAGGCTGCTTTTTATCAAAATACCACGCGGGCGGTAGCTCGTAAATAATATTCCGATGCAAATCTTTGTTTTGTAGATTTCATTTTGTTACTGACTGCCACTAAAAATTTGCCTTCAAATCATAAACTCACGCATACTTGTAAAACCCAATAGGTATCGAAGCTTGGAGTAGGGTTCAAACCAGCCGAGATATAAAAAGGCAAAATCAAACCGTATTATCTCGAAGTAAAGTAGCATTTCCACTAACGCAAATACTTAAAGGTTTACAGAAAATGTAAGAATTTGATTTTATATCAGAAAGTATCGACTGTATAGAATGTAAACGAATACTTTTCGAGACTTCGAACACGCTGTCTTACGGGATCATGGATAAATATTCCCAAAAACACTAACATTCTCACCACACAAAACATTACCTTATCACTTCGTAATAAGAATCAAGAAGTGTGCACCATAAAAGTTGTTGAAGAGTAAACCTAAGAAAACTTGAGATCTATTGTAAAATGACCCGTGACACATTGTAATAAGAGCGTGCTATTAGCTTATATTGTTGTGGGTACCCACGTGTCCTGATTGTAGTATATTTGTTTTGATAGTTTTGAAATAAATATCTGCTTGTATCACGCAGTTGGTATTCAAGATGCGTAGACGAAGTTTGGGGTTTTTATATATTTGCTATGTTAAATTATGTTTTGTCACGTAGTTGTGTAATGCGGGTTAGGCATGAGGTGGGTTCCGCACGTCAATATGCTGTGATTGGTTGTTGCCCGGTAACGATATGACCGCTCCATCATTTTTTGTGGCCGTCGCCAGAGGTTAGTGCCAATAAATTTTATAGGGATAGATGTACTGAATAATAATGGACTTTCTTCTTTCTAGAATATACGTACGTGAAGATTTTTACAGGTGCTATGTGCTCTTTGTTATGTTTCTATCTGATTCTTTATAGATGAAAGAAAGATCTCAGAAAAAAATGTCATCAGTTATTCCACGAAATGAGATTTTTTCATTTCACATTTCTTAGTAAATATGAAATAATAATAATAAAAATTCTAGTAATTTCTTAACGGGATCAACACGTTTTTTCAACCATTTGTGTCTGATTATGGTGGATGTCCCACATATACGTACAAAACGTTTTGTGAGCACATTCATTATGCGTACAGCCAAGGAGTGGAATTCCTTGCCGGAGTCGGTGTTTCCTGATAGTTACAATCTGGGTATCTTTTAGCCAAGAGTGAATAGGTTACTTCTAGGTAAGCGCGCTCCATCGTCGACCGCATCGTCGCTTTCCATCAGGTGAGATAGATGTCAAGCGCGAACCTATAATAAATAAAAAAAAATACTCATTTGTAATCGTTAATTTCTTTGTTTTACTAGCCCCCAGCACGTATAGACAGCTCAACAACCGTGAAACAACCATAGCGTTGTGTTTCGCCGTGTGAGTGAGGTTACCGGAGGCCCAATTCGCCTTCGCCTTCTTTTCCTCCATTCCTCCCCTATCCCTACATCCTTAAATATCCTTTAACACCGAAAGGCCAGCCATGCACTACCAACAGCACCAGTAACCTATCTGCGCATTTGTTAAAAAAAAAATGCAAAGTGCCCATATTTCCTATTTTAACTATTTTCTAACCCAAAATAAAAACAATATTGTATGAAAAATTAACATGTGTGACACAAAGTGGCATTTTCAAATCACTATGTTTTAAGCGAGAGAGAGCCATGCTTGAGCTCGAACGGCAGGAGCCATGCTTTAGCAGTTCTTAGCGATCCAAGTAATTGTATTACACACAAATACACAAAAAAGGGTGGATGAGGTTATCCGATAATGCTTCTCCCCAATCTACACTCTTATGGTGTGGCGGGTATCTTAAAACAGCGCAGATTACTTACCATCAGAAGATGGGCGTAAAAAATGGTCAATGAAAAAATCAAATTAAAATATACATGGAGAAATTGCTAAGCAAATTAACTAACAGTTAAAGTAGTGTTGAGGCTACACTAATTAACAACAGCTGAGGCCATTAGAAGAAACTGTGTTACTGAAATAATTAAGAACCACTTAAGTAGGTATTTAAGGAAAAGTAGAAAAATTGTAATGCAATTATGTATGACTCCTATGTATACGAGATTTCAGTTTTCTGCGAAAGAATTTTCTTTGATTCGACATTCGGGAATTGAAGCTGAAAACCAAGGCAGACACAACTCCAATTGATATCTTGTTTTAAAATTCAGGCACTAGATCAAGGTATGATCTTTTAAATTTCAAAAGAAGATTATAAAATATCTCTCACAAAGTTAAAGTAATCAGATAATAGGGTCATTTATTAAAAAAAAAACACGAAAAAAATTTATCAATTTCATAATGTTGATCAATAGATTATAATATAGTTATTGAAATATTATTTCGTTGTACTCACAGAGCAATTTGAAACGAATAATAAATAAATGTATTTAAATAAAATATTACATGTTTTTTTTTACAAAGATAACTTTGAAAGTTGTAGACTTTTCGTTTATTGAACTTGAGTTAAGATGTAGTTTATTTTATTTACTACAAATAAAGTAACTAAAGAGTTTGAGTATTTATTCTAAAGCCTTCTGTTTTCGACCAGTTTGCAAAGTCAACTTCAAATAACAGATTATTTACTTAAAAATTAAATTGCTTAGAGATTTACTTTAGTTTTATTTGAAAACTATACGCATTTATGTAAATGAAAAAGAGATAGTTTTTTTTCAATAGAAATAAAAAAAAAGTTTCTGATACACAGATGATCTGATAGTTTGTTTTAAGTTTTGTGATAATGTAGAGTTATAAAAGAACCAAATTTTTTGCCATGGGTAGCCAGATAGACTCTTACCAAGTAAATTCTGATGACTTGATTTTGGAGTCGTCTTTGCCGAGGTAGAATTGGTTCAGGAAGTATACAGCGTAGCACTGCGCCTGATTGATATGTCCGCCCTGAAAAACGTCTTTATCATATAAGCCAATCCCGCGTCCTTTATGTCGCTCGCAACACCAAAGAAGTAACGAGTGCGTTGCCGGCCTTTAAGGTATAACGGTTTCGGATATTAAAAGATTGGGAAAGGACGGGGAGAAAGGGAGGGATTGGGCCTCCGGTAACCTCACTCACAGAGCGAAACACAACTCTATGGTTGTTTCACGCCGGTTTTCTGTGAGGCCGTGGTATCACTTTGATCGAGTAGACTCATTCGTGCCGAAGTTTGGCTCTCCCACATTATTCAAAGTAACACACATATGTATCTCCTTTCATAAAACACAATACATAGATATAACGATTCTTGAGTTAACCATCCCAATCAATACAAGAACTCGGTTATCACTAATTAACGGTAACTATTCGGTTATGTAACGAACCAATAACCGCATTAGGTTAGTACACGGTGCGGTTACATACTACCCAATGATTTACTATACAATAGTTAATGCGCTGCTAATTAATGTCCTCACTGGATTCCAATTACCTTGTTGTTTAACTAATGTTATTAGATAAAGTTTATGTGGAAACTACCTGATGGTAAGCAATCAGCGCCCCACCCACAACAACAGAGGAGATAAGAGTGCGTCGCCGGAATTTTTATAGTAGAATTTCGGGGATTTAGGGATTGAGGAGGTATAGGGGAGGGGAAGGATTTGGCCTCCAGTTAGTTCACACTCACGGTTGTAGTTCTTCCACGCCGGTTTTCTGTGAGGCCGTGGTATAACTCCGGTCAAGCCAACCCATTCGTACCGAAGCATGTCTTTTTGATACTAAAGGCATAGAGCCTTAAATTATCCCTAGTTTATAACAAAAACGCTCCATAATAGATGGTACTCAGAACTGATGAAAAGTAGGTTTGGTGATGTGCATTCTACAAGTGCATTTTCCCCTCAAGGAGTAAAAAATTATGAGAACAAATCTGAATTTTACAATATAAATATTTTTATTTTAGTATAAATCTTGTATAACAGATCTGATTTTTATTATATTAATTTAGATTACAAAAATGACGATGAAATTATATTTGCAATTATATTTTTTGTGTGTGTGTGTAACTTTTATAATTTTGTACCGTGTACTGATATCAATTTACATAGGTACATTTTATACTATGTATCTAATTATTTCTGTTTCCAAGGCACGTTTTGCTATCTTGTGGATACTCTGTTGTGTTGGTGGCTATTCTACGCCACAGTACGAAGGCAAGGGTCGGTCCGTGTGACGTCACGGCTGTCCACCACCTTCCTGTACTTGACATTGAAATTTTATTTCCATTCATTTGCGAAATATTAAAGGCGATTTTGTATTACGTATCAAATATTTTTTTTTTTACAAAAATATGGTTTTATTTACGTACCAACATGACTTCAAATTATTACACCACCCTAGGTATAAGTGTTGAGCAAAGGCGTCTTTTCACTCGGAGAAGGTTTGAGAATTAAACACCACGCGTGCTCAAGACGGATTGGTGATTTCAGGAAAAACGGGCAATTTAACCTCCGGGACACAACGACGTAGTGACCAATATGAGTTAATAGTATTCAAAGTCATATGAAACACTTGAAACAATGCCAGAAAATTTAAAAACTGTTCAAGCCAACTAGCAGCCATCATTTTAAAATTACTCGCGAGAAAACTTAAAGTTAGTTAAGAAACCGTTCCTTAGTTAATTAGCGGCTCCGATAATTACATTAGCAGCTGCAGGAGATGAGAAGATGTTGCGTTCCGCGAGATGGCGCCACCGACAGTTAATTCAACTTTAATGGTTTAACTTAACTGCGCAGTTAAAATCCAAGTTCATTTTTAATGAGAAAACAGATTGAAAAGGTTATTGGAAGCTTATAGACAAGTATCCACTCTGATGTTGTTTTATTTGGCTTCAGTAATTAATCCTATCGTACACTTATCTATTTGGAAAAACACCAACCGATACAGTCGGTTTATTCCATCTCAAATGGAAACTTTCCACTATCATCCTTTGAATATTGATGACATAACTGCCATCCACAGTTCTTTTGAAAAATGTGACAATCTACATAGTAAACTCGTTCATAAGAGAAGGCTTTTGTACACTTTTTGACTATTTATGGTTGGTGATGATGACAACGATAAAACAGGCATCATCATCATCATTCACATAACTCTACACCATCAGCCTATCAGTGCCCACTGCTGAGCAAAGGCCTCTTCTCACACGGAGAAGGTTTGACCATTAATCACCATACTTGCTTAAGGTGGATTGACCATTTCAAACTTTTTAATTAGAAATTAATAGTCCAGATTTCTCAAGGCGTTTTCCTTTACCGTATGTCGGTGGTGTCCAAATAATTATAAAAAGTACATGTCTATAACTCGGAAAAAGTTACATTGGTAGGAACCATCGTTAGAACTACATTATCAAAGGGAAAACATTATTGATTAATTATGCAAATGATCGAAGCGGGCAGCGGCACTGCGGGACGGTTCACAGTAGGCGCGGAAAATTAAAACGAGTGTGTTGTAAGTACACACAACGGAGGCTGTAGTGAACGTTTCAGATTTGCCTACATTATGCTCAGTCCGAAGGCTTTGCTTTGTGATGCTAATACGAGATTCGTCACTTTCACGACTTTGTATGAAGTGCCGACAGGTTTATTCATTTTGTATAAAATGGATTTCAGCACTTATCTTCTGTAAAGTTCTTTATCTAGATAACGCGCGGGTAGTTGAGTTTTGTATCACGTTAGTCTGTAGAAAGAAAATAATATTTAAATAGTAAACATTTTCTTGCCAGTCGTAGAATCAACAAAATTGGAATAGAACGATGTGAATTTTCTAATTTTCTGTTTCGTGCTGAGAACTAACAGCCTTGTTGCACTTAAAGTGTGTGATATAAAATAGTAGAATCGCACATTTGATCTGTCGGAAATGTAGATATTTGGACTTAAAAGAAGTTAAAAACAAATCGATTTTTTTATATTGTTTGTTCACATTGACACTAGAAAAAATATCTCTTAATTTTACGGAGTTATTTCTTAAAAAAAATATTTCCTACAATATAAAACTCAATTCGGAACACCGTACTTTTACACAAATTTTCGAATACCTTTAATTTATAATTTTACATTTATAAGTGAATAAATGGAGACTTCAAAGTTATTTACACTGCTATTATATTAGTAAGATTGAAAGAGCGACCTTTCAAGTTGTCAAAGCTAACCTTAATTCAACCTTTACATTAAGAGCCGTTTCCTAGCGATGGAACAATATAGCCTTAAAATCGTCCAACTCGCTACAAAAACAAAATTTAGTACAGATCTTATCTCGAGATAATCGCCATCTTACTCAAACGACTGAGGACTGATTTTGATAGAGTTCTCAAGTTAAAAAGGACCTTTTTAATCAGTAATTAGATTATATTTCCCCCTGCACCCCTCTGTCACCAGGCCAAGTAAATGTTTGAAGATTCTTTATCTAATGAAAATATTTTGTAGGTATTCAAACTGTGAAGCTCTTTGAAATTTCCTTATTTTAATTAGACATTCTAATGTAAATGTTTAGTTTGTTTATTTTATAAACTCGTTTTATATCACTTTACTCAGATACTGAACGCATTGAATAAACGTTAAAAAACGAAAATAAAATGATTCTAATTAACCTTCATGTGATAGAAATGTACTCCTAAAAATAAGTACAAGAAAATATTTCTCGCAATTCCTGTGGACTTAAATAATACTCTCAGACAGACAGGTTGTGTTATTTCTTTGTGTACTAAGGTCTGACCTTTAGAGAAGGTAAAAGCTCTTCTTACGGTCACTGGAAGTGTCAAACTGATTCACTTGTTTCTGTAAAATTGCAAAAACACACAGATTACAGAGATGATATTAAATACGTTATCAATATGATCATGAATCGAAATACACCACTTATGGTTGAACCGAGGCCGTCCTTTAAAGAGGATGTTTATCATAATCTCTAGGGTTGATTGGAAATTTTGGGAAACGCAATAAACAAACAACAATACATGGAAAACCATGAATAGCAGACCAAGGGCATAAGGTACAATAACAAGTAAAAATGTGAAATGAATCGGCAGTGAGAGACAAATATATCAAGTACAGTCGGCGACAGTATCAGTTCGGGGAACCCATTTGGAGAAAGAATCAATCCATTAGAACGAGGGAGGTGACACCGCGGTATCCGCGGACCGATCTTAATGTGGTGCCGTAGGGATGCCCCTTCTTTTAGAGTCATTCGGCCTTATAATTAGATATGAAGACTGTTTTAAAGCAATTTTGTTTTAATATTTTCATATTGGACTAGCGGTCATTGAAATTAAAAAGCTTGTTACTAGTATGTATGTAGTTGTTTGGCGGAATTTTAGAAATAAGGAACACCTGTATTTTAAAACTTTAATAAATTTATTTATAATAAATAAATACTTGTATATATTTATACTTGTGTTTAAGAAGCAAACGGATGAAACTTATTTAACAAGAAATTAATTTATTTCTTTTTATGATAAACGAGCAGACGGGTAAGCAATTTACATTGTCTTTAGATACACGCAACATCTTACAAGTTACAAATGTGTTGTCGACTTTTTGAGGTTTAGAGGTCTGAGGATTTCGTTATTTGGGGACGCGGTGCCCCTCCACTCAGTTCGGCCGCCAGCGTGGCCCCCGGCAACCTCACTTACATGGCAAAACACACCGTAGCGTTCCGGCTTTCTGTGAGACTGTGTGTCGACTCTAAGTCTCCACGAGTCCCCACACTAAAACATTCCACGTTTTATCAGACAAGTTCGTTTGATGACGTACGATCTCCGACCGCCCGCGAATATTGCTATTCCAAATTTAAAATTGAATTTCACGTCGCGCTCCGATGATTGGCATCGCGATGATTAGTGCAGTGCAGTAGTGGACACTTGATCGAATTTTTATCGACGTGCTTTGTAGTCATGGCTGATGGTTCAATAGTTTATTTATCTAATAGTTTGTTTTTTTATTGTTTTCATCTTACTACTATTATTACTACTTACTATTATTGTTTGTTTATATGTAGAGTGTTAATTGTTAAGTTTTTTAGAAGCTTGAAATTAAATTAACTGTGTCAAGTATATTTGCAGTAAAAGTTGTTATTTCTTAGCAAATTGTGAAAGTTTGAAATGACGTAATAAATATATAAAACAACATGTCCTAGACTCGGCAATAAACAAGAAGCTGACAAGAAAAATATCCTTCACGAAATACTACAACGATTTGTTATAGAGAACGTCGAACAAAGCCGCGAGCGGACGCGAGTACCGAGACTAACAGTTTGATTTATCCTAGCGAGGAGGGGGGGGGGGGAGCACAATGAGTAGATGAAACGTATTACATTAAGATTGTCCAGATCAAACGAAAGTTGGAATATTTTAATAGGGTTTTATCTTATCATAGTATTGATTACGAAGAAAGATTTCAAAGTTTTAACAAAGTCAAAGTTACTAGAATAACTAAATAATTAGTCTTGGCGTTAGAAGGTAGTTTATGATAAGTTAAGGTTTGACTTCTATGCTTACAAAACATTTATAAAATACTGGTATAATTTAAAAAAATGTACCTTTATGTTGTTGGTCTGTTTTGCATGTTTCGTATTTGCATCGTGTGGTCGTGGTGGCCCGGAGGTTAAGGAGCCCACTTCTCATGTATGAGGGCGTGGGTTCGAAACTTGGCAAGTACCAATATG
The DNA here is from genome assembly GCA_902829305.4 of Spodoptera exigua. Lineage (NCBI taxonomy): Eukaryota > Metazoa > Arthropoda > Insecta > Lepidoptera > Noctuidae > Spodoptera > Spodoptera exigua. The sequence goes on from LR824603.2 coordinate 16,687,566, forward strand.
ACTTTTTCCGAGTTATATGTACTTTCTATGATTATTTAGACACCACTGACATACGGTGAAGGTAAACATCGTGAGGAAACCTGGACTTATAATTTCTAATTATAAGTTTGAAATCGCCAACCCGCATTGAGCAAGCGTGGTGATTAATGCTCTAACCTTCTCCGTATGAGAAGAGGCCTTTGCTCAGCAGTGGGCACTTATAGGCTGATGATGATGATGATGATGATGTATTTGCATCATCATAAAACTGTTATGAAATTGACAGAATTTACAATATGATAACTAAAGTGGAGCAAATAATACATAACTCAATACGAAATGAAACTAGGACAGACCAAATTTTCCGAACCCGCCACAATATACGTACGAGCTAAACGGTGCTACGCGTGGGCGTAGACGCTACGGGCTACGCGCTACGAACGTAGTAGCTACGGCGGCGCGTAGCAACGTTATTGTATATTTTGACGGCGAGCGTCTAGCAATCAGCTGATGCGTTTGTAGCATCGTAAGTAATTTTTGGTGTAGTGATATTAAATTACGTAAATCTAATTGTTAGCAAATTGTTCGTATTGTTATGTTTCGTTTTCGTTTTTGTATTTTACAAGAGTTTTCAATTTTCAGAAAACGTCATGGTAAATATATGAATCAATTAATTATTTTAATAGGGAACATTCAACACTTAGACTACAGTAAGACGAAAATGCGTGAAGCTCGTATTATAAAAATCCCTTTTGTGGAATATTTAAGAGAGAATACTTTGTCATGAGAATGCACGTTTAGTAAATAGTATTAGAGAAGGTTTTGGTATGGACAGCTGGCGTCACAGACATTAATCAAGATAATGCGGGTACGGAGATCAATCACATGCCGCGGAATACTTGTTTGACATTGTTCAAGGTCAGGCCTTTACTTAGGTAACCTAGGTAGTAGGCACGAGGACAGTTTATAAACTAGTTGGGAAAGGACGGACTAGTAGAAAGGTCTTATCTTTTTTGGTATTTTCTTTTGAAGAGAAATATATAAATCGTTGGTTATCTATACTAATATTATAAAGAGGTAAAATTTGTAAGTTTGTATGTTTGTAAGTTTGTATGTAGGGGGTAATCGTTGGAACCGCTAGTCGGATTGTCAAAATTCTTTCACTGATAGATAGCTACAATGCTCCTGAGTGCTATAGGCTACAAACCATCACGCTACGATTGAATGTAGCCGAGAAGCGGGTGAATAGCTAGTAGCTAGTTGTAAATAATTGTCTCGCTTAACCGGAGAGATATCTTGGCCTCACAGAAAACAGGCGTGAAACAACTTACGTTATGTTATACCGTGTGAGTGGGGTTAACGAATACCCAAAATTAATTATCCTCAAATTACTGACTGACAAAAGGTCAGCAACGCACATGCAACTAGTCCGGTATTGTATTTGTCCTTGGGCGGCACAGATTGCTCACCATCAGGTGATCTGTCTGCCCGTTTACTGCAAAATTTTGGCTGAGATGATAGTGCATAGCTTAAAATAAGTTTGACCATCATATTTAGGCTTGTTATATCGGCTCTCAATTAATTAAAAATCTCTCCCGAGAGTTAATATAGAAAACCTCTATTTGTTTTAAGCCACAATGATACTGATTCGACAAAATAAGAAACGTGCTTTGCTTACCTTAAAAACAAACGTTACGTTTACCAGTTAAATAAATAAACAAAAAAGAAAGTTTTCCGCAACACAACAAGCAATTGCTGTAATACTAAATAATATCTCACATTTGTCTAGCTTACGCCAGTGTGAGCCAGCAGGCTTGCGGGGAGAATCCCGCCTTTGAACCCGTCAACTCTACCTACTCATAAAAATAATACACATGTGAATCTTAGCTTTGTTGTCTGTACGTCACGTGTTAAAAGGGACCTTTAGGAACATTTAAGGAATTACGTAGCAAGTCCTAAATGTTTGGGCCTTGGTTTAATGTGAAATTCTTTATTTTTCATTTCAATTATTTTTCTTTATATCCTTATAGAATATTGTATATAAATACCTTTCATTCCAATCCCACGAATATAAAAAGTAACTTCTATATAAATGGGAAACCGGCACAAACCATTACGTTCTGTGAAATCAAACGGCCGAATCACTAATCGCTGTGGATACAATTTGTTGGTCATTTAAAAACGAATCAATGTTATCTATTCACGCGTCGCGACACACGTCATCTGTATCCATGGGTACAACACCGTCAGTAACGTTGCGGGTAATTACAATTGTCATTCGACATGGAAAGTTAATATCACAAACATGAGAACGTTTAGGGTCGTGTGTACTCATTAACTTTAGAATTTTATACCTATAATTCGTTTTACCTAAAACACACATATTTTGGATACCTTTTATTTAAACTACTCGTATTCTTTTTTATAAAACCACAAGGCAATACTGATTGTAGACAGTTAGTTTTAAAACTATGAATAAATAATCTGTTTTCAAATAAACAAATAATTCTCAAAGAGGACATTGAAAAGTTTCATCGTTAATATTCAATGAATAAAAGTTGCTTTAAAGTACTTATTTTGTGTAAAATTAATTCTATTTTCTTTTTCAAAGGGAATGCAACATTACAAATGTAAGATACTTATTTCATTTTAGAACTCAAGTGATATTTACTTTGAATAACAACATAGTTAATTATAACAAGTTCCTAATATACGTACGAAGATAATTTATACAATATCAAAGGACCACCTAATGTTAAGTCTACGCAAATCAGTTCTACCACATTGGCAACCGCCAGAAAAGGAAAATATTTACAGGAAAACGGGCAATCTCCAGAACATATTGAATCCCCTAAATTGCTTATTCGCATTTCTAAACTTGACAGGAATGCTCGTGACTCCCACTCCCGGTTATTAAATTCAGAGATCATAAATCTAAGTTCAAGAAAACATTTACTTAGATAAGGATCCACAAGAATGTTGTTTCAATTACAAGCAATCATAATAACAATATTTCATGGCGCGCTGACAATGCGAGCATAACTCGAGCAAATTGTTAAAAACACAACCGTCAACCGTCAAGCGAATTCCAAGGAGGCATAAATCCTTTTCCGTCGGACTTTTTTAATAAGCATCAAGGTGTGGCGGGTGGCGGGGTGGCGGGGCCGGGAGCGCTCGCCCAGACGCCCGCCTACGCGCGTCGCTGCGGACGTCTCCACGTCCCGCGCGCCCGTCACAGTCCGCCAGCGGTGGGCCGCGTGCCCGCCGCGCGCCGCGACCGCACTATATGAACACTTTTCGTATTTTCTACCTATTTGTATTTAATATTAAGTTAAAGGTGAGTCACTCTTTACGTATTTAGTGCATTTTCCTCAGTTCCGTACAGTTGCCGGCGCGTCATTAATTTTCGTTGCTTGGTTACTTCATTTTGTGGGATATTTGTGATGTTGTTTTACATTTTTAATGTACGAGATATGATTTAAAAATATAACAAATGTGCTTTGAAATAATCAGTTGTTTAATATTGTTTTTGCTTTAATTTAATAATATATGTAAAGCTAGCAGGCAGCGTATTATTTGTGTTGGCTTGCCATCTGCCACCAATGAAATTAGCATTAGAATTATTTTGTGAACATTATCATTAAATTGTTGTCAGGAAATGTTCTAATTTAATTAATTACATTAAAATTAAAGGATGTTCTTTAAAAATTACGAGTGGCCAGCTTAAGTATCTCTCAATTAATTTATATCAATTAGCGCGGTCTTAAAAGCTCAAATCTTTGAGTGTAAATTACGGACCGTTTGTTTGTTTGAATTGTCGAAATTTGTCAAAACTGAATATAAATAAATTTAATTAAACTTATTTTGGCGATATTTTTGTTTTAATTATATTTCGTTCTTTGACGGTTGCGGCGCGTTACACCGACGGCTATGTACATTTCTATATACAAGTTAGTTTATCATTTTTTTTTGTGCTGAGGTCCTACATGCGTTATCTACACATTTGTAATATTTTAAGTATTTCACGTAACACAAATATCATAAACTGAAGCTACTAAATATATTTTATTGCTATTACAAGTGAAATATTAACCTTTTATTAGTTTATTACATATAATTGTATTAGAACATAGACTGATTATATATTAAAATAAATAATATAATAATCTTAAAGAATACTTTTAATGTCAAAACTCAATTAACGTCATTGTCCAGTTGTTGCAAGAGCTAACACCTAGACGAGGTCCTGGGTTCTCACATAATTAACACATATTTAAAACAAAATATTTGTACGATACGCATTTTATGGTTATAACTGTTAGAATAACAGCACCCTAAAGATTTAAAAGATAAAAAATAACTCTAGTTCTGTAAAAAATATTTGATATCTCTACGGTACTTGAAACGGTAAAAAAACAACTTCATTGTTTAATAAACTTAAGTACATACATAATGATGAACATATTTGGTTCACAAATTCTACTAGCATTAAGGAAATTGTAAAGAAAAACGGTCCATTTTACCCCCTTGTGTCACTATTAAAATCAATGTTCGACACAAACCTTCCAATAAAAATAAAGAGGAAGCAACCGCGTATTTTTATTCCATTTTCTATATTTACTGGATATGAACATAAGAAGCAGAAATACAACTTAGATTTATTCGGTTTCTACAGTCGTAAAATAAGCCTAATAAATAGAAAGTGTGGGAGAGCCATGCTTCGGCACGAATGGGTCGGCTCGACCGGAGTTATACCACGGCTTCACAGAAAACCGGCGTGAAACAACCACAACGTTGTGTTTCGCCGTGTGAGTGAGGTTACCGGAGGCCCAATACCTTCCCAATCCCTAAATCCCCAAAATCCCAATCCCTAAAAGGTCGGCAACGCACTCCTTCTTTGTTGTGGGTGTCCATGGGCGACGCTGATTGCTTACCATCAGGTAATCCGTCTGCTCGTTTGCCGTCCTATTACATAAAAAAAAAGAAAGAAAGAAAGAAAATAAATTTATACGGTTTTCTTATAGGTCCTTGTTGTATGATTACAATTACATATTTGATTAGTAAGCCTTAGTTATTTGCCCCTTACTTTTGCGGATTTTAATAGTAAAAAAATAATTAAAAAAGGAAAGGAAAGTGTGGTCGCTTAAACATATTAACACTACAGCATTAATGGTATATTGTTGGTTCTTTGTATAATAGACGATTACCCCATTTCTTCTTTTTAACAACAATTTCCACATTTCTTCTCATTGACTCTAGCCTAACGGCTCCTTTAACCTATAAAAGTACCAAGTTACCTAGAAATTCACAACAAACTGCACTAAATTTAATTTGTCAAATTGGTTTACAAAAATTAGCAAGCTTATTTATACTTGTCATAATAATAAACGTAAATTCTGTAACAATAATGATCTATAAACAAATCAAGTAAACTGTTAAACAAAGCACAAAAACAAAACTCTTTACGCCCTTCGAAACTTCATCAATATCGAAACAATATCAATACCACCACTAACACTATTACATCAAAACCCATTCATCAGTTTTGGAGCAAGGGAAACAACGATAAACTAACAATAATTTGACCCAAACATATTGTAGTCGAATGCTTCACAATGGGTCTGTGTGGTTGTTAGAATAGGCGGCAATAGGTGTACTTGTATTGAGCAAGTCGCGGCTTCGAATTAATGGTTAAATTAATACCACGCTCGGTGAGCTACTAACTTGTAGCTATATACGATAAAGTACTACTTAACTAAGTTACTTCGGGTTTATATAGGTTCTAGAACTTGTGATAATCTTTTGGAGAAAGAGGTGTTTTAGATATTTATCCAATTCGTTTTAGACTAGACTATGAGAGCTCATATCTTGTCTTCTTGATGAAAGTTAAGTAGACATGGTTTTGGTTAATTAATAGGGGCTAAAAGTTTGGCACTTAGTGTTGAGCTCTATAGACTTGCCTCTTAAAACGTGGAACAAATGAACAATAAGAGAAAATATTTTGTATGATGTGTTTTATACCAGTTTACGACAAGTATCTACATAGCTTATTTGAAATAAAACTATATAATTTTATTATAATTTTTTCACGCAATCAAAATTGAATAGTAGGTATGATTGCTAAAAAGAAACCGAAGCAATATATCTATCTTCTAAGTTCCGAAGATAATAATTTAAAGTATTGTGTAATCGTTTTGTTTGTTATTACATAAACAATATACAAAACATCGATACAACTCGGTCTCATCAAATATCGCCGGCGGCCATTTTACAAACCAATTTAATATCACGACCCGACCCGGGCCTCTAGCGAAATGCTGCTGCCATGTGAACCCTTAATGACATCTGGGCGGAATTATGCATATTTTTAGGAACGGAGTAGGTTTATTCTTGAAGCCATTAAATGTAGACTTTGTTTACTATCAGATGATCTGTTAGTAAACAAGTATAAAAAAATAAAAATTGTAAATTATTGCTCTTCTACGTAACCGGTCGGCAAAGCAGTCGATGCTGCTCATGGACATTAGTAACATCAAGGGTGTAATAAGTGTGGGGTTGCGAGGCAAGCGAAATGAGACACCGCGGCCTTGGCCCAGAGCAAGAAAAGGAACGAAGAGGTTTTTAGTCAGTAAGAGTCTGACACTCCCTCACGCCCGACTCTGGGCAGGAGAAGGCATTTGAGGATTTTCCCCTCACATAAATAAAAATCGAGTAATAAGTACGTTGGCAGCATTTTGTGGGTTATTTGGGATTTAAGGATATACAATATTAAGAATAGATATAATTTGGGGACCATGGGAGGAGAAGGATTGGGTCTTCGGTAACCTCACTCATACGGCGAAACACAACTCGGTAGTTGTTTTTTATGATCCCTTGTTATCAATCCGAACCGGCCACAGGGCAGACAAGGAATTCTTATAAAAGTACGATAACATTATTTAATGTCTTAAAAAATTTTCGCCATTAAAACAGCAGGATACGATATCGTCCTTTAACCCGTTGAATTTCGGTTTATAAGACACAATAGAAAATACATTGTGTCTCGCGTGGATCCACGTTTAAGACATACGAAAGGTTAATAAAGGCGACAATAACAAAAAAAATATGCTGCTTATATGATGATGATCAAGAAATGAAGCTGTAATTGTTGTACCAGAAACTGTGATAACGGAGCTTTTCGTTAATTACAGTTTTATTTAAAGTAAAACGGGTTTTGTGAAATAATTAGTACAGTTTTAGTGGCAATGCAACGTTTGTACAATGTATTAGCTAACTTAATCCATCACTTACATCTGGACATGAGATTTGTTGTTAAGTCTTGTGTGTACTTCACATATTTCACAATTATATTTTTGAGAGAGAACGAGATTCTTCATAGAATAAAGAAATCAAAAGTCAAAAAGTCAAAAATCATTTATTTCAACTAGACCACAGTAGGCACTTTTGAACGTCAAGCAAGCAAAAAAAGGAAAAAAGTATATAATATGAGCTTTAAAATTAAGCGTGTCAGTCTGTCCGTCTGTCCTCTAGTGAAGCTATTTGCTCGTTCCAAAGTGTAGATTCCTATGGAGAAGAACGAGCAAGAAACTCCATGGTTACTCTTTTTCAATCAGTTTTACAATACATTTCTTTGTTACATATTTTAGTCGGCTCTGATATGTGAGTACAATGTAACACTAATGTTCAGGCAAAAAGTACGAAAAAGAAGTGAACCTCAAGGACAACATATTTAGACAGCCTGGAGATGACCAGTCCCAATTGGCGGCGCCCGTTCACGAACATGACACGTACACCAGCACCGCCCAACTCAACCATATTATAGGGAATTGGGCGATCCAGTGCCCGTGCCACCGCCAATGAGACCTCTGAGTGAGCATGACAGCTCCCAGCCGACACAAGTACCTATATTCTACAAGTCTTACTTAATTATAATAGGTTACAGGGTACTCACATTTACAAAAACTTAGAAGTTCATCAAAAATTAACAACATTGTGTACAATTTAATAATTAAAATCAAAATTAAATGAAGGCATCAAACCGAAATGCAAGCTAAATTACACACGAGCAAATTTCATTAAATCAATATTTGCATATTTAATTAAAAATAATAAACTTTAATCATGATAATCTGCTCAACATTCATCCACAGTGACATGCAATCACTTACGAATTTTGACACATTTTTAATATCATTCTGTTTGAACACTTTAAACGTTGTAAATTACTGAGGAGTTTGTCAAAAATGAAGGGCGATTAATTAATATAATTATAATTAATTAATATCGCGACAAAACTTGTACTAGCAAGTATCTAAACATGTTCAAAGTTTGAACTTAACAAGAGAATTTATCTTCAACTCATCTCACAGCGAGCTGGGAAATATACGAGTTAAAATTACATAAGCATGCATAATTGTGGGTAAAGATATAGTAGGTGTTAATCGCATCTTGAATTTATTACCTAATAATTTGAGTAGAGTAATTATGAGAAAATAATTTAAAAGTATGAATTGATGTATGCAGTTAGTTTTACTTGAAAGAACGCTGTCTGTTCACAATCAACACACACACGCTATGTGTGTGTGTGTGTGTTGTAACAACTTCTTCGGGATCTGTAGAGTACCATTTGTTAAATGGTTAGCATGCAGTAACTACTTTTTGACTTACTAATAACTGGTCTACCTAAGAACGCTGTATCATTACCAATCAATCTACACACTGTCGATGGTATACGCTTGACGGATTCTACCCCTGATACACAGTCGCACTTTTTAACCAGTTCTAAAACGAACCATTCCAAAATCCATTGCGCATCAATCAAGATCGACATAAATATTATTTTGATTTATAAAACGTTAGATTGGAAAGTGTATCAGAGCAACAAAAACATGTCACAAAATACAAAACAGGATGGCCGCCGCATATTCAAAAAACAAATTCTTCGGGATTCGGGATCTTCCCCCTTCGTCTCACGTCACTAATCGCTCACACTCCTGATCCCTTTTCTTGCATCTCTTTCTTTTGCACACAATAGAGGGAGAAGACGATGCTCGAGTCGAGCCCCGACCCCCGAACATCTTATTTGGGTCAAGTTCAGCCAGCATCTGTGCCATTTAGTGCTAACTTTCACAATAAATATCGACTTCTTAAGAATTATTTAGTAGACATTGCTACTTACTATATTACTACATCGACAGTGACGCACTTACAGATATAATCACGAATTTAAACATGAATTTGATAGGATTAACTTTAATCTAAAACTTCGTTTATCTAAATAAAGTTACGACCAAACACCGATAGTAATCCAAAACCTGTTATTTTTCTTGTTAAACAACAATGTCTATTGGCTATATAGTATAAACCAAAACTTGTCTATTACCGAGCTCGACAATTTCGCTATAATCGTATTTTCCAAGATAGATCTGACAGCTTGTTATCTCTTGATTTCATAATTTTATCGGAACAAATTGTTTCACCAATTTGTGTTGTCAAATGTTTCGAAATATTGTAACAGATGGTGTTCGAGGATTACTGATTCAATATCCTATCTTGGACCTTAGTAAATGGTATCTTAACAAAACATCTCGATTTATAATCGTATAGTTGATGTTATATTTTTTCTTTTTACTCTATCTTCCACGATTGGTTCGTACTGATACTCTTCTGAGTGGTCGAGACAAAATGACATACAACTTATTTCTTGAAATATTACACATATTTCCCTTCCTGTCATACTACAGACTAACTAGAAATAATACATGGAAAGAGTCTACGTTTACAAAATCTATTGACGAGTCTCAAGTTGCTCGCCATTTACTGTAGTGAAGAGATATAGCAGGTCGTTACCCATGTAGCGACACCTACCGGTCACTGAGGTATCCACGTGAAAAATGAGAGGGTTCTCACTTAATGTCCCATTCACTTGTTTTTTTTTCGCTCTCCACAAAAAGCAATAAAAGTTTGTTCGAGCAGAAATCTCAATTTGCCCAAAGTTTAAAGATGCTCCCAGTTTATCATCGCGGTAACATTATAATTGGTTTATCGTGACTCGTGATTTCAAAGATAAAAAATATCAAGTTTTTCTCAGATTTGATTAAAGTTATGTTTGCAAGAGAGTATTTTTTGACTTAGTCTGCTTGAAGCGCGGTAAAAGATGCGACGTACTACGCTCAATTTAATAGGCTGAATAAAGCAGGTATAATGTGGAGTCTGAATGAGGGAGGGCTCAGTATAAAATATAAGCACAATACAAACTTGGCGTCAAAATCACATAAAAACATATTTAAATGTCATAATAATATGTTGATCTAATTAAAATAAGATATGTATAATGCTGCAGTTGGTTAAGTTCAAAACCAAAAAACCTTAATCTTAAGACCATCTTATTTTCTTTGTGAACTAAGTCCTCACAAATACCAGTGGAACAAAGAAAAAAACCTAACGAACCACTTTTTACACTCAAAGTACAGTCAATGGTAAAAATTTATGTACGTATTCATTGCTGGGCCGTATATCAAAGTTTCCAGCACCTGTATTGTTTACGATACCGCTCATAAATTTGTTTTATTGCTTTCGATATCAATTTTCGATGCAAACTGTACTTTTTTTACCTACTGCTATTTGTCAATTTATTTTTAATTCTACAATTGGTCGGGTTATTTGAAAATTTTTGTTAGAAGGATTAACTTTTGGAGATACGCTTGTCACCCTCAAATTAACTTCGATAAATAAGTGCTACATTTATTTTAGTATAGTAGTTTATTTTAGTACCTTCAATCTGTAAAATCAATTCATTAAAATGTTTAGGTTTTTATCTTGACGTTCTAGCCTCATTGTAGTAAGTGAATAAAAAAAAGATATGAATATTACATTAATTAGAAGTTATCGGAAAATATGACGATCATAAATGTTTATGTACCGTTGGGAGATATGTTGTCTGACTAACATACAGATATTACATAAGCCAGTTACCGAGCGATTAGCTGGAATCGTTATCTATCGTGTTTTCACGCCAATTATGTTATTTGACTATCTCTATCGACTCACTGGCGTAATACGAGTAAACAGATACTCGATTCAAAGCCATATTCAGTTGACTTACGTACCAAAACATTAGTGTGATTGTTTAGACAGATTGATCATAGAATATTTTACTAGATTTATATTCCTGAAATCAAATTTTCAATTATTTTGTGAGTCTATGTCAAATTAAAATAAGTGTGATCATTGACAGACTGGCTAACAAATAGTTAGCCGGAACGTTGTTCATGATTTTTATTTGTTTCATATAAAATACTAGGATTTTTTCGGCTAGTTCTAATAAGATTTATAACAAATGAGGGTTTATTACAACTTGTATAAAAAGAATCGGTATCGAACAAAACCACACACAAAACGAGCAAACATTGATGAGGAAAAAATATTTAATCTAACCATTTAATTTAAATCCCAATCTCTTTGGAACAAAGAGCGAATAAAATGAGCCAACATGAGTACCGGTGTATGAGCGGAGTATTCTTTGAAATGAACAAATGAGTGCGGCGGCGCTAGCAGGCCGTGCGGTGCGTGTAGCGACGGTTACATTGGTCGGTAAGGATTGCAATCTGTCGAGAGAGGCCGAGGGTTGCGGGACTTTTAAGTACATGTGGGTTAAATTATATTAGCTGTCGTCATGATGATGTATTTGTGTTTGGTAGAGTCAAATTCAAATAATTTATTTCAATAACACCATAATAGGCATCATTCTTGAAATCAAAGGAAAGGTCCGCGCCCGGCCGATTTTTATGACTGTGTCAATAAATACAAAAATTTATTAATGCTAACCTAACCTAACTATAAAATATTACAGTCGATAATATGTAGTTTCAACAAAAAGCCTAGTAAAATTTAAATTTAAAAAAAATCTCATCAACTAATAATCTAAAATGCCACCGCAACTATTAACTTCAGATTGTTTCTCTCAATTCACCTAACATTCGACCTGTCTGTCCCTAAATAGTCTTTAGTAGAACTTAAAGAACCTTAAAAGCGGGTCCCTTATTAGTTTCGATATTCCGATCACGACCACGGGACCGTACCACGCGCAGCCGAACCGAGCCCGCATGGCTGCTCATATAAATTACTTTCCATTACCAAATGCTGATGATATTTAATGTAAACATCTAAATATTATCTCTTAAAGTGTTCTTCAGTTTGCTAAACATTTAGTACAAATCATGATAAAGATGCCATTAAACTCATGCATTGGTAATTACATTTCTTTTATACTTTATTGCACATATACAACAAGTCGCAATACATTGGATACTATGAATATATTATTATAATCTATTTATGTTTATTACATAAAGTTTAATATTTTATATGCTTAACCTTAAAGAACCTGTGGACGGGTTTTTACGTGGGTTTGCATACCATAGAAATAAATAATCTATTATTTAACTTTTAATTTAGCATGAACACAAATCTTAGACTTGAAGGTAATACCTGGTTAGATAAAAAAATGTTATAAAAATATCTTTTATGGTTACTAAAAATGAAAGAAGTTTGCAATCTTCCATTACATAACCTCTTTCAGGCCTTCATACCACAAAACTATGACGATATCTTAACCTAATGTAAAAACTTCTCCAGATCCTGATGAAATTAATCAAAATATGAACTCAGTTGTACATACATATATTATAATTTATAAGGTATATGGCAGATTAAATAGGATCTTCATCTCGTGAAGGTATCACAGTTACAATTCCGTAATGAGCATAAGCCGATTAAACTCTATTGTGGGTAGAGGGTGCGAAGGTTTTTTGTCATCCATCCTCTGTCTACAACAGTTAGGTTCATGTCAAAGTCAATTGTAGATGGCGCCACTTTCGTTTTAAGGACTAAGCTTTAGAAACGGTGACAATTTTACATTCTAATGAGATTTTTGGATATTTGTCAAAATTTGTTATATGTACATATATATTATTGGAACATATTGGCTTCACAACTCGTGTTTCTTTATTGATAATTCAATCATTGTTTGTTGAATATAAGAAATATCTAAAAAAAACCGTCATCGGCTAGCAACTGCAAATGATTCTGGCCAACAGTTACAGAAAATGTAAGAGAAAAATAAATAAAAAGGACACTAAGTTCACTACCACTAATAACTAAATGGAATATATAATCATATATCACCAAGAGAGAAAGAGTTAATCAAGATTTTTAACAACTCTTTGTTTTAAATGAAGGAACAAAACCATTACATGTGCATACATCCGCAATTTGCGACTACAGAATATATAATTATGTAATAGGAATAAGAAAGAAAATATGATGTTACATTTTTTATTTTTGACTTTTAAAGGACCTTATTTTATACTTGTCTCTTTTTTTAAATAGCAACTATCGTGAGATACTCTAAATTACATTATATGATGAATGCCTCATGACGGTTCTTTTGTGTCTTGGAACTAGTAGAACTATTCTCAGTTACATCACGCGAGTATGCCATTTTCAATAGCAAAAAAAGGAAACATCAAGCGACATTGTCCCACAAATACGTGTGGTAGAGCCATGCTTCGGCACACATGGGTCGGCTCGATCGGAGTGATACCACGGCCTCACAGAAATCTGCCGTGAAACAATCACAGAATTGTGTTCGGACCTGTGAGTGTCGTTACCAGAGGCCCAATCCTTCCCCTCCCTCAATCCAATCCCTAAATCCCCAAAACCCTAATCCTCATAAGGTCGGCAACGCACTAGTAACTTTTCCATTGTTGCGGGTGTCCATGGGCGGCGCTGATTGCTTACAATCAGGGAATCTGACTACAACATAAAAAAACAAAGTAGCAGTGACATAACTCGTTAATATTGGGCGATGTCTCTGCTACATCTTCAAGTGAAAACGCGGCTTAATTAATGTCACTCCAAGAAAACAATACCAAATAACTACGGTAGCAAGTAGATGTGCCTAAAAATACTCCCTATATCGTGAACAGGTATTTTTAGAACAGAAATATCTGATTAACTCTATTTTTGTGAGAGTACACACATGTAAACGTATGTACCTTCTTAGCAGAGTTACAAGTAGGACCCTTCGTAAGGGCTTTCAAATTAATGTTTAATTAAGAAAGGGCCCGTCTTGTTCGCGTTTTAATTACATTTAATTAAACATGTGACGTGCGGATTATTTTCAGTCGGCTTTAACAGTGTTCGCTACGTTTTCTAATGGGATCATGCATTTTGTGATATGCAATGTGGGGCTTAGTACATACTACATACTTCTGCTTCATTTTTTCTAATAAAAACTGAATCATATAAAATTATATGTATATTTTTTTTAATGTGGGTGAACCACTCTTCGACTCGAATTGGTGGGTTCAACTGGAGTGATACCACGGCGTAGCGTCGTGTGAGTCAGGGAATCAGGTTACCGGGGGAGGCCGAATCCTTTCACTCCCCCATTCCTCCTCAATCTCTAAATCTCATAAACCTTTATCCCCAAAAAGTTGGCAGTGCACTCTAACTCCTTTGGTATGTCCATCGTTTGCCGATTTAGCACATTTGAAACTAACAGTGTGGGTTGTATGTCTTCCATGTCTAATATTTATTTTATCTACGTTGATTTATGAACAACTATCGTTATTTTAAATAAATAATTAATTCTATAATAAATTAAAAATACAACTTTAAATAAAAATATTGATTCAAAAAATTAAAAATAAATCGAAATAAAATCGTTGAGCAAACTTGATTGGATAAAACAAAATTTCCATTTACACTTTGTGCGAGCAATGAACGAAATAACAACATCGCTCAAACGAAAAAGGTAATAACAAAATATTATTGGCATTTAAAGAATCCGTCGGATTCCATCGGGGCTCGCTATGAAACACGTCGGGCAGGAAATGAATCTCGCGCCGCCGCGCAAACATGATACGTTTTGCTTTACACCCTGAATATTTCATGTATTTTTATTGTAAACATTCCCGAATTTATTTGTTTTTGTAATAAATAAAATCGCGGTATTTTATTAAATCGGTTTTTAACGAATCAAAGCAAAACTTTAACTAAAGTCTTTGGATTTAAAAGTCTTAAGCGTTAGGTAGGCTGTGTTAGATAACAGATTACAGATTAATAATTCAAAAAGAAGAAAATTAAATACGTCTTTGAATAATCTACATCCCACTCACTTACCTACTGATGTAAAAAGTTATTCGGCCCTCTACCACGCTATTAGGTACGTTTATCGTTCCTGAATAGCAGCATAAACAAACTTTTCTAACCATTTCGTAATATCACCGTGTACCTAATGACATTTGACAGGGGTTATTGACGACAGTGAGGTTAACAAAGGACCGTCCCGGGTCTCTTCTGTAGATCCAAGTAATATTACATTGTAAGAGTATGATTTCCAAACGATAATTATGTTTTATGACGAGGAAATTTGATGGCTACGGTAGCACCTGCTGCGAGTCTACATTCATTATAATTTGACTTCATTATGACATTGTCAGAATGATCTATTGTCCAAGTTATGTATTGCTGATCAGAAGATTTCAGGAAATGGGGAGAGAAAATTAGGTAAACAAGCTGTTCTCAGAGAGGTTGTTTAATTGTAAGGTTTAAATAGTTTATATTTGCCAGAATGTCAATAATGTTATAAGGTGCGTGCATGTACCTATAGTCATGTTTGTGTATAATACTTCTTTGTCAAAAAATTCCCAACATGTAACTAATTGGGTACCTACAGGATAGTATAGCCTAGCCAGGTCGCCAGCGAGCGGTGAAACTCTTTGAGCAAGTCTTTTAGACTAGTTATTTTTTCGCAAGTATTACAGTTTCTTCTTTTCAGCCAGTACCTGCCTAACGATCAATCGCAAAATAAAACAAACAACCATTCTATGAAAATATTGTTTTCAATTTATCCAACCCTAACCAACAATATTTTGTTTCAAAAACTTTGTGAAAAGAAAATAAAAATTGGGAACTTTATCTTTGGAAGTAGGCAGAACAACTAATTTCCTTGACCCAGGCCTGTCATTGCGCTTATTAAAGCGCGCTGATTGATATCTGTCAGTTTTGCCGCGTTTTTTGCTTTACTGAGATTCCTAATTAATTCGAAGAAATAAGGGTTCTACTTGTTCGTTTTATGTTTCTTGGAAATAGATAATTACTGTCCAATGAGAAAATAAATGATTGCCGGATCATGTAGATTTTTTATGGTATCCAAATGAAAGCCCGTACCGATCATACTTTTCCGTGGGTTTTATGGAAAATTTACATATTTTTTCCACATCATATTGATTTTAGCTTTGACTTTAGTAGTTGGTAAATATGTCTCAATCAGTTTGTTTGTACTTTAGGTATCGCAACGCAAGTGGCAAGTTCCGCGCGGACTTCGACGTGACTGGTGGCAGCGGGACAGATAGATGAGAACGGAACACACGGCCCCGCGCACACAACATGGCGTCATTCAAAGGTACATGTACTAGTTAATCAGTGTGATGTTGTGTATTTATTCATCATGACAGTCATCGTGAGACTGTTAGCTACAATATCTACTGTTGGTGCTTCCCTTAGGTTGTAGATTGCAGTTTAAAAGGTTTATCAAAGAACGCCGTTGCCCATCCGATTTCTTTCAAATATACATCACTACATAGTATAAAAAAGTCGCTTTCTTTGTCCCTATATTCCTAGGTACAAATGCTTAAATCTTTAAAACTACGCAACGGTTGTCACAACCTAGTATTAAAAGATAAATTGAAGGTATAAAATAAAAAAAACACAGCCAAAAGATTCATTTGCCAGTTTCTACAATAAATCTGGTTATAACTTTAGTTGGCAATAAGTTTTTATTTATAGACACATTTTGAACAAGTACAACTATAGTTCTAGCACTTAATTTAGCTAAATCACATTATGTTACAATCGTTCCTACACATCTCAAGACTGTACTTGAGCCGTATCGAACTGTACTGATGTGCAATGAATTGAACTACAGAACAGGTATAAGAGTAGAAAATAATACAACCGTTCGCGTTGTTCCCTTATTGAAGTAGTAGGTCAGTAATGATATATATTTTTTTGCTAGAATGACTTTCCACTTTTTACGGAATGATCTGGCCAACACGAACATCTAAAATGGTTGTGAAGGACAAACGAGAGTCACTTAATGTAAAATGACTTAGCCAAAATCTTACAAAACATAGAAAGAAAAAACATCACCGTATCCTAGACGCAAAAGGTATTGATCAAACAATAACAGTAGATTGCAGATTCAGAATTGATACAATATTTAAAAAAGAGGCTACAACTTTTAATCCCAGTGCCGTACTCGATCACTTGCTCTCAGTCAGATACGAGCGAGATTTTGAGCGCGTACCCTCGTGTATGAGAAGCAGGCTCCTTTACAATAGCGCCACAACAACGTATGTTTGCCTATAAACAAAATTAAAATACAATAACGTAACAATATTTATTGTACTCGATGATAGTAGCAAATTACACAAAGCTGGTGCTTCGTCACCATAGACACGAGGTCGCTGTCTCTCGCTCCATCGCCTAGCAACCGCGCAAGAAGAGGGAACAATCGTCATTTGTGCCCGTGGTTCTATCACGTAATACATTTCTTTAAGGAGAGTTTTTTTTATAACTTAGTTTTTCTGTGAAAACGATAAGTAATTGACATGAATTTTGGTTTGCTGACCTTCTTGTTCGAATTCACGTCAAATAACCCCTGTATTGAACAAAATATTTAAATTACTACTATACCTATTATAGCTACTCTTGCGTGGTTTCACCCGCTTTTTGGTTCCTAGGTAGCGTTGCCGCTTGGTAGCGTGATGTTTTACAGCCTTCCTCGGCAAATGGACTAACGAACATAAAGTGTTCTTTAATTCAAACCAGTAGTTCCGGATATTAGCGCGTTCAAACAAACAAACAAACTCTACAGCTTTATAATATCAGTAAAGACTCTAATATAGTAATGAGATTTACGATTTTATACGATTAGCCCAAGCCTCGTTAAAATAAAATATCATTAAAAATCTGCTTACTTCAGCATTAAATTTCAATGCCTAATTACATCCAATCATCAAAAATCAAAAGATTTAAATTAATAATAATAATTCAATTTGCACTCAGCAAAGATATTTCGATTCTGAATAGTTTAAGTCGTACTTGACAGATATTATTCAGTACGGGTCATTAACCTCACTTGCAATTCGAATTGATTAAACTCGACTCAGTTATTTAATATGTAAGATTTATTTTACAATGCAAGATTCTGTTTAAAATTAAGGATTAATTTTCACATGTTCGGATTTATTAATTAGTTATTGTTGCGAAATTCATATAACAGAAAATATAGGTATATTTATTAAGTATATTTTTATTATTACAACTTTAGTATAATTAAATTTAAGCAATTCATATAATATACATATATTACAATAGGAAAAAAAAATACCTTATTAAGCTATCGTGAAGGAAAAATATTGTAAGGAAACCTGGCCTTATAATTTCTAATTATAAGTTTTGAAGTGATACAAAGCGAATGGTTTGGATTACATGAAAGAGAGGGCGAGTCACACATCACTTGTACGAGTAATCGGCATAATTAATTACTTAAGTCGGTCACAACTTTTCTCTCCATTACATTCATGTTTCTCAATTTCTTGATTGCAAACGAAATATGTAAATAATAACAAATCTTACCTATACAAATTCTTTTGTTTTTACGTATGGATATGGATGAATTTTCGTTACTCGTTCACGTAAAAACTAGTGAACGGATTTTGACACAAAATTGGTAAAGAGAGAAAGAAATATAGTCTAGAATGACGTGGGATTCTCATCCGTGTTACGCGAGCGAAGCCGTTGGGAGAAGCCAACAATTCATTGTTTTTATACTGGAATCTTTTCAACGAAGTAAGTCATTTCAATAAATCCAAAATCGACCATTATTTTAGTTATTTTATAGATTCATTTATTATGTGGCGAAGTTGATGAAACCACAATCTAAATTGCATCATAATTTCTAGTGCTTAAAGTAAATTTTCTTTTATTATTCATCATGTATATAAGAATTCTACTCTGAAACACAACATTATATACGAAACGTTATTATGACGTGGTGCCTTACCAGCTCTTGAGTATAATTAGGCCTAATAAGCTGATTTTGGGCACTTGGGCTCATGTCGGCAGGACTCCTTATCAGTAGCCTACCACTTGCCTGCTGTCTGCGATTGTACGAGAGTATGTTTATGATGAAAACGTAATTTTCGTACAAAGGAGGGAACGAACAAATAGTTGTAGTGAGGAATAGTGTTTGGTATCGACAATTAATTAATAAATTGTATTTGGTTTGGTTATTCGATTTGGTATAAAACGATTTTCTGACTAGCTATTCATGTAAAATCAATTTTCTTCATATTTTTGAGTTGTCAACAAGTTGTATTTTATTTTATTTGAAACATTTTCTAATGATTTGGCCCTATTCTTGGGTGGGATGAAAAAAGAGTATTAGACTCAAACGGCCTAAAAAACACCCCGATCGTTCATCCGCGCCGATTCAGGGCGTGGTGCATTACTACATTACCCTCAACACCGCTTGTATGGGTCTTTAGATTCCATCTTAATACAAATTTCATTACATATACAAACAATCTTAACCATATTCCAAATAAAAACACTTAATACCAGTCCAGTTAACATTTTCATTGCAAATAAATACAAGACAATTGTATTACCCAACTGCCATTTGAACCCTCGCTCTAACTTGTTAGACGGTCGGATCCTTACTAAATCTCACAACAACGTTGAATAACTCAGTATAGAAATTCCGCAGATAGTTTCAAATAGCAGACTCTAATGTTGTCAACGTTCCCGGATTTCGTACAAATCCGGATGCATCGCCAACTACGAGTAAAGAGATTTGCTGACTCAACTCCCAATTATATTCCTGCTGCAGTATTATCTTTAAACTAAAGGAATTTAGCTGAAAGAGGAAAAGCTAATAAGCTTACAGATTCTTTTTATATGAAACAATAAGGCGACGTAGATTTTGAAGAAAAATGAGGAACGCTGACCTAATTATAGTAATTGTATGTATGTAGTTGGGACTTGGAGGGCGCATTGAAATCAGCTTTTGTCTTCTACAGCAGCATATAAAATTTAATCTTATTACGGAGTGCTTTTACTTACGTCAGATGTGTGATGGATTAGTATCAGACGAACCAGTAACCACGAACTCAATTTTAGATACATTTTTTTACCATATTATTATAACCCACTAATTTCTTGATCAATAAAATTGAATTTTCAGGCTGTTGTTGGCATATCAAAGCTGGCATAATACTTAATGAACATTTTTCTAGGTTTGCAGAAATGTTGCGTGATAGCAGAAATAACAAAAACGTAGTCTGTCAGTCAACTGGTAGCGATACTCTGGTACTTTAATATTCAAACATTTTTAATATCCACTTCGATAAGTCGGTTTTGTAACTTTCCGGTGCGGGACAACTTTCTCGCAACTTCAACTCAGGCTAAGAAGTACCGAGATTTTATGGAACAAATTGTTTTATGGACTATAATAGCTTTACGAATTTAATTTTTGAAGGAATTCCATCCATTGTGTTTTCAATACTGATGAATGTAATGAAGAAAGTTTGTTAATAATATCTGCTGGAATTTGATATAAGATTATATTTATTTTTCTATTTTTAATTTTTACTAAATATGTTTCAAATATATTTTGTGAACTGTTTTATTAATGAGGCGCGTGGACATAAGAAAATGCTGTGTTCCAATTAAAAAAAAAAAATTCAGGATTTGTTATAAAATGTAAAATTTCTCTTGATTTTTACAACCATTATCTTAATGTAAGTATGTATTTTATCTTGTAACTCCGATGTACTGACGATGGGAATGTTCACACGA
This sequence comes from Spodoptera exigua, assembly GCA_902829305.4. Taxonomy (NCBI): domain Eukaryota; kingdom Metazoa; phylum Arthropoda; class Insecta; order Lepidoptera; family Noctuidae; genus Spodoptera; species Spodoptera exigua. The sequence goes on from LR824603.2 coordinate 16,708,476, forward strand.
AAATAAAAAGGTCTTGTGAAGTAACAAAAGAACTGACCTTTACGATAGGCTTTGTGAACTTTTGTAAACATATAAGACAAAAGGGTTAGTTTGAAAAATGTCTTTGAATTTGTCTCACTGAAATATTTACAGTGTACATACATTATAGTCTGCGTATTTTGTCTAAAAATATTGGTGAAACTATACCTACTTAAAAAGTGTTACGACTTATAAATTCCTATCCATGCAACAAGTAAAATATTTCATAAATATTCAATGCCACCTTTTAACGGCGACGATATTTTTTATCTCGTAGACAGACGAGCTTCCACGAAGTCATAAAGAAAAAGTTGAAGTCCACAGCACGATGGTTATAAGTTTTAGGGATATGCAAGTCGATACGTGGGTCCGCCATTAGTGGTGATTAATTACGCTCGTATGCTGACACTGCACTAACAGGCGACAGATGGCGCTTTGATCGAGTTGAGGACACATAATGTAGATGCTAATAAAGTTGCAGCATTGATCAACATTGATGTGAGGATTATTGTACTCATGTGGCACTTACTTTGGCAGGGAGAATGTTTGCTAAGAGATCATAGGATTTCAAGCATTTACGTTGTTTGCAATTCTGTAAGTACATTTTTTGCGACTTTAGTAACTTGTTGTAATTCTTTAACTTTTATTACTTATAAGAGCCATGCTAATAAGAGCCATGCTTCGGCACGAATGGGCCGGCTCGACCAGAGTGACTCCACGGCTTCACAAAAAATCGTTTCACCGTGTTTGTGAGGTTAGGTACTGGAGGCCAAATTTCTCCCTCCACCCCCAATCCTCAAATCTCCTATCCATAAATACCTAATAACCCACAAAAGGGCCGGTAATGGACTTGTAGTGCAGTGCTGATTGCTTACCGTCATTAACCCGTCTGCTCACTCGCCGACATGACATAAAAATAGACAATACTTAAAATTTTGATTATAATATATTAATGGTTGGTTTTCTAGTCTTGCTATCTAATAATAAGGTAACTGATTCACAATGTTTTAAAAATGTTCTAAAACTTGTTCCATTAACAAAGTGAAGTTTCCGATAACCTTAAACTTGGGAAGTGGCCAAAGTAAACTCGATACGATATGTACTCATGTAGGTCAAGCTATTAATAGTGGGGTTACAGGCAACTTAGTAGTACACTTACCGATGCGCTTGTGGTTTATAAACACAATGCATTATATACTACTTTAGAACAATAGATTCAAATGTCACTGCTATGCATAGGTATACAAATGACTATAAGAAAGGCTTAAATTTTCCAAAGAAGAGAAATTTGAAATGTCAACACAACATATTGATCCGCAGTCGTCGCCATCCATTTTTATGTTTCTTTTTTGAGAGGGGACAATCGTCCCCTAAATATTTCCTCCCCGAGTAAAGTGAGATGGAGTATCACACTGATACTGACTAAAAACCACTGCGATCCTACTGCTCCGAGCCGAGTTCATTATTGTGCTTGAACCCACAACTTCAGCTGGATATTTAGAACCCAACGGGCCCCATCTATAAAAATCTATAAAGTCTAATGGACAATGTACACGCGGAACGCGCTGCCGCTGATGCCATCATATGCTTCACCGTACCCTCTCCCTACGTGGTCCTCATAGTGACAACAACAAGTTTAGCATTAAGGTATATAAGAAGTTAAGTTACCCACTGGTCTATCTCAAAACTTGACCAGGAATCTGTAGGAGGAAAAATAATAATAATATAAGCATAAATCGCACTTTCATTTTATACCCGTAGCAAATTCCGCTGTCCATTTCAAAATTGAATCGGTCACGTCACTTACCAGTTTTATAAAGAGTGACGTTCACGGAAAACTGGAAAGTGTATTTAAAGGGAATGGTATCGACACTTTTTACGGAGGCGGGCAGTGTGATTTTTGTGCGCAAACTGACAAAACATGAAATCCCATTGGAGTTGTGATTATGAAACGCTTCCACAAACCTGACCGTCTGTACTCTCTGATGTACTCTGAATTGACGAAAAACTAAGTTTTGTAAATTACAACTTCGCTAAATTCTAATGAAACTTCAATCTCAATTATTTGTGAATGAAAGAGATTGAAGTTTTGTGAATGAAAAAACACCTAAATTAGTATGAGACACACAATTTGACTTTTAGTTTACAAACTCTTTGTGGGACTCATAACTCTCAAATACAAGTCTAAAAAAAGCTATATAGCTATACCATGCAAGCAAAATATTAAAAGACAGAACATATACACGTTTTATCTTTTAATATTTGCTTGTCTCCTTAATCCGCGCTTACAGCGTTTAACACTTGGTGTGACACACACACATTCTTATCTCGTTAGCACAAAATGTGTTCACCTCTAATTCCCTTCATACCTGTACCTACTAAATACGATCGCATTTACGTGATTTTAGCTTAATAGAACTGAACAAACCTTTATCTGCGTGCGTTACACGTACAAAATATTTACTGTGCCTCAACGCAAATAGGTATACTTAATTGTTGTTCTTGGAATATGCTATGTTAGACCAAGGGGTGTATAGAGTGGAATAGTGATATTAAAAAATTAACTGTATAAAGTGAGACAGAACCATGTATCAATAAAAATTGGGTGGCTTAACCACTTGCGTCGGGTTTCGTCGTGTCGTTCAAATGCCCAGTCCTTTCGCTCTCTATTCCGAATCCACAATTCCGTAACTAGACTCAAATCGACGCACGGCCACGTACTGAGGACTCGTCTGCTGTTGCAGGTGTCCATGGGTAGAGCTGATTGCTTACCATTAGATAATAAGTCTACTCGTTTTTCGCCTAACCTATAACATCTATATACATTCTTTTAAGTGCACTTTTTGCACTCGTAGGCTATGGAACAAAATATCTATACTAATACTATAAAGAGGTAAAATTTGTAAGTTTGTGTGTTTGTAAGTTTGTATGTAATCTTTGGAACCGGTGGTCAGATTGCCAAAATTCTTTCACTGATAGGTAGCTATAATGTTCCTGAGTGCTATAGGCTAAAATATCACGCTACGATCAAATACGGCCGAGCAGCGGGTGAAACCGAGCGAGAGTAGCTAGTTTATACTAAGGTTAAAATGAAGGATAAAAGTAAATAGTAAATAATTGAATTATATGAAAAATTGGTGTAACAATCACCAATCGTAATCAAATTTTGTACCTATTTCTTACAAGATCCTTTAGTGCTTGTGTTATGTTCTATGGCCACTAAATACTATTGTGTAATAAACCAAAGATACATCTTGTAGTCTTGTAAACAAGCATTTCTCTTGTTTACAAGTGTCGTCTATTTGGATAAGAAGTAAAGGGCATTCTGTTTTGTGGTGTGGTCGTAAGAACAGACCCGAGACCCTTCAATATTTATGTTAATTGTTCTTACTGCTAACTTTGTTTTGATGGGATGTCGTCCCCTCTCCTATACAATGCTTGCTCGAGTAGGCTGTTTTGTCTCTATGTTTTTCTTCAGGAGATAACTGGAGATTACAGCCTTAATTCGGCTAGTGGACTGTTAAGCACGTCGTTTCAGATAGTATTCCTGTGTACAGCAGATGATCTTAAAATCTGTGTTTTTAAATTGTATGTATAGTCTACACAGGATCTAGGAACATACAATTGTTTTATGATATTAAAATAGTCTAATCTTATCTTGAACTAGCTACTCTCGCGCGGTTTCACCCGCTGCTCAGATTTTATACATTGTAGCGTGAATGTTTTATAACCTATAGCACTGAGGAACATTGAAGCTATCTATCAGTGAAAGAATTTTGGAAATCCAACCAGCGGTTCCAAAGATTACTCCCTACATACAAACTTACAAATTTTACAACTTTATAATATTAGTACAGATTAGTACTACAATTGATCTGTATTCACTGCCACATAGACGTCTAGTCTAGACTCCCCTTCGATTATCACTAAAATTCCTTGTAGAGATCAATCCTATGAAACGCCGTTAGACTGAGTAATTGCTAACGTCTGCGCCAACAAGCAGCTAAATACCATCAAAAGACGAGCTTCACTTGTACTCTTGTAAGCGCATCTATAGCTACTAATTATAAGCTTAACGTTGTTAATCCCATCAGCCATCTGAACCCAATGTATTTAGTTAGCGGTATTATCATAAGTAAACGCAATTGCGACTAATTAGTCGCAGATATTGTGTTAATTGTACTAATTAGACACCGTTTGAGTCGCTGTAGCTGCAGAGTCTGCAAGCCTATGTCGTACAGACGCGCACCTGAATCCTATTAATTCTAGATAATTCGTGTGTGCTTTAATTCATGTGTATACAAGTATACGTGTTGTTAGGTTACCAAGAAATCATTGAACAGAAGTCTAACTTCGTTTAATTAAATGTTGAAGGTGTACTTCTATTTACTGGAACCACACTAAAATTGCGTATTTTTAAAATGTATGTAATTGGTGATGGGTTTGCTCAGGCTTTTTATTATTATCTTTATACAGGCATCTTCAGATTTTGAACTAAATAATACATACTTGGCAAGGCAAGTATCAATGTGACTTTTTCCGAGTTATACGTACTTTCTATGATTATTTAGACACCACTGCCATACGGTGAAGGTTAACATCGTGAGGAAACCTGGAGGCTGATGATGATGATGATAATACATACTTGGGTCTGATAAAAAAAGAGGTACCTTATGCAAACCTAGTCATCACCAAAATTCCGTACGTACGTCTAAATAAGTAACTATAAATTGTGTACCTTCTACGTCTCAGTATATTATGGCAAAGAGCATTGAACAAGTGGCAACCCTTGTGTGACATTCAGTGTAATAACTTTAGTTAGTTGTATTTGAACCACCACCTGTGCGGCTACCGGCGGCCACTAGCGGTTACGTTCGGCTACAAGCGATTACGGGCGGCTACTAGCGGTTACAAGCAGCAACTAGCGAATTCAGGCGGCTATTAGCGGTTACAGACGGCTACTATTCATTAGGTAGTGTTACCAGTTGTTACAGAAAAACTCTCGTAAGTACTTCATGTTACTTTTTTTGCAATGCACTCAAATATATGTATTGCATTAGTATTATCAAATAAACCTATTGTAAACTTTAAAAATAAACAAGCCAATGTATAGAAGAAAGGTGGAGTAAAACTAGGGGATGTTCTGTTTTGTGTGAATTGTAATGAATATAGCCTTTAAATACTACGTTACAATAGTGTATAAAACAAAGGAATACAAAATTTATCGTCATTGTTCTTATGTTTGTATTCGTTTATTTATTAAACACTTTCTACCCACAAGCCATCGCAAGTTTCACTTAATAAATTAATGAAAATACCTTTTACTTAGTCAATGTTTTTCTTACTAATTTGTATTTAGAATCAGAGCGTAGGTGTAACAGTTTCAGATAAGTACTAACAAAACTTAATTTGACAATAAACACAAATAGTAATCGATAGTTAAACAAAAGCGAACTAACAATTATTTTGAGCATAAAGAATGAATAGTTGAATCTATTGTGAGTTACAATTAGACAAGCTGTTATTAATGAGTGACTTCTAAACTATTGTACAACAGTGATCACACAATACGAGCAGGCTTTGTTTCGCACTAACTATTCCGAGACAAAGTTTCGCCGAAGCCATACAATGTGGCTGTACAGAAATAGTTGGAAGTCAGGTTATAAGGGGTTAAATACTGTTTTACTTTAATATTATGATTTTATAAATAGTACTTAATTTGTGGTCTATAAAAGATAAATTTGAAAATTTGGCAAATTACTTTTTTTTACACACATGTACTAAAAAAGTGTGCAAGAAATCTTTGTTATCATTAACGTCCATGTGGGCGTGGACGTCGTGTGATAGACTAATTTTTTTTTAACTAAACCATAAACTGTACCTTACGATATTTTTGAAACGTCAAAAATAGAGTAGTCTGTCGGTCTGTTTGTCAGTGAAGCTCTAGGTAATCGTTCCAAAGTATAGATGCGATCTTTAAAAAACAGAAATGTTTTACAAGCTCACAAATACATGCTAGTACTGAGCTGGTTTTGGTAGTACCCGTAAGGACTATGCAATACATTTCCCAAACATTATTGGTATCGGTGCAATAAATCATTCATAGAATCATATCTCCTTAAATATATAATAGAGACGGCTCAGAGAGCACTCACGTTTCGATATAGTAATCCCTATAGTATGGTATTGTTTTAGCCAACGTTTTTGTTCGCTCCATTGCCTTCCTACCGCAAACATCACTGGCTTCAGCTTAGACAAAGACAATAGATACAAAGCCACATATGTCAGATAAAGATAGAAGATCAAGGTGGAGTACGCAACTACGCAAGGGTTTGAACACGTAGATTTCGATAAAGCGATAAATTGTACAGTCAGCAGACATGTGTTTATAAACACGGAAAACTGTATAGGAAGTATTTTATCAAAATTGCTGTAGTGAAAAACATTTCGCCACTAATGAATTAATGTAACTTTAAACATTCTGAAACAAGTTGTTAAATAAAGATTGGATACGCTTAATTAAGCAAAAACGGAACAAATGTTAACATTGTACAGTTTGAGTGGCATTTCAACTACGTTGCAAAAATGCAATGTGAAACGTTTTATGAAAAGTTCAGCAGTGAAAATTAAAATTAAACATTTATTCAACTTGCAGGCAGTTTAAACAACTCTCCGTACAAAATGACGTAATTAATTACAAACCGATAATGCAAACAAAACGGAATGACAAATATATCGAAGCGATAAATATAGCGAAATATTTTCATAGTGGCGATATTAATTTTAATAAAACCAATGAAACGAAAACAGGAATCTGACAGCGTGTATTTATTCCATCACCTGTGCAAATTGTGCTTATTTGTCGACAAATATTATTTTAATGTTTATTATTTTAAAAATCGATTATGAAATCCTGCTGGGCTTTTTGTTATGAAGCACCATTTTGTAGGTATAACAGGTTACCTAGCATTAAACAAAAATAGGTTTAACAATAATAAATCATGTCTTATATCTTCAAATATTGTTACAAGGTACTAAAATATGATTGATAAAACTTAGCTAAGGCCCTTAGCATTTCTATACCTACCTAGGTTTTAGAAGATATTAAAAATCAAAGGCAGAATCATTGTGCTGTCTCTACAAACCGCTTAAGTTCAAAGAATGCTCGTGTGTACCGATCTCTTTGGAGTTTATTTCAAGGCGTTCTTCTGTAAAGTTACACAACTTTATTCTTTTGTATTTAGTATCTTTTTGTGTGCTCCGTCCTTCTAGTGATTAGGAACACTCAGGTCTTTGCTATGACCCACAGTCTTTTGAAGAAAGTATAGTGTTTTAGTGTTTTAGTGCTTCAAAGTAGTATGGTTTTTACTGTGTAGCTTTAAAGTGTTCGTTGGATTTCAAGTCGTTTGGGTGCTTTTGACCCACAAGAAGAGACCTAAAGAAATGAATCAATGTGAAGTAAACATTACAAATATGTAACGTCAAGGAGTTCGGTCATTCGAGGTGCAAGCTCAATTATGTAAGTACCGTGGCCCCAGCAGGAAGAATGGATGGTTTTTAGTCAGTAAGAGTCTGCCATAAGAAGCACTTGATGAATTTTCCCTCTCAAAAAGAAGTTGTTAGTTCAAAAAGAAGCTCACGTTAAGTGGTAATATATTAGTGATTTTTTAGTTTTCATTGACAATAAACTTTGGAAACATATTAAATTGAGATGCAGGAATCGATCTCACTGACTGGAATGTCGATTCTGTAGAGATCTGTAGGAAATATCTAGCAGTAATGGAGGTCACCCTTCATAATTGTCTAAGTTATACTGACGATAGTAAAAGCAGGGTTGTCAATAAACTTCTAGTTTAGATGCAAAGAATATTTGATTCTTTGCAGGTTTTAGCATGGTAACCAATAAAAAATAAATTTTAGTGATTATTAATTTTGCTTGAGCTAGCATGCATTTTTAACAACGAATCATTCATTAGTAAGATTTTTAGTTCACTCACGGTGGTCATAATAAGTACATTTATATTATGGATCAGAACAATGCACAACCGTTAAGTCCTTTTCTTTTGCATGAATAAATTAAACTCTGCACATAGCTGTGTCACATTTTTTCTTATTTTGTTTTTCAATGACTACACCAAAATGTAACTCTGAAATCAATGATGCTTTAAAGCTTGGTAACCTTACAAAGAGTAACAGAATGAGAGCCAGCCCTAATCTATCCGATTTGGATTTATGCGAGTCGTAAACCACCGCTGCTGTTATAGAGATTGAATTTTAACGGAATCACTGTAATTACAGTCCGCTTGTTCATTTCATCAGGTTCAGGAGTTCATCAAGCGTTTTCCATTCTTGCCTAGACCCTTACTACGTAGTAGTTCAAGGCCGTAAGATATGTTTTTAGCAGTTTTATTAGTTAGATATTGTTATAGTAATATCGTTTTGACTATCCTTTTTAGTAAAATTTATTTTCAATAACCAAATTATTTGTGATGTGGTTTAAACTTTCTATTTTTCATTGCACACCGGCATTTTCTCATCATCCCTTCAATGTATGTACAAAGTACTAGGAATTCTTATTAGTTCTCCGATCACAATTTATTCAAGTCAAGAAGCTATTGAGATATTCGACCTCTTTGCACTCTGTCTAAGTATTCATCCGGTAGAAGTTAATTTATTCGGCTATCATGGCCGGACTCAGGCAGGTTTCAATAAAACCTAATGTATTACTTTCTTCCTAAAATCGAAGTAGCTCGGCCAACTTAATACATTAATTTTCCTGTTCAAATATCAAGAATCCATCAGATATATGTAACAAAAGGTAACGGTAACAATCTGAGTTTTCAATACGATTATTTTTCTTGGAACTTTGGAAGTAATTACATTAGCTATGTGTTGGGTTTAGCGACTGGATAATTGGGTGTGTCCATGAAGTAGCATTGTAACATTCAAAGTGTAACTTCAACATTTGTTTAGCAGAATATGCATAAGAATATAATAAGAAGCGGAAAGAACTAACGCTTTATACCCGTATTTTACTTTTAAGCAGAATCATTTTATCTCCTAATACAGTAGATATTGGATTGAAACTATAATTTATTTGAATGAAAGAATTTCAAACTCCTAAACGTGTAACCCTCGTCGTAGTCTCTTTTATTAATTAAATTCCGAGTTTGATGTATCATAGTAAAACTACTCTCATTTACGAGTACCATACACTATAATCGGGGCATAAACTTAAAATCGGCCTTTGTTTAACAACAAAAGCTTGATGGACGCTGAGAGGACTCACCTCAGACCTCCGGCCTTCAGGTAACAGTAGCTATGTAATAGGTGGAGGACCATAACTCATCGCTTTGCATAAATCAGCCGAGATTCGATTAAGCGGGGGTCTGCAGGCCACCGCGTTATATCCTCCCAGTTTTAACAGCTTCGCTATATTAGTTCTATGATCAAATTAAAGGATGTAAGATTAATATTCTGGCAATATGTTACCGAGGCAGTCGTGTTTAAGGTAATGGTTATATATTACGTCTTATAGTATCAGACGTGACGCTCAAGTGAAAGATGGTTATGTACATGTAAATTGCTACATGTGTGAAATAGTTACATACTTACCACTTCTTTAGTTCTTTACTGTGTTTTGCTGGACATAATAACATGTAAATCATGCCGCCAGATCTTCAACTCATAATATATTCATGGGAAAGGGACCATACTATTTCTTAGTAATTACTTTTTACTGCCAAAAACTAGGTTTAGTAACGATTGAATGACCTCGAATATGGTGGAAATAAACATATATTAAGGTGTTTTTATTCAATTGGAGAGGCCCATGCCCAGGTCTACGATTTAATCAACGCCATTATTTTTAGCGAGATCGTCATTACGCCTAGACGATACCTGTACACGTGGTTTCCGATTTTAAGACTGTGTTTTATTCAATTCTAATTATTATTACAACCTCTTTATTATGAGACTATAAAAGAATTTAAAGTAAGCCTATTGACATTTACTTTTCTTGGAACAAAACCACGAGAAAGTTATAAAATAAACTATAATTAATAAACTGTTCAAATGTTTTCCAATTGAATTTACTTTTTAACCGAATTTAGTAGAATGAAGTAGCACTCAATGGCCACTTCAGTTCCTCTGAAATACAAAACGCTCTTTATAAATAAGATTTTGTAAACTTCAGTAAAGGTTAAATCACTTGGTTAAATGTTACGGCCAATTAGCGAGTTGTTCTTATAACCTACAAGTGTTGCTGATATTATTTAATTAGTTTCGATGATTTTCCAATCGTTTGCTTTAATTTTTCGAGTGGTTCTGTTTCAACAATTCTTCAATATTTATTGGTCATGTACCTGAGACTGTTAAGTTTTAAAATGTTTATTTTATGAAAACTTGTTTGGATTACGACTACTTGAATAGCCAAACTTTAAAATGTTATTTGATTGAAATGATTTTTTTTTTTACAAATGTATTACTTTTTATATGAATTTCGCTGGAATATTTTTTTGATTCGTGAAAATTATTAAACATTACATATTTTTATTTAGTATTCTATTGAAATCATAAAAGATGTATGTCTTACAAAAATCATTTACGAAAAAGAAAACAAATAAATGGAATTTTTCTATCTACATGTATTATTCCAGTTTGTAAGCACTGTCTAGTCTTGATTGAGACATTATATAAACATTTTTTTCCAAATATTACTTTTATATAAAGTTCGAAGTATATGATATACATCTCGAAGTTATATTGAAGCTCAATTTTCTTGTTTTATATACATATATTTGTTCGGTATGGTAAGATATTGGTTTTTGATATGTACTCGTACCTTTGTGATATGAAACTCAATCATAACAGTTCATTTGATCGTATCAAACTATTTGCTTTAATAATGCTTATTCATTTCAGTTTCATATTGAATCAAGGACATGATGTAAATGGTAATGTGATTTTTATCGGATGATTTTAGATAGAGAACTTACGACTTTCCTTTGTTTGTACGAACTGATTGTTTGTTTATTAATTATTATGGGAGGTATAACATAACTGGTTTAAAAAGGATGTTGCTATATCATTGAAGCAAAAATTATTTTTAATTTAGTTTTTTTAAATGTTGCCCCAGACTCCCTCCCTCGTGGGTGCGTTTTAGGAACATATAATTTTACATCTGTTAGTGTTGACACAAAGTTATTCCGTGCGGCAATCGAGCCCGCAACACGTTCCCCGGCAGCTAGTTGTCCAGCCACTGCGTCTATGAAATATTATTTATTGATAATCGAATCAATTTATTTAATTAACCAAACCTATTATACATAAGTTAGACTTGTAGAATATAGGTACTTGTGTCAGCTGGGAGTTGTCATGCTCACTCAGAGGTCTCATTGGCGGTGGCACGGGCACTGGATCGCTCGATTCCCTATAACATTTCTTGACCTATAATATGGTCTATAGTATCTCGTTCTTCTCCATAGGAATCAACACTTTGGAACGAGCAAATAACTTCACTAGAGGACGACTGACACGCCTAAAGTTAAAGCTCCTCAAATACATTTTTAAATTTGGTTTTCTTGACGTTCAAAATTGCCTATTGTAGTCTAATTGAAATAAATGATTTTGACTTTACTTGACTTTAATTAATATACTTTGAGGATAGGAGGAAATATATTATTGCTTATGCTTTACCGCTAAGTTTATTAATTTTTTTCATGTATTGTTGTCTCTTAAAGATATATCTATAGTATCCCAGTTTTTTTTGGTTACAAAAAAATATGATTTTATTATCACGATCCATATAAACAAGAAGGAATGAGTGTGAGTGTACAAACTGTTAGGGAAACGTCTCAGGAGACGTTTCAATCTACCCTCTTCAAATATCTGACGTTTGGATTCTGCATAATGTGATATGAAAATCTCATAGCGAGTCTTTACAATAATGTATGGATACACAAATATTATCTGAGTCGTGTGAACTGTGTTATAGCGATTTTTGTTCGCAAGTCGTGTCCAAAGTTGCAGTGGCTTGGAGGTTAAGGCACCCGCATTTTAAACCTGGCTACCAATGTGGCTTGTGATGTGTTACATGTACTGCTTGCTTTATTTAGACACCACTGACAAACGGCGAAGAAACCATTACAAAATATAACGAGGAAACCTGAACTTTATAATTTCTAATTATAAGTTTGGAATCGCTAATCCGTTTTGAGCCAGCGTGGTGATTGATGCTGAAAGTGTTCAAACCTCGTCCGTGTAAAAAGAGGCTTTACTCACTTGTGCGCACTTTTAGGCTTATGATAATGATTTTCAATATTGATTAGAAAAGATGCAAGTTTTTGTTTAAATGACGAATCATCCCTGGTGAAGTAAGAAAACCTACTCCGGGGATTCAGAGACGTGATGCTTCCTGGTCATCTACTTAATTTGTCTTAATTATGCTAACAAGTTGTATGTTTAGTCAGAAGTAAATATTTTGTATAGCTTTCTTAAGTTCCTTCTGCTGCTCCAGGCCTGGTCAGAGAACATTGTTGACCTTGTTTAACAACAACATCAGCCCTGTTGGGCCTTCTTTGCCGTGCGCTTGAAATTGTCTTTTTGTAATATTATACTGATTACTAGCATTATTTCTCAGTTTCGATGATTAGATTGAGACTTGTTGAGATTTATTTAAGGAATTTTACCCAAATAGATATGGCAGTCCTATCGTATCTTTTACAATTATTATCTACAGTATACTACATATATATAAATCTACTACGCATAAATATGCAAGAAGAGAATGAAGTCTTCTTTAAGAAACTTCCTAACTTTACTTGCATCTATGTATTGGTTTTAAACGACATGATATTTTGGCATCTACAGAAGTCGGTCGAGACAATTAAGCGTATTTAAATCCTTCAAAAGTGACTCCCTTTGTTTGATACTTTCGGTTTACTATAATAATCTATTATTTATTCTTACACAGAGTCAAATAGTTTATCTTTATTTATTGTATAAATAGAAACAAAACTTTTAACTACTGATAAGAATCTTCTTTTTTTAATCACCTTTCATAATCTAATGGTCAGGGTCTAATGGCAAGGCAAGACGCTGTATATGTGAAGTATCAGTGTATTACCGTCGTATTTTGTTTTCCCGTCCTTGGAAAGTGCAAAAAGTGTGTAGTGTAGTAGTGTAGTGAAGTATGGTGCTCACAGGTCAAAGAGAGCAGTTATTATGTTTGTTGGCGGCCGGCCAACACCTCGCACTTTGTCTCCTAGTGCCGCCATCTTTGAACTACACTAACTTTTTTATTTTAGTTGTTAGTAGTGGGTACATATGTTCATAGTTCTTTGCTAAAAGTATGTTAGTGGTCATTCATCACTTATTATGAAACTGATAATTATTTATGACTAGCTACTCTCGCGCGGTTTCACCCACTGCTCAGCTCCAATTGATCGTAGCGTGATGTTTTATAGCCTATAGCACTCAGGAACATTGTAGCTATCCATTAGTGAAATAATTTTAGCAATCCGACCAAGGTTCCAATGATCACCTCCTACATATGTACAAACTTACAAACTTTACCTAATTATAATATTATAGTAACAGTATAGAAGTATAGATAAAATTAAGTAACTACAAAATAAGTAAATGGTTGCAATCAATTAAGCACAATAAGGGCCTGAAACAGGCGCTAAGAATAGGCAATTGTGTAATGTTTGCATAGTCAGTTTTAAGTAACAAGGCACAAAAGATAAAAACTTTCGTAAACATATAAATAACTGAGTATTAAGTATTGATAATAAAATACTAGATAACATTAAAGCGTATCTCAAATAAAAACTCCCCTACAATCTAAAGCAACAAATCAAATACCGACACAACATGACATCTGCAAATAACCGATTCAATATACCAGGAAAATATCAGGTATTTATAAAATCGAGTGCTTATCCTCGCTCCGGTGCGACGCGACGTATTAATAGTCAAACATTATTGCAGTCGAGTTACGAGTATAAATCCTAACAGGTACAACGTGTATGGAGATTGTGCCGTCTCAACCCTTTTCATAGCAGCAGAGTTATGCGGAGTGACGCGAGATATGTTCTCGCCCGCGCACTGCGAATATCCAGGGAATGCTTTGTGATTATATTGTGTTGTCATTTTCTATTCAGTATTTGTTGTTGTTTTACTCGTGTTTTGTTTTTGATCTACGCGGCTTTTGATGAGTAAAACAACTTTAGGTTTTATATGTATTAGCCTTTGTACTTACAGTTTCAACGGAATGTTTTGACGAAAACGCGACTGACGGGAACATTGTATTGTGTCTCCAATAAAATAAAATAAATATCATCAAAAAGAATCAATTCCGTTTGTTTTATTAATTACAAACAAAAAAAACCAGTGGAATTGTAAAACAAAGCAAAGAATAACAATGTATTGTACAGAGTCCTTTTGTAAAGGTTTCGCGAGCAGTAGCCAAGTTTAAGGGATTGTGGGAGCGTTGCCATGACAACCACTCTTACGTAAATAATGAATTTCTTCGCAAAACAATTTGTTTCATTTAGAAGTAAATATATTTTTTGTTTTGTAAGTAAAAAAAAAAGAAACAAATATTTTGTTGAGGAAACATTTTTACTTGTAGTCAACGTCTCTGGTAATCCACATGGAATCTTAAAGAGTATTATTACTTTCTCTTAATTTTGGTTTTTGTTTTCTAAACAGAATTTGCTGAGATTGTGTTTTGACCTCACGATTATAATGCTACACAACATAATATGTAGGCTTAGAATAATATAAGGAACAATTTGCTATTTTATATCATCTTTCAAACAGAAAGTACTAACAATCTTGATGGTATTAACAATTAATAACACGTAGTCTACATACTAGTGTACAGCGTACACAATAATATCCACATTATAAATGAGAAATGATTACAGTAAATAAAAGAGGAAGGGACAATGCAGTAAGTAGGAGTGTTTCCCGCCACCGCGGTCCCACGACAAAGGTAAACTTAATATTCAAAGTAATTTTCATAATAAAGATTCCTAAATTATTTAGGAAAGTTTTCTTCCTTCAGATAATTTTCCGAGAACGAGCCGAGGAAATGTCTCCGTAATAAAGAACGCTAATATTATTACCAACCTTATTAAAATTTTACTCAAGTGTTCCAGGAAGGGGTGGCCTCTGTGAATGTACATTATTATTAATATTACATCAAACATTTATCTTGGACACAAGACATGTTTTTACAATAAAATCATAAATTGTATATTTATAAATGTTTATGCGTAGAACCGCAAGGTGATTAATAATCTATTATCATTAAATTAGGGCATTAAAATATTCTTATCTAACACATTCTAAGTTCCAGAGTAACCCTTAAAAGTGGACGTATATTACCTACAATCCCTTCCGAGCTAGAAAACTCGTTTTATTAAAATTCCCTAAATGATCCGATATATCCTTGCAGATAATTTAAGGGAAGCCCTTTGTGCAGATCAAGAACCTTCATCCCATTAGCCGTGTTTAATTCAATTACCGATCGGGAAGTTATCTGGGAAAGGACAGTCCCTGATCGGAGTACAAAGTGTGCTAGTACTTTTCTGTTTGATTTCCGAAGCGTGGCTTCGCAGCGCGCCGGCAACCCGGGCGGACTTATTCACAACTTTCCCAAAAAGACTTTGTGTGTACGGTACTCACTTTTTTACGTGAATTGTACACGTATTATATAGTATGCTAGATTGTTGTATGTGTGAATACAAACTGTCGAATGTGTGTGACTTTGTAAACGTCGAGTGAGTGAGAGGGAATGACTTTGTAAATTTGTCATCAGATTTAATATAATTTGTCCCTTTCATATAGTTGTTTAACATACAGCTATCTAACACGAAGCTTGACAGGCTATAATCATCTAATATGCTATTCTAAAACTTAATTATACGTGTTACCTTTTTGAAGTGAATACATTTATCATAACTGGTTTTATTTCATTTTTGCAGAAGAGTTTAAACACACCCTACTATGGGTGTTTAACGAGAGTGTTATTATTTTATGGCACAATGACAAAAGTCCTCTTAAAGTGTAGTTACAAGTAAATAACGAGAAATATCAACAGTACTGTATACTGAATATAGACAGCGAACCACATATTAGCGTGACGCCATCCTTAACAAGGGACCGTCAGAAGCAGTTCGTTATGCCTGCCTATTGAAACCTACGTGTGACTTCAATGATTTATATTCCAACACGAACTTTCTTTACCGACAGTTTTTGCAAGTTCCAACCCAAGTTTTTATTTGAAGAACGGAGTTATAATTCGAAATACGGGCACATAAAATGAAGTTCCAAAATATATTATCTGTAGAAGATTGCGTATTTCCAGTAAGGAGGATGTATCTCAGTTATATTTAGTAACCTTCGCATTAATAAAGATTACCGGAAAGGTTCTTCTATATATAAAATATTGATCGGCTTCCTCAACTAAGTTTATAACTTGCGTGCTCGATTCGTCACTCTTACTTTCAGACTGGATATAAATGGTTTGCCTAGATTTTGTTCTTCGTTGTTTTCTTAACAAACTAAGATACTGAAAGTAAAATAAAATCTGTTATAAATTATTTCATTTCTCTTCTAGAGGTATATTAATAGAATATTTAATTTGTCCTCAGATTGGCTGACAGTGACGTGGGCGCAAGGCGGCATGCAGCTGCAAGGAGACGGCTCCGCAGACGATGACGACTCCGTCAAGGGACGGTGAGTACCATCTGCTACAAATCAATTTAAAGTAATTTTAAAAAGTTTATTTTTAATTTGATCTACAAAACTTCCAATTCATTTTCTAACATGCGACACTTTTATTTTTATAATTGTTGTGTCGTTTTACAACTTTCGAGTTGATAGCACCGCTTCTGTTTCCATTGTGGGCAGGTCATCTGTATAACTTCAACAAAACGGTTGTAACTCCACATTAATCTAGTTAGTGATCTCACGGAGTTTACTTTGTAACTCACGGGCCGTTTGCGAGCCGCGCGAGGCCTTGCCACGGCGCGACTCACCGCGGGACGCTCTTATTGCGAAAACTTTAGTCTTGTGTTTTAATTAAACGGATTTGTTCGCAACTTGAGGTTTTATTGGTGTTGTTCGAATTAATTATTCATTTTTACAAATATTGTTTCAGATTATCATTTCTAAATTTTATTCAAACAAATTTTATATAAATTATACATAAAAATACCACTTTTCGTGAAAGGTATATTTTTGTTTAACAAAAACAATCACGATTATTAACTTCATAAAATATCATTATCCTCTCCTTTATGGTCTTCTAAGGTCTTTAATAATGTAGACAGTGAACAAATAGTACATCCGGCAATCTCATATGTCATATGACTTCGAAGTATTAAGTCGATTTAAACTGGTTGCATCATCGTTTGCCGTGCAAACTAATATAGCAAGTCTGTGCCAAGTTTGCAGCGAGCCAGCCTGTCAACTGCAGCCTCTCATTACGCTTCACTTGGTTACGATTGTTTTCTTAAACTACTGATAAAATCAGAAGTAAGTATATCTGTTGTTTCACACACAACACATCCTCTTGTCTGTGTGTAAGAATATTAAAGCGATATATAATGTGATGATAAAAATAGGTGCATTTTGAAAATCAATGTGAAATTATATACAGTACGTAGTCTATGTGTGTTTGGAAGTACAACCTTTTACGATTAAACCTACCTGCTCTATCTCACAATTAAATGTATGTATATCTAATCAGCCATTTGTAATCCGTTAACAGAAATAAAACATTATTGTGACACAAACACAACCGTTAAAACAAATATCCAAATTTATTTCTGTTTAAAACAGTAATAATATATATCAATACTAAAAACAGAACTACGAAATGAATACAAATATTTTGTTCCCGAACAAAACCTACATGCGTCCCATTGATAATTAAAAGTAAACAAAACATAATACTTTTAGCGATTTATCAACAACTGACGATCTGCGAGTGAAAAGCCGCGAGTTTAATGCGCGCCGACCCTAATCTAACGAGTTTCTTTACGTTCGCTGATGATACGTAAACAGCTACTTTTAGCAGAATTCTCAACCTCCAAGGCGTTAAGATGCTGTACACAAATGCAAGTACAAGTTCTTTGGTGATATAAGCACATAAACGTGAATGCAAAAGTATAATGACATAAAGAAAATACTAGGATATGAGGAGTCGCAAATTACTGTGTAAGAGTATACATAATCTAGTATTTACCTCAAGTACCTTGTAAAATTACCATAATATGAAATACTAGAACCGAATACTGTTTCACCCACAGAAGGGACTCTGTTTAAAACAGGTTTGACATTTATCGCTAAGTTGTAAGCCATTTAGAACACAAAGCGAGAAGCCGTCCTAGGACATTATATCAATAGATGTCGGGTAAAAACTGACTTAATACAAAAGGCAGGACATTAGAGTATAATCTGTCCTACCTGGTAACAGATATTACGATAGATAGAAGGACAGCTGTCGGCTGCCGGCCAGTTAATAGCATATTATTATAATAACTTGCTTCTAATTGACTTTGCTTACACGCAATCACAGTCAAAAAACATCATGAAATATTGTTGTTGCTACGGCGTAGCGATTGTAGCGGCTACGCTGACTACGAGCTACGAAAAGCACTGTTTCATATTATGAAGATTGTAACCAAAGAACAAAATGTAATTCTAAACTGAAATGTTAATAGTCATAATAGAACATTTAATGGCCCAAGTTCTCAACTATACTAAGTGGGGAAAGCTCATTAGGTTTCAACATTAAAGTTTGACACAAATTCGTCGTTGACTGACTGCAATACTGAGAGAAGCGCGTAAACTAGTGTACAACAGAATTAAATTAATTAGAATCTTCTCTTCAATAAAGTGAAGCACATATAAAACGAACAAGCAATTGAAATTGTATCATCAGGCTTGTATATTTAGTAAAATAAATATATTTAGTTTATGACCTAATTACTTCCTTAGAAATTAACTCAGTACCTAGTTTATGGACGGCTCTAGGGTAAATATCATTATAATTGTAAGAAAAATCAACTTCGTATCAAAAGGAAATGAAAAAATCAGGTTCATTCGCAATAATTTCGGGGAAACTCAAAGAAGGTTTTTCCAAACAAATTTTCCGAATTCGTAGATTGATAACAAACTTGATCTCGATCTGTTTGGAAAGTTTAAATTGAAAGTTGATAGGTAAATCCATAGATGAAATGGATGATAGGATGAGGTTCTATCGAAGCAGGCTGATGAAATTAATGATAGCAGTTAAATTGAACGCAAAGGTCGTAGAGGTCAGAGAGTTCAGTTAATTCAATTTAAAAGTTAGTTCCTACTCCAATATGTGAATAGTTATTGCCAACTAATTAATTTTTTTTATTATTTTAATATTATATGCAAACATTATGTTCAATTGCGCTCTTATGCCAAAAGAATTTTATACTATTCTGGCTGGGTGCTCATGTTTATTAAAAACCACTGACAACTTTATTAATTCACTTTTGTTTAGAGCTATTGATATATATAATAAGGTACATATTCGTCACATCGGCTTACCTGTCAAATATAAATTAAATTTGTAGGGTTGCTGGTTTTTGAAATTAAAGCCCCGTTGTACTAGACGATAGTTTATTGTCTTATATAAAGATACACTTTTCAATATGCACTAATCTTAAGGCAACCCTAAGTGGAGGGATGAAAGGGACTGCGTGGCTATCGCCATTCAACCTCCCCTAGCTGGCTAGTTCCTGAAGACCGCTAGGCTATCGAACAGGAACTAGTCTTACTTAGGCTCAGAATTGGCTGCGTGGCTACCGAACTCTGATCCTCTAGCTAGTCGAATGAAATGCTCAAAGACTGTTCTGCTTATAAAGGCAGACTGTTTACATGTGTGCACAATATCTACACGTTGATGTCTGTAGTGGTGATGCGGACCGGCGCTGACGCAGACAGTCCCACACGCAGTGTATAGATGGCGTCACTTGTCTACTGTAGCTGTCTTCTAGTTTATGACTGCCGCTCATCGTATTACGCTAGATGGCGCTGTATGTTTGTTACAATCTCCCCCTCTGGTACTCTATAGTCGTCCCGACTGAGTACCAGGATCAGTATCCATCTTCCTTGGTCTCCCTCTTTTTCTTATGGGATTTAAGGGTGTGGGCACATTACCATCTCTTTGTTCAAATTTACATAATGCTGAAGTGTGATATTTTCCCATGGATTTCTCTGGTGATTTTGGGTTTGCTACCTCATATGTGGATACTCCATGTTTCTTAAGGACAATATAAGGACCGTCTCTGCGTGGAGCAAATTTGGCTGTGAACTGTTTCTCATTACTGCTTATTGGATGTGTCTCAACCAGCACTAAGTCACCAGGTTTATATCCAGGATCTTTTCTTCTTTTAGCGTTTGCTCGATTACAGCTTGCTTTTAGATTTTGTTCAATAGTTTTCTTTGCTAATGCCAAATCTTGCGTTAACTTTCTCATAGTAGGCGTGATTTCTTTCACAAAATTTTCTGATTCAAGAATTGTACTTAAATCATGTGTTAAATCATATACAGTTCGTAGTTCACGACCAAATGTTAGATATGATGGCGAAGCGCCTGTGGTTTGGCACATAGCAGTATTCATCGCGAAGCGTATTGCTGGTAATGTTCTTGGCCAATTGTGGTGATTTTCTTTAACCATAATTGCTATTTGTGATTTCATATCTCTGTTTTTCCTTTCCACCATGTTAGGTTCTGGGTGGTATACAGGTGTATATACCTGTTTTATTTCAAAACAAAATGTAAGTTTTTGCATGACTGCCGAAATGAATTGTACTCCGTTATCGCTAACTAGTTTTCTTGGTAAGCCATAACGTAGGAATACTTCATTTATTAATATTATAGCACAATTTTCAGATGTAGCTTCTTTTAGGGCAAATAATTCTACCCAGCGTGAGGCTGTGTCTTCTACAATAAATATCCATTTTTCGTCTTGAGGTCCTGTGGGTAACGGACCGAACAGATCAATTGACAGTACCTCAAATCTGTGGTAATTCGGAGAAGATTGGTATAGTCCAGCTGGTTTTTGATTTGTGGGTTTGTATTTTTGACATTCAACGCATGTTTTGATGTACTTTATAATATCTTTCCGGAGTCCCTTCCAGTAAAATTTATTTGTTATACGTTGTAGTGTTCGTTCGACACCCGTATGTCCAGCAGTTGGGTCATCATGATACACTTTAAGTATATTTGGTATTTCATGTCGTGGAACCAATAATTTTGCGTTCTCGTCATCTTGTTCTGGTATATAACGATATAAAACCCCTTTGTGTAGTAGGAAACCTTTCTTAGTCCATTCTACATAGTTTTTTGTTTCATTTCCTTCTTCTAATGTTTCAATAATGGTTTTTAAATGTTCATCTTTTAATTGTTCTTCACGTAAGTGTTTTTCAGTTAGTTTTGGAATTTCCACCTCGAAACGACAGATTGTACATTTACTATCATCATGATTTGAACATGGTGGTCGTGACAATGTGTCAGCAACAACATTTGTGCGACCTGGAGTGTACTGAATGACAAATTCGTACGGTTGTAGCTGAAGAGCCCATCTTGCTAGTCGACCAGTAGGAGTTTTCAGGTTCATTAACCATTTGAGGGGCTGATGATCCGTTATTGTAATAAAACGTGTGCCCTCTATATAGCCTCGAAAGCGTGATACAGCCCATACTATAGCTAACGCTTCTTTTTCTGTCACTGTGTAGTTACATTCAGCAGGAGTAAGTAATCGACTTGCATATTCTACAGGGTGTTCCTCTCTACCCTCCCCCTGCACCAAAGCTGCTCCTATAGCATACTGACTGGCATCAGTTTTTATAGTAAATGGCACATCCGAATTAGCTTGTTTTAGAACTGGTGCGGTCGTTAGTGCAATCTTTAATTGATTAAAGGCTTCCTGTTCTTGTGCATTCCATTGCCAAACAACTTTCTTTTTCGTTAAGTTAGTCAATGGTCTTGCTATTTCAGCAAAATTATATATAAATCTCCTATACCAGGATGCTGTTTGAAGGAATGAAATCAATTGTTTTAGATTTTTAGGCTCCTGCAGTTTAGAAATAGCAGAAACTTTCTCTGGGTCCGCTTTTATTCCTTCAGGTACAATTAAATGTCCCAAGTATTTTACTTTAGAGCAACAAAATTTGCATTTTTTTCGGTTTGCATGTAGTTTATATTCTCTCAGCTTATCAAACACTTCTCGTAAATCTTGTATATGTTGAGAGAAAGAGACAGAACGAATAATTACGTCATCAAGGTAACATAGTGCAAATTCAGCTTTTAGACCTCGTATGAATCTGTCCATAAGTCTTTGAAAAGTAGCAGGCGCATTGCGTAATCCAAACGGCATCCGTTTAAAACGAAAAGTTCCAAACGGGGAAATGAAAGTTGTCTTATCTTGATCTTCTGGCCGTACCAAAATTTGATGGTAGCCTGATTGTAGATCGATTGTTGACATATAAGCCATAGCCTTTGCTTGATGTAATAAGTCATCGATGCGTGGCAAAGGATATCTGTCGGGCTTAGTTATCTCATTTAATTTTCGATAATCGATACAGACTCTGACATCGTTCTCGGCCTTAGGAACCAAAATGACTGGTGCTGACCATGGAGAATCGCATTCCTCAATAATGTCGTTTTTGATCATGTCATCAAGTTTTTCTCGAAGCTGCTGCTGTCTAGTAGGCGATAACCTATATGGTTTGCTACTTATAGCAGGATGATTGCCTGTATCTATTATGTGTTGTATATATGGAGTTGGACTTGTGTTCCTTTGAAATATATCTTTATATTCTGCTAAAAGTTCATTGAAATCTACTTGTTCATTAATTGTGAGTAAGTTACCTTCGTTGGGTTGTAAATAAATATCAAGAGAATACAATTTCAATGGATTTATTTTTACATAGTTAATGCGAGGATCAATACAAGAATTATCATCAGCTGGTTCTCTTGGACGTACTGGGCGCGGTGGCGTGTCCAGTTTTTGAAGAATCCATCGGGGTCTTTTGTTTCCCGGTGACCCGTCTTCGTCGCGAACCGGTGAGGGTGTTTCCATCATAGGAGAAACCATGTTCAATTCTCTTGCCCATTTAATAAAGTCTGGGAGTGTTTCTTCTTCATTTTTGTTATCGAGCTTTGTGGTTTGGATTACGTCCAGTGATGTATTTGATTCCATGTTGAAATCTATTGATTTTGTTGCAATCAGTGGTATGTTTTCATTCTTGAGTTGCAATATTGTAAAAATCTTATCTGGATCATCAACAAAATACCACGCCCTCTGTGGCAGATTCAACACAATACCTGAAGACTCGAGGAAATCAATGCCAAGAAGAGTGCGGTTATTTTTAGCTTCTGGTATTGCCGACAAAGCAATAGGTAATATGCGTTCACCTATTACTACGTCAACTATTGCTGTTAACAGAGTGGTCGTTTTAATGGTACCATCTGCTAAAGTTATGTCAGCGGAGCGCTCGACGAACGACGTACCGTGCCGAATTAGCTTCTTATATAATTGAGTGCCAGCGATACTTGTACGGGCAGCCGTATCTATATATGCATATCCTGTTTCACCTTTTATACTTATAGGTATCGTCGGTATTTTTGCATTGCTTTCCAGTGTTGCTTGCATTGTACAGAATGCAACAGGTTTAGGCGGCGTTTCTTGATTTTTACACGTCACACAGTTACTCCTTACCACACCTGGCGTTCCACAGCCATAACAAGCTAACTTGTTTTGAGGTTTGATATTTGTGCTTGTTGTTTTATTGTCTGCCAACCTTTTGCGACATTCTTCCAAAGTATGGCCCTTCTTCCCGCAGTAGGCACATCTCCTTATAGGCTTACGCTCCGTGGTAAATTTCGTGGTTTCTTCACCTTCTTTTGCAAGGCTTTCAAAATGGCGACCGCGTTCCAGTAGATCAGCAAATGTTTTGATGTCACTGCGAGCTATCTCCTTCTTGTACGATATTTTAAGCAACCCATACACCATGTCTAAATGTTCCTCCTCTTTTTGCCGCTTCGTTGGCAATTGAGCCAACAAGGCTCGCTTTTCGCAAACAAAATCGTCTATGTTTTCGTTACCCTGTTTCTTTGCGAAAACTTCCATGTAGATTTCGTGCGGTTGTTTTCTCGGCGCAAAAGCACACCGTATTGCGTCGATTGCTTGACTCCATTTCTTAATTTCAGATTTTATTCCAATCCACCACGTGGCTGCTTTATCAGTTAACACTAAAGACAGACCCTACAAATTCTTCCACTTTATTGTAACACCTTTCGCCGTTAAATTTAGCTCGGCACTGTGCAAAACTTTTCGTAGACATCGTTGTAGTAATTTTTGAAAGCAAATCAGATAGAAGTAGAACTTGTTCTGACGACAATTGCTCTGGTTTTGACATTTCTAATAATCTTTCAATGTATGCCAATGTAGGTTTCACTTTTCAATATTGTGGGTACTTCAATAAGTGTGCGGGTACTCCATACAATTTAGAAGGTAGGCCGTAAAAATGTGAGGGTAGGCCAAAATATTTTATTCTGTGGATGATTCCATTCCAAGTTATTGTTCACTTTTCAATGTTGTGGGTACTTTACTATGCAGGTACCAATGTTTAAGGTAGGCCGTACACATATGAGGGTAGGCGAAAATATTTTTATTCTGTAGGCGATTTGATAACGTTGTTTCTAATGTAGATCAACATATATTTTTATCCTGTGGATTATTTTATAACGTTGGGCGCCAATGTAGGGTTGCTGGTTTTTGAAATTAAAGCCCCGTTGTACTAGACGATAGTTTATTGTCTTATATAAAGATACACTTTTCAATATGCACTAATCTTAAGGCAACCCTAAGTGGAGGGATGAAAGGGACTGCGTGGCTATCGCCATTCAACCTCCCCTAGCTGGCTAGTTCCTGAAGACCGCTAGGCTATCGAACAGGAACTAGTCTTACTTAGGCTCAGAATTGGCTGCGTGGCTACCGAACTCTGATCCTCTAGCTAGTCGAATGAAATGCTCAAAGACTGTTCTGCTTATAAAGGCAGACTGTTTACATGTGTGCACAATATCTACACGTTGATGTCTGTAGTGGTGATGCGGACCGGCGCTGACGCAGACAGTCCCACACGCAGTGTATAGATGGCGTCACTTGTCTACTGTAGCTGTCTTCTAGTTTATGACTGCCGCTCATCGTATTACGCTAGATGGCGCTGTATGTTTGTTACAAATTTTAATATCGCATTGGTTAAGTACATTCATAAAAATAATATAATATTCAAAAATAAAATATCTTCTTCTCAAGGAAATATGTAGCAAGTTTACGTAAGCTTACACATATACATATGGTAAAACTACGAGAAATTCCGCGCAGGTATAAACAATTCTAACATAACCTCTAAACAGCAATTAATCACAGACCCTTTGTCGCTTGTGTGTGACAAATTTGTCTCATTTAGTCACGTCGCAGTACTCTGTACCGAGATATTGGCTGGCGAGTACCTAGGACCCTCTCATCAATCAACCAAGGGACGTACACGAGTATTGCTGTACCTAAGGGCTTAGGACAATCAGGATAGGAATGAAGGATATGTCTGAAGAGTAATCGATGTTCTTAGGACCCAATTTTTTCCACATCTTCAGAGTTGTGTTTTGTTTTCTTCAATTTGATGTATTAACTTTTTTTTTCTAAACTTTGGGATTGGTACTGAATTTTAACCTTTCATTCCATCGTCATAAGCCAGAATACGCCAGTGATGAAGAAATGCCTTTTTTTTAGAGACTTTAATTGTAGGTTACTGGCCAATGCTTGATTAGGCCTTTTTATTGCATATTTTGAACCATATTTTATATCTCGAAAGTGAATTATAAAGAATCTAATACAAAAACTTAGGTAAGTTTATCGTTTAGAGAGTTTACCTGCCGTCACTGTCGCAATACTTGCCATTTTTTTTTAGTTTAACCTAAAAAATAGAAAATTCAATTATTACCCATATTTTCCTGTGGTGGCTGTAAAAAATATTCCAAGTATACGTGCGGCACGGGTTCCGTGCTCATTCCATTAGCGGGCAAGCAGTTGGAACTGCTCCAAGTCATTTACAACAATATTTGTTGATATTAAATTTACATAAGCGGCGTGTTACCAACGACCACTGATTTGGCTTCGTAATAAACTTTATTTAAACGACACGGACCACACTACTGGTACATAGATTTTTCTGGAAAAAAATACAACTTAGCAATATTTATACGTTGAATAGGCTACAGTTCACTACTCTACTGATAAATCGATCCTGTATATGCTTTGAAGTGGTATAGAGGAATTCTTCAAACAAATCTTTTTGTCAAACATAATCTATATAAAGAAGAATCCAAGACCATTCCAACGGTTTAGTGTGTTAGTGTTACACAGTCGGACGCTACTTTAGAATTGATAAAACCAATGTAACACGATTATATACTATACAGTTATTGTAGGGTCGAGCAGCCTTGCTGGTGTATCAATGATTTACAAAATAAAAGTTGTTTCGGATGTTTAACGCGCTGTGGCCGTGCAATAAATAAATAGTGACGAGTAATTTAATATATACCCAAAAATCGGACACCATTCTACGAGCCGCTGAAACACCGCTGAAGCAATAAAACAAATGGAATTCGATCGGAATTCCTTACAATTATCATCAAATATTCGAGACATGGCCGACATGTCGGCTGCGACATGTTTCGACGGAGCACAATTAATCACACCAATTTGCGAGACGTTTAAATTTGTCCCCCCCCCTACCCTCCTCCCACTTTACTCCTTTCCTCCGTCTCGCAGTACACGCAAGTTTAATTTTCTTATTCCACTTCAAGTGTTTTACTGAAACTTAGTTCTATAGTACTCGTAATTGCTGAAGAATGACGCTTGATGGCAGAACACTATATAACAATTGTCATTTAACTGTTAAGCACGTTCTGAAGTTTTTGTCAAAGTAATTATTTGATTTACAAGTTTATTTTGTTTCTAGAGTGAAGATAGCTTCATTAACATGTTATTTATGGCAAAAATGTTATTCAGATATTTAAAGTTTTTTGCCTATAAGGCCTTTACTGAAACTACATATTATATGTACACAATGCAAGAACAGGTTACATTATCTGAAATATTAAAACCAGCATGACAATTTTGATAATTATGTAGTTTTTACGATTTCTCTTCGATCGAATTATTATAAATAAAATCCATTATGAAAATGATGGTTCTGATAAAGTTACATTTCCTAAAATTCGTGATATTTTCGGACAACACAATCCTTCTGAGACCGCTATTAAGAATTTAGTCATTTGACAGGCTCAGTACTCTAAAAAAAGTCCTCCAGAAAAACTATTTTCATTTGTCAGGCTACACTGCTACAGCAACAAGCAAAATTGCCGCATTTGGGCTTCAGGAAATTTTAGAGCGATTATTGAAAGCCTTGGTTACAGTATGGTACGGTATGTGGTCTAGAGGCCATCTTTTTTCGAAGATGGTGCTGAATATATGACATTTGCCAGGTAGCATTTTTCATTAATAATTGCCAAACTTTGTAATACAATATAAAAATATGTCATCTTCATCTAAATTTCTTGTCTTATTTTGTTTTAGAAAATTCTTGTTCAAAACTAAGTTAGTGTGTATGTAGGTAGAGTTTCAAAATAAAACCAACATAGTAACCAAATATCGAATGTAATGAAATGGTTAGAGTTGGCTCGCCAGTCGCCGCGGGCCGGTGGTGTAGAATCAAAGCATTCGATTCATTACGTCCATGTAATCAGCTCCTCCATTACCCGCTTCATTTGCCCGCCTAATGGATAGACCAGAACGTTCTGTACTTTTCATGGGTTTCTATATGGTTTTTGTGAAGCTGTAAACAAACATTTCAGTGTGGTATTGTTTGTATGTTCGTAGCCAGGTATTAGGTCATTAAACTTCACAAACTATTAAGCAAATGACCTCCGTAATGTGGATACGGCGAAGTGTTTTCATTTGTACCGGTCATGTATCGGCCTACTGATTTTGTTGCTTATATAGTCATAAACGTAATTGCTGGGTTTGTTTGTGGAATTATTTTTACGTCTTATCGAATACGTGTTGCGGGTTTAAACAATAATATGGAGAAAATGTGTCGTGGTTTACTAGTCAGTAGGAGTTTGGTAATCTTTCTCGTTCCACCCAGGGCGAGTACACAATTGATCATTGACACTCGCTACACCAGTGACATGGCAATACCTATTTATAAAAGAGTGTAATAACCAGTCACGGACTACATATGTGCTATATATACATCTCTTGGTATCATATTTAATTTTATCTACAATGATTTTCAATGGAAATTGTTTTATTGACAATGTTCAGTATCTTCAAAGCAAGTGTTGATGTAATTTTACAGTTCAAGAACAATAACTAGGAGTGTAAGAGCTACTTCATGATGTAACATAGACTAGCCCATTAGACTAGAAATTAAGAGGTTCATCATTACGTTTCAGACGCAAAGTCTGCAGGTAAGAGGGCGCCACTTGAGTGCCTCTACATTAAGCCAATTAATGATTTTGCTCTGTTAATATTTCATTCATTTGTTTGCAAAGTTAACCTCTCAAGGAGTGTTAAGTTTTAATGTCTGGAAACCATTTCACAGCAAAGGTTTTACTGAAATTTTGTGTGAATGGATGTTTGGATAGAAGAGCAAAACCGTGTACAAGATTATAAATGTGTTCCCTGGGTTAATGTTAATCATCATCCGATTTACAGATCACAAAAAAGCCAATCTAAATAATAAACAATTTACAAAAAAAACATACCCATATACATTATACATGTAGATACATGTATGCATAGAGTGACCAGTATCCCCTATTCAGGTCGAATCGAGTCCAGACGGGGACACAGTGAGGCATGTTCATTAACGCGTTCTGTGCTTGACAAACATGTCCGGCGAGGCTTGCAAGCCATTCATTACCCGGAACCGTGATCACCGGGTGACGTCACAGGCACGGGACTACTATTCCTGTTTACCTGTGTAGGGATTGTAGTTGATGTGTGTGATGAATGGCTGCTGAGATTGTGGTGCCGTGTTAATTAAGCGTGTGTAATGTTATAGGATTTGAGTAAGTACGACTGTCCATTACTCAGTTCAGATTGATAGATTTATAGGTTTCAAGTTGATCATATAAGGCATTTATTTACATATTTGTTCACTTGTTTCCTTTTTATTTTCGTTACACATATTATTTGTGAAGAGTGTGACATCAATTCTTTGTCGCGAATGGGCCGGCACGACTGAATGATTACTTGTGAGATCCACATTGTTGCTTCGAGTCTGGGTGCGGTGTGGCATATGAATGTGAAAATTTATGTTTGTAAACGAACCTCCTACGACACAAGAGAAAATGCTAAAGCTTCAATGGCATTTGAAAAAACTTCTTTTTTAATCCTACTACTCCTTTGCGGACCTTACCTATAAAAAATATATAGTGATTGCAGTACAGTGTGCTACTTTTTTACATAATCGCGGAGCAGACTTTGATTGTGCAAATTATATACATTAGTAAAAATGTTACCAAACTGAAGAAGATGAATTTGAAGCCATCGTACTTACTCACAGTGTAGTAATAGTCCTGCACCCTCGTGTCGGCTATACCGGACCAAACGACTGGTCGCGTAATAACCGGCACGCGTGCTAGGAAACGCTCGTTTCCGTGTTTGTACAACTCTTTACACAACGTTTGAAAATAAAACGGTTTGATGAATTCCAATGGAATAGCTAACTATTTAATCCACTTTAAAATCTTAGGTACATAGAACACCCCGTATGTTTTAATTTCGTGTGTGTGCGAAAGAATTGTGTGATCTACAAATTGTTCCGGGGTCGGGTACCTAATCTTTGATTAATATGTTGTATAAATGTGGACCGACGAAATCTTCAGAGACGTTCGGAGCTAAAAGATGTGAGTGGCGAGTAGTCGCTCTACGTGGAGAGATAAGGGGGTGACCTTTGCACAGTAGTGGACATTTTCTGAATGATGACGATTATGATGAAAGTAGTGGAGTAAACGTTTTTTTCTTTACAAAGAAGAATCTATTTCAACTAGGTATATTTTGCGTACCCAAGCACAATCCATCTTCGCGTCCGTTAACTGTTCCCGCTGATTCAATGGTTGTCAGATTCGACGTGACGATTGGATGGTCATCCCCATTCAAATCGACTGCAATCGTCCGCAGCGCCTGCCGATACATTTGTCAATGGTATTGCTGTATAACCATTGAAGCCACCGTTTTAATTGCTCCTGCAATACTCAATAAAAAGAAATAAACAAGTATCTGTCGGGACTTTTGTTGCATACTTAGAAGTTATAAAATGAAGGGTCGTCGTTATTAAGTTCATCTCCTTAAATAGCTCTGATCTGAAAGCAATATTGTGCTTTTTTGGTTTATTTATTGTAAAATACATTATGTCTAGGTGTGGGCGCGCCGGCAGTCTTGCAGCGACTCCAGGAGAGAAACTCCTGGAACTACTCCGACCGAGCGTGGGCACTCCGCGGCGACACTCCACCGCAGCGTGTGCGCCTGCGCAACCACAGAGGCCAGCAGGCTTTGTCTACTGCCCCTCGGACGCACTGCCATACTGTCCACCATCCAGAATTGCGCCTCCGCGGCCTATTATGAAGGTATGATATTCACTGTACATGTACTCTTAAGGTAACTCAAAGAAAAAGTTAGTCATAACATTTTGTAATTTTTTGCGGTGTCAGCTCCAGCCACCACCGCAACAGATCCAGCCAGTCCAGCCACAGCCGCCGCCCGTGCCGCAGCGTACAACCGCAACAGTAGCGCCCACGCCCCTGCCAGTGCCGCCGCCCGCGCCGCCGCGCCGCTCCTCTCCGCAACCACCGCGGCGTGTACCACCTCCCACGCCGCCACGACCCCCTACCACGACACCTGCACCTCCACAAACAGACCCCAATGGAAACAGAAGAACTGTTGCCCCCGTGCAACCACAACCACGACTTGACTGCAATAGAAATCCCCAGCCACTCTCCGCTAGAAGAGCACCTCCTCCTCAAAGAATCCCAGACGCTGCGACTTTTACTCCTGCACCACTTCCTCCTCAGAATACTGTCCAGCCAATAAAGCGGTCACCAAGCTCAGGGTCAAATATTAGCGTCCGACAGGACTCAAACGTGTCTTCAGACTCGTTTAGTCAAACTTCTTCACCGTCGTACACGACAAAGACAATGGAGGCCCCTCTACTGCCTCACCAGCATGTGAACAAGAGCCTCAACGCTAAGATAGCGCGCGGCTTGCTACTGAAGGAGCAGCAGGACAGGGACTCCGGGAACGGGTCCATCACCAAGAGCATGTCCACGCCAGCGTCACTACAGACCATCGTCCGATTCCAGAATGGTAGCAACATGTCCCTGCATCATCGGGTGAGTCAACAACATTCATTTGTTATCAAATATAATTTTAACGACATTTTAGTCAAACGTAAGCCCAACGTATTAATTACTTAAAAATAAAGCAAAATATGAAAGTAAACGAGTAACGTTTCGTACATAGGCGCAGTGAATTCAGTCAGTTCAGTCAGTTAGTATTTTCCACTTCACATTCCGTTCCCACGACCCGAAAATGGCAACAAAAACGCCTTTTCCACAACATTTTTATAGTCGGAGTTGCTGTACAAATCTGTACGTTCAACAAAATACCGTAAAACTAAGTAGTAACAGTATTTTTCTGCACAAGTGTATGACACATACGGCCAGTGTGAAATTAAGTGTCGCTCGCAAGCGGCCGCCGCTGTGTAATTAAAATATTGCGCCGCATTAAGCTTGACTGTGTTTACGGTTAAAACTGTTACTTGTTGAGGTCCAAGGCATAAAAAATGTTGCGCGTTTGGTAAGAAAATAATGTCACTGATGAGAAAACCATCGAGAATTAGACTGCAACGATTGAAAAACACGTTAGAAAAGTAGATTCTGCATAATGAACATTATAATATAAATAACAGTAATGTAACATTATTTTGTGGGTTTTTGTCAATATTTTAGAAAATTAGACTGATATTTTAGAAAGTTATTTGTTAAAAAACTTAATTGTAATTCCTATTTTTATAGCATGAACAACATCAAAATCCCTTCTCTCCTAGTGCACGATCCATTGAAAAGCGCTGCACTATCGAGTTGAGCTTACACGGGAATTGTATCGAAAAGTTTCGATTTCCAGATTAGGGTGGCACCGGTATTGTGTGGCGAGATGAGATACGTGCACGTATTATATCTTCAACCCTCTTGAAATTGTAGGATGAAGAATAAGAATGTTAGAAGAAACTGGAGTTAATTTTTCTTACTTAAACTTAAACAAACAACCATATTAAATTGCACAACACAAATTCAAAGTACTTAGTTAACATAATCCACACCTGTACAATATATCTCAAGAACGTTTTAATAAGTTAAAATCGATTTCCAATCATTTGGAGGGTTTAGTCTTAATCGGATTATATCAAATAAATCGAGACAACTGATTGCTATATCGATAGGCTCGAGACACTTGACATAGATCGATTGTTTATTACAAAACCAGCCACTTCTCTTGTTTAAAATTCTCTGAGAAATAACAATTTAGAGCTACGCCGCGCCGGTGCTGGACTTGTACCTAAGTTTATTTATTGGGTTTATGTTTACTGATTTGTGTGTGCTATCTATTGTTCAGTAAATGCCAAGTTTTCTACCGTAACAGCCAGAGAGCGTATTGAACGTATGAATGCCTCTATTAAGGTAACGGTAGACTAAGCGTATGAACATTTGGCTACGCAATTTACTAGCAAAGTAAGTTATTAAACAAACTCCTTATAAATTTCACGAACATCTTCAGGCGTAAAATCTTCTGTAATATTCTTTAATAAAATGTCTAAAGTCGGTCCTTTTAAGTTTTCTACACACAATCTTGAAGTTTGTAATCAGTGTTCGCCATATCCGTATAGCGAGCTCGCCCGGCGCCGGCGAGTAGGAAGGAGAGCGCGGCCCGGGCCACATATTACTGTTTACATATCTCAAGATTGCGTCCCGTCCGACGTATAACTTGGAGTAACTCTGTATTGTGCAGGAATCTTGTTGGAAGTTGTACCTTTATATTTCACTTCTCTAAACATGATCCCACAGTTCGCGTTTTGTGTTCGATATGTTTTGATTGGGACGCAGCCTGCGGGCTATCATATTAGCTTCAGCGCGCATCGCTTCTTGCTCAGATGCATACGACCTGACGGATGTAGGTCAGCCTTCCGAACGTGGCTTTCATACTAATATTCTGCCATAACTGTTCATTCAGTCAGCTTTGATGGAGTCCTTTTGTGCCTATATCTTGTTTTCAAAATTTATTTTTCTTTAGTATTTACTATATTATTTGTGAACTATATTAATGTGGCCTTATCTAAATAACAAAAACTATAGTATATAGTTAGGTACAATCTATTACAGTTGATCTTGACATTATATATCCAAGATCAAAATTTTGATACAAGGAGTTATTTCAAACGTGGCTACTCTGAAGAGATTACGTAACAATGATATCTCAGTGGAGTCGACAGAGCACAGTATTGAATATGAAACAATTGCCGGCCGCCGGAGTCGCCCCATTCATGCCGCTACTGCAGCTGGAGATAACCCCTTCCTGGTTAGAATGGCTAACAAGTCACGAACCAATGCTGTTAGCCGACCACGAGGAAATAATCGCGTTGTTCCAAGCTCTATACATGACCTAAATGAGTATGCAATATGTTGGGCTAGGTCCGGGGCAAACTAAACACTGCTCTGATTTTGATTGTTATTGTTGCAATCATCGGGTAAACTAGCAAACATTTCAAACAGTTACTGCAGCATTATAATTGCGTATACTATGTAGGTAGATACTATATTCTTATTTCTGGGAGCATTTCGTTTGAAAATATTGTGACATCAGCAGTGTGATTCTTTTCAGATTCGAAGAAACTTCGAATCTGAATCCGCTGTGAGTAGTAGTACACTAGTGCTACACTTACGAGTTGAACTAAATTGGCCGCAATATTTTGATAGATAAAGTATGAGACGACGTTAAAAGTGGCATTCTAAAATTTAATTTCCCCGTCACTTCGACGCTCACTTCGCACTCGAACACGATTCAAAATCAAACAATTTTATAGAATCGAGTTACAGCTTTACAGTCCTTTTGATGATCTTATCTATACATTAGGGATAAAGAAATGTAATGTAACAAACATACTGTCATCCAAAGCGTTGATGGGGATAGCTAACTGTAATTTTGCTATCCTGAAAAAGGATTTGGCGCATGTTGCCATACTTTATTAAAGTTTGTTTAAATAATTATAATACTGATGCTATAAGTACCTATGTAACAATTGATTCTTTATATTACATTAATGTGTGTAACTTTGTGAATCAGATGCTCCGTGACATGCGAGGGGCGAGCACGGACGCCAACCCCCACAAGTTCAGACTGATGCAGCTGGCGCTCAACGCCGTCGCGCTGCTCGCCATCACCGGCGCACTATTCGCTTATTTCAGAGCCAATCCTGCCGTACAGGTGAGTCCAGTGTATTTTGTCAATTTTATAATTCTATCCAATGCACTGAACAAAAAAAGTTAAAAGGGTACCTCCAATTTAGAATTAATCAGCAATTCTTTTAGCTTCGTTTGTTCAGGTTTCGTTGCTTTGAATACCACCACCAATAATAACCGTGGACCAACAAACAGCTCCTTTCAGAACCAGTTTTGTGTAGCAATACAATTCACAACAATTCGTGGAAATTAGGGAAACACAGCAACAAAACGAAACTCGGTTTTCTTTGCATTGGCTTCATCTTGCTTAAATGAAAAGAGAGCAATATTTTTCTTACTCACTCTTTTAAAGTGTTCAATATCAAGTAAACACAGGAAGATATTTCTTACTGTTTAAAAATCAACAAAATGGAAAAACTCAATTACAGGAGCACTTGCATAGAGCGGAGGCCTCCGCCGCCACAAAAACGTTGGAAAGGCAAAGCTTTGCTAACAAAACAATTATTGTGCTCGTTGCTCAAAGTCGGGCTTCAGGCTTTGGCCAACAATTCCGTCTTACCTGGCGTCTTTGTCTGTTTTGTGAGAGTTACAACAATGCCCACATTGTGAAGGACGCGTTGTTGTGGAGACATATTGTTTTTTGGCTACTAAAATGTTGTACAAGATTTTCTAGGAAAAAAGTATTCGACACAGTAGTAATTGAAAGTTGGGGAACTT
Organism: Spodoptera exigua; assembly: GCA_902829305.4. Classification (NCBI taxonomy): domain Eukaryota; kingdom Metazoa; phylum Arthropoda; class Insecta; order Lepidoptera; family Noctuidae; genus Spodoptera; species Spodoptera exigua. Next base: position 16,743,852 of record LR824603.2, read on the forward strand.
CAAGATAAACCAAGAGACACAACAAGACAACACTGAACAGTGTTTGGTTATGTTAAACCTCCAGCTAAATTATTTTTTGTCCACAGTACGTGTCACAAGTAGTGAATAGATCAACAGTGGTAACGTGGCCAGCGCCCACCGATCCGCCGGGTGCCAGAAACCCGGCACCAGGGGTGTGTCTCCCTGTGATAGTAAACTTTTGTCAGCAACACAGGATACCATACAACTTCACCGTATTTCCAAACTACATCGGACATTTTGGGCAAAGAGATGCCCAACAGGTAAGCTATCATTTAGATATATATGCCTTTAGTAGCTTTTGGACAAACAAATATTAACTACCTATGTATTAATCAGTACTTGACATATATATTCGTTGATAGTTCGGGGTTTAATTTTCCGATAGCCAAGAAAAGGTATATCCATAAAAGGGACGGCTAGGTTAGCTTAGGAGCTCATTACGAGTTCATACTTACACGATTCTCTGAACTTGTTTTTAAGTCAATAGACAAGTCAAACGCTTCGATACATCAAGTTTGAAATTGGACGAGTTTCGTTTGCTAGTCATATTAGTTTAATTACCGTACGAACAAACAGAGCCGGGAAATTGAGTTTGCTAAGTGATGAGTGATTCTCGGTTTGTAAATATAACTAGGTAGCTACTGTTTTTAATTAATTTCGTTGGAGACAAGGTCCCTGATTTTGTTAGTTTGTTTATTTCTTACTTAATTGTTAATAATTTGTTCGAAGACAAAATGAGAAGGTATTTAATATTTAATATTCGATGTGTACATTAAGATTTCCAGGGTGGATGTAATGAATAATAATAGTGTTTGTTGCTGATTGCTCAGTGATTAATGTTTCCAGTGACCTTACATTTTGGCCGCCTAAGCGGAGTTGCCAACTGGTTCGCCTGAGTGTTAAAGACTTTGATTTTACTCAACGTTTGATAACTTACTTGCGTGGCTTTTTATATGACTTTTTGTATTTTTCTGTTTGACACATCTAATCTTTTTCTGTCGTTCTGTTGGTCGTCTAAGTAACGTTATCAACAAACATAACATTTAATTAGTCAAATGAACTTCGAGGAAGTTAACAATGCTGAATCACGAGGTTTCTGAGGGATTCTAAGGTCTAAAGACGTTTCCAGCCCATTGCTGGGAAATAAGTTTAATTGCCCGAATCCAAGGTGAATCGTTAAAATGCCATTAACAGGCTTAAACAGACACTTGGCAGGTCCCGGCGGCTCGTTAATTAGCCGACCTGTAATGTTTCAAAGTGTTGTGGCGGAATTTAAAATTCTGCTTGATCAACTAAATTTTATATTTACTTGAATGGTACATTTATTTACATTTCGTGTGTTCGTAAACCATAGAAGAATTATTGCAACCGCGTCTTTCGGTTAGAGTATTACTTTTCAAACAAGAAAAATGATGGAGTGGATCTACACAACATTATTTTTCCATCCCGCTATGGATACATCTTTTTATACAAACAGACGCGGCATTGTGTCAGTTCAATATTTGTTCTCGTTCACTGTTACTCCCACGGATCGGTATCTAAGTCTATGCAGCGAAGTTTCTTCTAAATCCTCTTAGCGAAAATTAATTGATCGAAAACCTACTAGGCGCAGATCAAAGAGCTTATAGGCCAATTAATTTGTGTGCTCGTCGGTCGCCGCCCGCACTAATCTGTCCTCCAAGTGTCAGGGCACGCTTTCCGTGGCTCTGAAGTAATTATTTCATACGAATATTGGAATATTTTTACAGAACGCACGGGTGGAATAATTTATCACGGCTCCTGCCTACATTCTAAGGTTTAGAAAATGTAGGATTTTAGTTGTAGTATTACAGTATCTTGCTGATAAATAAAGTCCAAACCATTTATGTATTTGAATAAAACTGCGAACATTGTTTAAATTGTTACCCATTGCGAAGTGCGGCAATGCGCCTACTGAAAACAATGAGCACAATATGTTTTAGATTTTTCTGTAAAAAGCTTATTTATTGATTTTACATTACCCTAAACAACGATACGGGAACATTATCAAGGATTGTGTGTCGGCCGGAGCGCGCCCGTCGCCCGTCGTCGCGACCACAACAGCAAATGACGCGGCGACATCAATAACCATTACCAGAACCCTTTCGCGCGCGAATCAATCATTGTCGCGGAAACAATGCGCGCCCGACAAGTAAAATATCAGCATTCCACTCTAAAGGCCATTTTTAACGAGCAATGTTTATTAAAACGTTGCTTAGCGTCGACCTTGGCCTCCACGGTATTGTTTGCTTATTACAGGGCAAATAGGTTTTTATCTTATCTGGAAAAGTGGACGCTGAGTAAAATTTATAGGTAAAGTCAAGTGAAGGAATGTAAAGTTTAGGTTACCTACTAATTATGTAGGTTCTTTGGTAGTTATTATATTGACAGGTTATAACAGACAGCCCTGACATAACCTAGTTGGACGAAGTAAAGAAACCTTTAAACTGTGTATTAATTAGACGTTTACATTAAAAGAACGCGAAAAGTCCCCGCGGCCCCGAAAAAGCGCCAGCTTTCAATTTGTGTCTTATAAATATTTTGAATTCAATAACATTTTCATTGTAAGAACATATAAAAAAATGTTAATTATAATTTACAATGAGTTCCTTCGTTAGTATCTGAATGTTATTAAAGGAATTTTACAAGTTACCGTAGGTAGCCGTGTACTCTTGATGTATTCAATTTCATAGTAAAAATATTGAAAGATTAGTCTTTAAGAAGGTTCGGAGACAGCCGCGGCTTGATGTATGTAGGCGTTGTATTTTATCTCACAATACTCGCCGACTCGGTACTGCGCACAAATGCTTGCAAACAGATTATTATAAGCTCTCTTGTATGTGGGCTATTGTTGCCTCACCGTTACAACACAATACTGTTTTAACAAAATACCTGTTTTATGTTACGAACGCTAAACTTAGGATAAAATGTTTTCTCTTTATCTTTCTCTGAATTAAACCTGTATGATGTTGTTGTTACAATTTCATGTTTAAATCGATCCGATTATAGACAACCACTAGACAACTAGGTATATCATGAATACGAGATTGAAAGTAAAACTTGTAGTTTCAAGAAATGGCAAACAAGCGATAAGTAATTGAGAGAATTATCTGTGTAGGCAGACAGACAAAATGGTAGAAAACGTATTGCAAGTATCAAGCAAGAAATCAAGCAAATCTGAACAAAATTCTGATATCTACATCTTTTTTGAGGCTTAGCTGGGATGTCTATAAGCAAGCATTAATTACTTACTTTTTCTACCAGGATCTGGAGGTATACGAAGCAGTAGTGGACGTTCGATGTTACGACCTGACCGCACTGTTCCTGTGCTCACTGTTTGTGCCTAAATGTGGGCCTCTGGGTCACATGGTGCGCCCTTGCAGAAGCCTGTGTCATGGTGAGATATTATTTCATAAATACAATTTCAATTTGATAGGTGAAACCTAATGGTTAAAGAACTCATCAAACTGACTTAAGCTGGCAACTAGATTTTAAACCTTGTTACAAAATATTTGATTTTAAAATCCAAAAAATAATATGTTATTATTCTTGGAATATCAATATACAATTTGAATGACGTGATGTGTTGACACAGAAACGATGCGTCGCTGCGGCTTCTTCCTGGAAGTGTTTGGCCTGACAATGCCGGACTACCTCCAGTGCGACATATTCCCCGAGTCCACTGACACAGATGTCTGTCTCGGCAACAGGGAAGTTAGCGATGCTCGCTTCAGAGACGCCATGCCAGGTAACTCAATTAGCATATTATTGAAACTATGCAATTAATATTGTAAAATGCCTCGTCACAACTAAGCGTAATTTCTTAATGAACAGTAAGGTAACAACCTTATATTATCTCCGATATCTTCATAAGTTAGAGATCACGACCTTTATAAATAAGCTGTTTTCGTTGCGATCTAATTAACATTACCACACCGCTCTGAACATATTGCGCCCACGTGAGAACCTTATCTCATTACAGATTAATAATATAGCACAAGAATCCGATGTCAAATGTCACATCCAATTATTTTCCGAGTATTACACCAGCTTGGAATCATCTCTTGGAATTTCGAGAGTCAAATAATAGGATTTAAGTACGCTGAGCCTAAGGTTCATTAATGATGTTGTTAAAATTTGTATGTAGAAATGGGTTCGTTTATTTTATGAAGATATTTTCGCCTCTCTTTGTCATTGAGATGAATGTACGCTACATGTTCTTTGGTTTTCGACACAATTCCAACAATAGTATGAGTGAGAATTGTCAGCAGTTTGTCCCACTGGGTTCCAATGCGACGTGCGACGTTGTATCCCGCACGACTGGCGGTGCGACGGGCACGTGGACTGCGCGGATCGGTCGGATGAGCTCAACTGCCGCGTGTGCAAGCGCAGCGGGGAGGTGCACTGCGGGAACCAGCGCTGCATCTCACAGGCACATCTCTGTGATGGCAAGGTCGACTGTCCATGGGGGCAGGATGAGAGAAACTGCTGTAAGTAGTTGCGTTTGTTTATATCAAAAATGTGCCAGTGTTTTAAATGTGGTAGAAACTTAGTATTCCAAGAAACATTTACTTGGTTCTGTGCCAAAGTTATGTTCAAGTAACTTCTAAGCTATATATATATTTCTAAGCAGGCTAAAGATACTTGCGTGCTGTAAATAAAGTAGTTACTGTTATTCAGTATGACCATTATGTCTGACAGTACGACTAAGTCAAGCGAACGGTGACGTGGGTCGTGGAGAGCTTCAAGTGTATCGCGCAGCCAACCACTCCTGGTTCCCAGCCTGCATCACAACGCTGGATGATGACACCGCTCTCAAGCTCTGCTCCATTCTTGGATACTCGTAAGTTCTTCAATTTTAATTTTCAGCAATCTGATTGACTTGTAGTTGATAGTTTTCAGTACAGTCAATTAAATGTAAATTTGTTAGACTTTACATATAGTTTTCACTGCTGCTGGTAGGCGTAATGGGTGGGCAACTGACCGCGGCTTGTATCTCGTGCCCAATACAAAACATATACAATTAAATAGAATTGTACACAAATTCTGAACAAAAAGTTGAATAACCCGTTACATTAGAAAATCACTTTTGCTCAGACACCTGAAGAATTTTGCATACAACATTGAATGCTCGCATCCCATCGGTAATCGCTGCAATTGGTTAAATTAAAAGCACTTATCCCGCGTGCTGGAGCTCGGACTTTAGCTGCGGAATTTATTTCATTAGTTTACGCTGCATACAGAGAATTGTTGTGGTTTACTGTAAGCTGTAATGGATTCATATTATGTTATTGTAGATGTTAAGTTAATTCATGGGTGCGTTTGTGTTGGTATCACATATATGTATAATATGCTAAAAAGTATACCAAAAAGAGAAATGTGCCGATATCATGCAGATAGTCTATTTTTTGTCTAATCATGGTTTTGATGATCAGCCAAAGTATTATTGGATCAACCCTCTTTCCAACGTTGTGTTAACAGCATTACAATTTAACAGGTTCTTAAACAAAAGCCAAGCGGTGATCAACGAGTCCCGTCCAGAAGTAAACAGCATAAAGGCGGCAGTGAACGTGAGTGCTACACCGGGCCCTCGCGCCAGCTTCGTGCATGAGCACGGCGCTGCGCAGACATACCGCGCCTTCCTCAGGAGTCAGGGAGGACTGCTAAAAGAACTCAAAGAGTGTCGGCATGACTCGCCAAGAGTGCATCTTGTTTGCGACAGATATGGTACGTAATTTGAACCTTTTATAGATTTTATTTTCGATTTTGACTTTAATCACTTTGAACCTGGTTCTCTGACTTTGCGACGTCGTTTCTTCTGCAATGGTGACAGGAGAAATCGAAAACGTCGAAGTATTTAAAAATTAACTGTAGACGTAAAAGCAAAAATGACAAATTGCAATTTTGTAAAACTAGGAACATCCGATTTCCAACACTATTTGGTAAATAATAGCGACATCGAAATCCCTAATTCGATTCGTGGGAGTAGATACGATGACAGCTGGCAATTTGGCTAATAGCGGAACGTCGCGCAGCTGAGTCAGTGTTGCATGTGATCCTGTTACACTTCGCACGGACTTGATCACGAGAATTCTGCATCTTTGGACGTTTAATTTTACGAAGATACGAATTACCCAATGCGTAAAACGTGTAATATGTATGAAAATCGTAACTGTAGATTCTTTCTTGACACCCCTAATTATCGATTAGATTATTTTTTTTTTTGATTCAATCAATCTTATATACAATTCTTATATAAAAACTTGAGTTAAAAAGAATTCTAGCGAAAATGTGAACAAGATTTTCTTTTCCTCTATATGTATCTCCTAACTGTAAATCAGTGTTCCATTTTATTTTCTTTGTGTGTTATTTCAACGTAAGTGGCGAGGCGTTTGACATCCGTTGATTGTACGTACGCACTCCCGTAGGCTGGGAGTGGATCCAATCTTGTCAGTTCAGAAGGGTGAATCAACTTTTGTTTTATAAGAGCTTTGTCAACTGTAAGTACTGAGAGGTGCGTCAGGCTTTTAAATCGTTAGAACGGGCACTGCGACATGCGGGTATGTACTGTCTGAATGTATAGGGATAATAAAACCCGGTCTATTGATGAGATCTTTTCGAGTCGCTAGAAGGTGTTTTTAGAAATCAATAGTTATGTATTATTGGAAACCTTGTGCATGTGGATTAGTAGATACGCACCAGTTATTGAAGGGGCTACATTTTCATAACTTTTCATTAAAATTTTCCTAAATTGTAGAGTAGAAACAAACTCGAAGCGTTTGTATCCACTCACAATCTAACCACAAAAAACGAAATAAGTAGCAAATGATTGCCTCAAATCGATTGAAGCACAATCGCGAATTCGGTAATGTATTACAATTCCTCAATAAGGCGCGGTTGTTACGCTTCATTCTCATAAATAGCTTTTATATTTCAATCGAAATATTGTAACAGGGGCAGCCATTACACGGGCTGATAAGTGTTGCCTCGCACCCCATGTTTACTGGCGACGCACGCGCGACGCTGTCTCGGGCCCGCGGCGAACCTATTCAGTTAATTATTATATTGGTACGGAGAGATAATAACCGGATCAAATAATGCAGTGTTGTAATATTATAGTTTTCCAAATACGATTTGTGTAAGTTAGCTGTAGGTAGAAACATTTTGCTAAACGCTTCACTGCTGGACAATTATAAAGCAAAAAATAGTTTGCTGTTTTATAATCATAAAAGAGTTTATATTATGTATTGGCCGATAAGATTCACAATATTCAAGATGAATTTTCTTTGAATATAGGCAAATATATGAAGTCGTACAAAGAGTAACAATGAAGATTCCAATGCGAACCCAGCGAAGGTCGCCGGTCGTCTACTCGACATAACAAAATGAAATGTAATTTGCCAAGACAAATGGCTTTTAATTATAAAATATGTCATAGCAGAGGAGTGTAAAAATGTATTAAAGGTTTTGTTCGCAATTATGTAAAACGAATTACGGAGCGCTAAGCCTACTCGACTTATTGATAAACTTGATGAGATTCTTATCTCTTTTCCGGGACTGACTTTCCTGTTGCTCAAGCTGATATATAAATAATTACAATGAACAATTCGCTGTTAGTGGCAGAGTGAAGAAATGTAGGAATCTATTGTAACTTCGGCGTAAAATATATAAACGGAGGAGCAAAGGAATTGTTATACAGTATGCACTGAAACCTAAATATGTACAGAGTTGACATTTAAAAGTTTATGTGAAAACTGAACACAATTTTTCTATCTACCAATACCAGCATTAGCACCAGAAGTTTTGGCCCAAAGCAAGAATAACATACTTAGTAATAATTAATTGATGATGTCATGTTTAAAAATCCCAAAAAATATGTTGATGAACCGCGATCGCGAGATAACTAACGCAGGGTTTTATTACTGTAAAACACGTTTATTTTTAGAAGAGCTTATTTTCGTACAACATTGATATAACTTTTATTGACTTATTATGTATTAAACATAGAAGTAACATGTTATGTTCTCTTAAGTAGAGAAGGTCCGTATAGTCCAACAGTGAACTGTAAGATAAGTTTAGACAGTCTTATATTTTTTGCTTAAAATATTCTTACTTCTAAGGGTAATCTAATCGTAATTCTTAAACTTCTAATCGTAATTATATACGATATTATGAAAACAATATAAATTAATTGCAATTAATATGGTGTTGTGACTATTCACAACGCTGATTATTGCTTACCGTCAGGGGCGCGTCAGTTCATTTGCCACCAATTTGAGTGTTACAATAATACAGTTAGATTCATTCTTGATTAAAGTTGGCCTGCTTGGAAAAAGCTGCCCTGCATATATATTTTTGTGATAATCTCTCTGTGAACAAAACAGTAACGTAGTGTTTTAGGCTTCAAAGAGTATCCATTAGTGTTTAATAATGTTTGAAACACTCAATATGAAATAAAACTAACAACTAAACGAGACCTAATATTCCTGAATACATTAGTGAAACTATTTCATTTGGGTCCTTTATTCAATTTACCTAGTATTTGACAAGTTTTATGAACTTCAAACCGCTTTTGTTTGTGTTTGGGAAACCGCAAATAACGCTTACAACTATGTCTAGTTTAGGTTAAATTGTATGTTTTGAACTGACCAGGACTTCGTAGGTATAAGAAGTTGTTTAATGTAATGACTAATGTTCAAGAAAAAACGCGCATTAGAAAATATTTAATTGGTTTTAAATGAAAACACGTTTCTCTTCTTGATCTAAGAATCCTATAACATCAAATATATTTATTATTTATTCACAAAAACCAGAAATCGTCTTATAAAAGGACTTTGAAGTCCCTGTGTGACGACTTTATGAAGAAAATAAGAAACATAATCATGCCTATTGGTTTATTCAGTATGTCTGAAGGACGGAAGTGTAGGCGTGCCTTTAATACTCTGAAGAGATGTAGCACTGCCAATATGGAAATGAATAAACGTAATCAGATACATGTATGTAACACTGATCTTTTTACAAGGCGTTCGAAAGAAATTATATTAGACGATACAAGATTACTTAGATACTATAAAGATACGGTGGAAATCAATTCACAGTTTTTGTTTATATGAAGCATCTTGCGATGATCTTAGTAAAAAAATGTGCAAAAGAATTATCGATCGCGCGTAACTTCGGGTACTTACGCAACGACGCGGCGGGCCGTCGACCGGGCTTTGCCACAATGTTACTTGAAGGTTTGACCGCTTGCCTGCCACCACACGACTAGCACTCACGACCGACTTCCAAGACCTACTTAAAAGAGACAAGTGGTATAACTTTTTTCGGACTAAAATAGGTTTTTTTCAAGTTTGCAGGTTCGTAGTGAATATGGAAATGATACATTAAACAACGAATTCATGTAGCTTTGATGAAAAATATACAATGTCCCCGAATCTTTTTTTCGGCAAACTATCACACGGATTACCTGATGGTAATTAATCGGCTCCACCTATGGACAATCCCAACGGAGTTATGAGTACGTTGCTGGTATTTTGGGGATTAAGGTTATGGACATTTAGGGATTGAATAGAGATGGTGAGAAAGGGAAGAATTAGGATACCGATAACCTCACAGTATGACATAAATGCATTTTTAGATAAAAACACATTTTTACCTTCTCCTTAAATAAATATAAAGTCTTAGAAAGCTATACAAATGCAAGAAAATAGAGCCATGAACGAACGGCTTCAGTGCACCTGCAATGAACCTCGACATCAAAGAAATTCTTAAGTAAGAGCAATACTGCACTACTCGCCCACTTGACCTAGGTCTACTTATTTACGTACTTTATATAGACGTTTCTTTCAACGCAAGAAAATGTTTTTAGGTCAATCCTCTTCAGTCTCTACAGTCTATAAATGACACGGTTGCCATGGCAACAAGTAACAAACTCATAACTTAATACCTACCTATCAGAATATTAATAAAATCTGGATAATCGAATGCTTAGATAACTTTAAATGAATTTAATTAGTCTGCAACTAAAATAATTGGAAAACTAATATTGTGAAAAGCGGTTTGAAATGTAATTACGTTAAAAAAGTTTACTGACGATTGGATAATTGTTAAGTTTAGTAGAACTGCTTAGTTTACAGAGGCGCGGGTAAGTTACTGTTATATCAATAAGAAACTTTAAGAATCTGCCTTTATTTAAATTTATATCTAAATACTAATTAATTAACCAAAATAACAAGTCTGTAATATCTTTTCTTGACGTATGGTGTTTCAAAATAAGACGCATAATCCATTTTAAAAAGAAAACATTTTACGTAACTGCCTCCTATTATTTTTATCCTCGCAAGGTTTTATGTAAACTGTTCATTAATTCACATTATCCATTTTTAGCGCTGACAATTTAATTTAATTTTAAACTGATGAAACACTAAAGACCCGCACATCATAGCTTTTCAGTACCCATAAATATTACTTAGCATTAAATAAAATTGCCATTTAAATGTAAAGCAGTAAGGTTGAATTTTCTCTGTGGTTTTCTGCACAGTGGTCTCATTACCTGTAACGACTGGCCATAAGTTTCGCCAATTTAATTCTATCGTCTCATCGCTCATACAGCACTTGTATTTTTACGAGAACGAAATAAAAAACGGTATTCTATACATTTCTGAATAGGGAAGTTAGCAGTTGTGTGTGTGATATGCTTGTAACTCTTTATGGATGTGATCGAAGCGAAGCCAGCTTTTACGAACACAGATTTCATTTTGTTTTGTTTTTATACAGCAAAACGAAATTACTAATCAATACACATGGTAAAATATATTCCACCATTTTTAGCATTACATTCCTCATCAAATTAATGTTGATTGAACTTTTTTAAGAAGCGTTAGAAGAAATAAATTGTTATCTTTGATAAAACAGCTAAGTAACGAGCTATGTCAGTTATTCATAGAAGGCAGGTAAACGAATTGTGTCAGTAATCATTTGTTGTCAGCTGTCTCATGTAATGAACGACGCCGAGGTTAGCAGGTGGCCGATAACTTTTGGGAATTACTACGAAAATGCTCTTGTCATTTACTTGTACTGGAGCTTATGTAATTATGTTACGTAGGCCTGTACCTGTTCTAAGTTTCAAGTTAAATTATAAAATTGTTATGTTTTGACATTGCCGCGGAGTTTGTGAGTGACAGCAACTTAATAAAGTACAAAGCAAACTGGAAATTCGAACGAAGTAGATAAAATATGTACAGCTAAAAAAAGGCGTGGGCATGCTACGAGAGCGTAGTAAAATCATAGCAAAATGCGTAGCTGAGTACTACGGCGTAGGCGATACTACGATTGCGTAGTAGTTTGCATTTAATAGATGCTACGGTAATTAGTCTCAGTTTAATAAGTTTTAAGACCTATTTCAAACTTCAGAACTAAAAAAAAATGTTACCGAAAGAAACCAGTGTAACCAAATATTAGTATTTCAGTTTTGCACAGTAAGTAGTGGAAGTCGATAGTATTTTATTGAGCACAATAAGAACTAGTTTATCTGTTGCAATATCGCGATCGAACGAGAAAAATTAAACCTCTAAGCGGTTTGTTACGTAAACCGTCGTTCATTGTTTGTTTAGACTTTCCTACTGTTTCCAATAATCCGGGTCTTATATGTATTCAGCAAGTAAGCCTTCTATTTTCGTAAAATGAAACTTTGCCATTTCTAGCTTAGGATAAATTTGGAGACACTAGGGCTGTCTTAAATAAATTAAAAGAAGCCAACTCAAGGCATCTATTCTTATCTTGCCGTGGGTGGCACGAACGCCTTAGTTAATATTCTTTGTATTTTTAGCTGACTTTGGTGGCTTAACTACAAGTTATATTCACTTTTTCTAAGTAACAAAAATGACGGTAGTTTACCAGCAGTCACGGGTTTTATATTTTATCTGTCATAGTACATTATTTACACATTGCTTTAACAGATTTTAATTAAACTCAGTATTTTAAAATGTCAACCGAAAAACATGTCACTGTAATGGAGAAACAGAAAAAATAATTAATTACAAAAGGCTAGAAACAAGAACAAACTGTTGGTAATCTGTGTTCATAATTGTGGGCGAGACACGATTGCCGAAACTTTAATTATGTTTTTGTGAGGACACGCCAGGTGCGCGCCCTTCGGTGCGAGCTACGAACGTAGAGCGGGCGATGCAACTTATGATTTTTTTTAGACCAAATAGAAGGGAATTGGAGGACTAATCGTGTTAATTATATTATATGGACAACACAATATGAAAAAGTGCAACAACAATCTTGTGCAATGCGCTATCAAAAGTCCCTAAGGGTTGTGTTGTAAGGTCAACCGCTGAATCTTATGACTTGAATCGTGGAAAAAATGTTTATCAGCGTCGCGAAAAGGGTTTACTTAAATTTCAATTTAGAAAGCCGGACGTCAAGTGGGTTGAATAGAGAAGTTCAGCTTTACAAATTTAATTTTTGCTTTTCCAGCGTTTGTGCGAACAAGCAGAAATGACAATAGAATTAATATTTGCTTTCTTACTTTGTGTTCAGGATTGTCGGCTTGGAAAAATATGCGCAAAGATATTATGGCGGACAAAATGTTTCGATGTTGCATTCCAGCTTTATTTTAAAGAATATTCTTTAAAGTAAGTACCTTTGTATTCGAAACTAAGTATACAATTGCTTTATTAGAATGCGGCAAGCGGCGTACAATGGGCGGCGGTTCGAAGCGTATCGTGGGCGGCGTCGAGGCATCTCCAGGCGATTGGCCGTTCCTGGCTGCGATCCTCGGAGGACCTGAGGAAGTGTTTTACTGCGCTGGTGTCCTGATCGCTGACCAGTGGGTACTGACGGCCGCGCATTGTGTTGGAAAGTAAGTTAAAAGAACAACATAAGTAATAATTTACATGTTATAAATTCAAAGATACACCAATACTTTTTGCTATTTTCGAATGGACACCTAACACAGTACTGTTTCCTTCTACAGTCATACTGATGTTAACGGCTGGACGATACAACTGGGTATCACGCGGCGTCGCTCGCACGCCTACTACGGGCAAAAAGTGAAGGTGAAACGTGTCGCCCCGCACCCGCAGTACAACTCCGGCATCGCGCATGACAACGACATCGCTCTGTTCCAAGTATGTTTCAATATGCATAACAATTAATCTATTTATACATTAGTACCTATGTATAAAAATCGTGGTATTTGAAATTCTGTTTAATTAATGTTACCATGAATGGAGAAATGCGCAATATATGTATATACTCTAACAATTTCGAACTAAGTGTGTGAGAGCCATGCTTCAACACGAATAGGCCCGACAGAAAACCGGCGTGAAGCCACATTCACGTTGTGTTACCGGAGGCCCAACCTTTCCTCTCATCCTCAATCTTTAAATACCCTATCTATAAATCCCTAGTGTCCAGTAATCTGTCTGCTCGTTTGCAGACCTATGACATCTTTCTTTTACATAAAAAAGAACTCGATTAAACCCAGTGTGGAAATATCTATAACGCACGATGGCAATAAAACGTTATTTATCACATAATTGCATTGTTTTATGTAGCTATCAGTGCGGGTGCGCTACCACGAGCAGGTGTCCCCCGTGTGCCTGCCGCCCGCCAGCCGCGTGCTCAAACCGGGCACGCTCTGCACCGTCATCGGATGGGGGAAACGCGATGATAAGGAGTGTAAGTCTGCTTTCTTACATATTAATCCATATTCTCTAACAAGGCCTCAAGGGTTCGTGGGTAACTGCTGCTGTAAGTAAACTTTTACCTACTGCGATAGTTAAAAAATTACTGCACGGTTGGCGCGGTGGCTGGGCAACTGTCTGCCCCGCAAAGTGTCGCGGTTACGTTTCCCGCACGGAACAACTCTTGTGTGACCCATAAATAGTTGTGGGGCTGGGGGATATATGTATGTGAAGTTGTATGTTTGTAAACGCACCCACGACGCAGGACAAATACCAGAGGGGCAACGATTTAAAAAAAAAATAATTGTTTATTTCTAAATTAAAATATGTACATAATTAAAATTTGAACTAAATACTTGTGGAGAATTTTAGGTGCCATCCTATTGCGAAGAAATTTGAATAAAGATGTTTAATTGCAGTATCAGAATACGAGCCGGCGGTGAATGAGGTAGAGGTGCCGGTCCTCAACCGAGACCTTTGCAACCAGTGGCTGGAGCATCGCGACCTGAACGTTACCGAGGGCATGATCTGTGCTGGCTACCCCGAGGGAGGCAAGGACGCTTGTCAGGTGTGTTTCAATATTAAAAACTATTGATATTTTTTTATTAGGCAGTTCGCGCTATGGTTGGATTACCAGCTGCTGCGCAACGACTCGCGAGTTCGATTCCCGCACGGAAACATTATTTGTCTGATCCATAGGTTGTTGGTCTGGGTCTAGGTAGGACCGGTATGTGAAATTCTAGTGTGGGGTTATAATTAATGCAGTGTCTGAGCGACCGCATCGCGGATCCGAATTGTATAAGAAGTTTTTTTTTTTGTAAGATCCCGAATTTTTCATCGTCAATCTGCGATCTTTGTTTTAAACGTCTTTGCTGTATTTAATACTTTTTTTAAGTTTTCACGGAGTTCGTATTAATTAACTTCTTCATACTTTATTAAATTCAATCCAGTGACTGGTAACTAACCATCTTTCGCAAACTTTGTTTTAACGCTTATTGTAATACCTGTAAAAGTGAGCTCTTGATAACTTATTGATGATTATGTTAAACGTAAATTGATAGCTTTATATCAGTTTCTCCATAGCAAAATTTACGAGGTAAGCGGTAAACAAACCATTGTAATCACATTTTCATGGTGGTTAATAAAATAATATACTACCAAAAACAGCGTTACCTAATGGGCATTTTAAAGTGATGTACGAATTAATACGTAATGTTTGTAGGTTTTACATTTTGCTATTAATACAGGACTGCCCAAAAAAAGGAGTGTTATTTACTTAGATAATTGCATAATACTATTTTAGGTGATGTACTTACAATGTAAAAATTACACTTAATACATTGGCGAAAGACCTGTGACACATTTATAGGACAAAATGTTTTACTACTAGAGAAAAAATAAAGTAAAAGAAAAATAACTTCACATTTTTTTGCTCGAGCAATTTGTCTCGAAAGTTAACGAAAAGCTCTTGACACACTAATAAAGTCCTCAAGAAAACATCGTGAAGTAATAAAACTAAAAAAATTCTAATACGGCTCCCAAGCAAATATTTGTTCAGCGAATAGGTAAATCCAATAAGTGAGTAGGTTGGTAGCTGATGACAATAAACATCTCTTCGCTAACAACCGCCCAATAAGGAGGCTCGTATTTACTCCACTCGTCCGCCCGAATTCATTGGAGTTCCTTTATGAACGGCTACACTTTAATGGTTCAGTGAAGCGTGATAATATCCCGGTCGACATTTTATGTACTTTTATAATGTTGTTCCCCGATGTTAAACCTCCGTGGCTAGCTTATGAGATATTCCGGTAGTTTTCTTACGAATATTTTATCTAAGAATTCATAACAGTTTACGAACTTCGGGGAAGGTAACAAAGACTGACCTACTTCGAGTGTCGCGGGAAGAATATGTCTATAATATGCAGTTCTTAATGATTGT
Organism: Spodoptera exigua; assembly: GCA_902829305.4. NCBI lineage: Eukaryota > Metazoa > Arthropoda > Insecta > Lepidoptera > Noctuidae > Spodoptera > Spodoptera exigua. The sequence goes on from LR824603.2 coordinate 16,759,524, forward strand.
ACTTGATAACGTTCAGATTATATAATATGGTATAGTGTGTTAATAATTAAATTCCAAAGTCATTAATCTTTTGCAGCTTAGATATTTATAATTAAACAGCTTTTTCCTCTAACAACGTGATAAGATTCCGAGAAACAAATAAAAATAGAAGTTCACTGGAATTGCTCGCTAGCTGTAGTTAAGTGCCGACGGAGAAAAATCTTATAAAACTGTGATGAAATGCTGAATTTCTTTCTTTCTTTGAGACAAGCGTTGTTTCCTGCTGTAATCTATAATATAAAAATGAATCGCAAAATGCGTTGGTAAGCGCATAACTCAACAACGCCTAGACCAATTTTGCTAATTCTTTTTTTGTTGTGTTTGTTATTGTCAGGAGAAGGTTCTTATCAAAGAAAATATTAGAAAAGTAGAGGGGAAAATTGGGAAAAAGTTTCGTTGTTAGCGAGATAGGTTGGACCCGTGCGAAGCGGGGGTGGGCGGCTAGTATTTAAATAAATTTCATTATATGTACTTATAGATACATTTTATGCATTTAATGTAAATCGTGGAAATTCAAGACATAACAGTGAGACAATTATTTCGCGAACAATAATTTCGTGGATATTTTTAGCAAAAAACCTATTTAATTGTACGCAACCAAACTGTGGATGACCAAGGCCATTATTAAACACATTAAAGCGAGATCAAAATGAAATTGAAACGAGTCAGCAGTTTTGGTCGGGTGACAATGAATGAGGGGTGAGGGCCGACGGGACGTGTGGACTAAGCCTAAGCCTTGCTGACGTGGCGACCTGTGGGACTAACAGGATCGTTTACTAACATGTTTATTCCACATTATATATAAAGTGGATCGAGATTCAGTGGATACAATGTACTCTTCAATGTTGTGACATTAATTTCATTAAAATTATATTTTATTATTAGGTGTTTAAGGTACTTAGAAGATTACCTAATATTACCATAATAGATAAAACAGAGTCATTTACAATAACGCCCACGTTTCGTCAACTTTGTATCAAATCAGGCCTTCTTTTTCCTTACATACTCGTGCCAAAAATCAAGTAATTCATAATGTTTACAAAGAAAAACTCAAACGTAATAAAATTGACTAAAAATACGAAGTGTACGCAGTTACCTGCCGAGTTTATTTTCGTGAAAACAAGTCAATTCCTATGATGTTATCCGTTTATTTCTTGTGACATCAAAACACTTTTTTCGTTATTACATTCCCTGCAAAATGCGATCATTTATATTCGTATAATGTAGCAGCGTAGGTGTTCTTTCAAGTTTGAAAGTTGAAACAATTTTAATAACATTACAATTTTGTGATACTGGGTACAGGAATAGATCAGTTAACTTTTACTTTGTCACTTCAATAAAGTGATTATAATTTGTGTTTCCCTTTATTTTCAGGGTGACTCGGGAGGTCCGCTTCTATGCAAGGACCCGGACGACGCGTCGCGCTGGTACGTCGGCGGCATCGTGTCGTGGGGCATCAAGTGTGCCCATCCGCGACTGCCCGGAGTGTACGCGTACGTGCCCAAGTTCATTCCCTGGATACACCAGCAAATGAGGCAGTACAATGACGACAACGCCAAATCAGAAGACATATAAACGGCGAATTATTAAGAGGCATCACTTTAGAATATATAAATCTAGATATTTGACAATAATATGTTTGTCCAACAAAGGAAATATTCCTATTTATACCTGTATTTTGAACATTTTAGGTATTTTTTATCAACGTTGAAATTAGCGTACATTTTATTTAGGCTTAGGTTGACTGTAGATAGTTATTATTGAAAATCAAAAACTGTTGCGTACTTTACATTATACAATTTATTATTCTTAAGTGGTGTCGATATGATCTTGACTTGAAATACCTGCACGTAAGGCAGGAAACTATGACTATGACAATAATTATCGAATAATGACAATAAATTAATTAACGATGACAATAATAAAATATATACAATCGTAAAATGTAGTAGGTAAGTCAATTTTTCAAGAGAATCTAAATATATACTATACAATGGATATATACAAAGAAATTCTGAATCATATATGTATAAGAAGTCTTGGGGAGTTGACTTATATATTTATTGATTTTGACAAAGACATATGGCTAAATATTTTCACATATCACTCGTATATCGCGTGATGTAAATTATTTGAAGCTGTGATAGTAAATGATTTATTATGAAGCGAACAAGTCGATATTGTATTCAAGTTTACCCGTGACTTGAAGTGGACTTGACACAGTGACTGGGCACGCTGTCGCGTCCCTCGATACTTTTTCTCGGGGTAGTCAGTCATCGGTGACGTAGGTCTAACTAATATTTTACATATTTATGAAAACTGTTTTGATTCACGTGGATTTTATATGTAAGCTGCTTTTATAAGTAATGTAGTGTTCTCAAAGCTTTAGCAGACTTTTAGATTGTTTTTAATATTATACTAACATACTTTGTTTTTCGTTTTTAATTCTATTCTGTGTTAGTGTAGAGTGAAGGAAAACCTCATTTGTCATTCGGGACCAGAATTTCAATGAAATTGCTGTAGTGGAGTTAATATCTTTGCAATTATTCAATGCCACGAGTGACAAATTAGGAGATCCATAGTATTTAAGTGTATGTTTGTTTGATGTTTGATGTTAGTAGTTTAGGGGAAAGTGCTTTTATAGAATAAAATTAAATCCCATTCACATGGATGCAGGTTAAAAAAATATAGATTAAAAAATATAGACATTGATCGTTTATTAAAAAAAAATAGATGTTAATCTACGGCGTTCTAAAGTTCTTCCTATTGACAATAAAATATGAATGTTGAGTTTAGGAAAATACGATGAAATCGTAACAAAAAATAAATTTAATAGATAATGAATTACCAAGACAATATCTAAAGTAAATATATAGCATTGAATAGCACTATACTTGCGTCAATGGCGCGAGTCGCTGAGAGGGTCCGGCATGTACCTATTTGGACTAGGACCCAGGAATACAATCCAACCTTATAATATGACGACAATAATAATTTTTGACAATATATTTACTAACAGACGTAGTTTAAGCTTTGTTAATATACAATTTAGATACTTCTGTTTCAATATGTTTTTCTAAATGTAAGTAGGTGTCATTTTTAAATACCTTGACAATAATGGAAATTGTAATTATATTAGACACATAGCTTTAATAGATCCTAAGACATAGAATTAGATATGGTAGCTGTAGGTGTGGTAAACATTTTCTAAACTTAGGACAAAATATACTTAGTTCCTTTTATATGGGTAAACTTTTCATTTTTCGTATAGTATCTAAATGTTCTGCGATCCAGTATGTGGTCTCTGGAGAGACGTGGTTATAGCACAAAGCTATGCTCAAAGTAACATAGGTATATTTATATATAAGTATAGAATGAATGTTAATGTTTTAGCGATGTGAACTTGAACGGTAGCAAGCGTACAATGTGGGCTTACATAGGGGCGGAGAGATTATTTAAATAGTTTAAATATACATAGGGATATCAGTATTTACATGGATACTTAGGTGTTGCGGTGTAGGTAGCTGTACTCTGTGCATTCTAGTCATATCATGTTCACATACTAGACTCACGTTTCGGCCTAAAGATACATGTCACGTGGTGTCAGTCAATTGTCTCACGGAGTTCACGTTCACATCGCACTAATGATATAATTCTACATTTACATGGAAGTATGGTTGTTGACTACTTATGAGTCTCCTTCTCAACTCGAGCTTTCTCTAGTGTAATATAAATATATATATATATATGTAATTATATAATATTAATACTATATCAGAGTTTAAATTATCAATTTTGTTAGTATCGCGATAAAAGGAATTAGGTTCGAATATAATTTGATAAATGAATATAAATGTCGATGATTTTATCAAAATTCTTTTCTACGTAGTGACTGAATTAAAGTACCGAATGTGAAAACATGAGAACAGAATAAAGAGATCGGAGAGAATGAACCAGATGGTCTATTGTTTAAATAGTAAAGTGGTACTTTTAATTTGTTCTCGTTTTTTCATAAGCTCTAGATGTACCTTCTAGCTAGTAAGTTAGGTTAAGTGGAATAGAATAACTTAGTATGTTAGGGGCATGCTTTAGTGTTCTGTGACATCTTATGATACTTGTGATCTCTGCATTACGGACTCTGCATTATAGGTAATACTCCATACATTCGCTAAGTTTATTTCCCAGATACTCGCCCATTTTTATTGCAATTGTAATTAACTACTTATTATTTTAATTTATTGCGCAATCATTGTCTTCTATTTAATTATATTATTACACTTTTACTATGGTTGAGTGGGGTTGGATGGCAATACAGGAACAAACGTAAAGATTGACCAGAGATCACGTATATAAAAATACCATTGTTTCATATCCACGTATCTGTTCTGAATTTGTTTTAGATACTCCGTCACACAAAAAAATACCTGCCATAGACTTGAATACACTCAGTATAAAAAGATAATAAAATACTTGTTTGGAGTGGTGTTGTATATATTAATTTAAAGAGGCGAGCACGATTCACTTGTTTTGGTCTATCCAGTCACTTCCGTAGTAGCGAAGCTTAATTTATAGAGATGTGTCTCAAACGAAATAAGTTCGTTAATGAATTATAAATAAACATAAAAATGCATTGGTATTTGGCTTTATATAGAACATGTGTGGAAAATGCATGTTCAGCTCTTAATGTTTATATGAACGTAGTTTTACATGTATCGCGTATATTGTATACTGTTGTAGAATATAATTGCTGTTGGAAAATAAATTCTATGGTAGACTATATTGTGTCGTGTTCAAAGCATATCTTTTCCGAGTCAGCAGGTTTGACTCCAACCCATAGTTATAGGTAATAAATTATTAGATACATACGTATTTGTAAAGAAATAGTGACTATCGTAATTAGCGACAATAAATATTTTGATAATGAACAAACATTATATATAATTCTAAATTTCTACTGGTGGTTACATAGTGGTTAAGTTTTCAAAGAAATAATAACAGAATTGTTTACAACTGTACGATAGGTGTAAGGAATGGGCGAATACATTGAAGACCTAACCACTAAATATCCTTGAACAACTTTACATCAAGCTTGGAACTCTGTTACGTTGCTTTAGTGGGTTTTGTTGATCGACAATATAGTAAGTTGTATCTCCTAAACGATATCATCGAAGCCGCGTACTTCAGGCTAACATAACGGTTGTGTATTAAATGTTTAGTGGTGTACCCGTCACTAGAATGACGTCACTGTTTAGTGCTCGCATCGGTGTCCACTGGCCCCTATTAAATGTTGATCGTTGTAGAAAAAATATTTATTAGGTAATAATGAGTGTTTCTTTACTTCTACTTAATGAACACTAGCTCTCAATGGTTAAAAGTATCCACTGAACTGGGTACAATGTCGGTGATATAAGGCGAAGTATATAAGATACGTCTTGAAATATTTATATTTATTTGTAGTTTCACTTTCATACTCTATCTGAGCTGGTCCTCAATCGTTACTTTTAGTATAAGTATGGAATGTCAGCTAATATCGTCGACATTGTGCTAGTATCATTTTATTTGGATCTCATTTCGACTCTGTTGAAATCTTTAGATATTTTTATACCTATGTAAGATGTACGAATGTTTAGATATTGTCAATTTCTTGCCAACGACTATTGTATGCGCATAGTATCAATTAATATCAATTACATGCCTACACTATATACTCAATGTTGATTTGTTGTATTGGATCGATTTTGACAATAAATTTTAATATGAGTTAACGAAATGAGCAAAGTTTAAAGTTTGTTAAAAATTGGCATTAAGTATAGTTTTTTTTTAATTTTTACATAGCCGAAAGAAATTCTTTGCGTTTCAAAAAATATATTAATTTTAATTATATGAAAAGACAATAAAAGTGATGTGACAATATTTCGACGGAACATTCCGTAGATAGCCTTGTTTGTTGATTTATTGAACTTTTTGTATTTTTCCAAACATCTAGACTAATGAATTAACCCTTCGTAGTTTAGATATTTGTCATTAAGAAGGAAAATGGATTGTAGTAATATTGGGACAGGTAAAAGATACTAATTATATTTTCTAAGTACCTATATTTTTTATTTAAATAGAAAAGAAAGTGAACAAAGAGACTTACACCCGGTTTCCGAAAGGCCGATCAATGTTAAAATCAACTTAATCTCTTGTCAAGTCATCTGATTGGTTGACTGAATTATCAACAACCAATCAGATGACTTGACAAGAGATTTAACAGGAGATTAGATAATTTTAGCGTTGACAAGCTTTTCAGAAACCGGGTGATAGAAAAAGAAACCACTACTTATAGCAATTTTTGAAATATCAATATGTATCTTAAGAAACCATGAATGTTTGAGGTCTCAATATTACCAAAATCTAAAAAAAAATATAATTATGTAGAAACGTAATAGATACGCACAAGTTACTCTGTACTATATATAAAGCCACTATTTTAGAACATTTCCGTTTATATACACGCCATGCTGATACATACGCGTTAATATATCGATGTTTATGTAATTATGTGTGCTGACGGTGTTGCTTTCCTGTTTTTATACGGTCTTATGTGCTTCATATAATTGGTGTTATCATTAATGTACTGTAGGTTTGCAGATTTGTCTAAATTTTATGTAAAAATTTCAGTGAAAACAGACTTTTGTGCTTGTTAGATGTGATTCCTATGTATTTTACTTCAAATTATAAAAGTGTTTTAAATTGTTTTTATATATTTATTTAAGTAACGTACATATTAGTGTCTGATTTAAGAAACTTTGCATTAAATTAACATTTCAAAATGAATATTTTGTCAGCTGATTGATCTATCGCACAAATTCTATAAAAATGTATTTACATTGTAAGCAGAAATTATTATTTACACCTCGTACACAAATGTTTAGTGCTGTTAGTTTTTGTCTTTGTGTAGCTTTACTTTGTTCCTCAAGCTTGGATTAAATAATATAATAAAATTATGTAGTTTTGTTTCTCTACACCTTCTAATGATGCACTGTAGGTATCTACATGAAACTAAATAATGAAACTACAAATTATTGAATTAATATTTTACTAATGGATACAATATAGTTACATTAATCAACAATAGGTATAAATAACTAGATTAGTCACTACCCACTTAGACGTGGTACATTTCCTTTACATATTCAGGTGATAAGACATGATCGGAACAATCGACGCGACCATCACTCGACCCTTCTACATAAATATATAAAACCACGCGGTTAGCTTATTAATGAATGTTTTATTTTTATATAAATTCGAAAATCAATGAATTCATGAGTCAAATGTGTTTAGGACCTCTAGTCATTCCATTTGCGATCGTAGCGCCATCTAGAGTTGAGAAAACCGGTGTTTCTTGATTCATACAAAAGGGCGTTTAAGAACTAAAATTTAGTGTGCAATAAATAGACATTCCATGCACTACTCCATTATTATAGTTGAGACATTTGTTTTTTTAAGTAAATTTCGGAATACCTATTATCTATAGAGATTCGTATGACTTAATGAATTTGCACTTTAATAATACCCAGTCTAAATAAAATAAGAGTTAGTAACTAATTAGATGCAATTTCATAAATACTGTTACTATAGATAATATATGATAGAAGTAAATAATTTTATTAATTAAGGACCGTTTTGCAGCTGCACCAATGAATGGCTACTTATCAACTTACATTGTAATTAATTGAACATTTTCCAATAATTGATTGACTTATAAATTGACACTTAAGATTTTTTATAACTAGACATTGATACTTGTAGATATAGAGCACAGAATGTTTTCAGGTAAGAGAACCATATGGAAAACCGTATTACAAGTACTACATATATATTTATGGAACAATAGTTTATTGAATGTTTCATTTTTTGTTAGTAGTGACAATATGTATGGCATCATTCTAGACTGAATTCCATTTTCAAATTTACAAAATAATAGCCCGGTACAATCTTAAAGTTACGATATTTTTTACTTTTTATTAGTGAGTGGGTCAACAAAACGGTCCTAATTTTAAGCATGGGACTAAAGTAAGGTGTGCTCACACAACATCCAAGTTCAGTCTTGAGTATATCTTCTAAATTGACTAATCGATTTATCTGTCAGTAATTACAATACAAGGAGGTTACAAGAAAAGTAATAAGTTCAGCATACGCTAAATATGAGACGATGGTACGCATCCATGCTTGGTAAAAGTTATTTATTAAAAAGTTGACTAAGTATCTACTACGTCGGAGAATTTTAACTTTTAAATTAAATTAAAACGTATTTAACAAATAATATAAGTTACAATCCCAATAGAGGAGTATTATGACATATCACGTAATCTACTAAAGATTTTTAACAAAAATGCGTGCGCGATACCACGTGGTACGTATGTGGTATCATTATTAAACATTCGAATACCAAACAATTCTGCTACTTCAGGTAATGTCCGACATTAAATTGTTTATATTCACAAAACTAATGAGTGAACCATGATCTAATTACAATAATGAAGAAATAAAATCTATAACGACGTGCAAACTCTGGAGTCATATTAAAATGTAATACTGTTTACATACGTACAAAATTGGTCCATATCTGTCACACACCTTGTTAACTAAGACGTTTACTATTTAAAGTTAGCTATTACAAACGTGAGCTCATTTTTTAGACCTTTTCAATATCTTCTAAAACAAAATTTGCAAAATCGTTGCCAATTTGAAGTAATAATTATGAAAGTAAACATAAGAAGAGCATGTGAAAGATATAGTCCTAATTCAACCCGAGTCCTACCGTAATTACAATCGACGTAAGTACAAATTGACAGTACACAAGGCTTTATACAAACAACTATACAATATACAACTGAAACAATTAAATTCTTTAGCCGAACACCTACTTCAACAATTACTTCATAAGTACTCTAAATAAATGTGTTGAACAATTTTAGTCTTCTTAAAGAAATGGTCTGGCAGTTGTCTATGTACTATTCCCACCTACTCTACACGCCTACTAAGATTGTTTGGACATATTTACTCGATACAAGACGAGTAGCTTATCGAATATCGATACCGCGACATTAGTATAAAGAGCTGGATACACGTAGCTCCTCGAAATATCAGTCTAGTCAGTACTCATTATTGTCGACTAACGAAGACTAGTCGATATCAAAGGCGTGCTCTTGTACTCTGGGACGACTCAAGTGTTCTACTAGAAGTACAAGGGCGTATCTTGTATACAATAAGCTATCTCATTAACCATTCAATAAGATTGAGTTTCGCGTTACAATAAAATATTTTAAAAACTGATCCAGACGATTTCTTACCAAAATTAATATAATAATCATAATCATATAGTACAGTCTAATTCATTTATAAAATGATGTAACTAGTTCAGTTAAAAATAAAATATGTATAAATCTAATACACAGTAACTATACTAAATAGAGCCTCAAGGCAGATAAGTTTTACAGATAAAATATAAACTTTATATCAACAAATTATATATAGTAGTGATTCATTAGTGGCTGTGTAAGTTGCTGTTCTACATGAAGATGCAAACAATATGTCAGCTGCAGCAGCAGTAAGATGATTCTTCTTAAGGAAGTTTCACTTCAGCAATTAAAGGAAAACATTAAAATAAAGTTATTTAGAATTTGTACACTCAAACAGCCACTAAACAACACCCTGTATAAGAAAATCTATGATTCCGATAACATATCAGTGGCGACGATATAATTCATTTACTTAAATTTAATGATATGAAGCAAGCGCAAAGTTTACCAATTTTAAACAATTTAAAATATTTCATAATTATATATATTGCATATAATAAATATTTCTAATATAATAATACCTATACACGCTTTACATGGGGCATGTACTTAGATCGATAGATGAATGCCCAGTCAAGATTTAGAAGAAGAAAATCAAGTGAGTGGACATTAGTTTTGAACACATAGTACTTCAAATATTCATATATCGACTAAGTACAGTCCATGCCTACCTTCGATACTTTTCAGTCGATAAATAGCCTCTTTCGAGAGTATATCACGTACACGATGTCTACCACTAACAATATGAACGATCAAACATTAAAAATCTTTGGTGTGTTGGGTACTATAGCTTACTAAAATGAGTATTTAGTCGATTTACCGAATTACAACTTTTTTATTTCAAATTTATAACGATTTATCGCTATATTTTTCGGTTTATTTATATCTCAGCACATTTTCTTACCGTCTTTGCCTTTGAGTTCTCGTAGACATTAATCTTTAATATTATGAAATTATTCGAGTGTTCTTTTTTAAAACTAAAGTTTTTTTATTTTAAAAATTTATAATAAGTTCATAAAAAATGCAATTTTATGCATATTTTTGTAATCGAGCATCGCCAATTGTTAAGCAAATATAATTTTTAGGAAATTTTATAAATTGGACTTATGAGAATTCGTTTGATGAGAATATAATTCATCACATCCATAATAGCGCATTTTTGGCAGAAAACAATCCAATCATTTGATATAAATGAAAATTTTTGTTTTAAATTGAGACTTATTTTTCGTCGAGTTTATTTGGTGATACAGACACCTCCTTTTCGTTACATTACAGAGTAACTAGTACATACTATAAATGAGGTTGTATGTAAATATTCAACGTAATTGGCAAGTATTAATTATACATAGTTATTTGTCGATCGTCATTAAGTTAGATATACACTATTAGAATGTGTTTTATATCAGTTTTAAGGTACTTTGGATCGGAATGGATAACCTTAAATTAAGAGATTGGGCCTACATAGTTCAGTATGTTATTGAGAAGGTGTTTGTGGAAGAATTTTATTGTATTTTCTTTTGAAACTATGATATAAAATATTATTATACTATAAGAAATGTAAATAAATCTATGTGACATAAAAACCATTTCTATGAAGTTTTAAACATTGTTTTCTGGAGAAAAAATGTGATGTTAAAGACATCAGCACTAAATAGAAGATTCTAGAAAGTATGTACAGGGAAGACGAGGGTATCTTGCAAATTTCACCCTAATAACGATAGAAGTAAGATTCAAAAATAGATTTGTAAGAGACAACAGTGCTACATTTATAATTTAGTCTTTCAACATTCGCTGTTTGGGTTCTAAATGTTTAGGCCTTTAACTAAAATACTTTCAGATTTATCCATTAAATAAACCGTAATTAGAAATTACTATTATTATATTGTATGTGGCAACTCTATTTTTTCGTTTCGGACTCTGTTGTTGACATAGACATTTTCTATATTACAAATATGGGAAGTTAATATCCTAAAAATACTTTGTGTGTTTTGCATAAGTCATTCACAATATCTTGAACTCATAAAACAAAATGCTAAATAACGTAGATTCTTGAGTAAGACCAAACAGTTTTGTTATGGACACTAATGGATCATTTACTTGAAACATCACACGTACACCTGTTACATTCATTCATTTAAGATACATAACTCTTGACCATTCACATATTACCCTACTTTGTATAAATCAATGTTATCCATTATTGTGCCCATAACTTTACAAAATAACAAACAAACACCGACCTTGTTGTTATTAAAATAAGGTTCTAATTGGACTGTTGTATGGACGCTAGGAAGGCGGGGTCGACAGACGCTACCTTCGCCGTCAGGAACGCATGCATGCAAAACAATAAGCTCTGTAGGATCTGGCATTCTAGTTCCTGGAACAAAAATATAGGCAGCTTAACAATAGCTACTACGTACATAAGCCATAACAGTGACATTTTCGACTTTATTACAATACAATAGAGTCAAAAACAAGAAAAATATGTACATTGGAGTAATTTAACCTGCTATGAGCAAGTCGATAATTACCTTTGTTTCAATAACTTTGGTCTCAGAGTCCTGGAAGTGTAGTTTTAATTTTGATTTCCCATCATCACTGGAACCTCGGAGTTGAGAAAACCTGAAGATTATAAAGTACTATTTTAAATCTAAGGGAAGACTCGTTAGGCTCACAAATTACGTTACTAGCTTAAAACTTTAAAATGTTTTTTTAAATCTTCATTATTATTATTAAAGTCAAAATAAAGTCAAAGTCAAAATTATTTATTTCAATTAGACCCATACAGGCACTTTTGAACGTCAACACAACTTTAAAGATACAAAGTGTCAGTCTGTCGGTCAGTCCTTTTAGTGAAGCTATTCGCTCGTTCCAAAGTGTGAAGTATTTAGATTTGAGCCAGTATTTTGCAATATTATATTCGTTAATACAAATATTATAATACGTATACCCACCGGTATGCCCAAACAGGCTTGGCTCCAGGCGTGCCCTCACTTAGCGAGAACCCAGCCGCCCAGTCTAACGTCAGTCCCGCCGCACGGCCCATGTGGACTACCGTAAACGTTTTCTTCTGTAACAACACATAAGTACACGTTTTTATTTTTTATAGATTATGATGTTGCAAAATAGACATATAGCTTACGTAATGGAGTTATGTTTTATGCATGGATAAACAGAACCAAGAAATGAAGTACGAAAGAGATAAATTAGTTAGCGACACTGGTTTTCCTTTGAAAGAGTGTAAGGGGCACTTCTACTTAATTTTCTGTTAAGTGGATCTGTCGTTGAAACAAAAGAAATTTTCTGTTTTCAATAATACTTTTTGATGAGTATATTTTTTTTTCAATGTCATTTGACATTTGTAGCTTACGTCAATGGAGTACCATAATATGTGGAGGTTACGATATAAGAATATTTAATTGATTATTTTTATTTGGATTATAGTATCTGAACAAATAAGAATGTATGGAGACGGCAAACATTTTTGTACAATTCCGCAAACTCCCGCATGTGCGGACGTGCCGCCGACTGCTAACTTTTTCGAGAGGCAGGTTAGACTAATCATATTTCTACAACTTTCTACAACAATAGTATCTATTACTACTCTCAGCTCCATTTGATCGTAGTGTGATATTTTATAGCCTATAGCACTTAGGAACATTGTAGCTATCTATCAGTCAAAGAATTTTGGCAATCCGACCAGCACGAGCGGTTCTAAAGATTAACTACCCTACATACAAACTTTTAAATTTTACCTCTTTATAATATTAGTATAGATTAAAAGGACTAAAAAAGGGCAACGTTTAAAAAAACAATGAATGAACTTGTACGGTTCTCACAGATTGTTATTACTGTTTTACATTGTCTGGACTTGTCACGAAAACAGACTGACCTCTGAGTTTGTCTCGTTATTTCTTCTCAGAGTAGTCAGATAGGAAATGCCGGCTTCGTCTAGTCTTACATTAAATAAGTTTGACGTGTAAGAGTGCCGCTTTATGTCCTACATGCAAAAATAAATTATTGTTTCGTTCGGTGTGTGAAGTTACTATGATAGTTCGCTATTTAAAGTTAAACTTTGTGTGGTGTCCCAGCTATGCGTGTTGCGCGGACTGCTGGGTCCGTGCGCGTGGCACCAGGGCTCGAAGTTGTTCATCCGCAGCCTGAGGCGGCTGCGGACGGAGCGCGCGCGTCACGCGGGCTGCGTGTGGCACCCCTACAGCCCCGTCAGGTACTACTGGGACTGCATGCAACTCTTCTTCGTCTTCGCCGCCTTCCTCTACATGCCCTTGCAAGTCTTCATGAAATGTAATTATTTTTACTTCATAGTTTTACTCAATTATTTCGCAAATAAAATACCATAATATTTCTTGCCGTCGTGAATGTGAAATGTTTTTATTTATTAGTTAATTATTACTTTCAGGTCCGAATTATTACGACCCGTTCATTTTATTCACTGACGCGCTGGCATTCCTGAACGTTTGCTCTCTGTTCGTGACCGGCTATCTCGAACACGAACACAAAATCATCATTCTAGATCTAAAACTGATAGCGATACACTACCTGAAGAGCAACTTCATACCAGACTTCATCGGGTGTTTACCTTTACAGCTGATCGAACCATTTGGCGGGTGCGAGTACCCGACTCACACAGTCATGTTCATATTTAAACTTCTAAGATGTATTTCACTGATCGCGCAATGGAAAAACGTCATGGGCCAATTCCAACTATCGTACATCACCTACGTAGGGTTGAAGATAATTATTATGATGATAATGTTCTTCCATTGGTTGACTTACATCCATTATCAAGTGCCAATATTGTGCCATCATCTGTACGAAAAGAATGGCGCTTTCATATCGTGGCTGAAGCGTTTTCACATAATGAGACGAGAGAGTGAGGGCTCTTTATTTCAGAAATACAGCACGAACTTTTATTTGGTATGCGGACTGTGTATCGGCGCAGGGTACTACACTCCGCTGGACACACATTTTGTCCCCGAGTTAATGCTGTCCGCGGGAATGAGCCTGCTGGGCCTACTGTTCCTCACATACGTCTTCTCCGCCCTCCTTCGGCTAGCGATATATCATCATTTCGAAACTTACTGCTTCAGTGGCAAGTCTAGAGAGCTAGAAGAGTACATGGTACTAATGCGTTTGCCAAAGTATTTGAAGAGAAAGATCAGATTATTCATCAACTACAAGTTCAACGAGCACTTCTTCCACGAGGAGGCGATCAAGAACACGATCAACGAGCAGATCCGGCAGGACATCAACATGCACTGCTGCCAGCGGCTTGTCAAGAATGTACCAATGTTCCAGGACATGCCGGTTGCACTTATCAACTCCATTATATTCAGTTTGAAGCAAGTCTTGTACATGCCTGGCCAGGTAATTCTCTTGCCAACGATTAGTCGTAGGTTAACTAGTTGAATAAACCAAGTCATTGTATTATTTGCAGACCGTGGTAGAGTTTAACAAACCAGGCAAATGCATACATTTGATTTCTTCCGGAACGGTGGCAGTCATGGATGCCACGGGAAGAGAGGTTAGAAACACAAGTTTTGCGTGCACATAAATATTATTCAGCATGACTAATGGTCTGGTTATGTAGGTGGCGCATCTACGAGACGGTGCGTTCTTTGGCGAGAATGCTTTGTTAACGCCTGGAGTGTTACGCACTTCTACCATCATCGCGCTCGAGATTACAGAGATTTATACGTAAGTTTATGAATAGAATGTTATCGTTCGAGTTCGGAGGATAGCGTAACTGTTTAGTGAGCACATGTGTCCGTCGTGTGTGGCAGACTGGACAGTGCGTCGTTCCAGCGCTGCCTGCAGCCCTACCCGCACCTGAAGCGGCGCGTGGAGGCCGACCACCGCCGGCCGCGGGGCCCGCGCCGCGCCATCTACTACTCCACTAACGCATGATACATTATGCACACATTTTGTTGTTGGTAACTTCGCACAATACTTAACTATTTATTATCCCTCTTTATGTCCAAGCTGAATAGAGCCTAAAGGACATAAGGCACCTTTGAACAACAAACAATATATACCTATTTATATAATGTTGTAACGACAAGCGACCAGATGGGTCACAAGATGTAGGGCGCTAGCCTTTTGGGTGTTACAGATGATTTGCGAGTTGGGAAATTGGGGATTAGAGAATTGAGCTGGGCAGAGGGGGGAGGCAGATTGGGCCACTGGCATAACCTAACACACACCGCAGGTTCAAGGACTCGATCCGTTCGTTGAAATATCGTATGTCTCCACCTCATTTTTTTTCCAAAAAAAAAACAACCATAAAAGAACCGTATTATAAGGCTAAGAACTCACGGAGCGATTTTAAACCGTGCCCGCCGCGGTAGCGGAACTGCGGTTTTATTTCCAAACTCACGAGACCGGTTATTTGCGCGGTTACACAGCCGCCGCGGTTGCGATCATCGCCCGCAAACGTGGCGGGCGATGATCGCAAGATTGCAAGACGGGCGGTTAACGATCAGTTGAGGTCCAGACCGCCATGGACACACACCAGAAACGAGCCGTTGCGTTATATTTACTTCACAGAAGACCCGCCGGCCCCCGCGGTCGCTCGCCAACCGATCGCAAAGCGCGCGGGTGCCACCCGCCGAGGCTGCGGGTAACCGCGGCCCGCGCGATTCTACTAGTTGCCCGCCGGTACAGCGGGAGCCGCATACAACCGCGTACACCGCGGGCGTAAAACGCGTCGTGAAATGTGCTTTAATTTTTTATATAAATACTTGAATTCTACAGAAGCTGCGGGCCCGCAACCGCAGCGGACGCGGGCGAAAATCGCTCCGTGAGTTCTTAGCCTAAGAAAACAAAAATGTGCGAACTTACATCTACTACTCGTACAACAAAATCGAGTCGTTTTTGTCAGGAATTATTTTGTTCATTAGAGAGTGAATTGAACGAGGTTCTAGGAGGAAAATACCACAGATAAGACGAAGTCGATGTAAATCGTTAGGTCAAGTAATTTTATGTTAAGTAGCAAACGTAGTACAGTTTTTGTTGCAATAAGAAATACATACATATACTAAATAAGTAATTTGTTTTCTTTCAAAGTCAAAAATCATTTATCAATTAGGGCAAATTTTTTAATAGTCAGATAATCATTATCTGAGGAATAAAATTTGTTCCTGTCACTGTCCTATACAAACATTCTGACGCGACAGCATCATAATTATTCCCCAGGTAACTTTTATCTAACCATTGAAAAATCAGCCCTTAGACCCTTACACAGAATTTAAGGAATTTTGACTTTCTTTCTTCCTCTCTTTAGAAAATCGTATTCTATGAAAACTATGATTATATACATAAGTGTTAACTTTATCTCTTAATGATGAGCCACAGTTAATACGGTACCTATATAGTCTACTTGCTTGTCCAAAAAAAATAGAATAGTACTGACCCCGAGTCGTATAACAGAGTTGACGATGTTGGTGGTCCAGGCAGCCTCGACCCGCAGTAAGTCCTGTCGTGTCTCAGCACTGAAGTACCTCGGGCCGGGGGGCGCAGCCCCTGCAGGCCCGGGGGCGGAGCTCTGGACCAGGAAGCAGTGCTGGCGCCAATCCACAGTCTCACTCTCCTTCACCGTACGAAACATGGTCTGGTATACCTTCAGGCTCTCCGGACATTTGGCCAGCTCCGTACTCGACATCTATCGTACACATAAGGATATTAAAATGTTTATTCTTTATAACAATAACTTCATATTGTGAATGTCACGATCAAATACTTTAACTACCTTTCTGGGCAAGTTTTTTTTGTGATAGGTCAGCAAACAAGCACACTTATTATCTGATGGTAAGCAAGCAATCAGCGCCGCCCATGGACGCAACAGAGTGCGTTGTGGGCCTTTTGGGAATCAGGGATTTAGAGATTGGGGGAAGGAAAGGATTGGGGTAGGGAAAGAGTTGGGCCTCCGGTAACCTCACTTACACGGCGAAACACAATGCTGTGGTTTTCTGTGATGTATCACTCCGGTCGAGCTGACTCATTCGTGCCGAAGCATGGCTCTCCCACGCTTAAATGTGACACGATAAAATACTTCCTTAGGACTTGTTTGGGGAATAGGCTGCCAATTACTCACTGGTGGAACATCAAACAGCATGACGTCCGTCCCCTTGAGTACCAGGAACTTGGGTCGGTATGTCTGCCAGGGCTGCTGGGCCTGTACGACCCCCTCGTGTACCCAGCCCATGTACTCGATGCGCTCGCCCGGACCGAAGTGACGGTTGAACAACTTCATCTAAACAATCAAATATGGGGATTTTACATTTAGAAATCCAGATTTTAGAATATTGTGACGGAAAAGTGGTTCAACCTCTTTGACATCATGACGTCAATGGATGGTTGTCAAACGTTGCCTAGAGATTGTAAATTTCGTCGTGAATTGTCAACACGAGTTGGTGTAATCGGTAAGGCGTGTGGATTACACCACAGAGACCCCGAGTTCGAGTCCCGCCGTAAACATGTAGTTTTTTTAGTTGATAGAAGTTTTGTGGAACTTTCTGGAATTATTTGTGTGAAAGAAATGAAAAATTAAAGAGCGAGAAGGAGAATAAATAAAAATGAGTAACGAAATTATTGGAAGGTTCTGGAGTCATGACGATCAAAAAGAATAACGAAATTGAATGTTCCAGAACCTGAACCGGGGGTATATAAGCGGAACTGCGGCTCACCGCTGGCAGTTGAGTTCTAAGTCTAAAGCGATTCGGAAGAAAAGGAAGAAGTGAAAAAGAAGAAAAGTGAGTGAAATAGTGAAGTGCAGTGAAATAGTGAAGTGCAGTCAGTTAAGTGAGTTAAGTCAGCGTGAACGGCAAAGTTGTGTCAGTCGGCCGGACTCTGCTGAAGAGGAACGCCGATAACTTAACTCCGTGGACGCTGTAACTTAAGTGCAATAGAAAGTCTGAAATCTGGTATTAGTGTTTCATTTCATCCAATCCCGTAACCCAAGCCCGCATAGTCAGGAACGTGACGTCAGGCACGTAACATTTGGTGTCAGAAGTGGGATTGGAGAAAAATGCCGCTAGTGCCGCAGGACGTAAGAGGAGTGAGTACCCGTGCAATGGCAGAAGCGCAGCGTGTGAGGGAAGAGAGCGCTGCAGCTCAAACCAGCGATGCAGAAGCCAAGCCTGTGCAGGTGGATCTACTGCTACAGCTGCAGCAAATGATGGTAGAGCAAGCGCGCCGCCAAGAAGAACAGCTACGGGAGCTGAAAGAAGATCAAGCTCGTCGCCAAGAGGAGCAAGCTCGTCGCCAAGAGGAGCATGCACGCTGTCAGGCGGAGCAGCTACGGGAGCTGAAAGAGGATCAAGCTCGCCGCCAAGAGGAGCAAGCGCGTCGCTTGGAAGACATGCATAAGGATTTCACGAAGGGACTGCAAAAGGCTGTCGAACGGGTACAAGAAGTGGAGGAAGGGTTAGGCAAGTTGGAACATCGCGTCAAGGCGATAGAGGAGAGAGTGGAAGAAGAGATCTCCAAAATCAAGCAGGAAGTGACAAGCCCAAGCCCTTTGAAGAGCCGAAGCCGTCTTGCAGCCGTTTTTGAAGCCCCAAATGCGGCTTCAAGTGCAACGAAAGGGCTTAAGATTCCCCATTACGACGGAACAACATCCTGGACCGCGTTCAAGCTACAGTTTGAGACACTTATGGAGGCTTATGGTTGGACTCAGAAGGAAGCACAGTCAGCCCTTACCCTGGCCCTCCGTGATCAAGCGCTCTCAGTGCTGGAAGCTATCGGCGCAAGTGGGGATCTCAGCTTTGGTGCCCTCCTCGACGCACTTGAGGCACGTTTTGGAGACAGCCACCTCGAGCACGTGTACAGAGCGCAATTAAAAGAGCGTACTCAGCGTGCTAATGAGGGCCTACAGCAATGGTCCGTGGAAATCGAGAAACTTGTGCGTCGAGCTTTCCGGTCGACTCCGTCAATGATTGAAGGCACGCTTCTCCAAGCGTTCATTGACGGTATTCGGGACCCCGAAGTACGAGCCGCTGTTCATCTGGGCCATCACAAGAACATGAAAGAAGCTCTGGCCCATGCATTGGAAGTGGAAGCCGTGCGTGGTAACTCCCGTACCTTACGTCTGCGGGAAATGACGACAACGGAGCAGGTACCTCCACGCCGTCGGAACTTCATGTGCTATGGATGTGGAGAGCGTGGGCACATACGGAGCGACTGCCCGAAGAAGATGAACCGCCAGGACGCGGCGGTCTCAACTTCTGACCAGCAGGGAAACTTAAATCCAGCCAGGGCTGCGGGGTGGGCGCTGGCTGGTAGTGGAACAACCCCAACAATCTACATCAAGCAAACCAACGATGGAAATACTCTGGTGATAGACGGTCAAGTAAATGGGAAAAACAGTCAGCTAACATTAGATACTGGAGCTTCAAGGACGGTGATAAATGTTCGGCTGCTCGAGCAAAACATCAGGAAACACCTTAAACCAATTGTTGGCCTACAAATGAAATCAGCTACCGGCCAGTGCATACCGATAAGTGGAAAACTGCATGTAACAATCAAAATTGGGGAACGTGTTTATCGACATGAGGTTATTGTGGCCAAAATTCTGGATGACTGCATCCTGGGACTTGACTTCCTGCAAGGGCACCAGTGTAACATCGACTTAAAATCTGGAGTTTTACTATGTGGAACTGAGGAAATTCCGATGAAGGGTGGAACCCTGGGAAAAGTTTGCTGTTTAAGAAGAACTGTTCTTGCACCAAAATCACAGACTCTCGTACCAATCGCATTACCTAGGAGGAAGGAAGGAAGTTTACCTCGAAGGTGCGCTGTGATTGATAAATCGGAACACGTAAACTCATGGCTACCGGCAAGAACTGTCGTGGGGTCATCTGATGTCAACCGCATTCCGGTATTCAACTTCAGTGATTCAAAAATTACGATTGAAGAAGGAGAGCCTGTGGGCGTATTGGAAGAAGTGGCCTGGATAAGGAAATGCTCGGAGAATCTTGTGAAGAAGGACAGTACGGGAATTGACTTTGTAACGAAAATCTTAGACGAAAACAAAAGTCTGACAAAAGTGGAGACTATGAAAGCTAGAAATTTACTTCTTCGATTCTCTGATGTGTTTTCAAGAAGCGATGGTGATATTGGCCGAACTGGTTTGGTGAAGCATAAAATAAACACAGGTGATACAATGCCAATTCGTCAAAGGCCCAGACGCATACCATTCGCTCGTGAGAAAGAGGTTGAAGAAATGATTGACGATATGAGGAAAAATGACGTGATAGAGCCCTCTTCTAGCCCTTGGTGTTCACCTGTCGTGCTTGTCAAGAAGAAAGATGGTTCAACGAGGTTTTGCGTAGACTATCGACGATTGAATGATGTAACCAAGAAGGATAGCTACCCGTTACCAAGAATCGATGACACACTTGACACATTGAGTGGCATGAAATGGTTTTCAACGCTCGATCTGAAAAGCGGCTATTGGCAGGTGGATTTGGATCCCAAGGACAAGGAAAAGACCGCATTCTCAACTGGGAAGGGACTCTGGCAATTTAAGGTGATGCCATTTGGATTATGCAATGCACCGGCAACTTTTGAGCGTTTGATGGAACAGGTGCTGGCGGGACTGCTGGGCGAAACCTGCCTAGTTTACCTCGATGACATCATCATTGTTGGACGGGATTTTGACGATCATCTAAGGAAATTGGAAAAGGTACTCGGCAAGCTGCGTGGAGCAAATTTAAAGTTGAGTCCAAAGAAATGCTCTTTCTTCAAGCGCGAAGTGAATTATCTAGGACATGTTATTTCTGAGAGAGGAATTGAGACTGATTCAGCCAAGACTGCCGCTGTTAAGGAATGGCCAACACCTAAAGACAAAACGCAAGTTCGGGCATTTCTTGGATTGTGCTCGTATTATCGGCGGTTTGTGAAAGGATTCTCGGACATTGCCAAGCCATTGCATCGATTGACAGAGGATAAACGTGCCTTTGTTTGGGACGAGGATTGTGAGCAAGCCTTTCGAGAACTAAAAGAACGGCTTTGTAACACACCAATTCTCGGATATCCCAGCGCGAAAGGAATATTCGTAGTTGATACGGATGCCAGCAATATTGGAATAGGAGGTGTCCTTTCACAACGCGATGGTGAGCAGGAGAAGGTTATTGCTTACTTCAGCAAGTCACTATCCAAGCCAGAGAGGAATTATTGCGTGACCAGGAGGGAATTGCTGGCCGTAGTCAAAACCCTGCACCATTTCAAGAAGTATTTACTGGGACGGAAATTTTTGATCAGAACTGATCACGCTGCTTTGAAATGGCTGCTTCAGTTTAAGGATCCCGAAGGCTAAGTAGCCAGATGGCTGGAACAACTTCAGGAATTTGACTTTGAAATCGAACATCGCGGCGGAAGAATTCATGGCAACGCAGATGCATTATCGAGACGCCCATGCGTGGAAGATTGCAAACATTGTGCTAAGAAGGAAACTGCTTTTCTTAAGGTGATAAGGACTGATACTGTTGACGAGGCATGGGGAAATGATGCGATGAAATTAGAACAGGAAAGAGATGCAGATATTAAACCAATACTGGAGTGGCTACGAAGTGGTAACAAGCCAAGGTGGAGTGACGTCGCCCAATATAGCGCGGTAACGAAAGGTTTATGGGCACAGTGGAAAAGCCTTACGCTGCATAACGGACTTCTGTGCAGGAAATGGGAATCAACAAACGGCAAGGACGAGCATTTGCAATTGGTGGTGCCTCGTTCAAAAATAAGGGATGTATTAAAAGCGTTCCATGATGGATCTTCTGGAGGACATTTGGGAATTAGGAGGACTTTGGTGAAGATCAAGGAGAGGTTTTATTGGTTGCATTGCAAATATGACGTCGAAGATTGGTGCCGGAAATGCACTAGTTGTGCAGCTGTCAAGGGTCCACAAACAAGGAGCAGGGGGGCGATGAAAATCTACAATGTTGGTATGCCTTGGGAGAGAATAGCCTTAGACATCGCTGGACCATTTCCAATCACTGATTCGGGCAATCGCTACGTTTTAGTGGTTATGGATTATTTTACAAAATGGCCGGAGGTCTTTGCCATACCGAATCAAGAGGCAGTAACTGTAGCGACGAAGTTGGTAAACGAAGTATTCACCCGATTTGGAGTACCCTTGGAGATGCACAGTGATCAAGGACGGAACTTTGAATCCCAAGTTTTTCAGGAAACTTGTAAACTTTTGGGAATCCATAAGACTCGAACGACCCCTTATCATCCACAGTCAGATGGAATGGTCGAACGCTTCAACCAAACATTGGAGCGACACTTAGCAAAGGTGGTTGACAGCCATCAGAGAGATTGGGACACTTACATACCTCTCTTCTTGCTTGCCTATCGGACTGCTGTACATGAAAGTACCGCAAAGACGCCTGCATTTGCAAATTTTGGAAGGGAATTGAGATTACCGGCAGATCTTGTATCGGGCTGTCCACCTGGCGACTCTCGCGCCGAGTTTAGCGATTACATAAGCGAGTTAAGGGCAAAAATGTTGGACATTTATGAGCAGATCAGGGAGGCCGGTTTTCAAGCTAGTGATCGCGCAAAGACGCGCTATGATCGACGAGCCAATTCTGTTGGGTTTGAAGAGGGGTCATTGGTCTGGCTTCATAATCCAGTCAGAAGGAAGGGAAAATCTCCGAAGCTGCAACCGAGTTGGGAAGGTCCTTATGAGATAGTCACGAAGATCAATGACATTACTTACAGAATTCGGAAGACTTCAAGGAGCCCTTTGAAAGTTGTCCATATAGACAGGTTGGCGAAGTATTACGGCAGCAACGATGCTCGGGACGAGCAAATCTAAGAGGGGGGCAGTGTGACGGAAAAGTGGTTCAACCTCTTTGACATCATGACGTCAATGGATGGTTGTCAAACGTTGCCTAGAGATTGTAAATTTCGTCGTGAATTGTCAACACGAGTTGGTGTAATCGGTAAGGCGTGTGGATTACACCACAGAGACCCCGAGTTCGAGTCCCGCCGTAAACATGTAGTTTTTTTAGTTGATAGAAGTTTTGTGGAACTTTCTGGAATTATTTGTGTGAAAGAAATGAAAAATTAAAGAGCGAGAAGGAGAATAAATAAAAATGAGTAACGAAATTATTGGAAGGTTCTGGAGTCATGACGATCAAAAAGAATAACGAAATTGAATGTTCCAGAACCTGAACCGGGGGTATATAAGCGGAACTGCGGCTCACCGCTGGCAGTTGAGTTCTAAGTCTAAAGCGATTCGGAAGAAAAGGAAGAAGTGAAAAAGAAGAAAAGTGAGTGAAATAGTGAAGTGCAGTGAAATAGTGAAGTGCAGTCAGTTAAGTGAGTTAAGTCAGCGTGAACGGCAAAGTTGTGTCAGTCGGCCGGACTCTGCTGAAGAGGAACGCCGATAACTTAACTCCGTGGACGCTGTAACTTAAGTGCAATAGAAAGTCTGAAATCTGGTATTAGTGTTTCATTTCATCCAATCCCGTAACCCAAGCCCGCATAGTCAGGAACGTGACGTCAGGCACGTAACAATATATAACTGTGATTTTCCTTTCACTAAAAGAAACAGACATTTTCGCTGTGGCAGCTATGGTACAAAAATAAAATTTTACTGTTAGGTAGCTACCTTAGTTTAGAATCATTACTGTAATGCTAAATGATCTCAGTGTTTACCTGTAGATTGGTAAGCCCTACAATGTTGTCGGAGATACTTTTGAGCCACTGTGAAAGTGCTGCGGGGTCTTCTGCATGGATCACTCCCGTAGTTAGATGAGGTCGGGCACCACGAACCTGGACACACAAACATGCAATATACATTATTATATGTTGTAAAATATACTAACACCCGGTTTCTGAAAGGCTTGTTTAGAATTTATTTATTTAGAAAATAAAAAACGTGGCACTACTGTAGGATTTTCTCCTGTGTTGTGGGTACGTTTACAAACATACATTGTCACATACACATGACACCCAGACCCGAAACAACATTTTTTGGATCATACAAAGTGTTGTTCCGTGCGGGAATCGGACCCGCGACACGTTGCACGGCAGCCAGTTGCCCAGCCACTGCACCAACCGTGCAGTCAAATCAACTTGTCAGGCTTGTCAACGCTAAAATTAAATAATCTCCTGTTAAATCTCTTGTCAAGGCATCTGATTGGTTGTTGATAATTCAGTCAACCAATCAGACGACTTGACAAGAGATTAAATTGATTTTAACATTGATCGGCCTTTCGGAAACTGGGTGTAAGTCTAATGAGTAATTTTAATGATATACATACCTCAAACGCGCCAGGTCGTAATTTGTCTGTTCCCAACACGTACCTTGTGACATAACCCATCATTAACGGAACTGTAACATTAATATTAAACATTTTTAAATAAAGCCCATTTTGTGTCCATCATTATGTATTTAAGTCATTATCTAATTTTGAGTATTAAAATAAACCGAGTACAGAAACCAAAATAAGTAAAACGAGTATAGAAACAGCTCAAAGCTGAATGGATGACAATTAACAGGATCATCAAAGATATGGATAAGGTAGATTATGTGTAAAATGTGCGAGAGGGAGTGTCCGACTCTTACTGACTAAAAACTTCTTTCCTTTTAGTGCTCCAGGCCGAGGCCTTGGCACCGTATTACGGTTGCCCCACAACCTGGCTTGATATCAGCCCAGTTGGATCCTATCTGTAGTAGTCTATTGGCTCTTTGAGGCAAAGAACGGGAGGTTCTGATGACGACTAGTAAAAGAGAATGGAAGACAACGCCATCGCAGCATCCCTTAGGGCTAGTAACTTAGAATGATAGAGTCATAAAGGCAATTAGGACAGTTTATAAAAAGATGAGTAGTGTATCGTACCGGAGACGACGTCGACCCAGTCCCGGTTGGTGTCCCCGGGCAGGTCGGAGGCCACGGAGGGCGGCCGCGACCCGCGGACGGAGCCGGTCGCGCTGCCCGGACGGGAACTCGTACTGTCCTCGCACTCGCCCCACGCGCTCTGACACAACAATGCAGTACTTTCAATAATATATAGGATAATAATAATTATCCCAATGTCTTCAAAGTGAAATTTAAATCATTTGTTTCAATCAGACCAATTTTGTACATGATAAAATTTAATATTGCTCGTTATTTGCTCGTTCCATAGTGTACATTTCTATGGACAAGAACGAGCAATAAACTTCAAGGTTACTCTTTGTCAATCAGTTTTACATTATTCTAAGTAAGCCATATGGCAAATGTATGTATGTGTTCTTGTAATAGTATTGTATGTACATTTGCCATATATTATGTGCTATCGCTCATGATCCAAATGTCAGGATTCGTAGAGATAGAAGTCACGGGACTAATCAACACACATGACACACTAAAACAAAACACCTTGGAATTTCGAGTTTTCGATTTATGGAATCGATTGATCGATAAAATTCGATTCCATCAATATAAAACATATTTTTTTAGTTACAATAGCTAGAAACGTACCTGCCAACCCCCATTGGTTTGTTCGGTGTTCTTCTCAGTGTTGCAGTTGGCGTCTACGTTCTTATTGTGTAGCGAAGGATGATCGTCGCCTGTACTGCTGTCTGTATCCGACGCACCGTCCGCTGCAACAAAATAATATGAAAAACTTACTACTTGCATCAACCAGCTTGTATTTCTATTTGTTATTAACCTATCTTAGAATTGTACCATAGCTTTAGAAATCGCAGTTTTACGCAATGTTTTTTTTAGTTTGTCCCACTCACCTTGTTTCTGCAAAAAGGGTGTAGCGGCTCTGTAGTGTTTCACAGTGAGCACGACTATGTCTCCCGCATTCCGGAGAATATTCACCGCATCGTCGTGCTTGCACGCCGTTATGTATTCTCCGTTAACTGTAATACAGATCATTTTTCATATTTAACGGTAATACAAACGAAATCAAAGACTACGATAGGAGTACACTATTTTTTGAGGCGGGAAAAATCATCGAATATCTTTTGTCCCAGGATGAGGCGAGAGGAAGTGTCAAGCTTTTACTGACTAAACCCCCCCTATTCCTTCTCGTGCTCCAGGTTGAGGCCACGGTACGTTATTGCTCTTGCTCCGGAACCCCAGCTGAACATAGGCACTGGCCATCTGTAGTGGTCTAAAAAAATTTTAATCCAAAGGACAAAAAAGAGGTGTACATATTTGACAACATCTACCTTTATTCAGATAAGCGATACCCACTATGATAACTTTAGATTTTTAAGTCTAGTCCAATTTACATTGTAAAATGCATATCATGTAGATTACGAATGATGCACTGAGTAATTATTATAGTTCCGCATAGTAGTGTGCTTGTATTTATAGCATAGCAATGCTCGGTCGCTTGATCCCGGTAATTATATGATCTCTTGCACAATGGCGTCGGTTATGAAATCATCTTTTCTGGATCTAACACTGTTACGTTTAATGACGACGTCGCTGACCTAGATAAACGAGAATACATAGGTTTGTGTCATACTTTAAATATCGTCAAACGTTTTATATTCATGAATGATTTATACGTCCAATAAGAAACAAAAAACAGTTCATCTTTTAAGTTTGTAATCACTAGATAGACAGCTATAGTCTGCAAATCAGACGCGGTGTAATAATACGACTAATAACAGTAACTAAAGTAAATAACTTAATGAAAATCACAACAGATATTTCAAATTAATTCCGTTAATTAAATGTTTATACTGAATTCAAAACAAAGCTAACATTAATTATTCTATCAAGAAACATCGATCAGACAACGGGCAAGTAATACAATATTAAACAAACAATACCTACTGTCAATCATCGTGAAATTTGATTACCCATCTTAAATGGCAATCAATAAAGCTCAAATTTTACCTAAAAACCAACCCAGGAGGAGTAGTCAGAATCCTCTTAATTGCTTTTAATTGTTGCCTCAGTGTAGTATTTGCATCCTGTGGCATCTAATTGCAACTTGTTAAGCAATTGGATGGGACTGGCGTTGCAACTAATTCCAGGAATTAACTGTAATCTACGACTGTGTTGAGGTCGAGAAATGGCGGTGATAAATAATTGGGCTGAAGTTTAGCTCGTATATTCCTTTTACACGCTTTAAGAAACTCACATACTAAACATCACAGTGTAATTTTTGTTTGATAAATATTAATATCTGATTCGCTAACTTTTATGCCTGCTGAAGTTTTTTTTTTCTATATCTTCCTATAAAACCTGTAGAACTCTGTGTTCTACGAGAACCTCTTTTTCATATACCTAATTCTATCTACCCATTTTTTTCTAGTCTTAGTTCTCTTTGCTTAGGTATTGATTTATGCTTGTTCTACAATGTTTGTACACTTTCTCATTATTTACACATCCATGTTTAGTTTTCTAATTTAAAGTACCTACAAATATAGAATCTCGAAACCGCACGTTATATTACCTACCTAAGTATATTTAAGCTCCAACACCTTGTCTCTTGGGACTATCGGAAAAACCTCAATAGATTCGTACCACTGACAGGTAGAATACC
Source organism: Spodoptera exigua (assembly GCA_902829305.4). Lineage (NCBI taxonomy): Eukaryota > Metazoa > Arthropoda > Insecta > Lepidoptera > Noctuidae > Spodoptera > Spodoptera exigua. The sequence continues at coordinate 16,787,441 of LR824603.2, forward strand.
TGTTGATATTCATACCTGTTTGCTGTATCCGCGAATTTTAGTTCCAACGAAAATTAATTATTGAAGACAAAAGGTAGGCGAATATTTTATGTCGATATGTTAGCAGCTAATAAAATATTCGCCAGTAGTTCATTAACACGTTCATTTTTGTAGTTAAGTATCTTTTCTTAATATCGATGTGGTAAAACAACTGTGTATCTAATAGAACTTTATTTTGGAGCAGAATTATTGATTTTCTCTATTCAATAGCTGTTTTTATAACTTATTCATTTCGCTTCGCCATTCTTCCCTTTCGTCTTAAAATAAAACGCGTCAATTTCCTAGACATATCCTTGCGAGCTAACGGTAAATCAATACTTAGACTATTTCGATCTTTGTAACCTCGTTTTTGTTTACTCGTTGTTAATATTTATCAGGTCAGTGTACGATGGGAACGTTTCTTTTTCATAAGTTTGGGTAAAGAACTATTTGGATTTTATTAATTTTCAAAAACCGTATCCTAGATTCATCCTGGGTGCAGGATTACTATGTCGTCTCCATATTACGTAGTTTTTTCTTTAAACCTAAGTACTTGTATTTTTGTAATATAAGCCTACCTTTAATAACAGCGTCTCCAACAAAGAGCTGACCGGTCTGGTCAGCCGCCTGATCCTTGTAAATCTTCGAGATGAGGATAGGCAACTTATGTTCAGCACCACCTTTTATGCTAAGCCCCAAACCACCAACCTTCTGCCGCGTAATTTGGACCATTCGCTCCTGAAAATAAAGTAACAGTTAACTATAATTTCTTTCAAAATACCGATATTTAAAGATTATTCACACAGTTGGGCACATATTATTACCCTATATTGAGTGCCGTGGTCCGTTGTCGCGGTTAAACACGTTATTTAATCGGATTTATTTAACGTCAAAAAGTTAATTGGATTCAGTCGTTTTGCATGTCAGTGTGGGCGTCGCGTCACAATACTCAGTAAACATTGTGTTCGAGAAAAATACGTTACATTTAAATCTCCACAAAGGAAACGGAAGTAAACATAGATTAAAAATGTTAAACGTGTTACGTTTTTCATTTGTTATGTACCTACAAAAGAAGCGTGGAAGCGTCTAATTTTAGCGAGGAAATCTTATTATATCAACAATGGGAAAATTTAAACACAGTCCCGGTTTTAAGTTCGCGTCTGTCGGCTTAGCTTCACGGAGATACCACAGCTACCTGCACTAAATGTTTCATTGTGCGTTTAATAATTCACAACTACCGCCCATTAGCTTGCTCCCGGCTTCATGTAAAAATCATTATCTGCGTGGATTTATGTTTGAATTGCTATGGCTACTGCCTCCGACTTTTTAGTATCATGCAGCCCATAATATTTGCAACACGTTTCTGTATTGTACGGCAAATATATCAACTGAAATCATATTGTGATCCATCTTCCATCTTGTAAGCGATCGTAAGGCGAGAGGCGATTTTTGCACTTAATGTTCCTTACAGTACAGTACTGTCACAGTAGGTACCTACGTCTTGCTTAACGTTAACATCGAAAGTATTTACAGTTGTTTTCATACCAATAACCAAATAACCGACGTGACCATCAATTAAATTGTCATCATACGGTCGATAGCTCGGAATATACTATTGTGTTTGAACATATATTTCGTGCTTTCGACTTATTCATCGACACTACAGCAACGATTCTACAAACACTCCACAATGTTTCCCGGCTGAAACATTTCATAATGAGACTGTGAAGTGAGTGCTTTGTAAGTGTGAAGAGGCCAGAGGGTAATATCGGTGACCTATGGCTTTATCATGATGTCGGAAGTGACCCAGTTGTTGCACCTCTAGCTGGTATTATATATCAAAAGCATAGCACTTACACGCGAGAGGACATGACTATTGTGTCACAATACAAAAGACAATAATTGCTCTATCCATTTTAAATTCTCAGTTGACTGTACTAAAATTGTCTTCATGATGATTGACACAACATTAACTAGTCAAACAATAGCGTCGAATGTGATGTGGTATCCTAAATTGCACAATTTTAGAGATATACCTAAGGCAAGTGGATGAGGTCAGTGACCAGTGCTGGATACGTTTTTTTCCTCTAGAAATATTATCTGCATATAGCGATAGTACCAATACCTAGTATGAAGCTAGAAACTCGCAAACTTTAATGACCTTCGTACTATTGAATCAATCAATGATCTATTAATCAACTTGCGCACGTGATTGGCCAATGAAAACTCCATATCAACGGGCAATCTATGGAATTAGTTCGCATGCAATGCAAAAACTACGGCCGTGAACTTTATATTAACTCTGGGCACGTGTTTGTTGATTTGTTTAAAATGCTTTTATAGCGGTTTGTTAGCTGCATGAAGACAAGAATGCCAAATGGTCGGGTTTAATATCAAACAAATCCCAACACACAAGGTTAATGAGTTAGATTTATGTAAACTTGCCACGAAATTAAACTAGTCAGGTGTAATAACACGACCGTAAAAGCTTTTTCAATTAAATCCATGTTTTTAAGTGCCTGTGCTTACATTAGATTTGATCAGCCAAAACAATAATTATGGGCAATATTTTATGGTCGGTGTCGATACAATCAAAACATCAAGGGAATTAATGATAGCAGCCTTTCGAGGGCTGTGCTACATTTAAATTTATTGGTGTGGTATAACATTTTGATAACCATCAGATTTTAATGATATCATAAGAAATGATAAAGGAAAATGTTAATTGCGTCTGTATTTATAATTTACCCGATCTTTTATTTACACTAATGGCAATAGCTTAAGTAGTTAGATTTTTCAACCGTTACAAGTGCCTACTCATGAACTTTTTGAGAGCGGAAAGCATCAAGTGTTTTCTCCTGCCCTAGATGGGGAAAGAGAGGGTCAGACTGACTAACTGATGGACCATTCCGCTCATCCTCCTCTTCAGAGCTGGGGCCGCGGTACTCTAACAATTTTTTGCAAGAATACAATGTTCAGCTGTCAACTATACCGAGTTGCATCTAGATCCGATCAGCCGTTGTGGCGTAAAACAATATTCGTACAACGGATTGTTGCCAAACTAAATGGAAACTGTCTTCAGCTGTTTTTAGTAATGTAGCATGACTTACCCTGGCGTGTGGCACATTCTTATCCTTGGTCGGCTGCACAGGCACAGGGGCCTCGCGCTGTACGGTCACCGCATCCATCGTGAGTACCAGCCGCGCCGGCCTCGGGCGGGACTTGCCGTCCGAGACCTGCACCATGCCTGTACGTATCTGGAAATTGAAGATATTGTCAAAAAAAAAATATATTTTAATGTTATGGTGATTAAGATAGGCAGACAAGTAGACCAGCGTATTTAACAAATACTGTATAGGGGTCATACGTTTGGCGGAGTGGTTGGGTAACTGGTTGCAGCGAAAGGTATCGCAGGTGCGACACACGGCCACAGTTCGAGCACGGTAAAACTCTTCGTGTGATCTACACATAGTTCTAATAGTTCTGGGTGTGGTGTGTATTAAGAATGTTATGTTACTTATGTACGTTATGTTATATAATGTACAAAACAGTACTCAAACAAAATAATACTTACTACTACTTAATTGTATTTTATTTAGGTACATCCATTACATTTTTAAGTTTATAACAGAGATGCCTTAGAATTGAAATTACCCACCCTTTTCTTGAAATCCGGGCTCCATAAAGCTCATTTTTGATATAAATGACAGGGAAGTCTTGTTAATTTTACCATTGATCATTGGCAAACAACAACACAATTTCTATGCAAATATGATAGCGTTGGATGACAAGCCACCATTAGGAATCTATTGTTATGTTGACAAACAAGGAAAGCACCTACCTAATTAGTAATCAATTAGACAGTTATTATTTTTGTTGATTGCTGGTTACACAAATTATAATTGTGCTGTGAAACAGGTTGTTGTATGGGATATGATTGTAATTGTGAATTGTGCTCTGAAATACAATTTAAAAGTCACTTAAGTAGCAGCAGCAGCAAGAATTGTGTGAAAGATGTTTCCTTTTAGTTTAAAAATGTGACTCCACACTAGGATAATCTCCTGTGACATGAGTGTGTTTAAAAACATGCAATTTAATTATGCACTTGACACCCAAACCTCGTGTATCAATTTGTGGATGGATAAAGTTGTTCAGAGCAAGAATCAAAAATGCAAACCAGTTTCACAGTAGCCTGTCAGGCACCATGTCAAGTGTGCAGTAATATACTGTTGGAATTTTCTTTAAATTTGTTTTGCTTGTTGTTTGGGGATGTATTTTAAAACTAGACACATGCTAGTTATTTTGTTGTTGTGCTCCATAGTTATGGTTTTAACGATACAGCTTTGTAATGAATGCTAAATATAAATGTATTTAACCATTTTTGAATAGTAAGAGTAATCTATACTAATATTATAAAGAGGTAAAATTTGTAAGTTTGTATGTAAGGTAAATAATCTTTGGAACCGCTGGTGGAATTGCCAAATTTCTTTCACTGATAGATAGCTACAATGTTCATGAGTGCTATAGGCTTTAAAACATCACGCTACGATCAAATGGAGCTGAGCAGCAGCGAGTGAAACCGCGCGAGAATAGCTAGTAGGTTTAGTATAGAATCCATAGTAAATTTATTAAAAATAACAAACTCACTCAGTTGTTGTTATTTGAAACTATTAATTACAGCTTGTCTCAGTAAATTAACATGAGTAAGTCATAATTTTCAATAAATATCGGTAATTTCATGATTAAGTTTATGAATTGACTAGAAAACCAAATACCGTATCAGAGCCAGAGCCCATAATAAATTTTCATGAAATTGTTTGTAACTTAGCAACCAGCAGATGTGCAATATGAAAACATAGATTTATATTTAGTTTGAATAGTATGTTTTTGCAGTTGAATTCCTGAGTAAAATAAATATTTACTTGTGCAGTCTACTGTGTTTTTATCAATCAATCAATACTTAATGTAAATAAATAAATACACTAACTGTTTTGAAAAAACTCGAAATTTTATGTGTGGGAGAGCCATGCCAGCCAGCACACAATGGTACTCATGGCTTGACCGGAGTGATACCGCAGCCTAATAGATTAATGGTGTGGAACAACACTTAGTTGAGTAAGATACTGGCCGCTTAATTGCCCCCCACCCATGTTAAAACCCTAATTCCATTTTTTATATTTAACATATAAATTTTTGCAGGTAGTTGATGATTAGGAAAAGTTAGTATGCTATATTATTTATAGATATAGAGCTTAAAGGAGCTTAAATATTTCTCTAGCTACATTGACTTGACTAATAATTTGTAGAAATTATTTTTCTTTTTTATTTGAACACTGCACCTCCTTTGTAGGTAATTAATAATTATTAAATATTTCTACTTTATTATTTTAATATTAGGGCAAGGAAAATTATATTGTAATATTATTATATATTAAATATGATTAATAGCAGATCTTTTAATGATTGCTGAGAAAACGACTGGACTGCCTTTGGTTTACCAGATACCACAGATAATTTCTAGGCTTTCATAAATTTTAATAAAGCTGCAGGGTGTCACTGGAGACTGCTGAATGAAATACTTAATTTCAATTAATTAATAATTACGAAAATCTAATGTGATACCAAAAAATTCCAGATCTGCTTACCTTTTCATCTTTCTTCTCCTCAATAGGCGTCATCATTGTAGAACATACACACCATAACGATATAAAAACTTTTGGAACGGTCCAAATAATATAAAACTCGATATCACACTAAAAAATTGCTGGCCCTTGCTGGTCTCGCTAAGTTCAACCACATCACGGTTTCTTGCAAAGAATTTATAATCGAAACTTCATTTCTAATTAGCCGTACTGTTGCTTCTAATGATGATAGATTAATTATTTATGAGTTATACATTACAAATACTAAAAACAGGTCACTGGCATACGATAAATCAATATAGGTGAACGGCATCAAAACAATTGAAATACGACGGATTTACTACGAGTGATTAAGAATTATTAATTTGTAAATTAAATTAAATTGTGAATTCGTAGTAGTTAGAGGGTTTTCATTGAAAAAGTACTTTAATGCAGTACAATAACAAATATTTTCTTGAAAAATTGACGACGGACGACACCACTTCCTATGCGCGCTAAGTACATACTAGTGATGTTCGCGTACCACCCTGACCTGGCTGTCTAATAAAACTAACTAAACCAGAATTGCTATTAGTCGACTTTTTGGTTTTGATAAAATCGATGTCTGGTGGTCGGCCTACATTTTTATTTTACCAAAATAAAAAACTGAATTTTATTCAGTTAATATTAGGTACTATAAACTTACACAAAAGTTTAATTACCAAAGTTTAAACATAATAACTAGTTAAAATATTTTGCCATTACTGTGTGTGGCATAGACTTTTTCATAGATGAGTATAAGTACGTGGACCATATATCTTAATACAAGGTATATAAGGTATATCCACGATGTGCCGCAAAACAACGGAAGTTATTTTAGTCCAGAATACCATCAAGTCATAAAGAGTTCTGGTAGATGGCGCTTTTTTTAGTTTTAATTAAGCGCATTTTATTATTTTCCTAAAATGAGTTAAAATTGTAATTTAGTTAAGTTAATTTGTTTTTTACAGTAATTATATTTTTTTATTATTTACTTGATTGCAGGTATCCATGTGTAACCGCCTAAAAAATCAAGTCGGGTTTAATTCCTAGTAGGATCAGCTGTTTTTAGAGTTCCGTAGTGAACTTAGAACCCTTGTAGTTTCGCCATGTTTGTCTGTCTGTCTGTCCGTCCGCGGATAATCTCAGTGACCGTACTAGAAAGCTGAAATTTGGCACCAATATGTATTTCAATAACGTCGACAAATTGGTAAAACAAATAGTGATAAAAATATTATAATTAGGGTACCACCTACCCCTACACATAAAGTAGGGACAATTTTTATCATTTCAACATATTACGTGTGATATAACATTGGTGAATAGGTATTTAAAAATGATTACCTACGGTTTTACTTAGATTATTTTTGATAATTTTAATATTTTCGGAAATAATCGCTCCATTTTGAACGATATCTAGGTAAGTTTAGAAAATATGGAAAAATGACGGAAGATCATCAAAAATACTTTCTAGGGAAATTATTTTGAACTCAATGGGTTTTGAACATTGTTGGCTTATTTAGGGTTTGGGGAAGTGGAGAAGAGTTGGGTCCGATAACCTCGCTCAAGCGATGAAACATAATGCTGTGTTTGTTTCACGCTGGTTTTCAGTGAAGCCATAGTAGATACCACTCCGGTCGAGACATTTCATTCCAACACCATTAGCAATCACAAAATTAAATCATCGACCTTTCTAGTCTATCTATCCCAGTCAGTACTTATATTCATCTATGATCTATCCTATCATATCTAGTCTTCCTTCTGGTCTGGTCATGGACTAAACATGAAACGATATGATTAAAGTTGTTATTGTTAACAAAGGGCTCGCTATTGATTGTAGACAAAAATACTTACAGGATTAGATACTGAGGAACTGGGAAGCCGTCTGCTCTTTCTGTCAAACAGAAGAAGGATGCGGAGCTCGTGAAGAAACTGTCCTACCCACCCTCTAAGGCTGAGAAGTATTGCTTCTCAGAGGAGAAAGATAAGAGATAAGATAAGAGACAGTCTCAGGATAGCGCACCACGCGACTAGAATCAGATCAGAGCATACAGCGAGTGGTTCTCTGCACGCTTCTTAAAGAGCTAATAGGCCACCACAGAGGAATAGATAGGGCCCATCAGGGCTGATATTCAGCCGGGGATGCGGGTTAAGCGCAATCAGGTACTGCGGCCTCGGCCTGGAGAAGGAGAAGGAACAGGGTGGATGGGTTTTATTCATTAAGACCCTCTTATCTCGCCCTAGGCGAGAAATGACATGATGACATGACAGCACGACTATCACAACTAGTTCGAAGTATGCGACAGATATACTAAAGTATAGTGTGATATAGTAAAGTGTAATATAGAGTGACAGTGAAAATAAAATGTCATACCACAACACACATCTTTATTTCTTTCTTCCGCACTAATATCAATAATTTTATTATTACACAACATGTATATAGAAAGATTTTTATACAATAGTGTATAATTAATACCTATTAACTATATTAATCAACAATATAGTAAAAAGAATTACGAATTACTTAAATACTGGCAGTCTATTTTAATGATATGTATCTTTTGCAGTTTGGAACAGCCATTAACATTACTTAAGATCTACATAATTTCATAAATTAATTAATGAGTTTATTATAGTTTCAAAATATATTATGTGCATCTGATTTTACACGCCATGCGTAGACTTTTTTGAGAATTTAGAAAAACCTCAAATGCGCATACGATATTTTTAAATAGAAGGTTTTGCTGTGAGATTATTTAAGCACGTTATTTATAATATACTTTTCAAGGCTTATATTTCTTCTATAAGGACAGCAATTAGTTACTTCTCCACGATGATTTATTTGTAATAAACCTCACAGCAAATGAGTAATTTTCGTTAGACTTAACATCTGCTAATATTTACAATTCATTAGATGCCATATTTTATAAATCTAAACTGTCACAGATTAACAGTGTTAAATAAAATCACATTGTAATAAATAATTTAGTTAACAATTTAACATTAAGATAATGGGGTGCCACAGTTTGTGACGTAATCACATGAATGAATTAAGCCCTTTTTACAAACAATTGACGGCAAACGAGTCGATTAATTTCTTTCTTAATCATTTAATAGAATATTTTATCCAATCGTAGAATTCATTATAGAAAATGTCCTCTTCATTAATTAGTAATTAAATTTCACAATGTGTGAATGGACTTTCAAATAGAAAATTATTTAAAAACACTAATGTTACACGTGGATTGTACATTCTCGCCGTTCTTGTTCTTTTCTTTGCTGATATCTGTGGACAGACGAGATATGTAAGTGAACAAATATTGATTTTCTAAGTACTATTAAAATATATTAAGTAATGATAACAACAAATAAGTAATTTAGAAGAAGGTAAATAAGTGTGGATAGTTGTGACTCATCTCTTTAAAATGTCTGCTATCTTAAACTTCCTTAACGCAATTTCCAAATAGATAAATTAGAGAAGTAACTTAAAATCTTACTTGTCAATTAAAGAAGATATATCAGCGGGGACCGGGGCGAAGCTCCCCGAGAGGCCGTCGCTCCCGTTCGGGCCTCCACTGTCAGAAACATAATTATTTAATTACCTTCTGCTAGTTGGTGGGATAGCAATTAAATTAATTAAAATTGGTAGGCTAAGTTCGTAGCAAAGCCGGTTAGTCGTAAGCTTCATGTTGGGTACATTCTGGTGCCAGTAAAATAAAACACTTAACACAAAACGATTGTTTATGAATGGGTATGAAAATAATCTTATTGCTTTTTAAAACAAAAATACATAATCAGCAACAGCTACCACTACTTTATGTGAAACGTAGAACCTTTCTACTGCGGCTACAAAATAATTGCTTCCTGTTTAATTTAAACAAACTAAATCAATATAAAATTATGATAATTAAATTAAAATGGAAGTGCATGGATAAGGTGAGCGGTGAGCGGCGAGTGGTGAGGAGTGAGCGGGGGAGGTACCTGAGTTCTACCTGCTGGTCGTGCGGGCGCTTCGCCTACCACTGCCGTATGCACTGTTGCAGGGTGACGTACCAGAACCTGATCAAAAACAAAAAAAAATATGCAATGTATGATACGTAAAACCCAACCCATTTCATAACTTCAGGAAATTAATGGCTCTACATTTACAAACATACAATTTCACATACATATCAAACCCAGCCTCTGCTTGATCTGCGCAGGAATCGAACCCGTGACACGTTGCGTGACAACTTGTCTAGCCACCGCACCAACCGTGCACTCAAAAACCGGGTCTTAAGTAACATTTACTGAAAACTGTGTAAGTTTCAACGATAATCGTGATTATTACGGTTAATTGAATATTATGAAGAGAAATTGCCAGTAGCTCAAAGGTAGGCAGAATTAAAATTACCCTTAGTAGTAGTATTGGCAGCACTATCGCTATTGTCGTCAGAGTCCGTGTGCGTATCCCTCCAGTTATTAGAGGGCGCGCCGCCCCCTGCGCTGGCGCATGCAGCGCGCATGCGGTGCCGTGCCTCCACTGTCGAGCATTTAGACAGACTCGATTCATCTGTTGGTACAATAATCATACGTCCAAACCAAGCCAACGGTCGGCTTATTCTTTGAGTACATAAATATAATGCATTAGTTCTTATATATATAATGCTAGCGGACCTTCCCCGAAAACCCCTACACATTAAATCATTGGGCGCCATCTGCCGGGCTGATTTGTTAAACTAAACCATCCAGGGCGTCACTATACCCATATACAGAAAAAATCAGAATTAATCTGTCAAGCCGTTTAGGAGAAATTCAATGATAGACACAAATTCGGCTGAATTATATATATAAAAAAATGCAAAGAAACTTTTCTTCAACGTTTTGTGATTTTATTACACAATCTTACTATCTCAAATAGTAAGATGTTATGTAACATCACTATTTAAATAATTTTAAAAATAAAACGTAAAGTATTTTTACCGCACAAAGAAAAACAGAAGTTTAATTTAAAGAATTTTATACTAAATAATATAATGTTGTATAATTTTTGGTGATAAAATATTTTTTTTTGTTTATTGTCTACTTAACGTTACACCTACAAGAAGCAATAACAAAAATAATATTGAAATTATTAAAAGTAAGTAATTAGAATTTACCGTATCTGTAATGATCGCATGCGCGATGCCGTCGACGGTGTGGTGGCGCAGCGTCGTCTTCACGCCTCGCGAGCGTTCGAAACTGCAGCGAGTGAGCCGCTGACACGCCGAACGTCGCGTAAGGACTAATTTCGTACAACTCCGCTGTAAAATATAATTGTTAAGGCTAATAATTTGCATCATTTTTGCTTATAAAACCTTTTGTTTGGAGGTAGTAAAAAGGTGATGTAAGTAAGTATTTCAAAGTATTATAGCTAACCTGAGGAGTCGTCATTCGATTTTTCGTTTCCATTTATAGACGAAGACGAATATAGTTTCTGTCCTTCTCTAAGTTTTTCTCTTTCCGCTTCGTTGCTTTCACTTAGCTTTCTGTCGTCTCTCATGTAATGGTCACTTGAAATGCAGAAGAATCTGTAACCGAAAAGAAACATACATAGTTGTTTAGAACTTTGTGATTTTCTATTTTTACGATCACCAATGTATCATGCATATTATTAGGCATCTTTAACAGAGAACTTTTGAAAACCGAAAATTTTCATAAGATAACTATCATGAAACAACGCGAGAAGAAATCCAGAAAAAGATATTTTAGAAAAAGATATTTTGTAATCTTACTTCTTCTTTCCATGAACGAGACAAATAATGGCGGCGAGGGTAACGACTATGACGACACCACTGGCGACACATGACACCAGCACGGTGCGCATCGAGGCTGGCCGGGACGCCCCCGATAGGGGAGATGATGGCTTTATTGGGGGGATGCGACCTGAAAAACGATGAGAGATGTTGATGTACATACCTATCTACATATAATATTTGCAAAAATGCTAATCACAGAGAATAAGTGACTGACCGATTATTACACTACCTACATAATTATATTTATTTCGGTACGGATCAACTGTTCTCCGGTTGGTGTTTCGCGTTGGATTATCAAAAAATGATGAAACTTAAAATAAGAAAATTGATCTCTTACCTCCTGCGAGGGTATGGGTATCAGCATTTAGAGTGACCCGCTCCATGCCTGCATCGCTGAAGGCTTCCACGGCCAGCTCGTACCAAGTAGCTGGCGTCAACTCAGCTACTACATGGCTTGCTGAACTTAACCCATCACCAACCTGCAACCATTGATATATGAACAGGTGATGAGGTGAATAGAATGCATGGCTACATCTACCTCAAGTTATATCAGAAAAATTAGGATAAGCTAAGCACCAAATGATCATAAGTTCAGTGTAAACGAATACTAAATACTTCCTACCTTGATCCAATGTTCTGATCCAGCTCTCCGGTATGACACCCTGAAGCCCAATATGGGACAGCCACCGTCACGCCACGCATAGAAGTTTATTTTTATTGCTGTCGAGTTCATATGGACATGATCCTCTGGTTTTGGTGGTTTGGGACCTAACACAAAAAAAATTCAGTTAGTTACTTAGTTTTAATGTCTTCCTATAAGCATGTGACGTCATCCAGTAACTATTTATATTATTTTTAAACTCACATCGAGATTAAAAATAATATAATATAATATTCATAAAGTGACTCTAATCCAGTAGCAATTAGGTACATAATGACACCTATAATCAAACTGTGATTTTTTCATTTCCATTAAAAAAAGTTAACTCACGTCCTCCCCTTGTGGTGGCAGTCAGTATATCACTGGGAGGTCCGATAGATATCCTGTTCCGAGCTTGTATCTTCGCATTGTATGTAGAACCGCACTTGAGCATGTCCATTGTGTAGGAGTTGACTTCGGGAGACAGGTCTACTGTGTGCCACTCGCTTTCTGAAGCTTGCTTATAGTGGAGGAGAAAACCTGAAAAGGATAAGCAAGACTTGAATATCTCTGTCAGTCTTATAGCGAAGGTAGGTTTCCAGGATCTGCTCGTTCCAGAAATTGGATTTCTATAGTAAAAGACCATTGTGGTGCTAGAATCATTTAAGGGATTAATGAGTTTGTGAATATCATACCTAATATAGGTTCTGTAGTATCTCCAGGCAGCTGCCAGTGTAGTTTGATGCTCGAAGTAGTGGTGTACTGCAGGGAGAGTGTGGGCGCTGCAGGAGGCATGATGGCTACCACCACGTACACTATCGTATCTTCTCCAATCGTGTTGCTCGCTGTACACGTGAAGTTTCCGGACGACTGCTCATTTACTTCTGTTGTTGAAATAATGAAAAAGTTTATCCCTTTGTCACAACTTGACGATTTTTTCCATGAACTTTAAGATTCAATGCATTAGGAGTAAGCTAGTAGTCTAATATTTAATTTGCCAAAATGAGCAATCGTATCGAGATCACTTGCTCAATCGTCACTTTTGAAACCCCTTACCAGCCATAAGGAATGTACAAATGTATCGTATAATATAAAAATGTTGTGTTTCGGTGAAATACCTCGTATGTGCAGATGTCCTCGATGCGTGACCTGGTAGTACTGGTGGTGCGTGACGGGCAGACGCGCGTGTGCCCAGCGCGAGCGCGGCGCGGGCGCGCCCACGCACGTGCACGCCAGCAGCGCGCTGCGCCCCGCGCCCACCCACACCCAGCGACCGAACGACGCGATGCGGGCCGGGACTGAAACAATGAAACAATACTACTATTACTTGTATTTCATTCAGGTAAGACAGACACTCTCTCTTACTAACTCTGTACCTTTCTTTCTCTTTTTAATTGGACCTCCTTATCTCTATAGCTAATTAGTAATTAGAATTACCCACTGATATAGATATAGAAATAGGAAATCGACTTCCTGACACTTGTTTCTTCCCCAATGGTTACTTTTTTATGTGATAGGTCGGCAAACAAGCATACGAATTACCTGATGATAAGCAATCAGCGCCGCCCATGGACACCCGCAACTATGGAGGAGTAACGAGTGCGTTGCCGACTTTTTGGGGATTAGGGATTAAGAGATTTTGGGAATGGGGAAGGATTGGGGGAGGAGAAGGATTGGGCCTCCGGAAACCTCACTCACACGTTCACGCTGGTTTTCTGTGAGGCTGCGGTATCACTCCGATCGAACCAACCCATTCGTGCCGAAGCATGGCCCTCCCACACTCTACTCCTTCAATCACAGATTATTGTTACCATCACTTACTTCTAGAACTAGGTCCCTGACCGACCACGAGCGTGGATTCTCCTTCCCCAGAGCCCGTAGTGGCTGACACCCAGAACTCGTACAACTGGTTCTCCATTAGGTTCCGCACTTGGAACATTAATTCTGTGTCGGTTTTCTTGTCTGCAGGTACTGTGAAACTTGAGTGCTTGCCCAAACTGTAATCAATAAACAATAATAATAATATCATGCATTCATTTTACTGACTGTAGCATAAAGTAGCTATATGGATTATTTACCGTCCCGCTTCTCTGTAGTATACGGTGTAATGCGATATAATCCCGTTAGGATGGACAGGCGGCAACCAGCTAACGAGCACGGAGTCGCTGGAAAACGCTAGTGCTTTGATTTTCTCAGGCGCTGAAGGAACTGCGGATCGAAGGACCATAATTAATAATCCTAATCATTTTGTTGTGTTTAGTGTTGTAGTGACTCAGTATAATGAATATTATAATTTACTTTATATATTTTGTTAACTTACCATCTTCCTCTGTCATGCAGTAGACCGGTAGGCTCCTTTTGCCATCCCCAGCATTTGTAAAAGCAAGTACTTGTATAGAGTAGTTAGCGTATTTACGTAGAGTGTGTAGGTATGTGTCTGTTGTCGTCACACGCTTTATCTCGCCGACGTCCACTGAAACAATCATTGCATTTACATTAACACGTAATTTTGTATCTAAATTACATATTTTGTTCATCGGTGGTCCGGAGTTTAAGGTAACCGCATCTCATGTATGGATGACGTTGGTAGAAAAGGGTGTGGATTCAAAACTTGGCGCAAGTACCAACGTGACTTTTTTTAATTTATATGGTACTTTGTATGATTATTTACATACTACTGAAATACGATCAAGGAAAACGTCGTTACAACAGTCGTACAGTTAGGTAAAAACAGGCCAAGAAAAACCCACGAAGGTTGAAGCGCCTATCACATATGAGTTGTCATGGGTCCTACAATAAAAATAATAATAATGGAGAAGTCGAAAAACAATTTCTTACCATGATCTGTTGTTAAAGGTGAGTAGATGACTTTGTATCCTTGTATGAGGCCGCCATGTTGTCCAATTGGTGGCGGGTTCCATGACACTTTCATACTGGAAGACGATAGAGCTGAGCAGGATACTCTTGTTGGTGGTGATTCAGGTACTGGAATTTATAGAAAAAAAAATGAGAAACAAAATGTAATGGTTAAAAAACCGTGCCAAGAGCCTTTCAAACACACGGTATAGCAGTTAAATTATTGACAATGTCTATTAAAAAAGATCTTCATCATTATCAGCTTAATTTCGTCCACCGCTGGACATAGGCCTCCCCAATTGTACGCCATTTATCTCCATGTTCAGCTCTTCTCATCTAACCACTACCAGCAACCATACGGATATCGTCAGTCCACCTAGCTGGAGGGCGCCGTACACTACGTTTGCCTAGACGTGGTCTTAACTAGTAATTAAAAGACTTAAAAAAAATAGCTGTTAAACTTTTACCTCCTTCCAAAGTTGTAGCGGACACTGGCGCGGACGCAGGTCCAGCCGCGACGCCATTGAATGCTCTTACACGCACTTCATATCTTGTAAACTTGCGCAGTGCAGATAAGCTCAGCTCAGTAGCGGACCACCCGTTGACTGTTAATGTTCTGGAAGGAAATGGAAGGACCTATGAGTGATAAATAGAGAGTGATCACCAACAGCACTTACAATATAAAGGGTCATATGGTTTTAGTGTAACAAGCATTTAGCATAGCATTTTAAAAAACTAGAATTCTTCGGATGGTGTCATTAAAAATGTTAATTGTAATACTTATTTCAAGTTTTCTTCTAAATGCTTATAATATTTATTACTGTTAAGGACCTGGTAGAATTCCTAAGAGCTGGAGAAGCCGGACTGAGCTCCACACAAGTGACGGAGTAGCCCAGCAGCTCCCCATGCCAGGCATCGCGTGGTGGTGGCCGCCAGGACACGTGCAGCTCCCCGGGTCCGCCAGGTGTCACGTGCACGTTGGTTGGTGCTTCTGACGGAGCTGTGATGAGAAAATGTAAGGTGAGATAAATGTAAGAGACTATCGTGTTGATAAATAATTAAAGTACATTAAGAATAGTAAAGCTATTCCGACGCCGTTGAAGCAAGTTTACAACGAGTCTAAATCGCAAAAACTGCCTCGGCCTTGAGCTGGAGAAGGAACGGGGTGATTTTAGTAAGTAACAGTCTGAAACTCTCTGTCGCACCAGCCTGGACGAGAAGTACTTTGATGACTTCCCACTGAAAATCAAGTGCCTGGCATTTGTACACTGCACCAAATCATAATCCTAAGAATAAGTCTACTTCATAAGTTTTTCATTGTTACCTTCCTCTTGAGTTTTGACCACAACTGGGTCGGTGTACGCACTCCTATCGATTTGGTTAATAGCAGCTATCCGGATCATATATGCGGTATGTGGCTTGAGGCTGCCCAGCAGAGCTTCATAATGTATATCACCTTTCTTGGTAAGGCTGGAAAGTATTACAAGTTTTATTAAGCCAATCGCATATTTACATAATGGTATACCAAAGGCAACAAGACCAGATCGATGTTTTATTACTTAAAAAAATTAAAGGCTTATTTTTATTAATTGTTTGTTTTAATAATTGGAATAGGAGCGGTTTAAAAATATTTTCAACTTACGTAACATGCGAATGTGCGATTCCATGGACGGAAACGTTAAGTGTAACCGCAGCATCCCACTGGTTGACCCTGATGGCTCCTTGAGCTGATAGAGCGCAGTACTGCAGTGTGTAGCCCACTAGAGGAGAGTTTCCATCGAAGCCTTGACTCCAAGACAGACGGACAGCGCGGCTTAGAATCTCCGTTACAGACAGAGAATGGGGTGTATCAGGTTTTTCTGAGGACGGGAAAAGAGGTCATGATAATGACGGGCTTATATTATAAGAAATGGGAGTCACGCTTCGGCAATAATGGACCGACTTTAGTAAAATCTCGGCCTCACGCAAAACTGGCGTAAAATAATTAAAGCGTTTCGCCATGTGAGTGAGGTTACCGAAGGCCTTTTCCTTACCCTCTAGAGGGAGGGCCTATCAAATCCTTGAATCTCTAAAACTATCAGCAACGAACTTGCAACTCCTCCGTTGTATCGGGCGTCCATGGGAGGCACTGTTTGCTTACCACCAGGTAATCCACCTACTCGTTTGCATATAAAAGTAAGGTATCACTTAAAAAGAAAAAGAATAGTAAGATGTTGTTGCTAAACTGACCTTGGACGGAAAGATAAATGTAATGGTCACTGTGACCGTACGCGTTTACAGCTTGACACTTGTACACTCCGGAGTCCTGCCGGTCTGCCCGGCTGATGTACAACTGGGATCTTAAACCACTATCAGTCTTTGCTTCTGAGATGCTTAACCTAAAATAATTATCACAGAAATAAATAGCTTTACTGAAAGTCCAATTGAGAAGAATAAAGATAAATAAGGAGTTATTGAACTTAACTTACCTATAAGTATTAAGATCTAAGTGGTTCATGTTGTGTGCCCAAGTCACTCTGATGGGGCTGTCTCCGCGCACATCGCACACCAGCGTGGTGGGCGCATCACGGCGCGCCGTCATATTGTGAGACGTCAGCTCAAACCTTGCAGGTTCTATGAAAACAATATTAATATCCAGCGCATCTTGGAACAAAATACCTGAAGAAAATGTACATTACAACTTACCGTTGACGGAAACGAATATAGTTTTGGTAAGTGCTGATCCGACACCATTCTCGGATTTGCACATGTAGTTCCCCTCGTCATAGGGGAGAGCTGACTCAATCCAGAGTGTTCCATTTGATAGGAACTGAAACCTGCCACCCAGGTTTATAAGAGGGACGTAGTCTGTTGATGACCCTGAAAAGCAGGAACGAGCTTAATAAGTACTTAGAAAAAAGAAATGGATCAGTTACCTTAAACCCTAATTTTTAGGGCCTTGACTTTTCATTAAAGAATGAAAATTGTGTTTTATGGCTTCCTTCTGTGCTTATTTTTGGCATTCGTTTGGAACACGTGCGAAAATGCTTTAAGTAATGTATTCTAGATATTTTTAACCTACCTCTCTGCTTCAGCCAAGTGACTTGTGGTGCTGGCGAACCTGTGGTCTGACAGTGCAAGGCCAGTGGTTCACCAGCCAGCACCGCCTCATCCTTAGGTTCCACCACCCACTTGGGGGAGACTGCAGCGTGCAAGGAAGTCAACTTACGTTTATTTCTGGATTCAATACAGAATTAACATTTTAACATGGCATATTTGCATATGCAAGAATAGGTTAGACAAGGTCTAGGTACATTTTAAGGGCTTATTCAAATAATTTATCTGCCTATAAGATATGTACTATACAGACGTAGCAACTTCTGTTGTAAGCACGTAGTCATTCATCAGACGCTAAGCGAAAGCCGGCGTTCGTCTTACTCTTATGTATCGAATTACCACGATTTAAAGGTTAAAGACGACAACAAGTATAATAAATAGAAGTTTTAAAATTGAATTCAATATCTTTGTACTGTCTTTTTTTTTACAACATCACTGTTAACAGGTTTGTGAACACTTAAGTAAAGTAAAAATAGAGTAAAATAATGTTGCTTCGTCTGCAGAGTGCTTTCACCAGTTATTTGCATTTTAAAAAGAATTACCTTTCTTCAGCAGCTAAATATTGTTATGAAAAAAATACTTATGTTACGAAATCTATAAACATATTCCTTTTTCTTAAACTAAATATATTGTGATAAACTACGCTGAATTTCATTTTGTTAAATCACCTTAATATCTACTTATATTTTATTCCCAATCTTCGATAAATTATTTGAAACATAGCTATAATAATGTCATAATAATATTTTCGTTATCATCTTAATAGGAAATCAATAGTATAATGCCCCTACTTCTGACAGGTTGACAAATTGTCCTAATTGGATGATCTATTAAATCTTGAGTTAATTATAATTTAAGACAAATACTGTCACTTTACAACATCATACAAAATTATTCAATTTAACATTTATTTTAATGCCTTCGTTTATCTAGTGAATTGATACATAAGAGGTTAGTAGCTTCTATTGTTTTTAGTTATATACTATAATATATCAGTTGAAATATTAATAAACGTACATATTAACTTTAATATTTCACCATCTCCATCCGTATTGAAAACGTA
Source organism: Spodoptera exigua (assembly GCA_902829305.4). Lineage (NCBI taxonomy): Eukaryota > Metazoa > Arthropoda > Insecta > Lepidoptera > Noctuidae > Spodoptera > Spodoptera exigua. The sequence continues at coordinate 16,806,554 of LR824603.2, forward strand.
TCGATTAGGTGGTCTCATTGCGACTTTTGCGTAACAGATTCGCAAGAGTTTCAAATATACATTATAATTAAATGCATAAAGTTAAATAACTTTGAATCGAAGACGTCCAAAGTGGAGATACTTATAAATAAATTTACCATTTTCATAAGCCATCTGAAATCCAACGCTGTGCAAAACAAAAATGTACAATAATTTATACTGTTTAGTGACAAAACGTTTACCGAGGAATAAATGTGCGCTGTGAGTACGAGTAAAGTGCTTTTATAAGAAGTGCATTTATTTGCGATGGTTTTATTCGATTGCTATTATTGGAATTTTTACTTTCAAAAATGAAACGTTAAAATTATTTTCAAAAATGGGCGTCAAATTGGATTGAAACGAAATTAAATAAAGTATTAAAAATAAATAAAGCCATCGTTATGTGCACTTGTCTGTACAAGAGAACTACTCATCGTGGCAATATTGTGATCCTGCAAAGTAACCAGCATACAATATAGACAAAATAATGACAACTCGGTGCTCTGTGCAAGCGTGATTAGCCTCTTTGATGATGGCAGCGCGGCGGTGGAGTACCTATGTATATGTACACTGACGGAGCGTGCACCATGTAAACAAAGCTTTTATATCAATTCGCTTTGTTCAAGTGGCAGCAACGACAACAACAGTAATTTAATATCTATTTACTTTATTTTCATAAATATTTTCATTTGAATAAGTTAGTTAAAATCGGAAAATTAAGCTTGTTGTTCTCGTCACGTGAGAACTGGTTTTAACGACCAAAATTATGTAACCTTCTATAATAAAATATGTCAGCAAATGACCTAAAGTGTAATAAAATATCTAGCTAGGTAGACTCCATCCGTCCCCGCGCTTCCACATCATATGGACATCATGACGGTGCTTGGTGCTCTGGTGCATATTGACATGGCGGTTACCTTTGACCACCAGTTCGGCGGTATAGTTAACCTTGGCCGCGGTATTGGAGGCCACGCAAGTGTACAACCCGCTGTGCCGGGCGAACACCTCTTTGAATACGAGGTTGCTGAAAAAATCAGCACCCCGTTCTTCCACCTACACAACCAGGCCAGGCTTTGAAGATTTGCTCAGGTAAGTTAGTAAACAGGGAGGTATTTGTTGCAATAAACATGTAGCCTGGGTTTGAAACAGACTTGAAGAATATTGTATCAATCGGTGTAGAGTTCTATATAACTGACCTGTAAGCTAGAAGGGATGGGTGCGTTGTCCTTGAGCCACGTGAAATGGACAGGCATATCGCCTGACGTTACGCTGCAGCTGACTTGTGCACGCTTTCCTTCTTGCAAGTTGGCAGAAAATGAGAATGGCTCTATTTCTGGAGGATCTAAGATAATTACTTCATGTTAATAACCAAAATCATTTTAAAATTAAAATTCAGTGGACGATTGTGTATTTAAAATACTTACTGCTAACAACAAGTTGCAGTTCTCGCCTGGCTATCTCCCCATGTGGGCCCATCACCGCACAAGTGTAAGCTCCTGCATATGATGGCTCGACTCGAGACACTTTGAGGGCACCATCAATACTGCTGTCCCATTCTACTGGGTTACCATCTCGCTCCCATTTCACTGAACTGAATATAGACACAGTTGTAAGAAAGGTGATTTGCAGTCATTGCTTTATAGTTTAAAAACTTGATTAAAATATTATGATCTTACCTGATTGGATAGCCAGAGTAAGGGCAATAAAGAACCAGCTCTCGTCCAGCTACTGCCCGAATTGGACCTATGGATCTCACATACGGTGGACCTGCAATGAGGTTTTCAATACGCAAATTAGCCAATTTTATCATACTAAGATACTGCTGCAAAGCGTATATAATAATGCCTCACCATATATATTGAGTCTGGATGTATGGGACACTTCTCCAAGTGAGTTAGCTGCTCTGCAGGTGTACAAGCCTCCGTCTTCAGACCGTACGGCTGAGATATTCAAATAGCTCACTACATCATTCGTTTTTGTCGCGAACTGTTCCACGCTGTATCTGCCAAGGAGGATTTTGTTACAAGTGCATATTATAACCGTCTTTACAAATGATATACAGCGAAACCGCTTTGTTCCACATACCTGTGTCCTCTAGCCATAGTGTTCAGCGGCTGCCCATCTAGCATCCAAGTAAAGTGAGGTGGAGGTGAGCCAGCAGCGGAGCATTTAAGAGTTACAACCTGTCCAGGTCGTAAAACCTGCTCTATGAATGTGTACTGAAGTTCTGGGGCTGTGTCTGTGTAGAAAGATAAGCATTTTACTCCAAAGAACCCACAAAAATACTGTTCATTGTTGAAAATCAAAATTATCTATCATTCCTATTAGTGAAGATAACTGCTCATTCTAAAGTATAGGTAGTATCGTAGAATTGTATGGAAAAGAAGAAGAAAGAAAGTCAAATGTCGATTTTTGAAAATACACTTCACGGTATTATAATCTGCGTCTTATTTTAATTTGTTCGTATTTAAATGAATAACGTAATACCTATGTTATTAATAAAGATTTATTATTAACTAACGTAACTCACCTCCTAACCTCAGCTCAGCGCTAGCTTGAGCGGAGTCCCTCTCATTCCTGGCCATGCACTGGTAAACTCCCTTGTCAGCTCTGTGCACGGAAGAGATTACCAGCTGCTCCCCATTGTTTTGCACCCTGACCCTGCCCCCCGCCACTCCAGCACCGAGTGGTACTCCATTGTGCAGCCACTCCAGTCGAGGGGCCGGCCACCCTCCCCACGTGCAGTTGATGATAGCAGTGCCACCACTATTCACGACCTGAGGAATATAAATAACGGTCCAGCATACGTAGTAACTTTTACTAAATGACGTTCATAATAGATTGAAAAAATATTCAGTAAATTTTATTTCCATGATAAATTAAAAGAGACTCAAAACATAAAAGAATTCTCGAATCTAAGTGAAGCATTCTTATCTTTCTTTTTCTTTTTCCCCCGTTTGGAAGTCACTCAAACAAATACATACATACGCAATTACCGTGCGATCATAACGGAAGAGAAGGTTTATTTGCTAATAAACGACACTATTTGCTTTTACGACGCCTCGTTTAATTAAACCGAATATATACGCAGAAATATCAATAATTTTGTTACAAACGCCGATCTACATGTAAGGACACTCCACTTAACGAAAACTCGTATCTATAACTACCATGTTTTTGTACCAACGAAAGTACGCCAGACATCCAGTAAAGACCTTTTTCAATATTCAGAGAAATATTTTTATTTTGATTACAAGTACTTTGCGACCAACATATCAGTTCGTCCCGAGCCAACCAAAGCATTATTTCAAAATATGACAAAGATAAAGTACCCTTTTACCTATATTTATGCTACAATAAATCAGAGAGTTTGTCGGTATATTTTATCTTTATGAAAATGTAGCTACGTATGTAGATGTTCACTCTAACTATTACGGTCCACAGTTACTTAGCTGTGGACGTTATAAAAACCTTTTCTTAAGTAGGTAGCAACTTTTTCTTTTACAAAATGAAAATCTTTCTTCGGGTTATACAGACGCTGAAGCTTTACTAATTTCCACACTTAATTAGTTCGTTGGTGCACAAAAATACTGTTAAATTTTACAAGTAGTACATGTATTTTATAAAGTAGGTACTAGGTACACTCTTTTTAGTTTATAAATATTTATAGAATTCAATTTTTAGTATGCGTACCTGTTCATTTAGGTAAATAGACGCTGTTCATAAAATAATATTAGAGTATTATTAGGTATAATAACATGTATACCTCTGTAGCATGTGTGTCAACCCTATCTATAATTGCGCGCGTAATGTTTGCGGCTCGGTATCGGGACGTATTTATTTTATTTTACGTCGCAAATATCCTGGCGGCAGTAAGTTCGCGCTGTCACAATAAAACCTCCAAAATGTCACGTATTTTTTAAACAATCGTCCATGATTGCTATTTATTTTGCCTGATGACCGCATTGCCTTACAAATTTATCATAAATTGTAGCACGTATTGTTTTGTTTACTCATTACATCACAAGCATATAGAATATTTTTTCTACAATTATAAATCCTTCTGTAGAGGTGGTGACGAAATGTTATTATTAAACTCATTGAGTACTGATTTATAAGATTCTAAATTAATTGAGTAGCACGATGTCTCCCAAGCCTAGGTTCTAATTTATATGACATTCAGTAAACAAGAACAACAGTAGTCAGGTCCTATACATTCACTCAAAACATGGCATTATGATTGTATGAGTGTCAGCTAAATCAATAGGAATACCAGTGTTGGATAACGTCAGCGATCGAGCGATACGGGACTGCAATCAGCACCTATTTCGCACATCCGAGCGATCATTTCGTAGAATTACGAGAACATTTCACTGACTGTACACTGATTTTCCACTGCGATAGCTCTTTATGTGGCAAAGCAAGTTATCATTGTATCATTGTATTGCACACCCGCTGCTTTAAACCATTGTGTTGCGATTCATATTTCAATTTACGCTATTAGTTAATTCTTTTATGAGGCTAAGCTTAGCTTAGTTAAAGACATTTTGTTATTTTAGACTAGATCAAACTGCTCTTTTGGTATAAAATCTGTAAGCGCGATTGCTGAGCAAGGGGGTCTCAGGTTAAAAATGTAATTTGAATAAAAAAACTAAAATGTTGTATAAAGAAAACGTTCTAATTAAAAAAATCTATTCTACCAATTTTCGTGTAGCAACACGCAACAAGCTACAAAATAGCGTCTCAGCATCACCTCTATATAGTCATGTAGTTACAACATAGCGCTGCTGCAAAGGAGCGCTCGTTTTCACTTCAGATTTTATCTGTCCGCAGACACGGAAGCTGTGCACTACATTTTAGCCAAAATACATAGTAACCAAACAAGAATGCCGAAAGTGAAGTTTTAAAAACTTCAACGAATACGGACATTTCAGGTGTTGTATGTTTTATGGACATTCTGAAGACGTATTCTTCAGAATGTCCTGAATTGATATAATTATGTGTGGTTTGATAATGTTTCGAAGATTTTTACTTACTCCAAATGCGGATATTTAGACCATAAACTACTCTGGTTGAGGTTCATGACAGCGAGGTTCTGGATTTAAACTCATCTAGTATTTTCAACTGAATTTAATACTTTCTTCGTATCATCTAATAACTTTTTCCATCTTGGTAGACAAGAGGGAATGTCTTCCTTGCTCCAAGCCGGGACTATCATTGCGCCATACCTGCAATCCCAGCTGATCTTGCTTAAAATAAGCAATTGAGTCCAAACTCTGATAAAGAGTTAAGTTGTGTAATTTTTTCTTACATTTTTAGTACTTTTTTCTACGATCTGTAGAATCCGAGCAGTGGGCGAAACAGCGCGAGAGTAGCTTTAATATCTACTACAGTTACAGTTTACAAGTAGCTGAGTAACTACTCATACTTAGCAACTCATCAAACATACTTTCTACAGTACGTTAGTAAGTAGCTACTACTGTAGTTTCGCACAGTAGGTATCCTTTTGATCAAGCAATTAATTATTGAGAGAACACTTAAACATTACCTAGGCCCGAAAATAATTGAGTAGTTACCTACCTACCCTTACGAGGGATTAATTAATTCTGGAAGATGTTTTAAACAAACTTAATTACAGTGTTGGTCCTAGGTTGTATTCTACATTTGCAAAATATAAGATTACCATCAATGTACATAATCCCGAAATCCTAGCATATTTGGCTTTGAAGCAAATCTGAATCAGCCTTTCCAAATTAAAAGCACCGGTATCACAATTTCCGAATCTGCATCAATATTCAGCATCCACCCTGCTTCGACTCGAAATTTGTGATCCTCGTGTTATTTTCTCATCGGCAGCACGGCGTGACAAATAAAAAACCCAGTCACACGTTATTCACGTCACGGATCACAGCTCAGCGCCAGAAAAAGCAAACATCTTCCACAAAAACACAAAAATCGCAGCTTTAAAAATCGGATTGCGTGTAAAAATAGGCTAAATAAATATTTAATTGGATAAGCGAGGTTAATCTTGGGAGGCAGTTTAGGTCCGCTCTTCCAACTACAATATTTACAAAGGTCTGCAAATAGTGGAGCTGTTGAAGAAAGAAGTTGCTTTTATTGAATTAGATCGGATCCGTAACGATGTTACAACGATTCGGGATTGGATGGTGTTCAATTGGATTGTATCTAAGGGCACGGTACAATCAGGCCGGGCCTACGAGCTGACTGGACACGCCATGCCAGGGTATGTGCTCGAATCAATTCTTCACCTATGAACCTTTATCGAAACATATAGCTGGCAGATTGAAAACTACATTTAACTTTATCAAAATATTATAAATACTTCCGCCGTCGGGTTTCCTATTCCACATTCGGTATAAATACACAAAAAACATACGCGGTAGGTACCGCGTATGTTTTTTGTGTATTTCCGTTTCAGTTATTTCAGTTTGTTTAGAAGTAGGTACTTCTAAACAAACTTGAGAAGACAGGTAACAGAGCCTTCGGACGTCATTTCAAGAAAAAACGTCTTATTGTATGTAAAACAGTGCTTTTCCAAAATTCATAACATTTCTGTCTCACTGTAATTTTCAATATATTATTTGAGTCAGGTTCATTACACTGTAACACGATTACATTTTTAGGAGTTTAATTAAAATTAATGGTGCAATTTGGCGCAGGTTGTTTCATTTATAAACTGTCACAGGCCACGGCTTACCGGCCGAGTTATCTTATATTTTTTCTTCATTATAAAAAGGGTGTGGGCTGGCGTTACAATTTATATTGACTACGTTTTCTATTACACTATATTTATGGGGTGGATAAATGGGGCAGCGTTGTTTTTAAATGATCACCCAGATTATTTTTCACTTATACCACTGTATAAAAAGACCCGAATATTTTTGTGTAAATGCTCATATTTGCAATAGTATACGTATCCGACGATTCGATATCCGAAATTCTATTTTTTGAGATAACAGCACTTCTCAAACAGCTATAAAGTGACCTCAATCACATTAAAGTACCTAGTGCAATGACGTCATAACCACAATTGCCTGCTGCCAGAACCTATTAAACGCACAGCTGCATTAATGCGCTCGTTTCACTTGTTTACCTGTTTGTTTCAATTAATTAAAAAGCTTTTACTGCAATCTCTTGACAGTCACGTCATTCCGAAAAATATTGTGAAAATATTATTACTCTCTACTCAAAGTATCGAGTGTATTGGTGATGTTTCAGCTTCGTTACGCGGAACGAAAGTTCAAACGTTAAGAGAAAATAAAACGCAGCCAATTAGATTATTCGCAAATAGGTGAACGTCGAAAAAGGTAACGTATTTCTCTGATAAGAATTGTTACTGGATGAATTCTAAGTTTTGGAAAATGTTTAGAAATTCTTTGACATCACATGGCATAGTTAGTTATATGGGTATACATGACTTGTTTACTATTTCTCTGTGTGTTAAGTATTAGAAGTTCATAACGTGTGAATTGATTACCACATAGGTACATTAAGAACTTAGACTTGAATTGAGACAAACCTAAATCGAGATAACCATAATATGGATTTGTAAAGTGACCACTTAATAAAACCAACTTTAGAAAAAGTGTCAGTGTTATCCCATTTAGATAACACTGACACTTTACTATTTGAAATGAAAAAAACATTTTTTCTTATCGCACTATATATGCTGAAAACATATCGACTTATATTTTTGTAACATACATAAAAAATCTGGTCGGATCGACCACCTCTTTTGAAGTTCGTTTAAAAAAACTGACTAACCTGTGTATGTGGTTGTGCATGTGCAGTGAGATGAGCTCGTACTGCAACATGTAGTCTTAGTGTCAGGTGTCCATGAGCATTGGCCGCCCTGCAAGCCCAGCGGCCGCCGTCAGCTATCTCCGCTCTTCTGATGCCCAGCGCATCATGAGTCCGGCTGTAACGCCCTCCTCCCTCACCATCGCGGATTTCCCGAAGAACTCCTCCACCGGTTTCACGGTACCATCTGAAATAAGATAGAGTTTAGCAAAAAATTCCAAAAGATTTTAACTATCGTTCGTTAGATTAATACGGTGGTTTCCAACTAGTCAAATTTAATACTTTTATCCAAATGTCAAAAACGATACTTTTCTATGAAAATTGTATGAAACATTGAATTATGACGTCATAGCATTTTTGCGTCATATAGCTTACTTATTTTTAAAAAATTAGCTAAAAAATATCTAAAACTTAGTGTATCGATCGATCGATGAATAAAAGTATAGTTATTTTTCAATATTTTATCGTATTAAAACGTCGAATTAATTTATTTTTGACCTAGGAAACTACCGAATTGGTAACAGATGAGGTACTGCAAGATATATCATATGCATTAGTTTGGTGTAATTCATCGAATATTAGTTTGTGACATAACGTGATGTCGCTCGTTCCATCTGGCGAGAGAATTATTCAAGGACTTTTGGTTATATATTTAAACATGTAAAATCAAAAAGCCAATCGGATTGAGACGGAGCTCCGTTTCGTTGGCATTCCTAATAAAATCACATCAAATATCTTGGTCACTCTTTTTGTTAGTATAGAGCAGCTCACGGGACGCCCTCTCGCGGCACAAAGCGTTAGGATGAATAGCTCACATCCTCCCACTCTTTTTCTACGGAGTGTGCTCACATCACATCCGGTAACCGGAAGTCCTCATTAAATTTATATAGCTAACGGTTAGAGGCTTACAGAAAGATGTACTAATTTTGCGCACAATAAGTTACCGTAATTGTGGGAGAATGTGTTGAGTACTTTTTGATAGAATCTTTTTTCTCCGTTTAACATTGAGTTAATATCATTCTGAATTATTTCTATCAAAATGGCATTGTGGTTTTAATGGAATCGTTTGACGACCTATCGGCGTCTGGTTTGTCGAGTTTCAACTATTGTGTACCTAATATGTAAATAACTTTCCATCAACGATATAAATACATACTAACGTTCAATTGTTTTCACTACAATTAAAACGTATCTATGACCCCAATCTGTGCCTACATTTTGTCTCAAATAATATTTTTCTCCGCAGACCCTTGTTAATGTGTTATTTTTCTCATAGTCGGTTGCCAGGCAACCGCACGTCGCGCGTTCATTACAACAAAGAAAGAAAGCTGGATATATTTTCAACAAGGATTTAGGTTCAACTTTTGCCTAACTCTTGTTTTTCTAACTTAGTTCAATGTTATTTGCTGAAGAAAGTTGAAACTTCAGTAAGTTTTGAGTATATAGTGTTTTGCTGTTTACAGAAACGTATAAGATATTATTATATTTCTTTTTATAATATTTCAGTACTAAAGAATCTCAAACTGAAAATTTAGTGGGGACCTACCTTGAAGTATCTTAATTAAAAACGCTTAGATCAGTAAAGTACTTGTAAATAAACACTGTTCTATTTACACAAACGCTGGAAGCTGTGCAATGAAGTTGTTAATTTCAGGCAGCTTTGTAACGCGACCTGGCTATTTACCTCCGATGCCTGATCACTGTGAACACGTCCAAACTTTTCATCAAAGAAACTCCTTCAATGAAAATATTTTGTTCATAGACTTAGATTAACGGCAACTTGATTAAATAACAACTGAACTCAAGTAATTTTTATATGTTTTAAGATATTTTGAAACAAGGAGCCCAGTGGGCGGCCCCGTGCCTTTTGATGCCATGGCATTGAAAAACATTTTATGTATTACATTTTACTCAAGTTTGGAAATACAAAGTTAGGACAACATTTTCATAATATAACATTCCGTAACTTCAAACTTGTTTTTCCAAGACGGGTACTCGAAGTAAGTTCATTGTTGAATGTAATTTTCTTCTTTATTAGTCAATATATGTATAGGTATAAAGGATTTTTTCAATATATACCCCAACTCTTTTGTTCTCACTTTCTATTCTTTATTTTTGGTAATATTAATTATGTATTAAAAGGGGTAAAATAAGCACTTCCCAGTTAGTATGAGATTACAGCAATATTTTCGCCTTGTCTTGTACCTATGCCTATCATATAGATGGTTGGCAAACAATAACTGTGTAAATGTCACGAAACTATGTGCCTCGTACAGCAAAACTATGAAATAAACTATTGTTGGCAGAATTTCCAGAACTATACCGGTTCTGGAAATTCTAAACTTCAAGAAAAAATCTGTCTTTATGCCTTTGACTCCCGACCGAAAATGATTGAAAGCAAATCCTCCGCCGCCGTAGATCACCGGTGACCTACGCGGCGGTTAACGTGTTAAGAAAAGATTGTTCTCATTTTCAAAGGCTGGCAACACACTTGTAACGTCTTTGGTCTTACGGGTGCCATGGGCGATACTGATTGCTTATCATTAGATGATCCATCCACCTGTTTGCCTACTATTGCCATAAAAAACAATTCCACAATGTATGGGACGATCGACACTCACTCGGATCTTAGACTTGTTCAATGGAAATATCAGTCTAACTTTTCGTCATCCCTTTATTAATACGACAAAAATTTGTCGCGGAATAAAAACTTAATATTTTTCCTAACATTTAATGTCATGGATTTCCGCAGTTACGCCTGATTCTATAAATTGTCATCTCTTTATATCAACATAACAATGACGGGTTCTCGTATATAATAATGTAGTATACAAATGAGCAAGCAATATGCTTGTAGTATCTACGAACTATTTGTCGCTCAGCGCTGTATCTGACACTCGATTAGATAACTTTACAGATCCTATCGTATCGTAGACGATATAGTATTAGAAGGCATTTGAAATGCCTTTATAAAATACCGTGTAGGAATTTTCCGTTTATTTACTTTGACAGTTAACACCTCACTTAATAAACCTTCCGAAAGTAAATCAACCTGTAACACAAAAATATAATTGCTTGAGAAAATTAAACTGAAAGCAGCTATAAGAGTACATCATACTCTAGCTGCTTTCATAAAAGCTACATTAAGAGAAAATTGAAGAGAAATGTCGTCCGTAATGAATTACTTCCAGTAAATTTTCTGGGACCAAATAAATTTCTTATTAAGAATAACCCGTCGCTGCGACTTTCTTTTTGTCGTCGGTCGCAATAGCCAGGGTCTCCGCGACCGACGTAATTAGGTTTGGGAGGTCAACACGGCCAGGCAACGCGTTGACCATGCGTTACTCACTACAGTTTTTGTGCACACTAAACAATAACCTGAGCGAAGGTGTAGTTACTAAGAATCCATTACGTAATTTGGCTTTTGTATCCTGGTCCCATAACTTGAATAGATGTATCGTCAATAGTTCAGAGTGCACACAAGTGATCCAATGCGAGTGATGGCAGACACTAATCAAGGTAATTAAACACAAGGGCCTAACGAAGTACCACGACACGAAGGTTTTAATGAAAAGAACTCGATATCTTTGATTGTGATGAAACATTTCTTTAATGAACACCGAGGGCATTTAATTACAGAGTAATTCAACGCCTACCGAAGCCGCAGGAACCAATTCTCCTCATTTGCATAGATAACAAGATTGCGTCGGCAACTTCCTATTCACTCTGCTTTTCTTTATCTATACCCATGGAAAATACGAACAAAAGACTTTAAACAACTTACTAAACGTTTAAAGGTTAGAACATATAAAATAGGCTTACTTAATACACTGAATGATGTTTTAAAACGAGGATCAAATAAGGGCCTTAATGGTCCCCTAAATAAGGTCATGTAAGTCTGGTAGCACATTAAGTTGCTGTGAAATTAAATTAGTGAATCACACGTAAGTGTACATTTGAATATGAATTGTCCCAATCCGCAGCACATCGTGGAACTCCTACTGGTCCCTCCGTCCATTACTCGTGTACCTGCGCTAACAGGGTTAATTCTGCTTACCCAGAAGGCTCAAAACATTTATTTGTATTTGAACTAGAAATGAACTCCTTTGTGTCGCACACACACATGGCTATTGTTTGTCGTACTCACACTTACACACAGATCTACACTTTTGTAGCTTTCATTAAGGGTCTCACAGGGTTCCGTGGACTTGTGTTTAATTACTTATTAGTTTATTTTATTTATATATTGAATTGAATTTACTGAATTAAGTTTTTTAAATTATCACTTCATATCCTTAAACTTCATTTTGACACTGTGAAAATACGTAACAGAGGTAGTTCTTTTCTTGATATGAATTTGAATAGATTTAAGGCTATGAATCCAAGACTCAGCTGATATTCATTTTAATAGGTACTACAAAATCTCAGGAGTGCCACCAAGCTAACTATTTAATATACATATTTACGTGCAGAAATCCGGAGATATCGCATCGTATCTCAGATCAAACGCACGTGGCGTAGGGATGGGAATCAGAGCGGGTTCGGCAGCAAGACGATGGACTCCCTGGGGGCAGCACTCAACGCGTGATGGATACAGCCTTGACTCGCCCCGGGATAAAACCACTGGTGTATGCTATGAGAGGTAGCGATTTAAGTATTTACAAGAAGATCTTCATCATGTCGTGGTGACCCGGAGGTTAATGCTCTCTCTTCTTATAATTTCTAAATATAAGTTTAAAATCGCCAACCCGCATTGAGCAAGCGTGGTGATTAATGCTCAAACCTTCTTTCTCAATGAGAGAAGAGGCCTTTGTTCGGCAGTGGGCACTTATAGCCTGATGATGATAATGATGATGACAAGAAGATCTTGAGGTCGTTTAAGATACTGTAATATTTTTTTACAACTACAAAAAACGTTAATTACTACCCGTCAATTTGAAGTGAGCTTTAACTCGTTCTGAAAAAAGCGTGTTAACAAGCTAATAAAAGCCTTTTTTCAGCAGTGGTCATGTTCCAGTTGATGATAATGGTGTGATGAAAACAACGTGTAACTGCTTTGCAAGGTTCCAAAGAATAATAGGGAATGCATTTCAAAACAAAGGACTCTACATATCTTTGACACAAATCGACAAAGATGAGATACAATACTAACATCTGAAATGCAAACTTCTAAAATGGAAATCATAGTTTGGGTAACAGCCACGTTTGTGGAATTGACCCAGATTGCATAGTTCCTTGAATCAAACGCACGTAGTGTGCTGGATGGAAATCATTTGTGCCGATTTGCCGGAGGATAAGATCTCAATTGCCGACAAGAGGTGGTATTGCTACGGTTACTGTGTGATACGAGTCAATCTAAATGCTATCTACGATACCTCAGTATCAAAGGAATACAAAGTAAAATCTTTGCACAACTAGCAAGTATTATTAAATACGGCTACAATACTTATTACTCGAGCTATTGAAACCTATGTGTTGTTGTTACTGATACTTTTAATGCGAACAATAAACAAACATATTTTTGGTAACATTTTCTCCTAACAGGACAAAAAGTTGGTGTTGATCATCTTCCCTGGGGCGATACTCAGCGTGTGATAGATACGCATAGCCTTGACTCGCCCCGGGGGTAACAGCGGCGGCGTTTGTTGCGAGCGGGACACGATTCTCATACTGTGACATTAGCCGGATCATTGACATATTTTCTTATACTCCATCCATCCATCTATATAAAACAACTTTTTTTTTCAGTAAATTATTTCTACTTGATTATCTTAGTTACTTTACGCTTGCATCTCGTCCTAAAAAGCTGCTCCGATATTATTTATATGATCGCGGCAAAATTTTCGTTTCACAGCCCCTTGGGAGCACGCGTCAGCGTATGGTTTTGATCTTAGACCATAAATGGATGCAAGGTTGTGCTGGAGCATTTCTAGAGCGAATGAACGTATATTAAGTACTTTATTGAAGCAGGTACGGTTTTAAACAATATAATTGTTGTCACTAAAGGCAAGTAGTAAGTGCAAACAAAGCAATTCAAGCATCATATTAATACCAATTATATGCCAAACAAATGTTTTTTCGTGTGTTAAGATCATCATAACAGAGTTATTTTGACTGCAAGATTGGCAGTGGGCGGTGGCAGGCAACAAAAAGAAAGTAAAGAAATTCTATGGGTTTATGGAATAGGAGGCAAACGCGCAGACTTGACCTTTGTTTTGTAAACGTACCCACTAAACAGGAGAATATCCTGGTGTGGGGCAACGTTAGCTTTGACAACTGTTATGTAGACCACCAAAACTACGTTCGTGGATAATTTACACGTACATACATATACTGAAAATATTAGTCATTTGGTAAAAAAGTTTGTATGCCTTATTCGCTAACGGATTGTTTCTTGTGCCATCAATTTATTTACATCCGTAATGTTTGCCGGAGGTTTTCGCGTTTTTATGATTGCGTTGATGTGTGACGTCAACGCGCCGGTAACATCTTGAAACGTTTTGTATGAAATATATGAGTAATCAGGACGCGACGAGTTCACTTACCGGTTATCAGACGTGCCTATAAACGATCTCATGCGTTATTACATTTTCAACGATGGTTTTGCCTGGATTTAGGAATATCAACAGAAAATAAGTTAAATAGGTTAGAAGGTAAAATAGTATCTCTTTGGTTCAAGATTGATAAATTATATTTTGCATTTAATATCTGTTGTGTTTCATGTAGTTTTCCAATAAGCAATAACACACACAATACACAAAATTATAGTGAATTTTTCATTTATTGCCGAAGATTTAAACGAAATTGTTGCAATTTTACTTTTTTGGTAACAATTTGAGTATTTCGGAACGAATTAAATTAATTTCACGAATTTCATTGTATTGGTCGTATATTTACAATGAACCAGAACAAAAAAGAAATTTGTACGTTATATACCGATGACGTCATAATGAAAAATTGCATTTCATAGAACTGAAGCTGATGTTTACATTGGAATCGTTATCGATGAACATTGAGGTTGTGGAATTGCAAAACAATATACTGTAAATACTTTAAAATGGTAGTGGAGTAATGGTAGACAGGTAATTAGAGATTCGGCATCAGTTTCTCTAGAGAAGAATAATAGCTAATGTTTCATTTAGACTATAATGTCTCTGTGCCGAGTTTCATCATAATCTGTTCAGTAGTTTTTAGGTGACACATCACATCATAAATCTATAAGTGCTGAGCAAAGGCCTCTTCTCACATGGAGAAGATATGAGCATTAATCGCCACGCTTGATTAAGGCTGATTGGCGATTTCAAACTTATAATTAAAAATTATAAGTCCAGGTTTCCTTACGATTTTTACCTTCACTGCATTGGTACTTGCCAGGTTTCGACCCCGCGCCCGTATTCGCGAAAAGCGGAGGCCTTAACCTCTGGGCCACCACGACTAATTGGTTATTACAACACATTAGCTTTGCTCGCTTATCAAGATGAATAATTCCCAATTTTGCATTTAGACTATAATAATGTCTGGGCCAAATTTCATCAAAATCCATTCAGTACCTAGTTTTTACGTGACAGTGGACGAATATACATTCACCCTGACTAACAAACTTTTGAGGTTATGCTTGCAGCTTCTATCAGTAAGTTGCTCGCAGTGCCAGGGTAATAACGAACATCCATACATCCTCTCATACTTAACAACTTTCTAGATTTTTAAGACTTACTGGATTTTCACTAAAATCGGTTTAATAATAATTCATTCGTCCATGTTTTCAAAAAATAGCCGTAAATCTATCTAACATTAGGTTTAATATAATTTCTCAGCAAAAGCGTTGAGTCGGTAACAATAACAATGGCGAAGGGATAGTTCGAGGCCCTTCACAAGGTCGTGGGTTATTTTGTTTCTGAAAACAAAAAGTTTCAAAGGAATAGGTAATGTGTGATAAAAGTATTCAGACGAGCAGATTGCCGCGGGCCTCGCCTTATAAATACATTTTAATACAACCTTACCTCTTGAAATCCAATCTATTTGGCTTAGTATTTTATTTCGTTTAAGTGTTGAGTTAAATTGTTATTCACAAACGCCTTAGTATACGTTTTCATAATAATTCTAATTGAAGAGTAAACATGGTTAGTTTGGTATATTTGTTTTAATTACGTAAATAGACGCTCTATTGTATTGTCACTATTGTCACCCAGTAGGCGTCTCAGGATGGATGCCGAAGGCGGGGTAGGTGTCAGAAAAGATGGAGCAACTATCTAAACGCCTATTGTCGAGACTAGTTGACACGGTCGAAAGATCGGGAGGTGTGGAAGTGAGATCGAAAGGCCTTTGCCCAGCAGTGGGACAATAAAGGCTACTAAAAAAAAGTAGACGCTTTATTCTAGGCATCTATAATGTATAATGTAGAACTCTTCTATTCATATCGGCTATCTACATAACCTATATTATATGTATAATATTTTTCAGTATTTCAAACTGGCAGCAAGTTAGAGTCAAAATGTATTTACATGTGGACTAACCTAAACAACTCTAACTCAACAACTCTGCAGGACTAGGTCCAGGAAATCTTACTTCATAATTTTAACTTTACCGTTACCGTTACAGACTGCTTAATATACACGATCGATGTACGTATTTTAGCAAATAAAAATCGATGTCTGATAAGAGTGCGAGCCCGTCTTCACGGTACTCGCAAACTTATTTACAACTTAAATCCTGTAATCTCGGCAAAGTAAGTGTTCCCCTGAAAGCGTTGGTATGTACGCAAATCTTGCAGGCAGAGGTTTCCAATAACGTCGAAAGTTGGCCCGCAAAGGCTTCAGTTAGTTATCTGTGGTAATGGAAAACGCTTGTTCGACCCTCCAGGGAGTGACAAGATGCTCTCTCTATTTGTGTAAAGGATTGCGGACGGAAGAATGCAAATATGATTTTCTGATTTCTGTTCCATGTATTGGTAATGTGGGGATAGTTGTGCGCTGAGTTCGTGTTGATATTTTATTCTTTTATGAAAAAACATATTATTTATTTGAATCAATATTGAATACCTTAATTATGCCTATTGACTTTGCTAACTAACGTATGTATGTCAGAAAAAAGTATTTTGGGAAAACCGAAATTTAAAGTAGCCATTGCTACTCTTCCTGTATGCATATTCGGTTATGAACAAAATATAGTAAGTAGCATCATACTACCTAATAGAATACTCACTAAATAAACCCTTGCCCCCTTATTACAAAACAAAGTTTATCTTTAGTCCAGGTTTAAACCATTGAGTCGGATTTTGAATTTTGAATCTTATTGCCATCTACCTTCAATTCGAAATACGAAAACTGGCTCAATGGTTTAGTCCTAGACTAAAGTAAAACCTTGTTTTGTAATAAGGCCGTTAAAAACTTTTCTTGCGAATGTTTTACATTTTAAGCGCAAAATTACAAAAGGAAATGATAAATCAAAATGATATTCTGTAAAAATATCAGGCAATAATAGAGTCTCGAGGGTGGGTACCAAACAGCAATTCATTACCGTACAGAGACCCGGAAACGGTAGCGGTGACGGTGGCATGCCGGAGAGAGCGGCGGATACAGCGCTGAGCACTCGGATTTATTCGTTCCGGAGCTGTGACGTCACTGCCGGTACACAAAAGAATGGGGATCTAATAGTTATATTCACCTTAAGATAAATTACGAAGAAAAAATATATTTCTTCGTTGAAGATACCAAAAAACAAATCAATAAAACATTTCCCTTCATCAGCTACCGCAGATTCTGGCAAGGAAATGGCATCGCTAGTATTTTTCAATTGAATATGTTTTACTGAATACATTTATCATGTATGTAGATGTGTAGACAGGGAGACAGCTCTATAAATCAGTCACAAGCAGTCGCTTACATTTTGCGAGACTGCGACGTAATGGGTAAGCTCCCATAAATTGTTGTAAGGCGTATATCTCATCGGGCGAAAAAATAGTTTGTTTTTTTCATGATTCATTAGACTACTAGAAAGAACTAAGCATACACTACTTGTGTCAAACACTACAAATATTATTAAGGCATATAATTCTCAGATGCTTTTTAAGTTATTCATCTTTTTAAGTTGTTTTGTTTAATGATAATATGATCAAATCACTTCTCCCGCTTAGAGTGGGGCATGAGGACTTTTATTGACAAAAATCCCCTTTGTTCCAGTAGTCAAAAGGCTCTAGAAGGTGCGCGCTTAATGGTACGCGACTTACGTTCCTCTGGTTCTGGTTGGCCTCGCTCACACAACAAAAACATCTCTTTAAACTTTCGCATTTTAATTTAAGTAAGATTCAACCAAAGACTTCCCTTTGACTGCACATTGTGGCTTGGTAACCGGCTTGTAACGTGTTGCGGGTTCGATTCAACTCTTTGTGTGATCCACAAATTTTTGTTCAGGGTCCATACCCAATAATTTGTGGAAACTGTGGGTTTATCAACGCACCCAGGATAGAAGCGAAGATTCTAGATAGCGCCAATTCTTTGTAAAAAAAGATGCTCGATAAATATCGTGCGGGAAGCCTTATTGAAACTATGACTTCGTAAAAAATAAAAACCATTGTATTTGACGTATGACGTATCGATGTAGTGGACAGGTGAGCGGAGCGCGAGATGTATGGCTGTATAGCCAATGAAGGAATATAAAATTACTCTCTAGAGTTGACGCGTGCGCTTTGCAAAATAACTTTTTATGTTTGTAGTTTGAAGTCTGGAAATTTATATAACAAAATTCTAGGTTTCTGCGAAAATCTGATTGCTACAAACTTTTCAACTTCTATATTACATTACGTATACAACGATACACCTGAACATGTGTTCTCGGAAAGCGTACCTAAGTGTTAAAATATGTACATAAAAACATTTACTGGAAAAAACCTATGTGATAGATATTAATTAAAATAATGAAGCTATTTTATTTTTATGTGCCAAACGATGCACTGTCTACTAACAGTTTTGATTAAATTGTCAATTCCCTTCTTTGATAAGATTGCACTCATCTTGTAACTCATTATTTGTAAACTTAGTCACAATAAACACTTCAACATTGCTAAAATACCCTACTTTCCTTAAACTTTAGTTAAAAGCCTACGAGTATATAGGTAGTAGTTGTCGATTTGTTTAAACGCGCAGGTAAACGTTAACTTTAGCAAAGCTTTTTGTTTGATCAAAGGCAATCTGCTTTACAATTTAACAACTTGATTTTATTTGGGCCAATCAACTGTGAACAACTATTTTATGTTGTAATTTATTTCAATAATATATGTTCCATGCTTTATAGCTTTAGTTACCGTGTTGTGGATAGCCGGATTTTTTTTTATGTGATAGGACGATAAACGGGCAGATGGATTATTTCCTGATGGTAAGGATTCAGCGCCTTACACCCATGACGACAGTGGAGTTAAGATTGCGTTGCCGACGTTTGACGGATTAGGGGTTTGAAGTTTTTGGGAATGGGGGACAGGAAGGATTGGGCTACCGGTAGCCCTCAGAATACAGAACAAACCAGAAGGCGTCATCGCGCTTCAAACTTAAGCAACTAAAACCATTCTCAACTAGAATAGTATGAAATTTCTACGATTAGTCAATTTTGGCACGTGGCATGTCGTGACGTATTTACGAGTATCAATTTTAATTTCATTATGCATTCTTGTGTAATTACTACGAGTAGAAATGCGACTGGAATTAGGAAAAAAGTGGATAAGATTACATTTCATCTGCAAGCATCGACTGCAATATTATATTTAATTAATTATTGAATTTTTTTTATCGATTTATTTTTCTATCAAAAAAGGTGCGGCCATTTTGTGAGTGTTGTCATTTTTGGTGAAAATTTTACCCACTTATTTATTTGTTGTGGGTTATATTTTTGTCCATTATGGAGCCTATGTCATATTAGTTTCCCTGACAAAAAAATAAATACAAATCATAAAATGGGCACGGTTAGATTAATTTTGGAAACCATCTAGCCAGAGCATAGTTTTCTCAATTCACTTTGAAGAGATATATTTATGACAAAGGTGGTTTGAAAACAGCATATCCTACTAAGATATATCTATACTAATTATAATGCTGAAGAGTTTGTTTGTTTGTTTGCTAGAATGCGCTAACCTCAGGAACTAAGTAAAGTAAGTAGACTTCTAATCTTTAGTTCCGAGTCTAAAGACAATACATATAAAAAACTAAACCAGCAAAAGGGAACGCAATAAAACCTTTGTACTCATTGAAGCTTTATTTTATTTGTTGTGTATAGTAGGTGTAACTAAAATTAACACAGCCAGAAATCGTCAACTTTTATGATACCTCTATGAAATGTGTGAACAACTAGTCTGTTGCATTTATCGTAAGTTTTCCTATTTTGTTGGGTTTACTCGTATCTTACCCTCCTGTTGTAAAATTACCCCAAACCAAGGCAATTGTTTCACTGTTGGCAACACTACGCGGGTGGGAAGTGCGGCTGGCGGGGGGATTGACGTATTGTTTTTGGACACATTTGACGACATGTAATTATGAGTGAACGCGGCTTCTGGTTTGTTCTGTATTCTGAGCGGTAGCCTCACTCACACGGCGAAATACAACGCTTTGGTTGTTTCACGCCTGTTTTCTTTGAAGTAGTGGTATCATACCGGTCGAGCCGACCCATTCGTGCCGAAGCATGGCTATCCCACACATTTAAAATTACATAATCATCATAATTAGCTTATTTCTTTTCACTACTGGTCACACTCCAATGACCTAATAGATAAATTAATGCAAATTATAAATATTAATAAAACATCCTAACAATATAGTTTAGGAAAATGCCATGGAAAATAGATTGGTGTCGTTGTTGCAGTTTTGGTATAAAAGTTTCTAGTCTCAACAAATAAATAAGAAAGAATGAATGAATATTTCCCTCGCTAAATATTGAAGCAGTCAAACTGCCACTAACACCTGCAAGTTGCACAGAACTGTGCAAAGTTCACAATATATATTCGCTGGTGAACTGTAACGATAACCAAAGGAAACGTGTTAAAGATTGGCCCGCGGCGGCGCGCGGCGGCGGCGGCGGTGGCGCCCGCATATTTATCGATACGAGTTTTCAACTACATGCTTTTCAGTTCATACGATAAAATGGAACTAAAGTATGAGATATAGCGAGGATGAAGGCCTTCTATTTTTCCAAGGTTTAAGGCAATCTTAGATTTGTCTATTCATGTTATAGTGTACTGTGATGGATATTTGTTACTCTCTTTCATGTGAAAAGTATTGAATGAATCTGATTAAATTTGGCAAAAATTATTATAATCTATAGTAATACATAAGCTACTTTTTACTACCGCTGGCAGAAGCTAGCATTATACGCAATGTCCTCGGAGGATAGACTTTGTCTGAATAGATTTATACATACCTATCTAATCGTTCAAAGTACTGCTTTGTTTATTCAGACTAGAAAAAAATGCGTTTTGATAAATACTTTTATGAAGAGTTTTTTATTTAAACATCAATATTGGTGAGAATGTTATTTATCCATTAAAGTTGTTAACGCTCATAAACAGAAGATTCCATCTTTGATAGTGGGACTGTTAATTACAATATTAATAAAACGCTCTCGCTTCTGTCCTGCACGAGACGTAAGCGTAAACATTCAGTGACAATAACAGTCATAGAGCACTTAAAAAGTTTTTACTAACGACCTGCAAGTTGCAGCAGTTCGATACAGAACTCCTGCCAGCACCAGGCACTACTTAACTTGAGCACCAGCACTTATTGCGAGCAATAGTTGTCTAACCTACTTTTTGTTAAATTAGCTCATTCATAGATATTGTGCTCAGATTGTGTTGCTGGTTCACAGTATATTTTTGACTGTATTTCTGACTCAATTTTTTGGTAAGAAGTAGGTTGTAGTAGGTACTATTATTAAGCATTGAATTTTGCTTCTACATTGAGTTTGTGGTAGTGGACTCTTATCTTGTAACATAGAATACATAGCGTAACTGACGAAAATATTTGCCTTTGCGTCAAATGCGTAGAAACAAATAAGATTTGAACACGTGTCGCTCAGTGAAGTCCACCCCATTTTATAAAAATCAATCGTCCGTCCGTCAGTCCGTCCAGCTGACGTGGCGAAGTTTAGCACGATTAATAACAGACATATCGCAAGTAGGCGTCACAGTTCTTGATATATTTCGCTGGAGTTCCATTAGCGGTCAGGCCTAGCGGGTGCCTGACACATGACAAATGATCGGGTTACTGCCAAGTTTTGAGGAGCGCCGCGATTGGCAGCCGACTGGGTGTCCCTTTAAAATGAATTATTAATAACTATAGCGTGCGGTAAATGTGACGGAATAATGTAGTTTGTAGCGTTCATACCTTCCAAGTCATATAAAAGATTCGGCTTAGGCTTTTTAGACATATAGGTATCTCACATCATAAACCGCCTAAGATGTTCCATTTTGAATACGTGTGAGTCGCCGGACAAACATTTTTTCACCTATATAACATTCTCTATCAAGAGTAATACATTCACTTACACAGATACTGAACTTCACTGTGGCAAAAATAATATTTTCTTTGGTAATTTAATAAGTGTTTCAAAAGGCTATAAATAAATAAAAAACTTCCCCTCTTCCTGACTACATTGGGGCCAAAGAACAAAGTTAGAAATATTACCCGCTGGAGTAAAATATTAGTGTTTATAAATGTTTATTTAGGGCACTCGGCTCTGAACAATCGCCTTCGTTCTGTGAAACAAGTAGTGACGGGAATTGTGATGACAAAGTACTCCGTGGCGAGGCGCTCTCACACTAATGCGAGCCTCTCTCCCTCTCTCTCTCTTACGAAACAAGCTAACTAACAAAACCCTATTATGTTTTAAACATTACAATTTCAAACTATGTAATAGTATGGTGGGAATTCGTATTGTATTCTAACAGGTCTAAATTCTAAGTTGAAATGTTTTATACATACTTATTTTGGTGCTTTGGCTTGCAGGTGGTCTAGGTGACTTTGCTATTAATGACTATTGAAACCATTTTGGAAAAAAGATAATAGAATCTCACTACATACGACTTTTTGAAAAAAAATGTCGCCTACTAAAAACTTTAAATTATCGGAAGGCACATCTTCAAAGAGAAAACATGTTAAGTAAAAACGAACCGAAAGTTTAGTTTAAACCGCGTGTTAGTTGTTTTGTGTATAGGATTAGTTCCAGTCAAACGGCGTACATAAGTCAGGTGGACATTTAAATGGGGAGCTATTTAAAGTAGGTCAGGCTCACGAGCGGGTCAGCAGAGTTCGGCGCTGTCCCAAATGTAATAAGTATTGTTCAGGGATGCGCGGACCCCCGCACACATCTACAACTACAATACCTGTATGTGTATGTACACAGTCACACTGCCACGGCTTTATTTCTTTGTATAAACAAGTGAACGCACGGGAATAAAGTCCGCCTTTATTTTATTCTTGGTAATATGTTGAATATGTTATATTGTATCTCTTGAGTGCAATTACCGGCGCCTGCTTCTACTTGGGAAATTAATGTAGGTACAAGTGACAAACTTTGCAAAAGTATCGAGTTACTTTGTTATATTTCAAAAACAATATAAAGGAAAAACGCTTTGGTAAATTATTTTAAGGTGATTTATGCGTTATAATCAACACAAAAGCAAAATTACCACGTAACCTTAAATTGTTTAGACCGTTGTAACAGTACACAAGGGTCTATACTTACATTTCTATAAAAGGAAATTCCTAGTAACATAAAGATATTACGTGGGTATTTAATTATTAAATGCGGTAGTCACCTTTGTTCACCAATTAAAATACAACCGAAGGGCTTTCCAATAAAATTATATGGCGCACACGAGTGCGTAATTACTTGGGAAATAAGTTGCCGTGTGTGAGCAGCGCCGGGTGGAAACACAGGGTGCGCTACTTGGAGAGACGTTTGAAGCATCTCTTTTGGGATTTCTAATAATGATGTTATTCCACGGTGAAGTATGACGTTTTGATGTTTTGATGAAGTGAAGCAATATTTTGAAAACAACACACATGAAACACCAGCCGCCTGTAAGAGCCCATTGCTAGACTACAGGCCTATTTTACAAAAATTGACTGTTATTTCTCCACTTCGTAGGAATAGCACTTACTTTATGATCGAGCAGATCCGGGGTGACAGTCCTGTCTCTGTTAAATAATATGCATCTGATTCTTACGATTTTCGAGGGTAGCTAGGCAATTTTATTTGTAGCAGCCACAAATAGCCCTATCCATGAGAGCTGCAGTTCGAAAGATACCGTGACACACAAACTAAAACCAAGACCAGTATGGTCGAGGTTATCGTCAAGAGTGAAACGACTTTGAAGAAGAACAGGCTGAAACAGATTGCTATTGATCTGACTTCTATGATCGCAATAGTGAATAAAGCTGCATAATTGAAGTATTGTTTCATTATGCAAGTGATGCTTAACAAACTATGCCCCCGTATATTCGTGAAGGCTTTGAGCAAAACTTAGGAGGGCGCGGGATAACGAGAGCCCTCGAGAACGTGAACCTATTCGGTAACTACACTCGTGACGTCACTTATCTGTTTACATTAAGCTAGTACTTGTACAAAACCTAGAAAATTTGACAACAACAATCTTTAATGTTTGTGTAAATTTTAAGAATAAACAAGTAGGTTAATATTATAATTTCTACATATGATGTTGATGTTAAATAGGATCTTACGTACCACTTCAATTGTTAACAGAACAGACAGATGTTTTTTAAATGTTGGAATAGTTCAAATAAAAAAATCGGGCTCGTTTTTTTTTCTTTATAGAATCACACCTTCAGATTTAAGTGGATTGATTTGAAACAACGACTTAATAAAATAAATCATGTGTAATTTTCTCAATATACAAATAGCCGAAACTGACTGAGTGAAATAGATATTTAATTTTCATAACGTTTTATCGTCCCTATTAGCAAAGATTAACAAAACACTTTTGGCACGCTTACAGTCAGGAAATAGCTGTTTGAACTGTTAACATAATTACTGATTGGACGATAGGCTTCGTTATGTTTTGAATATTTTGATACATTTTATACAAAGAAGATACTGTTGCATTAAAGGTTTTAAAACAGGATACAATGATTGTGGTTTAACTAAAGTTATAACAGAACCACTACAACTTAGTTTATATATTAATTGACTATACAACTAAACTTGAAAATTGAAATGACCGAGCTAATTGTTGGAGTGTGTGATTGTTCTTGTTTATGTGTAAGTGAAACAAACAAACAACAAAAACAAAGCGTGACATATACTATCTTTGATTTTATGATCTTATAAAATGACTTACTCTGTATGACAACATAAATAAGGTATGGGCATTTGGCTCTCAAAATACTGGCATGGTACTTGACTGGTGTTGGTTGACGGAACCGGATTGTGGTGCGAATCGCAAATTATATTTTTTTATTTATTTAAAAACTATTTACAGTTGCCTAAGGACCGAGTTAGTGGTATGTACCTACAGCTTTGGCCAGTCCTTTGGTAAGTACATGATTATGTCTAACTTGCATCGTCAAATCAGAATATTATAGAATCTCCAACTATTATTATGGGATATCTATCACCTGATAACTGACAAATTCAATGACGAAAATTGATATTTATTGATGATAGCGATCGCAAATCGCTCAATAAATTATTGTTGACTGCCCTGATATCTAAGACCGGGTAAACTCTTTGAACTGCCTAGATTTATAGTCTCGCTTTGCATTTTCTTTCGCTTATATCAAAGTCAAAGCCAAAGTGAAAACTTTTTTTCAAATAGACCACAATAGGCACTTTTAAAAGTCAAGCAAAACAAATAACACTTCAAGAAACTACAGCACTGCTTCTTAAACGCCAGGAACGCCCTTGCGACTCTACAGGTGTTGTAGGTATCCATGGGTGGCCCTGATTACTTATCGTTAAGTGTACAGATTACTCGTTTGCCTCCTATTCAGTAAAAATATACTATCTATTTCATAAAGAGAATACATCGAAAAACAGTAATCAAGGTAGATTTATTTTTTATGCAGTAGGAGGAAAATGAGCTATCCAAACACTTTTTTTGCCACAAATTTGTACCGTCCACCTTATAATGTTCAGTAGTAGAAAAAAATTAAAAATGCTGGCTTTTGTATTCGTTTTTATATTGTTTCCTAAACTCACGTGTTTTAAAGCCGATGTGCCGTGATTTCTAGGTTACAGTTACCTAGTTGTTTGAATTTGACACTGGCATAATATGGTACCATAAAATCTGTTCGAAAATTATGTTAAATATAAACTTATAAGGCAAAATATAACTAAGAAGAAATCAAGATAATTTAAACATAGAATGTTGATATTTTATGTTTGGTATTCTAGTAATTTTGAGATTACAGATAATTTTGTGTAAACGTTGAAAATTAAACCTTAAGATGGTACAAAATCTGCGAATCAAAATCATTGATACATTCAATCGAGCTGGTTTCTAGTGCTTCTTTGAAGTTACAGGGATTATCTTTGGATTAACTAGTTGATCCGAGCGCTCTTCGATTCTATGAATTACTCATGGATTGCCGTCAGATTAGGATTACACCATGTTTATAATGAATAGAGCTAGTTTGGTCAATTATGTTCGTCGTTTTTTATATTTCTAAGTAATACTTGAGTTTGAAAATCATAAGTACACGTTTCCAGCAGAACCTATTGAATATGGCAAAACAACCAAAATAACAATTTTCTACATTTCAATAAAAGCAAACGATTCTTTGTTTCATGAGTAAATCAATAACAATAATAAATCTGAACACAATGAAAAATCTTCAACTTCGGAGTGATGATTAATAGTCTGTGCCATTATACGTTAGACAATAGCCAACAATGATACGTTGCCAGGAAGAAAATTCATTTTGTTTGCCAGAAATATGATTATTTTTGAAGAATAGGTAACAAATGTTTATGAAGAATTGCTTATTTGTCGTCTTAGTAAAGTGATTGCTAGTGACCACGCTGTGTACAAGGTTATAACTTCGGAAAACCCATTATTTTAAGAATATTTTGTACTAGCTTTTGCCTACGATTTCGTTCGCGTGAAAAAGGGACTTCTTGCAGGTTATTGGTATATAAAAACTATCCTATGTCCTTTCTCGAGTTCTAAACTATGTCTGGACCAAATTGCACAGAAATCGGTTCAGTAGTTTAGGTATGAAGAAAGGACATACAGACTGAGTTACTTTCGCATTTATAATATTAGTTTGGATTTATATTATGTCGACAAGATTTAGATTTGAGTATAGAATTAGTAAAAATGTTTACAGATTAACTGAATATTAGGTACGTGTTTGAATATTCATATAAAATACCAGTAGGTAGTGTAGTTTTACTGATAAACCTGCCAGTGTGGGTAATGCCCGCAATATGCGCGTTGTATATCGGTCCCTGGAGGCAGGCTGTGTGGCAAGGGCTGTTTGTACGTAACGCTACATTACAATGATAATCCTAGGCATAGAACTACTATTACTGCGTAAGTATGATACACAAACGAGTTTCTTGGATATTCCCCTAAGGACTGGAAAGGGAATGTACTTACCTACCTAGAGGCAAGTCAACGCCTTTCCGCAGTTGTGTTGTTTAAATCAATAAAAAATATTTATTTTAAATTTAACAGATATCTACAATCCATATTTTTCTTTAAATCCAGTCTGATTACAATAGGGGTGGAGTTTAAGTTACAGAACCTGTGGGTCTATGGTCTTAATACCTAACTAGGAATCTTTAGGTATCTGGTGTATCTAGAAGTGAATATTACAACATAAATCGTGATTGTAATGTGCTAGTTAAGTTTCAACTGAATTTGTTCAAGATTCAGTGCCAACCAACCCAGTTGGGACAAAGCCAAGGGAAAATGACTGCGTAATCCAGAAGCTAATTCGTCCACAAGATACACTCTTGTGTTTCTTAGGGTTTATTCTACGTCGAGGTCAACTCTGATTTTTGCGAAGTAAATATTAAGTATTTTTGTATGTTATGTAGGACGGACATCTGAGCAATTAGCGCCGCACATAGACTCCCGCAACAATGGAGGAGTTACGAATGCGTTGCTGACCTTTTGGAGATTAGGGATTTCGAGATTGGACTGTTGATTTTTTAAAACCGTTAATTGGTCAACGTCCTTCTAAGTACAACATAAACACATAATAGTCGAGAACGTGTCTGTGTGTGTGTCGGTTGTTCCCGGGATAATGAGGGTGCCCGTTGACACCCGCAAGTGTTGGTGAATTTGGCCCGTGCGGTCACCTCGTACGTCGAACTTCTCAAATTTTGTTGCGAACTTGTTCTTTTGTGTTACAGCGTGGTTACAACAGTACACAGGATAATTTCCAAAATTTTATTAAATATGAATAGGCACCTCATATTATGTTACTTAAACTGTGCTGCGACACTAAATAACAATTTATATTTCTCTTATTCTTGTATTCAGAACGTCGCTTTTCAATTAAGAAGCTAACGTCCGCAATATTATCTTTATTATGTTTGGTTTATTTATAGTCTCCACAAATAAAGGCCGACTACTCCAGCAGTACTTGTGCCAGGGGATCGATGTACTTACCCTTTTACAAATGAATAGAGCACAATTGTTGATAAAAATAAAGAGGTTTGTAACAACGGGCACTCAGTCACCGTAATTGGGAGCGACACGATACGCAGACAGACAAGGGTTAAAATACTCAAAATAAAAAATTGCGCTCGAGTCGAGGGTTCAGCGCGCCTCGCACAAAAACCCGACGGAACCCACGCTTACTCACACTTGACGCGAAGTCGGCTTACACACGGGACAAGAAATGTAACCATACGTTGAGTTAATTAGAAAAACAAATGTTCCATACAAATGTTGTTTGCAGAGACATGCAAATTAAGGGGATTACGGATTGTTTTTGTAAATGTGACAAGTTTGGAAAAATAATAATTATGATGTGAGAGAATTTTATGATGTTACATACAGTATACACAGTACATTAATAAGAACATACATAGCTGGAAGATACTTTTATACTCGAAAATATAATCTACTAAAAAGTATGTATTAGCCATAAATTTCTCAAACAGCACACATAAGACGTGTTTAACACCAAAGTTTAGCTATTATTCGTTTATTTTCGTGCTGGCTTGTTTTCGAATAGAAATGATTTATTGCTGACATCCTCGCAAGCCAAGCGCGAGCTTCCTGCCAATATCCCGATAAAAATGTTGATAGCCCGCAAAGAGTAATGGAAATTGCCTGTTGGCCGTAATTTACAAGATAATAATATTAATCAACTTTATCTAAATGGGGAATAGATAATAAAACTTTGTATACTTCTACGTAAAATTATTCTCATATTTTATGCAGGGATAAAAGAATTCAAATAAAATACATGTTTTTGTAGTATCTGCTGTATCAGTTCAAAAGGTTGCGATGAAAGTAACGCTTTCTTTTTAAATGTCATGCCGATAATGATAAAATCTTTGTTTTTTTGCATAATAATTACATAGGTTTTTGGAATTATTAACAAACAAGTTTTACGGTAGTCCATTAGCACATATGTACTGTTCAGTGAAATTTTCGTTTACAGCCCATGAATTACACCCTATTATATGTATGGTATCGGTAAATCGCATTTTACTTCAAAATACGTGAGTTATGACCTACATTTATACAGTGGTAACATACTGCAAACTATGTATAATAAACAAAAAACATACAATCCACAGAATTCCAGTTTGGAATAAAAGTTTTTCTAGAACATAGATCTATGTGTATTTTATATTTCTAAAAATAAATTGTGGAAATACGCGTCCTGTTGTATATGGTCGCGGATCAAACAGTAACAGTAGATTGAAATATGGGAGTTGGAGTACTCATATCTGCAGTGTGGGAGTTATTGATGGATGCACAATTGTACATACATACATATAGTACATACCCGCGTTTTGGCCACTTATGTCTGTACATCGTTTATATGTATATTCGGCACGATTGGGTTGACTCCAACGGAGTGATACCACGGCCTCACAGAAATCCGGTGTGAAACAACCACAGCGTTGTGTTTCGCCGTATGAGTGAGGTTACTGGAGGGCCAATCCCTCCCCTTCTCTCTATCTCTTCCTTAAATATCCGAAACCCTTATCCCTAAAAGGCCGGCAACGCACTCGTAACTCCTTTGGTGTTGCGGGTGTCCACAGGTGGTGCTGAATGCTTGCCATCAGGTAATCCATGTGCTCATTTGCTGACCTATACGATAAAAAAAACATAGCAAAATTTCGTACTGTGCTGTGGCATCTCATAACTTCGCACATTGTGAAATCTATATTTAAAAAAAATGAAAAATTAATTATTAGTTATTCAACATGAAGATAGAACATAACCCCTCACTCGATATTTAAGGCAAGCTCTGTCTCTGCCATTGATATATTATTATAGAAGTTCTTTAGAGTAAGTTCTATTGACATACAACACAGTCATAATAGATATGCCTAGAACAATTCGGTTGGAATGTATAACAGATATAATACAGCTTCAAAACAAAACCAGTGCCCATGTGAGCAGTGGTCTTGTCATATATCCGACAAACAAAGGCGTGGCTGTGTGCGTGCATTCGTGTGAGCTAGAGAAGCTCTGATTTAAGTGGCTTTGAGCACCAACTGCACTGGCAACTTTGTAATATATTTTTGTAAAATGTTCCCAACACTTGCGTTAATTAATGTTTATTTCAGGAGTTCGTTAGTTGCTCCAACTTTTAAATTAAATTAAAATGTTTTTAGAATGTGATGTGTTTTCATATTAATCTCTGAATCCTGCAACTTGTTTTAGTTTTTATTAGATGCCAGTTTGAAGTTCTAAAAGTGGGTATAATAATATGTCATTTTGCATGTGTTTGTGATAAATTATACTTAGTTATTTGAACCAAAATAGTTAATTTTATTAATATTAGGTATATCACAGAATTGAATAGAAACTTAACTATGAGTTCCCAAACATGACGCGATTGATTTTTACCCAAGAATAGTCAGAGATTCCGAATAGATACACCACTTTTACGAGTTCCATATATTATTATAATAAGGTCCTATTGTTATGAACTAGGCTTCATGAGGAAATTATATCTTTTATTTCACAGCAAATTATATATTAGTAAAAATAATACTTTACTGATGGTTTCACGAAAACAACAAGTGTGGGAGAGCCATGATTCGGCACGAATGGGTCGACGGAGTGATACCACGGCTTCACAGAAAACCGGCGTGAAACAACCACAGCGTTGTGTTTCGCCGTGTGAGTGAGGTTACCGCAGGCCCAATCCTTCCACTCCCCCTATCCCTCCCCAATCCCTTAATTTCCAAAACCGTAATCCCTAAAAGGTTGGCAATGCACTCGTAACTCTTATCTCTTACCATCACGTAATCCGTCAGCTCGTTTGCCAGCCTATAATATAAAAAAATCGTGGACGCAAAATTTAAGTTTCTCCTTTTTTGATCGATTTTATTATTGTTATTGGAATAATAATGATTATTGTGTTTGTTAATAATGAAATCCGAATAATAACAAACGATACATAAATATTTTATTCGAAAAATTCGGATAATCCCGTGTTCATGTTATACTTTTCAAATACTGTGAATTGATAACGTTAGATCTTAATTTCCATCTATATATTGTTTAATATCCATAACTGGACTTATGTCCAGTATAATATACATATTGTTTTGAAATATATGCATAATACGTATGCATGTACCTAGCTATGTTTTATAGTTACTAACTTACTACGTTTACGTAGGTAGAGCGGTTTGTTCGAAGCTTGTTGTTGGGTAGCATGTCCAAAAATATTGTTTTTCAGTTAATTTTCTTACAGGTTTTCTGGAATTTCATAAATATATTGTATGGTTTTTTATATCGTTAGTCCAGTAATTTTATGTATTGCGTAGTACTGAATTGTCAGTCTGGTTATAGATCTAAGATTTTAATTAGCCTTGAAATCGCCTGAAGCTTAATTGATTGGCATTTGTCGAACAAGACTTGTCTTCATTATTATCTAAATAATGAGATTGTCGACAAGATAGTTTAGGTATAATTCAAGGACATATTTTGTAACAATCATTTACCAATCGTTAATGACTAAAATTCTTTTTTTAAGTTAACCAATCGGAGACGCCATTGGAGGACTGCCTGCCTCTGGTTCGAGCCTTTTGGGGATTAGGGTTTTGGAGATTTAGGGATTGGGAAGGATTTCAGGCCGGTTTTCTGTGAGGTTGCGGTATCACTCCAGTCAAGCCGAACCATTCGTGCCGAAACTTAGCCCTGCCACACTTCTATCAAATGTATTTAACAATTTATAATGAATTTGCATGAGGGACTATAAAACGTGATGCGATTACGAGTAAATATGGAACTGAGACCAAAGAGTTGTGGGAAACGCTTCATGTGCCAGTAACACCCATTGTTTCAACTCAGAAATACGAACCAAATAATTCCGTTGTAAAATACTGTTGAATTTCTTAATTGTTAAATACACTCTGTTATTGTATTTAAAACGTTATTATGAAGAAAATAGAGACTAGTTTTATAAAGTGAGGTTATATTAGGTCGGTATTACCTCATTATTTTTCTCAGTTTTCCTGTGGTAGTTGGTAGTTACGAGTCCCCTGGGTGCAGTCCCCGCCTACATTAGCTTGGACCCTGGCCTGTTTGCTCGGGGAAAGCAAATGAATTGGTTATACTGTTCACGTTTCACCACTCGATAGGTTTTGTTAGTGAAAGGCGACTAAAAGATTTTATTGGGTTTTTATTCATATTTTTGCAATCCAATAGAAAACAAATATAGCTGCGCACAAAGAAGGATTTTTATTTCGTATCCTGAAATATTTCGTTTTTGTTTGCACTGGTTTTGATATATGGGATACTGGAATAAAAATAGTATTGTGATATTCGACATTCTTGCTGCAGCTACATCACGCCAAAGGATGGACTAAGATTAATTGCTTTAAATTCAAAAGAATGATTTTAATAAATACCTCTAAGGGCTTGGTATTTTGTATTTTCAAATTAGTATTTAGCGAAGGCACATTCACGAATAATAAAATCAGTTATTATCGAGAAACAATACTATAAAATAAACGTGTTTAAACGACATTAACATCTTACAATTTCAAAGAGATTTGATTAACATCAATATGATACCACCTAATATAACGCATAATGTAATGTTAATTTTTGTTAAAGAAATTTGCCCTATCTACAGTAAAAAGACTGTTTTAAAAAGCATAGGAGACCTAGTTGGGGCAATCCCATTAAGCATTATAGCTAAACATTTCGTCAGTGTATGTCTCGTCAGGTGGACTGACGACATCGTCATAGTCATTGGTAGTCGTTGGGAGCAAGTAGAGGGTTGTAAAGCCTAAGGGCTCGTGTTTTGTTCAGCAAAATACACCCTTCATTTTATATTAATAGTGATAATCAGCTGAACCATTTCACCTTGGTGTAAAATCTCGTCTGTAATTCCTGTAAGAACAGTTAATGGTAGTAGTTAATAATTGATGTACTTACGTGATGGTGGCAGGAGGGTTGGCATGCACCAGGCAGGGGAGCACCACATCCCCACCTCGCCGTACCGTGGCCTCCCACTGGCCGTGCGAGATGCCGCGTGGAGCTGATGACACGCTCATAGCTGTCGAAGATTTTAATGATTATTGTATTTGATGGTTTAAATAATGTTAAAGTATTAAACTTCTAAGGTATAGGTAAAAGAGGAAGGTAAATTTAGCAAGCAGCACTAGTATCTATACAGCAAACTTACGAACGTATAATAACTAGCTGCTCTCGCGCGGTTTCACCCGCTGCCTAGCTCCGTCTGATCGTAGCGTGATGTTTTGTAGCTATAGCACTCAGGAATATTGTAGCTAACTATTGTTGAAAGAATTTTGGCAATCCAACTAGCGGTTCCAAAAATTACCCCCTACATACAACCTTACAAACATACACTCTTACAAATTTTACCTCTTTATAATATTAGTATACATAATTATAAAAGTTCCATGTGATTACAAACTAAGGTTTTATTCCAAAACTAGCTACTGCCACTGGGAGACCCGCTGCTTGGTTTCTATTGGTCGTAGCGTGATGTTTAATAGCCTATAGCATTTAAGAAGATTGTAGCTATATATCAGTGAAAACAGAATTTTTGAAGTCTGACCAGATTTGCCAAAATATGTAAATGTTTCCTCTTTATATTTTTTTTATTAAAAAAAAAAACGTTGCGTCACATTAGTGTTTTCTCTTGTGTCGTGGGTGTTACAAACATGCACATGACACCCAGACCCGGAACAACAATTTGTGGATCACACAAAGAGTTGTTCCGTGCGGGAATCGAACCCGCGACACGTTGCACGGTAGCCAGTTGCCCAGCCGCCGCACCAACCGCGCAGTCGAAACGAATATTAGAATAAATATTAAATATAAATATTCGTATAGATTAAAACTCCAATTGTTCTTCAATCCATCCAAATTGGAGGCGACTAAAGCGTTATATAGGTATATTACGCTTTAGTCGCCTTTGTATTTGTAAATTAAGTATTAATTTCTATGAAAACGAATGTCTAATTATTTAAAGTGGGCAGTTCTGTAAACTCTTAAAATAAAGTGTAAAATACTCACGAGCTACATCAATGTTGACTGGCGAGCTTCTTCGTCTCTCGCCAGTGAGTGAGTCGAGGACTGAACACGAGTACTGTGCCCTGGTATCCTCCACACGGACGGACCTGATGATGAGCCGCCAACCTTCGTCCACTAGCAGCGTGGAGCCAGCTGCGAGGGACAAAATAATCCATTCAATATATGTGAAAAAATAATAATTTTCGTGATTTCATGCTTCAAAATTTGCGAGTCAACAGCGGAGCATATAAAAGCCCCTTCCGCTTTCTCTACCTGTGGATGTCGTTGGTCCACCAAGCTGCAACGTATTTTACAGAGATCGGGCAGTATTCTCTGATAAACCTAATCCTTTTTAACCCTAGAAAGATAATCTTATTTTGACCTACGGTAAAGATAATCATGCGTCTTTGAGACGTATTCGCATTTATAAGTGGCTATGGGACAAGTTTCCATAAATAACCTTTTAAAAAGTTATTGAATCATTAGTTAAGGGTTTTCTACGACAAATAAAAACATAATTACAATTAGAAAATTATTATAATTTAAAAACAAAGAAATTTTGTAAACCTCTTACAAAATAACTAAAAAAATATTAAGTCTTCCTTTGTTGAGTAATTATGTTAATCTTAAACTTAATATCACATTTTTTTTTACTTAATATTATAGAATAAGGACTAATTAACAGTATCATATAAAAAATTAACAAGTTTTAAGTTTAAATCACATTTAGATACAGCCTTTACATATATCAGATTTGTGTTCATGTCATTTTCGACATCCTTCTCATTTTTGACGGACAATACGCACAATATCTCTTCTTTTTGATTACTGATTCTTCATTATTATCTACAGAATTAGTTTTTGGTAGCAAATCTTGGATATTTACACGGACATGTCTTTTAAGAGTAGGAGCTTCTAACCTTTTCTCCATCCAAGGTGATAAAAGTTCTGTGCTAAGCTTTTTCATGTAATTTCTGAGACTTAGAGGCTTATCATTGTTAGCTATATATATACCTACCAACCTATATATATATATATACCTAAAATATAAAAAAACGATAAATAAAATGAACTATTACTACTGAGAATGAGGTTCAAAAGTTACACAAAGGATAATCATACGTCTCTCGAACGTACCCTATCCCTGTATCTACGTAATTATTGTACTTACCAGGGAGACACTGCCGTCTCGCGTAAGGTCTGCCCGGCCAGTGGGATAACTTAGAAGGACAGAGCGGTACGATGCGAAATAAAAAAGAGATATCAATATTTGTGTTGGCTGTGCGTCTCAAAGACGTAGATTATCTCTCTAGGGTTAAATGCGGGAGAGCTATTATTTGATGCAAATAGACTGGATCGACCATAGCTCACAGAAAACTGCGTGAAACAGTCACAGCGTTATCCTCCCCATCTATCCAACAATCCCCAAAATTGGGGGAAGATTTGCGATTTGAAGTTGCAAATTTTCTGGTGTTGCCACCACGGGGAGTGCCGATTGCTTACCATTAGGTAATACTAGCTGCAAATTTGCAGCAACATCTTGTAAAAAATACCTTTCACTATCGACATCTAACCCGCTCATCTAATCTAGTGTGAAGATCATGGCATACCTTGCTTTTATAAAAAGCATACGCCCTGCAGTCTATACAAAAAAGACCTAGTACCAGACTCTAACGGACTGGCGATGACAGAAAAGAATGCAAGAAATTCCATAGTTAAAGAGAAAGTTAAAAATAAACTTCTAAATTCCACCATAAAAACAAAATTGTACCCAGACGATGTTTTAATGCTCCCCAAGAGTTTAAAGTTTCGTAGAATTTACGTAAAATTAAATTCGCTTCGTGAACGAACTTTTTGGGAAGAATGGTTTATTGTAGTGCTGCGGACGGTACGTGCCTAACCGGGACTGAACTCAAATCTGCGTTCAGGTAAAATACACTGGATTATAACCGATAATGTATATTTTCGAGGAATTATGATTTTATTGTTCTGCAGCAACTTATAGGCAACCTGCCACAGTTAACTCTCTTTGAATAGTAACTATCATGAAGTAATATTAAATTTATTGGAAATGTCAACAAATGTACGATGTCAATCTAAAATCTCGTTCTCAACTTGGAGTGTGGCACAGAAATCGTGGCATGGAACTGATTTTGTGCTGATCTGGGAATCAAACCTAACATAGACGCCGCTGAATAAGCCAACATCTAAAGACAATCAATCGGCTAAGAGTTAAAAGTAATAAGAGCCATTTGAAACTAGTAGAGCTTTTCTCAGTTAATTTACTTACCCATGTGGTCAGCGGATGGCAACACTGAGTCGTCCCTGTACCAGGCAGCGACAGAAGAGTGTTCCCTAAGTGCAGCCGGGGCCACGCATGTGAGAAGTGCAGGCCCTCCCGCCTCGGAGGGAGTCGAGGTCACGTGCACCTGCCAGTCTTGCCACACCACTGCCAACAATGACACAGAATTAGTCAATATAAATACAAAGTCAGTTTTCACAGATCACTGCAAATTTACGTTTTGGGAACCCAGCATAAATTGAATTTAATTCCATTATACTGTTTTTCAGTACAGTGCAGTGAAATTCCACTAGCAATAGTTATTCATACATTTACTGTCCCAATTCAATTAAACAATCTAGAGTAAAGTCCATGAATAAAGCGAAACGTACAGCGAAACCGCAAAATTGTAAAAGTATCAATTTAAAAGCAATCAAACGATCGTTTTTACTGAAATAACTGCAAAAAACAGTGGCTTTGATACCGACTAATTAACCGTGAAACAGTAACTCGAGCGAACTGCGCCGACGTCGGCGGCTTTGACACTCTGACGACAAAAGTATTTGCAAGCGAATACAGCCCTGATTTGCGATTGTGAATAATTTCTGATTTGCTCATAATGTATTCCAGGTAAATTGCCCTCGTCTCTCTAGAACCTGCAAAGTACAGGGTTGGATACGACTTGTTGTACAAAATCAAACTTTTAATATTAAATCCGATTCCTTTAGAGTATTGCTTCGTCTATATTCAGCGACAAAATACTTGCCGATGCACATAACGAATTGATGGAAATGACAAACAAAAGAATTCAAATTTGAAAATCTTTATTATGTTATTGTTTTATATCTGCAAGTTTAAATCCCACACGTACTAGGCAACTTGTTAAAGCGGGTGACAAAATAAAAACTCCCTGAATCAGCATTAGCCAGACATCTCGAAACTTCCTTGAGCTTGTAAATTTTTTTTCCGCCAACTTTTTCTTGCATGCACCGAGACTCGTGTCGCAGATGCTTTGGAACTTTTGTGTTTCGTCCCCTTTGCTAACTCGGGAACTTTTTAAGCGTCTCTCGTGGGAAATCTTCATGTTATTATTTAACAAAATATCTAAATAAATCAAGTCTTATATTTGATGTCATGGGGAACGTAACATCTTTTATTTGTAAGAGTGTGAAGTGACGAAATGTTTTGAGTTATTATTGTTGTTATTGTGAGGAGTTATCTTGTTATTTTTTCTAATTGTGCACAAATAAATTAGGCCTTATATCAAGTAGTTATGGTTGAATAAACCCTATAAATATAGCCCAAGCTACCGCCAAGCAGGACTCCAAAAAACAGCACATATCTGCTACTACAACTCAACAGTGCAAGTTGCAGCAAGTGTATGCAAGTTACAAACGTACTCAAATCTCTTGCAGACGTCTGGGGGCCGTCGCTTCGTCTACATGTTGCATTATTAAACAGGACTTGTTAGTAGCGGCAAAAGGCTCACTATTTGCTTTTACGTGTTTCCTTTCTTTTAAGGCGAGAAAAACAGTCTGGACGTTATTATTTTTACCAGGATTCACGGGACTGCAATTAACTGATTGCAGGCACTTACAACGGCGTCAATGTTCCTGTTAATGAGCATCTGAACAGAGAGAGAAAAGATCGGTAATACATATATATGTGTTTGCTGAATTGTTTATTAGGAGATTATTTTCTTGTTATCCTTTAAAAACTTTACTGTTTCTGACGATAAAGGAACTGTAATTTTATAGTGTAATGAACGTACAGGTAAACAATATTTTTATAAACAAAGTTTTGGACCTTTTTAGTAAAGTAGTTGTGAGTTTAGACAGCAGAGTTCTAAATCAGACCTTTTACATTACTTACCTTACCTTACAAACGCGTTCAGTCTGAAGTTATTCTTTTACTGTAAGAGGCTCCCGACTTGGAACCTCTTTCTTTTAACATATAATAACTTTAGAACATATACTGAGGTAATAGACTTGCTTCATATTTTTGGCACGAAACCGATGTTTCCAGTTATGCGATCGATGGTAATCATGATCACATATTGTGAGTACATATTACGGAATCCAGTGTGGTTAACATAACATAAGTTGTGTTAAGGAAACTTTGTGGAATTTTTGGTAAAAAAAAATTTTGCTTTGTAATGTTAGTACTTGTTATATTGAGAATGAGATCAATGTGATGACGATTAAGACAAGGAGATTGGCAAGACATTTGCGATAACTAAGCACAGAAATAATTTTATATGCAAAAAGGTATAAGCAGTCGCTTTCGTTTCCATCGCATGCGAGATATTGGATTATGCTATAATTAGTTTTGGACCAAACAAAAATAAAAAAGAAATGCAGAACAGAACATTTTTCAAATCACAATAATTCACAATAGTCAGTGAATACGCAAATAAAACGAGTAAGATAAAACCGAAGCGGTCTCTGTCAAAGTTTTAGTAACTTCAATAATAAAAACATTCGTCTCACGAGCATAAAGTCGAGCACTATAAAGCGATTGCTACGCTCCGAGCATTACTCGAGCACTTTAAAGTGATTGTTATGAGAACAGGTTTAATGCTCGGGAATATAAAACTTCTTTTTAACGTCCGAAACGGCTTTTATAACTTCGTTTTGAATTTTCTAATATTTTTTACTGAGACCTACCTTTATTTTTAAGTAACCTGTCGCTTATTTCCTTTGATTTTTGTTGTGATGGCAGTATGAAAACGAAACCTTATTACCGGTTAGAGCTGTACTGTAACATCAATATGAAATAACATCAGCAATAAACAAGTAAGCAACAAGAATCATTATTTAGTTTCGTGGCCCAAGAAGTGTAAGTTACGCGCGCAATTTACGCTTCCCTAAACCAAGCCAAAGATTTATTAAGAGTAATGTACATAAAATGCGGTTTGTTGAAACGCCTTCGTTGAGGTCTGCAAATACTCGTAAAACTGTCAGTACCCAACGACCATTAACAATATTACAATGATTTACTGAAGGCAAAAGAAATGATTGAACTGCTCCTTAGTGAGCCTTTTTTCATTTCAATTTTAAAGCTAAAGGTTTTTGCTATTCTAGACTCCTACATTATTGTTTAAAATAGAAATTCTAAGTAAATATCACATTTGAATGCTATCTACAAGTAAACGTTAAACTTGTCGATCGAACATCTTGAAGCTCTTTTAATTTCAATATTATTTAATTACCTGTCTCCGCTGTCCCCTTTGAAGCGCTACTGTGAGCTCGGGGACACTCGGAGGTAAATTCAGATGAAGTCAAACTTTCATAAACACTCACAGAATTTAATGAAAACTCGTTGAGCTACCGACTGCGACGTCAAATAATACGGGCGCTTTGTTGGAGCACCCTGACCTGTTAGCCAGGACCTTTATGATGATTCAATTTTTTATTTGGATTTTCTACCAACAGCACTACTTGTGTTTCCGTCTTCTTCTTATACATATATAAAAGTGAATTGCTGTTCGTTAGTCTCGCTAAAACTCGACAACGGCTAGATTGATTTGGGTAATTTTGGTCTTAAAATATTGGTTGAAGTCCAGTGTTATTAAAAGGTTAAATAATTATATTTTAGGCGTGCGGAGTTCGCCGGGTCAGCACGTCACTTATAAATGTACTATTTTATTAAATAGCCAGCGCTTCACTAGTTTGATTCTTTGATTAGATTGTGCGGCATCGGCGTAAATGATATCGGATGATGAGCGATAAGCGAATGACACAAGCATTACATTCGGAGTTACAGATTTGAACGAACGATGAAACATAAAATCTTGAACCCAGACTTTTTTCACTGCAAAACAAAGTGCAAGAAACAGAGAAGATGGTAAAATTGAGTAACACTTTGCATGAGGGAAATAAGTCCGGTCCGGGTGTTTCACCTGGCGGTTCGAGTTTTGCTCCTGTATACATATTTGATTCAATTAAGGCGTCCCGATCTACCTCGGATGAATATTTTAAGCCTGCCTCGATTAATACAGTCTATGATCTAATCACATTTACAAACTGATGAGGAACAGAGTACGAGTGTCGTGTGCGTGAAGACTTTGCATACAGTAATTGATCACTCGAGACATCAGCTGTGTTTCAAATTTCGAATTTTCGATATCAAACATAATACTTTATTATAAGTTCTTAAAATAGAATAGTACTGGATCCCAGACGCACATACCTTAGTCTTAAAAGTGCTACAAAATATTGGATATATTGCCTTAAACGCCCAAAACATCTTGGTCCAAAAATGTTTCAAGCATCTTAACATTTAATTTCACACAATAATTTTAATGAAAGCATCATCATCTTATCGATTATTTTAATTTGATACTCTTCCACTTAAAGTCGGAAAGCATGAGGGTATTCTAGACGATCTAAATCGTTCGTTAGCGAATAAATTGGGAGCAGTGTAGAGCAGCGCCAAGTTCAGCCATCAAGCCGTCAATTATTTTAGTTGGCATTATGATAAAATTAGTGGCCGCGCCCCAAGGGATATAAGTATAAATTACAAAGATAATTTTTATTTCAACCTTTGTGTACCAAATTTAACGCTAGTTTTTATAAAACTTTAAGTTGAAAAACTGTCCGAATCCTTCCCTTCTTCCTATCCTTCCCCAATCCCTAATATTCTCCAAAACTCCGGCAGCGCACTTGCAACTCCTCTGTTTTGCGTCCACGAGCGTCTATCTGCCAAGATACATCACCTTAAAAATAATTAATAACAACAGTGCTTCTTTGTTTTCTATACTGAAGAAATGTTGACTTTTGTATTTTGGAAAGTAATGTTCACATCAACACTATTAATTTATATCCAAAATTATACGTTGTGAAACGATCACGGCCCACTTAGTGTCGCGTGAGCCCAGAGACATGTCCGCAAAGAAATAAAGCGGCGATTTTAATAAAATAATAACATAAGAAAAACAGTCTTACAAATTCATAAAGCCGCCACAAATTATTTACAACAGGAAATCGGTGACCGTAAGAAAAACAGAAGCTAATGCAGTCTCAAATTCAGTGCGATAAGGTAGAAAATTGTTTGCATTAAACGGATTAGGTACATTAGAGAATTACATAAAAAAGAATACTTAATAAGTATACCTTTTATGCGGCCAGTTCTGATTAGGAACCTTTGCGAAGTAATATGTTTTAACGTAGGTGTATTTAATTTGGATAAAAGCGTTAAAACAATATTTTTATTCACAATTTTTGTATGTGCACAAGTGAGTTGCCGCGCTCTTGTTTGTTCCGTCAACTGGAAAAATTAAAATCTAAAAATGTTGCCAAGTTTTCGAGAATAAGAAATTTTATTTGAGAAACTCTCGAGACATAATATTTCTTGTCTACCTTTTAAGTAAGTAGTTGTTTTGCTTTTGTCAGAATTTATACTCTTGTTTTATGTCTAGTTGGGCGCACTAAGTATTACGTGCAGGATCATAAGTAGGTACTTACTTATTTTTATATTCGGAAGTAGTTTTCCATTAAGTCGCGACTTCGAATAATGCAATAATCGTTGATTCAGAGCAGCTACAAATATAATTATGTCAACGAAGTCTGTTTTTATATCAAATTAGCTTTTCATGTTACGGTTTAATCAATTCCAATTAAGTTTGAATAAATATTGGTGCGAGCCGGGCGGCCGTGTCCAATGGTGTTTATGACTGTCTGCCGAAGGAAACAATAAACTTTTTATATGTTTCTCTTTTTCTCTTTTATTTGACTTTCATTGCGGGTTACTCATAAAATGCCACTATTTTGCTTTCCACTTCCTTTACCTACTTAATTAAGGGGATACTTCCCAATTTATTACCAGCTAGCTTTTGTTTTAAATAAATGAAGCCATTTGAAAATTAAAACTGTTGTGGTCTAGTAGAAATGCATTTTTTTCTAAAAAGCTTTTGCAAAAATAGTTCTTACATTACTCAGTAACCGCAGAATAAAAAGGTCAGTTGAAAAATTTGCATTCGCCAAAACCTTTTTGCTTAATCACAAAGTACATTTGTATGCAGCTCCGACCGCCGCTTATCTCTGGGAGCGGAACCTGTAATGCAGTTGTCAGACTTGAATTATTGGCGGGACGTCCTAATGGACCGCGCGCCGATATGTACTCAGATGTGCTCGCAGCTCGGCACGATGGAACTGTCCACTCGCCAGATTATCGAGGGGAATGACTTGATTGGTTTTTGGCCGGAGGGTGGCATGTGAAGGGACTGATGTCAAGTGCTTGCGACGGATTGTTTACAGCTTTTAATCAACGAATAGAAAGCTGCCGCCATTCCACAACAATAAAGCAATTACATTTCTGTTTACATATTGTCGAGTGAAACTCTCAATATTGTTAGACAAACATTCAACAAATCATACTTACAAACTGTAAACCAAGTTATGAAACAAATTTTATTCCGATTCATCGCCTCGCTTTCCGTTTAATCTCCTGTATGAAATTGGCGAACTGTTTCCTTCCT
The DNA here is from genome assembly GCA_902829305.4 of Spodoptera exigua. Classification (NCBI taxonomy): domain Eukaryota; kingdom Metazoa; phylum Arthropoda; class Insecta; order Lepidoptera; family Noctuidae; genus Spodoptera; species Spodoptera exigua. Next base: position 16,849,847 of record LR824603.2, read on the forward strand.
TGGTATATAAAACTCTGGTATTTTTACAGTTTCAGGCAGACTTACAGGTAATTTTCTATTTATGGTAGTGTCTGGTTATAAATAGGTGTCCTGTCATGGCCCTCGGGTGTCGTGAGCGGCGTGTGGATGGTACCCACGGGATGGACAGCATCCATTTGTGAGATAATGGCATAAATATTCGATTGCGGTAATTTTGTTTGATAGTGCGCGGGAAATCACCGACCGTATTGTTATTTGTACTTTTAATAACACACCGCTTAATATGTCTGGGGCTTACTGTCCATATTGATATTGACTGTTGATGTACCTATAAATAAAATTTTAAAACATCAGTGTATCGTGCAGCTATGTCAAGAGTTAAAAAATAAATGCTACGTTTTTAAATACATATTGTTGGCAGGCAACTTTTTACATATAAATCGACCTATTTTTGAATTAGATCACCAAACTGCCGAAATATGTTTATGGAGCATATTATGATTACCTCTCACCCTAACCGATCGAGTGGGAACATAAACCCACCATGACGGTATAAAGCTATAAAGCCCACGGTATAAACATCAAAAACGTCTGATTTTTGCGTCCATGATGGCAACGCGTGAATGCTTCCATTTCGGGATTGGCTCGTTAGCGGCGTTCGGGGCTGGACGCTCTTCTATCCGAAAATAACCGAATATCCGCATTCTTATAAACTTTTCATGTGGAAATTATGTTGTGAACTCATCGCGTCACAACAAGAACGCGTTACAACGTATTGCCGTACAATAGTAATAGGATTTTCTTTTAAATTTTGGAATAGTGAATTTTTATGGAATCATTGTATATTATTATCTTTTACTAGCTACCCGCCCTCGCTTCGCACGGGTTAATCAATCTCGCTATCAAGGGTCACTTTTTTCTAATCTTCCCCTCTACTTTTTTTTGATAAGAACCTTCTCCTGACAATAACAAACACAACAAAAAAAGAATTAGCTAAATTGGTCCAGGCGTTGTTGAGTTATGCAGTAACCAACACATTTTGCGAACCATTTTTATATATAAAGATGTGATATTGAATGTATTGTAAAGTTAAATTTTGAATAAAGCAATGTTAAAGATCGTTAATTTGGATGTTTGAAATAACATTCTGAATGCTTACCATACAGTAGTACAGGAAATTGAAACATGAATTAATCCTAAACCATTCATTACCCGAGGTCGGGACATAATCGTGTGATTCGGATATAATTTCACAACCGCGTACATCACTGGCCTGTGTGAAGCGTGTGGCGTCCGGTCCTCGGAGCACATTGAACAGTAAGCTTTTATTACATGTATACTCTACGATTTGAGAGATTCAATGATAATGAGCCAAACGTTTTGATTCCGTAATATTATTTTGTGTGACAGTATTCACTTGATTGCTATCTTAATAAAAGGTTTGTTTATATCTAAAAGCCCACTGGATTTATACATAATCTTTTTATGGAGTTGTTAATACCCTCTTCACCAAATAATCTTAGTGTGTAGCCGTAACTAGTCATGTATCAACATTAACAGGAACACTATAGTGTTATGGTAACAGATATAATATTTAGTTTCAAAATTAATTTCCGTAATAAAGCTGAAAGTACAAACCAGCCATTTGCACCTATCAGAACAGTCGTAAAGTTTCGTCGTCGACTACATGTGACACGAGACAGGGAATGGGTACTTACAAGTTACAAGTATAGTGCGTATCGCGTGGGCTCACGGTGTGTCTTTGAGATTTATTATCCCCGAGAGACGAAGGGAGGCACGACGTGTAGCCTGTCTCTCATTGACGACTCGCTACTTTTGACAGGGGTTAACGTGAAGCCGAAGAACAACGTCTTTGACACTTTTGCTCTAGGGATATTGTCCTGATACATATCGAGTAGTTTTATACATATTGTTGTTGTTGGGGCTTCTGGTTCATTGCGTGTATCTGATAAAATATTCTAGACATTTCCATTTATTTTTTGAGAATCTAATTTCGGAAACTTATGTTTTTATTGCTTTTCAAAATACATGAAAACTATATAATTTAGTTAATTTGTAGCAACGACATCAGATAAATCGTTCACAATTTATCGCGCGTCAATCACGTACCTACTGAACAAACCCTTATTATTAGAGGGTGGAGGATAACTATAATAATAAACCGAGCTCCAGCAGCCACTAATTAACGGGGCTATCATTAGGCAGATTAATCACAACAGCCGCAGTGTATCAGGTTGCGATCAGTCTCGTTTAGCGAGGCTGTCCAACTACGTCGCAGGGTATAACTCAACGGAGCACGTAAATCAATTGTCCGGTTGATTCACTGCGATGTACTGACTTCGGATCAGTGAGTACCACCATTATTGCTACCTCCAGGTACAGGTACATTTATCTGTCCGCATGTAAGCACAATTGTTATAAATGGACGACAGGTCATTACACATCACCGAGTTTCCTTGTTTTGGTTTCCATCGAATAATATTGATATTCGATTTGTCCAAATAGGATAACATATTTACTCGAGATTAATTCGCTTTTATAACGTTTTACTTGATTTACTTTAGGTGAGACTGTATTTTTTCCACGTATTCGTTAACACTTAATAAGATCAATGAATGTTTTGCTTACATCAACCTATAGATACGAACCAGAAAATGATAAAATAGAAAAGGCGTGGGTCATCGAACGCTGCTTAAGTCATGTAGAATAAGAAATTACCCAATTTATAACATTAAGGACATAACTCAGGTTATATGTACTTTCTATGATTATTTAGACACTACTGACATACGGTGAAGGAAAACATCGTGAGGAAACTTGGACTTATAATTTCTAATTATAAGTTCCGGAAATCGCCAATTCGCCTAGAGCAAGCGTGGTGATTAATGCTCAAACCTTGTCCGTGTGAGAAGACCCTTGCTCAGCAGTAGGCTACTTAGGGTACTTATAAGCTGATGATGTGAAGGACACAATATTTTATGATTACTAAACTGAAGTATTAGCACTTAGAAAGAAGCCATTTTGAAATCTTTTTTTGTAGAAAAATGTATGTAGTACAGTATTCAAAAGTATGAAAGTGTTTCTATATTAAATTATTCGTCAAATTAAGGCAAAAAATTGAGGCATGTTGGTGGTCCGTCTGGAAATTTTCACAAAGGCGTTGTACTAATTGGGTCTCTTTGAAATGTAACGTAATAAAAATATGTATAACTAGATTCGCACGAGATTTATTCGTCTGCGGTCACTGTTGTGAATTACGCGGGACGACTATATTCAATTTATTAATTTCCTTTTAATTGTCGACGTCAAATTATATTACAACAATCAAATCGTAGTAATTGTCGTCTTTTCAAAGTTAATTATAAGAATTATACCTATTGCCCTCCATTCTGTGGTTGACACAATTACTCCAATAAAACTAATTTTCAACTTAGCTAAATTGACGGACAGATCAATTTGCTTTGTACTTTATTGTGCTGTGGTTACTCATTATCATTCACGTAGACGCAAGTTTTTATTATGATTATTCAATATTTATTTTGTATACGATATTTAAAGTCTTGAATTTATAAATGTTGTAACATGAATAACATCCCTTTAAAGCTCCCTTCAAATAACGTACCCAAATAACCTTTGTATAAAGGTATAATTTTATGCTCACACTTATCCTTAATAGTCTATCAAATTGTCAATCCATGCGAAGTTACTATGGTTACATGTTCAAGGGAAAATCCAAAGTGTTATCTTTAAACTTTAAGATGAGAAACACTTAGCTTAATGCGTTATGACAGCCGTTGCATTATCGTTCCATCTTGTGTTAAGGTCTCGTCCTCACGTTACTTCGTTAAATGGCAATTACATTTAATACATAACATAAGTAGTAATTATACATTACATAAGTACATTACATAAGTAGTAATTAAAGTCAAAATTTTAATACAAAATGATTATTAAAATTAATTGCGTTTTAATTAATGATTACACTTGAAACAATTATTACACTTTAAAATAAATTGTCAATTACTTCCTTTTGTGTACAACAAATAATTAAAAATTCCGATATTAATTTTATATTTCACAACACAACTATCGAATAACAATCAAAGTAAACAGCTAGGTAGTACCGTATCATAGTCGGCGCCGGTAAATGAATGTGCACATTAAACTTATTAATTACATGAAACCGAACGCCAAATATTAATTAATGGTCGTTCATTAAAAATATCAGGTGCATCTCGGAAATTATTTATTGAATCAACAAACAACGTTAAACTTGTTAATATTAATAAATTGGATTGTTTACACGGAGAGATGGGCAGACAATCACCGTAATACACAAACCATTTTAAATCAATGCTTAACTTCAGCGTAAGTAGATAATACGAAGTTCATAAAATATCATGATTGATTGAAATTTATCCTCATATACGACATTTATTCGGAGAAACCTCTTGAGAATGTTTGTGGACTAATTGGGCTCAAATTTTCCTGAACTTATGTACGTATACCATTCAGGATAAAGGTCAAACGATACGTCTTGCTAATTGCATGTTCTGAACTGGCGAGTTACGTCAACTATATAAGCTTGAACAAGGATTTTAGTCCTTAGTCCTTCATATTTTAGATTCCACTCTAAATGACCGACAGAACTGATGCTATCATAACTGGAACTTTACTTGTCTATTTCTATAGTACACTTGTCGTTAAATATAAATAGGTTAGTTATAATTAGACACATACAGCGTAACCTTCAAAGTATTGTTAGTGGCATGACGCAACGCCTACTCTGTTAGTTTAGCACTATTGTTAGTGTATTAATAAAATATATGTATTGTCATTCAGTTTAACCGACACGATAAAATATTCAAGTTTGTACTCAGAGACGGCACTATTGATTATATGGTTTCTATTGTAAAACAATTTAGTATTTGAGTAGTAAATGTTTAACATTTTTTCAGCTAAAAGTAAGTTTACTATAACGATAATTATCATCACTTATGCCAAATTATAAGCAAAAACATTAAAAAAGTTTAGTTTTTTTGGAATTAGATCGTTTTTATTTCTATTCAAATTATGATTTTGTTATTTAAGACAATTATTTTTTATGTATAAGCATCTGACTCTAATATGATACGTTATGGTATTTAGCATGAGTAAGTCAATAAAATTGATTATTACTGAGGAAACTATCCATGCCCCAGCCACCATCACCGTCGTTACTAAAGGCATCGGGGATCGCGCGACGATCTCCAGCCACCTTAAGAGTTAGCGTAGGGTTAGTAGGAGAAGTAACGGGGAGGTTTTTATTCAGTCAGAGTCTGAATCTCGTTTTTGCCCCATACCGGGTGAAATAATTTGCTGACTCCTAAAAAATAAACCTACATTTAGTGCGCTCTACACTACGTTTGCCTAGACGCGGTCTCCAATGCTACTTCAGTAAAATGAATATGAAATGAAAATGAACGAATGAATAAAAAATAAATAAAATGACAATAATTTTAAGGCAGAAAGCAGGTATGTTTTGTATCAGTAACAAGGTAAACCCAGTTTTATTCGCTTAGACGAAGCTCCGTCCAATCTGGTCGAGTCTCAGTCACAGTTTGATAGAGGCAGCATGATTTATCCGACACAAATGAAGATATGTTTCGATCTAGAGTTACTACCGACCCCAATCCGAAATACCACCGATCTGTGATTGATAAGGGCCCGAGACAATCACAGTAAATTATAAATCGCCATCGTTACCTAAATACATCGACTTAACTAATTGAAATATTGTATACTATATATTATTGTTTATTGAAGGATTATATTTTCAAATAGAGAAAAAATATTATTCTATTATTTGAATTTGTAGGTAATGTAGCTCAAAATAATAAATTTGTCAAATACATTAGAAGTGTAGTTATCATTTACAGTAAATTATGGTTTTGATTAACAACATTATTTACGCGGGTATTAACGCGGAAAATTATAATTTGAATACCTTGGTAGGCTTGACGTTTCGACCCGGTTGCACAGATCGTGGTCACAAGCAGACTGAAGACGCGATGTCACAGCTCCCTGCATTCGGGTGATGAATCTTCATCTATCCCCTTATTTTCATTTTCTACCATATTAGGCCGTCTACACACTACGCTGATTATATCCACAGATGTGTTAACCAACTTTGAAGGAAAGCGAGGTTGTGTTTTGCGAAGCACTGGATTCCACGTCGACGACAATTTAAAGCCGTCCTCCCGATTGAAATTATTTGGGCATTTCTTTATTTCAACCGCTTCACGCACAAGTCTTGTATGGTAGTGGCGATCAGTGGAGAGAATTTGCGGTCGGTGGAATTCTACCCAGTGATTAGAACCAGCCTGGAGCAGGTGTTCTGCTATCGCTGATTTGTTGCTCTGTCGGTTTTTGACTGCGGCGATATGTTCTTTGAGCCTCTCAGCAATGGTCCGCTTCGTTTGCCCAATGTAGGAACTACCGCAGCTGCAGTTGATCTTATAAACACCTGGGCTTTGTAGCGGCAGTACATCCTTCGCCGTGCCTACCTTATCATGAAGTTTAGCCTCAGGTGTGTAGATCGTCGGGATCGAAATTTTTTTAAGGACGGATCCTATCTTGACTGTCACACCCTTGATATAAGGCATGAAGGCAGGTTATAATTTTCCGCGTTAATACCCGCGTAAATATAATGTTGTTAAGATGAAACGCGAAAGTTTAAAAGTTAGTATGGTTTTGATTGTTTTTGTGCGCAATTAAAGTTTATTTAGGAATACTAAATATTAAAAGAATTTACAAAGGTAATTCTTACTATCTATTAACGAGTAATATTTTGTAGCTAAGTGCGACGCTACGTAAGTAGAACGTGGAGCAGCGCTATGTCAAGTTACGTCAGTACTAATTTGCTTTGCTACGAAGCTACGACGACGTAGCGAATTGCTACGCAACTATGCTACGGCGTAGCAAAAGGTGATTTTATTACTATCTGCCTTTGATGTAACAGTAAAGGCTATAAAGGCTAAATAGGGGTATAATTACTGTGCCAGTGTTCTGTGACGACGGTATTACGTAAAACTGTAGCCGAACTTAACTGTATGTGACCGGTGGCAGCTATTTATTTGTCCGACAAGGGTGTGACGTGTGAAGGATACCTTTGCCATTGTTTTAGAAAGATTATTTTACTTTACTTTTCTTAGTTACGTGACTGAATTAATATTTTCTGATCTATATTTTATGTAAAATCTATGATTATTTTTAAAACGTCTAATTAAATTACCGATGTCCTCGAATTACAAACCTTACAAATTATACTCAATAAAATTGCAAAAAATATGTGTACAAAAAATGACATGAAATCGTTTTTATGCAATTGAAACTCATATTGAATAACAAAGACAGTTCAAAATGTAAGTACGGTACAGTATACCAATGAGGACTACAGTTACCTGAGCATCTATGTATTTAGTTATTTGGTTAGTGATCCGCTCGCGACGAGGGTAAGACATTTGACACACACCTTCGTTATTCACTATCACTTCACGTCACTCGTAGAACAACTTTACATTATATTACTTATTGAGGAAATTCGAGAACTAAATTAAACACGTGACTTAACATTAATTCAGGTAAGTTGAGTTGTAGCTGATTTGGAATTGTTAGTACATATTGTAATTAAATAAAAACCATTGGGTGTGCAAATGAATGTTTCTTACTCTTACATTACTTAAATTGATGAATTCTAGCTTGGGAGAATCTTGTTTTGGTACGGATTAACAAGCCCGACCGGAGAGATACTACGGTTTCACAGAAAATTGCCGTGTCGGCTAAAAGGTGGGCAATGCACTTGCAACTACGCTGGTATTACGGGTATCCATTGACGGCACCGATACCTTACTCAGGTAAGGTATTGTATGCTGGGAATCGAGAATATTTGATACAAAATCAAATATTTATTCTTGAGTATTGACTCGATTGCCAGCAAATCATAAAAAAATAAACAGCTGAGATACTATGAGCTTGTAAAGTTAATTTATTAATTACCTTTGAGTATTTAAACAATCTGTATTTTAACTACAATCAGCTCTGTCAGTTGTGAGTCGCATCGCACCGGGATAGTCGTGAGAGCGTGATAGTTTACTATTCAGTTTACAACATCAATATACATATGTATAGATAGCAGTATAGTATGTTAGCCTCAATTACCAAATTATTGTTGGATAAAGTTTATATTATTACTCTGCACGCCTTTAACTCCAAATTAATGACGAGTTATATTGCAGTTTGGCAAAACACGTATTCAGTTTGTTTAACCTTATTACTAAATAAGTGGCGTTACTAAGTAATCATTACAATAACTAGTGTGCAAAACGGTGTCTGTTCCTGTGTAGGTAAGTATGACTTGTGAGGAATGCCACAGACAGACTGATAAAGTTAAAATGAAGAAGATTCCAACAGCTATAAATTATCCACAAATCACTTACACTATATATTTGCTGTCCAATATCCATGCTAAGACAAATAAGGTCAGCAGAAATATTCATTTCATTTTTCATTATATTATGAGTTTCTATTTACTCAAGAGCTGTGTGAGTGTTTAAATATACATTAAATAAAACTTTTAACGAGTTACATTAGATTTTTTTTATGAGATAGTTTGGCATACGAAACTTCGTTTTACCTGATGGTAAACAATCGGCGCCGCCCACGGGCACCCGCGACACCAAAGAAGTTACGAGTGCGTTGCCGGCCGTTTTTGGATATTTCGGTATTGAAGGGACGGGGGAGGGGAGGAATTGGGCGTCTGGTAACCTCACTCACACGGCGAAACACAACTCTGTAATTGTTTCACGCCGGTTTTCTGTGAGACCGTGGTATCACTCCGGTCGAGCCGATCCATTTGTACCAAATTCGTTCGATCTCGACTCTCCCAGTCTTAATGCCTACAATATTTATATTTCTAACGATAATTTTTGTCTATATTTAGATACAGGTATTAAAATTAATTATACTATCTACCTTATTACTTGGTATTTAGGCAGTTTTTAAACGGTGACATTATATTTCTATTTCTGTGTTACTAAAGGAAAATTCCGTAAATAAATTGTTAATTTTGTATAATTACTTAGCACTTAATTTTTAATTTTTAATGAGGTGAATGTTACTGTTGGTACATCATACTTTTTGTTATTCTAAGTCAGTTCAATCAGTGCTAGTGGAACTAGTATTTAAATTTAATAATGTGGACATATTTAAGATACTACTTTGAGAAAGTATTTTAACAATTCATGCTGTAAGAAAGAAACGAATGGTTTGCCTTTCAATAAAGTATCTGCGTACACGTAACACCGTAACACGAACACACAATGCGTAAAATGAAACCCATTTTATTACTTACGGGAGCGTAAACTTTACTACATTGTATTTTCTTGCAAGTAAATTCCGAATGATACACAAGAAGGAAATGTTTTCAATTAGATTTCCAACTGCTCCAAGTTTTAGGACTTAACTAACAATACTATTGGAGTGGTAATATAGAAATAATCTGGAAAATAAAGTCAATACACAATGCAACTTTTGTAAAATACTAACATATTTTGAACTAAGCTGTCATAGCAGATACGTATCATTAAGATGTCATGTGTATAAGTATACTAAGTTTATTACACACTAATAACATACAATCATGACGAAAAAGGATACAATCATGACGAAATTACGTTACGTTAGTAGTTTTTAGACGTGAGCAATCGTGGTGATTAACACTCAAAACCGTGTGAGAAGAGACCATTGCTCAGCAGTTAGTCAATATAGTTATAGATTGAAGATGATGAATATTTTGAAAAGAGATCCCGAGTTCAATTCATTGCTAGTTCATAAAACTTAACTATAGGTGTCTAGCTTTTAATTAACTTTTTCAGTAAAATGACGACGAAGCTCGTTTCTCAAAAAAAACTGCTTGCTAGCTACTGAAATTAAAAAAACTGGTACACTGATTGAAAGTTTATTTAGCTTTACGTAAACGCGACGAGGTAAAGACGACACGGGCACGATACGACACGAGTTCGGGACGAGTAATGAAACAAAGTTCAGTGGTCCGCCTGTATTATTCATTTTATCCCCTTCACTCCGTTAGAGTAAAAATTTGATTAACTTTGCCGTCCTTTGTTTGTTGGAAGATGAAGGGGCTTAGCGGTTTTATCAGGAAACTTGGAGCGTCAGATAGAAGTTTTATATACTTGGACTTATGGGTGAATATTGTACCTGTTTGGTATGAGGAGTAAACTATAAATTCTCCATTCTGGACAATATTATTCTAAAATATATTCTTAGAAATTATAGGGAAGTTATATATATAAATTGTTAGACTATTGTAATGGTACACTAAATTATGTATGACATTAAATTGTTCATTGAGTTTGGGTTTTTGGTTGAGGCACACTCTTACTCGTTTTTTTTATGGTATAGGTCGGAAAACGAGCAGACGGATTACCTGATGGTAAGAAATCGGCGCTGCCCATGGACACCCGCAACACCAAAGGAGTTACGAGTGCATTGCCGGCCTTTTGGGGATAGGGGTTGCGGATATAAGGATCGGGAAGGGATAGGGGAAGGGGCGGGATTGGGCCTCCGGTAACCTCATTCACACGGCGAAATACAACGTTGTGGTAGTTTCACGCCGGTATTCTGTGAGGCCGTGATATTACTCCGGTCGAGCCGACCCATTCGTGCCGAAGCTTGGCTCTCCCACACTTACTCTCGTTTACTTTTATGAAGAATTATTAACGTAACTATCGCAAATTAGGAACACTGTTTACTTCCCAAATGGCTCTTTGTTGAAAAAACAAAAGTATTCGTAACACAAACCACATATCAACAATTACGTTAATATTATGAAATTAATGTTTTAATATTTCTCAGTAACCATAACAACATTCTAGAAGGTAATTGTCCTGTGTTTTTAAGAAAAACAAACAAGAGGTCGTTAATAAGGCGAAGTAAGTAACGAGTCCTGTACAGACACAAGTACATGTTCTAATACAGAAGGTTTATTTCGCAATGTCATGTTAACTGACTTACAAGGGTATTTAACCGCAAGAAACAGAAGGATACAAACCTTCCTTAAGTAATACGTTCGGGGCAGCCATAACTGTAATAATGTAGCATTCAGTCAGTAATACCGTTCAAATAAACAGGTTTAATTTGATTTTGTTTTCGAAAAGGTTGGTAATAAAGTTTTTTAGTACTTAAATAAATACAAATTTCTTATTATAGTGTTGAATCTATCATTTTATCTTCATCATCAGTCTACTACGGCTTACTGTTGAGCAGAGGTTTTTACTCACGTCGGGAAAGTTTGAGCATTAATCACCACACTTGTTAACGTGCAATTCAATCCTTAAAAAAAGAAATTGTGTATGTTTTTATAATAACTATCGTGAGACATACTAAATTAACTAAAATTCGCGGGTTACTCACGTGTACATGTTGAGAAAAGCTCTACTACTTTCGAACCACAGAGGGGTTCTTCCTCATGAGCAGCGTGCGCGGACGCGGCGGAGTAGTCCGCCGTAGGAAGAACCCCTCTGTGGTTCGAAACTAGTAGAGCTTTTCTCAACATGTACACGTGAGTAACCCGCGAATTTTAGTTAATTTAGAAATTGTGTAGTTTCCTTAGCCAAAAAAAAAAAATATATTTTGACTTTTTAAAACAATGAGATAGGTACATAATATTATCATTCATTGATTTGGCAATATATTCTTCTGTCATAATTCCTTTTTAGCCACATTTTTAGAAATACTGTGCTATTTTTATAATAACATTACAACGTTGATGTTGCAATTTCATACAAAAATTTACAGAAAATATAGTTTTTGGCATTTAAAAAAAAATATTATATTATATGGTTGAAAACTACAAGATTATAAGTCCAGATTTCTTCATGATGTTTTCGTTTACTGTAACATCAGTGGAGTGTGAAAATTATCTTGGAAAGTACATGACAAAATAATTCAGAAAAAAGTCGAATTGGTAGTTTGTAATGTACCCCTGTAATATCTCGGTCTTTGCTTACCGTGCAAGTTCATGTTATTAAAGTTAAGAAATTTCTTTTTATTTCTCTTGTCCTGTGTCAAATGTTGTTTTATTAACCTACTAATTGGCAGGTAGCCTGATAGTTCAAGTTCATCCAATATTTGTCACGAGTCACGACGACATCGGAATGTCAGTCAATCAATGCCTTTCGTGTCTCGGTAGAGAATAGGATATTTTTGGAGTGAGCTACTGAAAGATATCAGATTTTGTATCGCCTATTTTTCGTGACAAATAAGATTCAGAAATAATAAAATTAAATGGAAATAACATCATTGTTAAAAACCGAAGCAAAAATTTACCTTCATTTTTATATGAAACTAGCGGCCCGCCCCCGCTTCGCACTGGTCCAACTATCTCGCTATCAAAGGGTCATTTTTTCCTGATCTTCCCCTCTACTATTCTAAGTTTTCATTGATAAGAACCTTCTCCTGATAATAACACAACAAAAAAATAATTAGTATAATTGGTTCAGGCGTTGTTGAGTTATGCGCTTACCAACACATTTTGCGATCCATTTTTATATATAAGATTTACTATCATACAGTAAATATATCAGTACAAAATATACGGTTTTCCTTTAGGCAAAGCTCGAATAATTTCGTTGGCATGATATATCCCTGTATATTGATGTAGCTGCGTATATATATCAGCGTGTAGTTGGTAGCGCGTTGCTGAAGCTGTACAACAATAGGTGTCGGGTTACTGGCTCCCTATTGTTGTCAGGAGCTGCGCACTAAACGTGCCTCTCACTCTCTCCTGTGAATTTGCGTGCAGCGCAAGATAAATGTTTTCACTCTGTTATTGAGTGGTTTTTAACTGAACACAATACACCTCTCAGTATGATTCGTGTTGCTATGCTAGTAGGAAGGAAAAACTGGAGATATTATAATGTTTTATGAAGATTTTCTCAATGAGATCTACTTACAAAAGAAGTTATTTAAGTGGTTTAATTACTTCGACATTTTGAGCAATAGAACCTAATAATAAACTAGAGAAGTATGCGTGTCCTTAATATAAAAATAATTTGTGTGTGTGGCTTCGTAGGTGTGGAAATTAGACAGTAATTAATAACGTTTAGATAAATCATAAAGCGTTGAGGTTGCTGAAGCAGGAGAAGAAACAGATTGCTTTTTAGTCAGAAAAAGTCTAACACTACTCTCACCCCACCCAAGTCGTTTGACGACTTTTACCTCTAAAAAGAGGTTCATCGAAAAGCACCGCTTTCCATTCATCAAATGTGTAGTTTCTTAGTCACCTTATACAATAACCTCAGTAAGAACAGGGGCAGCTTAGACCTTCTTTGCTCGATAATACTAACAAACAAAGCAGTTGTAAGTAATAAATTGATGAGTACTTGTTACATGTAGATGTTAAGTTATTTATAGCAAATGCGTCCGTCAGATATTAGGATAGGTCACGCAGCCATACAGTGGAACGTAGGTACAGAAAGCACATAAACAGAGGACGGTATATCAAAACAGAATTTGAATAGAAATAAAGTAAACAACACAGGTTTTTAAATACATATTAATATATTAAGTTTAGTTCATATACAAATTATCGAACATCGAAGGCTTGTGTTGATGGTAGAAATGAATACATGTTATTGGATACAGATGTATCTAACTAAGGGTCTGTACAAGTGTATATACAGTGAACGGGAAGCTGAGCTCTTTTTATTTATTTTTTTATTTAAGAAAATCCTAGTGTGGAGTAAACACTAGGATTTTCTCGTGTGTCGTGGGTGCGTTTAAAACATACACATTAACATAAGAATACACTACCTCCAGACCCGAAACAACAATTCGTAAATCACACAAAGAGTTATTTCGTGCGGGAATCGAACCAGAGCGAGACGTTGCGCGGCAGCCAGGTGCCAAGCCACCGCGCCAACCGTGCGCTCTTTAAAAACTTTATCTATTCAATCTGAAAACTCCAACTTATGTACTTGGCAATCGTGAATGTAATGAATAAACTTTCTTTTGTATATTAAGCTAATAGCCCTGCAATAAGAACTCTATTGGCTATTGATACAAATTATTTAACAAAAATATCCGGTTCGTTTAACTGTACTCACAGTTAGCAGTCATGGAAACTACAAAGACAATTTAAACCAACGTTTACCTGTAATTATCGCATTAGATCTATGCCGGTGGTTTTATCTGATGGTTATTAGCTAACGGGTTGTTTGATTAAAGTCCTCGCTACCAGGAGGCTGCCTTTTGCAGAAAGTGGAGGAAAAAGATTTTTATTAACAAAGGGTTTGATAATTTTGTTTTAAACTTTACCTTGTATCACTTGTTGATTATACTTGAATTTCAAAATTTAACAAGACCATATAATAAAAAAACAACGTTAACTATGGGACTAGGCTAGTGATACATAGAATCCCCAGTGTAGGTAATGAAGTCACAAATGACCCGCACATTCTCTCTGTACCAAGGTTATAAGATAATTTGTTAACATTCACGATAGCTGCGACTCCACTGCGCTGCAGTTCTTAAACAAAATTGAGTTTCCTGTTAAACGGTGAACTGAAGTGGGTCAATGAGTGATTGAATTTTTTTTCAAATGAATAAGGACAAACCGCCATCTTTCCGTAAACCGTCTCTTCCTGCAAATTTTTACATAATTTCTGTGAAAACGAAAAGTGATTAATTCATCTTTGTATTAAAGAAAAATGAATTAATCACTTTCCGTGTGTATGCTTTTTGTTTTTCTAATGAATATTCAAAAGTTTGTATTTTGTTTTCACAAAACTTTGTTGTGTTTGTATTAAGTATGTTTTTACATAAACACCTTATTGAAAAGCTGTATGTTCAGATGAATGAATTACTTCCTACATATTTATTATTATGGATTTAACCACAGCTAAAGGCTAAAATGTTAAAATTATTAATTTCACAATTCACAGGATTAAAGTAACCAATGAAAACATCGAACAATGAGCACAAATAATTCTTCATCAGAGCTCCACTCTCCCGAACGAGTTCTCAAAACTTTAATTCCAAAGCAAAGCAAAGAACTAAAGAACGCAAAACTTCTACATAAAGCTAAGTGCACACGTGATTACATTAAGTGGTACTGGACTCATCCCGCGAGTGTAGGCGGGGGTTCATTCTCAATGCGATAAAGCTTCGTTAGTGATTGAGTGCAAGTGATGGATTGAACTACAGCCAGGAGTGGCTTTAAAAACGAGACTTTTGATACTCGAAGCAATTTTTAAGTACTTTTTACTTTTGCTGTTTGAGACTGTAATCAATTTGCTGGACTTCTCATACATATGTGAGTACATTAAAGTTTATTCTGCCTACGTTATATAAGCTGTCTATTTAATTGCAGTGATATATAGAAACATGTAATTCGCTACATTTAAAAGTATTATATTACAATGTACAAATAAAGATGGACGGATAGACGGCTGGGTAGTTTCATTCTGAATGCAATTTGGCGGAGAATAAAGGTCTAGGAAAATACATAGGGTACCTTTCTAGGTACAAGACATTGGCAGATACATACAAGTAAATAATATAATAATATGGTTAAACTGATGAAACAGGAATTAATTAGTCTATTGATGTAAGTTTCTGATAGAGCACTAAACTTTACTCTTACAACAGAAACTAGCTTGAGAGTCAAACCGCGAACCGAGAACACTCCAAAGTCTAGAAACTACGCATGTAGCTCGCAATATGTAACTACATGTACAGGATATAGCCTCATCTGGAGGGCTAAGCAATTAAGAGGTTATTACCCCTCCCCACACGTTCATAATTCGTCAATTCCCTCCCGGGCCACAATATGAGTGAACTCTCGTCGGCCCTCCGGCGGCTCTTACGTCACTCAGTAATTACTGACCCTACATCGCTGTATCAACACACACATAACGTGTATGTTTAATGGGAATCAGAACTTAATACAGATAAATCGAATTTTGAAATTGTTTGGGTATGAAAGAAACACGATACATATAAAAGTAGCAAATCCAGTGAAATAATCTCAGTCTAAAATGGACCGCAACGCCTGGTAGCAAGCAGATATAAATACAGAAATCCAACTAAATTAAAACTAAGTTCACAATAATCTTCCTAATCCTTTACCAAGTTGGGAAACCTTAAGGATGTCGGTACACATACAGCGTATTCTTAAAAAACGGGCAAATAAAATATCAAATTTCCTACATCATATTGTGTGCATGTGTGTGTTACGACGTCACAAATGTAATTTGCCCACGATCTTTGAAGTTGTACACCCAACCAGGGTATATTATTATTACATGGCCTCATTTATTGTAATGCCCAACGAAAATTGAGAACAATTTTTGCGTCATTTTTTTTATAATATGTGACGGCAAACGATCTGACGTATTACCTGATGGTAAGCAATCAGCGCCGCCCAAGGACATCCACTACAACAGAGGAGTTACGAGTGCGCTGCCGATCTTTTGGAATTTCGAAATTTATGAATTGGGAAGGGATTAGGGGAGGGAAAGGATTGTCTTCCGGGAACCTCACTCACACGGCGAAACACAATGCTGTGGTTGTTTCACGCCGGTTTTCTGTGAGGCCGTGGTATCACTTCGGTCAAGTCGACCCGTTTGTGCCGACGCATGGCTCTCCAACACTTTCATTCGTCATTGTGCTTGGGTTGCTTTTTAAGTAAATATAAACTTTTGTAGAATAAGCTGCCTGCATGCATGCGTTTGGATCTTAAGGGCTCAGGAAATAGGCGATGTAATATGTGATACTATAGTAGTTCTTTATTGCACAGTTCCCTAAACACCCGTATTTTAAAGTATCTTGTGCGTAATATCAACGTAACAGAACCTATATTCTATAGAAAACCTACATAGGCTAAAAGGTCTTTTTCAACCAGAGCGATTGTAAAACGCTTACTCGGAACAAACGTCAATCAACAAGTTGTGTTTATGAAAATGGAGACTTTTACTATAAATAATACATTATAATTACAGAGTACACTACACAGTCTAGTTAGCTAAATATATTAAGTTAGTAACACAAACACGTAAGGGAACTTAGCGTAACACATAAAGAAAATATTATTAGTGCGGGACCTCCCACACACGGGGTCTTTTGTACCGTAACGTTTGCTAACGACTGGCAAATTGCCTGCCTACGTCGTGACGTCACATATAAGCATGCTATTGTGTTAGGTTTCAACCTATGTTATTTTATTGATAAACAGGATATTTTCTTATTAATAAAAGTGTTCATTAAAAGTGCCTATTTGTATATGGAATTACATTATAAAAGTAATATGTTTTGTTAAGTACGCACCTGCCTGTGTCCTCATGTCCCTGGAGACGATGGCTCCGTGCGCGTTGTGCGCACGGCAGCGGTACACCGTGGCGTGCACGTCCTGCCGGTACTGCACCGCGCTGAACGGCAGAAACACCAGCGTGCCATTGTCCAACACTTGTCTACAAACAAAAATTATCGATTAAATAAAACTTACAATCCTTTCGACATTAACAAAAAAAAAACAAGAATTTCAAACGTAAGTAAAATAAAACATTGATATAACTGTACAAGAATGGGCAGTTTATCTTTGAAACACGACCATTACTTTTCCCTTTAAGACACATAAAAAGTGCCCAACTTCACCACCTCAAGACCTTTAACCCGAAACAAAAACGTAACGGCCTTATCAATATCTTAAAAAATTAACTCGGCGCCATAAACCGCGCGCGATTCCCTCAATTATTCCTGGCTTTAATTTCCTCAATGAAAAAAGGATAAGACCGAATTAAGGACGAACTGCAGCACCTTTTAAAAAAGAAATGGCGGCCCGTAATTGGTGTTGGGGAAACGGCGGGAAAATTCTGAAAATATTTTACAGGTACGACTATATTGAAGGGAGCAATACGAATTGGAGATCTGTTGGCTTGCAGGTAAAATTGTTGTGTGCGGTATAACAGCGAAGGTAAAGTTCAGGTTAATTGAGTGGAAACTGGCTGGATAGTTACAGTTACGGTTGGGGAACTGTTATATTTCGTTGGGTTTAAACATTTACTTAAGGGTAAACAACTGTCACTAATATTATGTAGATAATAATGTATACTGCCCACAGTAACAAAAATAACAAGACAAACAATTTTTTTGTTAAGGCTCCGAGGGATATCGACAGCTCTATACGAGGCCACGTCAAATCAAATACTCAGTAGGAATACAAAACATCCCACCTCGATACTGAAGGCGTGTGACGTCATTGTTCATACCGACCGTGCTGTGTATAATCGAGACTCGAAACGTGTGGTACAACTAATATAATTATAATAATTACGTATTAATATTATTGTAGGCAAATGCAGGGATCCTCATGAATGTTAATTTACCAAAACAAACTTATACAAATGTTGTTTATAGGTTAAACTAACAACTATCTATTATATTGTATAATAAAAATAATAAAATCTTGTCAATAAATTGCGTAGGTAACTAGCGGTTTATAAAAACCGGTCTGCTGGTATGTTAGGTGTTGTGTTACGAAAACGTAATTTTGTGCGCCACGTCAATGTTGTCAAGAACAAACCTTGTGTTGTGTACAAATAATATATCTTAAATAAAACAATTTTCTTGTAAATTTATCGATCATTTTTTTATGTAATAGGTCGGCAAACGAGCAGAAGGATTACCTGATGGTAAGCAATCAGCGCCGCCCATGGACACCCGCAACGGAGGAGTTACGAGTGCGTTGCCGACTTTTAAGGGATTAGGGATTTAGAGATTTAGGAACTGGGGAGGGATTAGGGAAGGGGAAGGATTGGGCCTCCGGTAACCTCACTCACACGGCGAAACACAACACTGTGGTTGTTTCACGCCGGTTTTCTGTGAGGCCGTGGTATCACTCCGGTCGAGCCGATCCATTCGTGCCGAGGCATGGCTCTCCCACACTTGAAAGTTCATTCTCATGATGAGAGAATAGTTTTATTGGATATTATTTTCTATAGTTGCATAAATTCTACCTAACAGTTATGATCATTTTTATGGCATACGTTGAATACGACGACACGGATCACGGATCAATCAGTCAGGACACCCGCATCACGTGAGCAGTTATAAGGTGTGTTATTGGATTGATACAAATTATTTAATGGCTTAGTCACGCACCTTCTCGTAACTGTTTGACTCACTCACTAAACTAGTCGAGTTTCTTGTCAACCACGTGAGTAAGCCGTTAGGCATAATACATAATTTTTGGGAATGAGAGTAAAAAAAACTCTATTTTTCTGTGTAAGACTCCTTTTTATATTATATTAAGACGAATGCCGGTGTCGTTAGTCCTAAAATGTGGGTGTACTTTAAACCCATGGAGGAGTAATTTCTTTGTGGAAATAACTGGAAAAACAAATTAATAGCAATTTTATTTGGAATTAACAAAAAATCACCCCTATTTAAGGACTATAGTAATAGCCATTTTTTACCATACTCTGTGTCCCGTCAAAACTTATGACACGGTGTGATGTTCACTTTGTACATGGCTCTATGTGTGTATATGTCATTTGATTCCTACTTTACGTCACATACATATACATATATACAGTCTATATGTACATTTGTACGTATACCTACCAGGCGTCACTCAAGGTTCCCATTTTAATTTACCTTTCAACGGAATTACAACGTTCACTTCTCTTTAAAACACTCCTCTTATTAAAGTCGGCTTTGTGGTCTTGTGTAGGTTCGGTGTTAAAATAGAATGTATGAATTGCGTCTTACAATTTGAAGGTATTTTATAAAGACGGCTTTAGAAAAAGAAAATATTTTCTCATTTCGCGCGTTTATTTAAATTGTGTTGAGAATAAATGTGTAGTTTATTACTAATTTTAGTACATTACTTTTGGCGTAAGTTTAGACAAATGAAAATTGATATTTATATATTTATGCTTATTTAAACAGAATATTTATCAAAGGCATAATATATAAATATTCGACCCATTTTTGATTCCAGACAACAGAAACGAGAGAAGTTATTAATATAAACTGAATTCTTCATCTAGAGTCTATCGAAATAGGTGGGCTATACTTAGAAGATACCTGTTGTCCGTAAAATAAAGAAAAGAATTCAAAATGTGCATTATCTTCACAAATGTAAACTTAGCTTTTAATTCCTTTAGTTTGTGCTGCATTGCGTCCGCACTAATACAAGTATAGCTGCGCTAATGTTTACATTTATTCTCTTAATCGTACAAACTTAGCGTAACTCTTCATTATAATATCGTTATATCGCTCGGTTTGTAAAAAAATAAATAGTACAATTTTGTACAATACATACAGGTTACAGAGAAAATAAAATATCAAAAGCTTCAGATTAAATTAACTGTTTCTTTAGTACACTTACTAAAGAGACAGTTAATTTCGAAAATGTGATTGAATTCAAATCTTGTTTTTCATCCCGGATACAAAATAATTATGTCTGCATTCAACTATAATTAAAATTTAATTTTAGACATTATTGTGCTCATATATGGGCGTGCCCCTACGCCACCCATACACATACAGCTTGTACCACGGGGAGTGCTTAAAATAATAGTGAAGTTTGATCTTAGCCATATCTTTTTGCCGTCGACCCACGCAAGAATACTTTCATCTACATCACGTACGCAGTAAGCAGTCAACAATTTCGCAATGAAACTTTTTGCCTTGCACAGCAAAATTTTGGAATCATTTTTGGCTGTATTTCGTAACTGATAGGACATGCAAACCTTCAAGAAAAGACGTCTTCAGACGTTCTCCATAGACGGCGCTGATAACTTACTTTCTGTTAAGTAGTCTACTCGTTTGCCTCCCATTCAAAAAATAAAATGAAAACAACAATGGGAAGAATTGTAATATTTTGAGTACAATTTTTCTGTGTCTGGACCTTAAATAAAATTATAGACTACTTATGTAGTCCTAGTACTTATTCCAGAATGGTCAGTGTACGGACAAACACGGTACTTGTACCACACAAGGCCAGGTATAGCGTATAGGTACGTTGTGTATGTGTAACCCGCAAGCCGCGCCGAGTGCCGACTGACCCTTTGATGTTAAAATGTAATCGTTTTATGTGCCAGCGGTTTTGAGTTGGGTTTTCACACTAAATGGAGAGCTTTCCAAGATTTTTTTATTAATATTTTATGTGGTTTGGCTGCTTGGTTTAGGAATATGTTATTACAATATACTATAATGATATGCAAGGGTTTTAACTAATGCTATCCAATATTAATGTATGCATAATTTCTTTAAATTACCAGTCGATATAAAACCTGTCTATACATTTTCTAAACATGTTTAGTATCAAAGAGTGATGTAAAACTGCAACATTATCAACAAGTTGTACACAACACATTACCAACTGCCAGCCACAACCCATTTATCTTCATTCGAAGAACAAAAATACCAAGATGGAAGACAAAGACACAGGGTGTCTCATTTGTCATTCCTCGCTTGGTTTTGAAGTTGATGGTATTTTCGGAAAACAATACACGTTTTTGTGAGATAGTAACTATTTAAGCAATAATTTAGAGAAATCATATGTCTTGGATTCATTATATGTCTGCAAGGAAGACCTATATTCAGTTAAATGTAATATTAGATATGTATATACATGTGCTTGCACGTAGTCCCACATTTGTAACCGTACCCCAGTTCATATTTGTATAATAATTGAGGTAAAAGTCGTAGCTCGTTTTAATTAACGAGCATTTTATTTTCGCTGAACTGCGGCCGAAAATACAAGTTTTAAAATGTAGTTGAGTATATTTTATTACGTCGAGCAATTAATACGAGGGACCAAATGGAAAATGTAAAAGTAAATAATTCATACATTGTGAACTGCTATATACTGTATATGTACAGTACCTTCGTTTCATTTCGCGATGTACATGCTTCGATTTTTCACTGAATTATTATAGAACATTTTGTTTTTCTGTTTTTTGGTCAGCGTTCGGCTGTGTGATACGATATACATAATAGTACTCGAATTTCAGTTGGCAATATTGTATTTAATGGTCAATGTTTTTCGGATTTCCCACTATTTATTTCGAAATGGCAGTACATGCAGCTATTGTTTACTGTTTTTGCAATTTCCTAGAATTCGATAAATGACAACTAGTTAAATTGAATATATATTTTTGGAATCGTTAAATAATGTTTTTTTATTTAAATTTTGTGCAGTTTTGTTTGTTGCGACGTCGTGTTTTTTACGTCAAATAGCATGATATTAATAGAATGTTTCTTGGAAATCAGATGCAAAAAATACGAGTATAAAGTTATTGAATTGCATTGAAAAATCTAAATAATTTATTTGCCATAGATAATCATAGTTTTTTATCAAGCAGAATTTATCTCTGTAGATATATTGTTAGAAAATGTATTTTCGTCGAAAATATTTACCGATACTAACCTCACTCGATCACAGGGACTTGGAACAAATTTTACGTACATGTCATCATTGAGCAGGAGGTTCATTTCTCAAGGGAAATCTGCGGATAACTCCGAGGTAACAATATTATAAGAGTTTTGCCTAAATTATATCTAGTAGCAATTTATTTGTGGTGCCTACAACGCCTTACTGGGAGTTCTCAATCTGATTGGAAAACTTGCCGTGGTTTATCATAATATGTAACAAATTATAATTTATAAAATTTAATTTTGTATCTGTTATAGGAGTGGATTTTAATCCTAGCTCACATTATACGACCATGAGAAAGATTAAATATTTTAATCAAAATGATGAGATTTAATATATTGAAACATCATTGCATACCATACGGTTTAAAACAGGGATTGAATATCAGATAATCCAACATAGATTATAAAGTTATAAGAAAAAACAATTTTTCTTCATATACAAAACTAACAACCGCAAACTCTACACATAATAAGTAAACAAAGAGAAAATGAAATAAGTAGCTGTTTAGAACAAATACGTTTGTATTAGACAAATATTATTATAATAGTATCAATATTTGGGGCAGAGCGTCGTCGCTCAATGCAAACATTAATCATGTCACCGGCTTGCGTGGCCAGGGAATACTATTCTCGTATATATTTATAGAAGTAGCCTACTATGTATATATTATATCGAATGAATTGCCATACATATGCTGTTGTCTGTTTATATATGTAACCGAAAATAATTCGAGCAATATTAAAATGCAGAAAGAGAATGATAGACCGAATCTCACAACATTTTCACATAACTTCATGCAAGCGGATTGATATGTACTAGGTATGTATTGCCTGTACTAATAATATTTCTTCTGAGAATTTTGATATGGAATTGGTAAACAATATTTATTCCGGGAATCCGGGCTGTGTAAACATTTATACCAGGTATAAATGATATTCCCAATCAAATACTATTTGATATTTGTTGAACTAATAATGCGGAGTTTTTTCTGATGTTTTGTAACTTCAGGGCAACATTTATTAGGTTTTTATGTGATAGGTCGGCGAAAGAGCAAAAGAGTTCCCCGATGGTAAGTCATCATCACCGCAACAATGGAGGAGTAATTAGAGATTTTGGGATTGGGGAGAGAATGGGGGAGGGGAAGGATTGGGCCTCCGGTAACCTGACTCATACAGCAAAACACAAAGCAGTGGTTGTTTCACAGCGGCCAAGCACCCATTCGTGCCGAAGCATGGCTCTCCCACACTTAAAGGTCAAAATTAATGTTTGCATTGCAAATAATTATTTCAAATGTTAGCACAGTACAGAGCTGCTAATACTTATGTAATCGCCAGCGACATGTATCAATTAGTGATCGATTATACTTAGATTCAATCACGGCGGCTAACACGAACTAATCATGTCTGATTTGATTACGCTGTTCGCTTGTTATGCTGCCCTGGTATTTCAAGTGGAATAATATTGGTCATGTCAACAATGCGTTTTTTTATTATATTTGAACAAATGGGAATCAGGATCAAAATAGGACAATGATTATGATATTATTGATGTCGTCTCGAATACATCTCTTACACCCGGTTCCTATAATTGAGAAACGATCCGTTTTAATTACGAATAGTAGTTTTATATACGAATCGTAAGCTGAAACCGTTCCTATAATAAACGTCTCGTCTTGCAACTTACTGACGGTTTGCAACTAACGGATATCGGTAAGCGAATTGTATGGAGATCTATGGTGTCTGTGTGTGTTTTCCTATAAATATATAAACCGTCAGTAGACGGTCAAGATAACTATTCGTAATGTCATTTGGTCGTAATGAGTATACAATGACGATTCGTTAAATATAGAAACCGGGCATTAAAGATCTTGCAGTTTTATAAGAGTTATTTTATGTTTTATCTATTTAATAGATAGTAACCCCTTTCCATTTAAGGGATCTATCAATATAGAATTTAAGTAAAAAAAAACTACGTAAAGAAAATCTTATTAATTCATAAAATCCACGTGACCTCCCTTCTAAATCGTAGGGTGAAGCGATCATTATCGTCCTCACCGGAGTATAATGGCAAATAAATTGTCTGTTCTATTTAAATCTAAAGGTCGTTTCATAAAATTACAGTTTCATTATAATATTACTAGATGTTAACGAGAGACTCGAGAACGCAGGGAAAAAATGAATATCCACTTCAGAAACTAGGATATTTCAAATATGTGGAATATATGCCATATTTGAAACTGGTAAATAATGTCTATTGTGAGAATATGACCATAAAACAAATATTGTACATAAGACAATATAATTTAGGAAATAGGATTTTATCGTCATTGTAATAGCAAGGGCATTTCATAAAACATAAATATACATGGTGCATATAGTCATAATGTGACACACTATTCTCTGAGTTCTAACAATTCCTCGTATATCTGAATACAGGGGCAGTGGGTCAACAGTGTGATTGAATCAATAAACATGAATCTACAACAAACACGTTGTTCCGCTTATTAATACCCAATCACCGGCGGAGCGAACTGGTTATTACCGGCTCTGTGATAAACGGAACTATTCTACATACAATTATCAAATGTTGCATGAACGCTTTCGACCTTATGCTAATAATGTTGTTTCAAGCCATTGTATCGATATAACATGACTGTCAATATACATTTGTTTTGATTCCACACTCTTTCTTTTACAATTTATAATAACGTATTGCTTAACCTCCGTTATAAACCCAAGAAAACCAAGAGTAATTTATTTTTTATTAGGTGAATCTAATGTTTTATATGTTAGACCTTCAAGAATCATTCAAGACTAGCCTAGAATTCGTTAAATTTGATTCTTGTACTACGACAAATATTATAAATTCAATGGCAAGTCGGACATAGCAGAGCAAGCTTCAAAAACTAATACCCGTGGTCTAAATTGTCAGCTCCAACCCCCAGGTAGAATAAACTTCTACTAAATCCATTGGTTAAACCATTTCCCATTTTAATACCCAATTACCGGTGGGGTGAGCCTCATTATCGTCTCTCCGAACAAAAGTTATTGGTGTTAACTTTTCACATAAATTTTTGTCACTCTCATTAAACTGGGTAATGTAATATTGTGGGATGGAGGACTTTCCTATATTTTCGGATATTGTCCTCTGTTGATATTTGTAGCCTCCTTGAATGTGCCGGATAAATTATAACTTGAGTATCGTTCTTATAGCTTTTGTTAGCTTTGTTTACAAGTAAGAGATAGGAGTTATCTTTTACATTATCTTTTAAAGTTGTAAACAAGATAGAAACTGTCATAGCCCTGGATTTTTTGTTGATTTGAATTCAATCTGCAGCTGAAACATTACGCTGTGATCAATATCTATACGTATTAAAATACATAATTATGTACAATATACGTATATGTTGCAAACACGGACTGTTTGTTATAAAAAGGCATTTAAGTGGAAGATAAATGGATGTGTGCGCAAAAATTATAATTATCGCCTAACGATATCCTTCGTTACGTCTTCAACGAGTGGAGCAAGTTACATACAGTAGCGAGTTTATGAAATATGACGTGACACGGTGCCTTCAATATAACAAAGCTTGTATAATACTTTCCATAGCACCTATTTAACAATAATAAAATTAAACTGATATAATTTATTTCAGTAGGGGTAGTATTTCTAAGGCATAACATCTACTAGATTAAGATAAAAACACAGCTTCCTCTCTCCCATTTGCCTAATTTTACTGTGCCCTACAGGGTCCATAATTGATCTCACACAAATTGTTACCACCTTTATTGTAAGTACTTATGGAAAAGCAATAAAGGTATTGAGTATTGAGTAGATTTTATGAAACAAGATTCTTGAAGAACTGAAAAAGATTGAATGTCAATTACTTCAAACTATGTAGGGTATTTATTTCATCCGCCACAGCTTATAGCTTGGACCACACATCTGCCTCCGTAAATTTTCGCGGGCCAGTGCTCAAAGGGTGTCCGCGTTCGTTAGCAGGCTCGCATCACGCGCCGTCTTTGAAAAATAAACTGCCTGCTTCGCCTAGTTCTCTAAATATGTGCTCTCTGAATATCATGTAGGTTTACACGTTTTTGTATAAAACTCTGGGTGTTTAGCTTTTAAAGCTTTATCACTCGTTTTTATGTTGGTATATTTTTAGGATAGTATTCCTAAAATTGTGTTCTAAGATATACTACTGGAGTACATCCTTAAATAAATTTCAGTTTATAAGGAATTAAATGAGCAAAGGAGTTATAAGCGTAATTAAAAAGATGACGCGTTCTCGGTTTGTTTTATATGATAGTGTGGTAAACGAAAATATTAATTACAGGTTAGTACTCGGTGTCACCAATGAACACTAAAGGAGTAACAAGTGTGTTGACGGCCTTTTGGGGAATAGAGTTTCGGAGATTTAAGGATTGGGGAGAAATGGGAGAGGGGTAGAATTGGGTCTCCGATCACCTCACTCACACGGCAAAACACAACGCTCTGATTAATATCTCCCACATTGAAAAACATAAGTATATCAAAAACAAACTGCGACTTAATTTGTTGTTTCAGACAACTTCTATAACTATGTACTACAATCCAAAGGATTTATGATGGGATTAAAAAATGCAAAGTAATTTGTTTGTAAGTTTCTTACGAGTGTTAATTTGAACCGGTAGTCTAGCCTCGGGCAGAATGCTGGATATAATATAAAGAGAAGCAAATAAATTGCGAGCCTTTTGTTCTTCCATTATGAGATGCAAGTAGAATTACCGCGACTTATTAAGATGAATGCGACACAGAGCGGTGTGCCGAGGAATCTTGAACTTTTAATAGTTTTGTGAAGTGGAACGAACTATTTACACGACGTTTTGTTCTATTGTTTGAAATTCTCATTCCCTGGCTTTGTGTTAAGAATTCATCCGTTTGAGGAGTACTTTTGTACGTTTAAAACCTGTTTTAAGAGTTTTAATAATTATATTTGACAATACACATCTTCGTTGACGATTTATGGTTAATTCCTAAGTGTCATATATTCCGTAATTCATTGCAAAGTTAGTTAAAGCAAAATAGAACCATAACGTTGAATAAATAAAATTCAACTTATCTAAATCAGACCGTGGTGCCACCAACAGTTTTTTACTGACTTCATTTACATTTTATTTTCCCTTTCCGTAATTTTCTCAATTTTGTGAGTTAGCTTCGAGTTCTATTTCCTTATCTGATGCCACAACTTGGATTAGTTGCTTGAAAGTATTGCAAACGCTACATTGTCCTCTTTCAGATCATCTCGGGAGCTCATTTGTATAATTTTTTACTTCAAAACTTTTCTGTGGAGCCTCGAAATAGTGGTAAACTTTACATTTAACTGATAAAATCAAATGTCATTAGCCTGTTGGACGATCTGACACCAAATTTAGTTTGCATGTAAATCACCTGTTTTGAAACAAGTCAACCATTTACTAAAATGTAGTCAGGCGGTAAACATTAGGTATTGGTTTTTCTACATTTTTGCAAAGGTTCGGAAATTTGTTGTAAAAAAAAATATTTTATCAATCACGCTGTAACAAAGTGCTAAATGGTTGAAGTTTCCACTTGTATGAAACATTTCAATCTGAATAGTTTTCTTCCAAACCTTATTTCTCATTCAAACGAAGTTCTAGCAACTTGAATGGATGACAAACATAAAATATAAATGTAACATTTTGTAACAATCCTCAAGGACTCGCGATGAATACTTTGATACAATACAATGAAACATAAAATGTGTATATTTTGTTTCCTGCAATAAAGGAAATGATAAGGATTTAACTAAACAATAAAAATTAATGTTATATTTTCACCTGTCATTACGTTCTGTGAAATAATAAATGAACTCTACAAGAAAATACGTTAAGATAAGATAGATACTACAAGTATAGATTTATTGGAAGTTGAGATTGCATTACACATTAATACAAATTTGACACACAGACACACACACACACCCACACACACACACACACACACAAACACACACACACACACATGCATGCACGCACACACACACACACACGCACGCATGCACGCACGCACACACACACACACAAACACACACACACACTTCAAATTAAAGTATCTTGATTAAAAACTTCGCAGTGTTTACCACAAGCGAACAAATATGAAGGTTAAAAAGAAAAACACTCGTTCAGAAGAACAAAGTACAATAATGTAATAGAAAGACAATTTTGATAAAATCCGATTAACTACGGAATTGTTTTATTTCTTCGAGGGAGAAGTAAAATATTCATTTCGCTATCAGACGGATGAGCTGACTAATAAACACAGAGCTACGGTGCCGGGGGTCACGCTGTACCGACAATTTATATTTATTTTTCTGTTTTTTTTTTTATCTGTTGGGAAGAACTTGAGATGTGTTGGTAAGCTACAATTGCGCAATTTTATATATTTAACACCTGGATTCCACTTTTCATAATAATAAGAATTGCTATTTTAAACGACTAGAAATTTAAATAATTATTAATGAATAAATAAAAAACACGATAATAACATAAGCCAGATAGGTAGCATAATCATAATTGATTTAGTATGAATATTGTACAATACAAATATTTATTTAAACAGGAACCAAATTCTTATGATAAGAGCGAGGAATACAGCATAGTAATCATTTTCGTGAGCCTCGTAAAAAAGCCAAGAGAACCAGAATGGTCATAATCAGTTTATTTACTTTTATCGCTTGCCAGAGAATTTCGCAGCCACCCTTATCTATGGCAACCAGAACTTTAACTTTAACAATAATAAGATATTAGATACGCTTTATGATTACTGAATTTGGTCTCCTTCACAGTTTTTTTTTTGACTAGAGCAGTGAGTATCAGTCAGGTTTCTACTTACTAAAAACTTATTAAACTTATTTATGGAGATCTGTTGGCAATTTTAACGGTCTCGCTTCGCACCATGACTACATGGCTTCAACAAAAACTTCTAACTTCAACGACAAAGAGAACAACTTCGCGACTGGACATTTCGGGGGTAACGGTTCATTTGTTTTATATTATGTTGAGAATGCAAACAATTAGCACAATTAAAGATAAAATGTTGAGAATTATGTGAAAATAAAATGATGATCGTCTGTGCTTGTTATTTTGAGAGTGTCTGTTGTTTTTGTCGTAGCGCCATAGTAAAAAGTAAGCAACTTTTTAATAAGATAGATAATGCGTTGTGTATATTTGGTGAAGTCAAAAATTATACTTTAATAAGTTAGCTTCCGCACGCGGCTTAACTAGCGTCGTTCGTAAGACCAAAAGCCAGATTTACTCTTGCCAAAAAATGCTCGCCTTAAATCTTCATGATGAACAGTTTGCTTGTTACAGGACCTTTCAAAATTACGTATAAAATTGGTTGTAAAAAGATGGCTTGCATACAATTGTTTGTTGTCAAATATCAACCTTAAAATATATTTAAACTCACTCTTCAGCTAAAAGTGCTGAATTCATTTTTAGTTCTGTCAAGAGAAATAGATATAGGTACATAACTCAGCTAAGATTATTCGAAGATAGGATGTTTGAAGATAGGCTTCTTGAATAAAACTGGTGGATACTGTGGAATATAATGAGGTCTTGAATTGGACTGCACGTTTGATGGTTTACTTCATTCCTACTAAAAGTTTTTTAATGATCTCCAGGACGATATTATTTTCCTTTTCTTGTTGTATTTAGTGTGTATGTAGGGAAATTCCTAGTTGTGGAACTACTATATTAATTATATCATTTTAAAATTCAGTCCAATATTAATGCCCTATCACAAATGCCTAGTTCGGAATGTATCTACAGGTCATTCTCACCACTACCTGTTTGACAAACCATTCTTCGTCGATGTTTACACACTTTATGTGTGTAAACATCGACGCTCTTCTTTACATTAAGCATTTTTATCTACAAAATAACCAATTGCACAGTATTTATATAAACAAAAACAATATTTTTGTATTATACTGCAGCTTATGTATTAATATGTTACGTGCCTGACGTCACGTTCCTGACTATGCGGGCTTGGGTAACGGGATTGGATGAAATGAAACACTAATACCGGTTTTCAGACTTTCTATTGCACTTAAGTTACAGCGTCCACGGAGTTAAGTTATCGGCGTTCCTCTCCAGCAGAGCCCGGCCGACTGACACAACTTTGCCGTTCACGCTGGCTTAACTCACTTAACTGACTGCACTTCACTATTTCACTGCACTTCACTATTTCACTCACTTTTCTTCTTTTTCACTTCTTCCTTTTCTTCCGAATCGCTTTAGACTTAGAACTCAACTGCCAGCGGTGAGCCGCAGTTCCGCTTATATACCCCCGGTCAGGTTCTGGAACATTCAATTTCGTTATTCTTTTTGATTGTCATGACTCCAGAACCTTCCAATAATTTCGTTATTCATTTTTATTTATTCTCCTTCTCGCTCTTTGTTTTTTCATTACTTTCACACCAAAAGCTTCCAGAAAGTTCCACAAAAACTTCCATCAACTAAAAAACTTCATGCTTACGGCGGGACTCGAACTCGGGGTCTCTCTGGTGTAATCCACACGCCTTACCGATTACACCAACTCGTGTTGACAATTCACGACGAAATTTACAATCTCTAGGCAACGTTTGACAACCATCCATTGACGTCATGATGTAAAAGAGTTTGAACCACTTTTTCGTCACACTGCCCCCCTCTTAGATTCGCTCGTCCCGAGCATCGTTGCTGCCGTAATACCTCGCCAACCTGTCTATATGGACAACTTTCAAAGGGCTCCTCGAAGACTTCCGAATTCTGTAAGTAATGTCATTGATCTTCGTGACTATCTCATAAGGACCTTCCCAACTCGGTTGCAGCTTCGGAGATTTTCCCTTCCTTCTGACTGGATTATGAAGCCAGACCAATGACCCCTCTTCAAACCCAACAGAATTGGCTCGTCGATCATAGCGCGTTTTTGCGCGATCACTAGCTTGAAGACCGGCCTCCCTGATCTGCTCGTAAATGTCCAACATTTTTGCCCTTAACTCGCTTATGTAATCGCTAAACTCGGTGCGAGTGTCGCCAGGTGGACAGCCCGATACAAGATCTGCCGGTAATCTCAATTCCCTTCCAAAATTTGCAAATGCAGGCGTCTTTGCGGTACTTTCATGTACAGCAGTCCGATAGGCAAGCAAGAAGAGAGGTATGTAAGTGTCCCAATCTCTCTGATGGCTGTCAACCACCTTTGCTAAGTGTCGCTCCAATGTTTGGTTGAAACGTTCGACCATTCCATCTGACTGTGGATGATAAGGGGTCGTTCGAGTCTTATGGATTCCCAAAAGTTTACAAGTTTCCTGAAAAACTTGAGATTCAAAGTTCCGTCCTTGATCACTGTGCATCTCCAAGGGCACTCCGAATCGGGTGAATACCTGGTTTACCAACTTCGTGGCTACAGTTACTGCCTCTTGATTCGGTATGGCAAAGACCTCCGGCCATTTTGTAAAATAATCCATAACCACTAAAACGTAGCGATTGCCCGAATCAGTGATTGGAAATGGTCCAGCGATATCTAAGGCTATTCTCTCCCAAGGCATACCAACATTGTAGATTTTCATCGCCCCCCTGCTTCTTGTTTGTGGACCCTTGACAGCTGCTCAACTAGTGCATTTCCGGCACCAATCTTCGACATCATATTTCCAATAAAACCTCTCCTTGATCTTCACCAAAGTCATCCTAATTCCCAAATGTCCTCCAGAAGATCCATCATGGAACGCTTTTAATACATCCCTTATTTTTGAACGAGGCACCACCAATTGCAAATGCTCGTCCTTGCCGTTTGTTGATTCCCATTTCCTGCACAGAAGTCCGTTATGCAGCGTAAGGCTTTTCCACTGTGCCCATAAACCTTTCGTTACCGCGCTATATTGGGCGACGTCACTCCAACTTGGCTTGTTACCACTTCGTAGCCACTCCAGTATTGGTTTAATATCTGCATCTCTTTCCTGTTCTAATTTCATCGCATCATCTCCCCATGCCTCGTCAACAGTATCAGTCCTTATCACCTTAAGAAAAGCAGTTTCCTTCTTGGCACAATGCTTGCAATCTTCCACGCATGGGCGTCTCGATAATGCATCTGCGTTGCCATGAATTCTTCCGCCACGATGTTCGATTTCAAAGTCAAATTCCTGAAGTTGTTCCAACCATCTGGCTACTTGGCCTTCGGGATCCTTAAACTGAAGCAGCCATTTCAAAGCAGCGTGATCAGTTCTGATCAAAAATTTCCGTCCCAGTAAATACTTCTTGAAATGGTGCAGAGTTTTGACTACGGCCAGCAATTCCCTCCTGGTCACGCAATAATTCCTCTCCGGCTTGGATAGTGACTTGCTGAAGTAAGCAATAACCTTCTCCTGCTCACCATCGCGTTGTGAAAGGACACCTCCTATTCCGATATTGCTGGCATCCGTATCAACTACGAATATTCCTTTCGCGCTGGGGTATCCGAGAATTGGTGTGTTACAAAGCCGTTCTTTTAGTTCTCGAAAGGCTTGCTCACAATCCTCGTCCCATATAAAGGCACGTTTCTCCTCTATCAATCGATGCAATGGCTTGGCAATGTCTGAGAATCCTTTCACAAACCGCCGATAATACGAGCATAATCCAAGAAATGCCCGAACTTGCGTTTTGTCTTTAGGTGTTGGCCATTCCTTAACAGCGGCAGTCTTGGCTGGATCAGTATCAATTCCTCTCTCAGAAATAACATGTCCTAGATAATTCACTTCGCGCTTAAAGAAAGAGCATTTCTTTGGACTCAACTTTAAATTTGCTCCACGCAGCTTTTCGATTACCCTTTCCAATTTCCTGAGATGATCATCAAAATCCCGTCCAACAATGATGATGTCATCGAGGTAAACTAGGCAGGTTTCGCCCAGTAGTCCCGCCAGCACCTGTTCCATCAAACGCTCAAAGGTTGCCGGTGCATTGCATAATCCAAATGGCATCACCTTAAATTGCCAGAGTCCCTTCCCAGTTGAGAATGCGGTCTTTTCCTTGTCCTTAGGATCCAAATCCACCTGCCAATAGCCGCTTTTCAGATCGAGCGTTGAAAACCATTTCATGCCACTCAGTGTGTCAAGTGTGTCATCGATTCTTGGTAACGGGTAGCTATCCTTCTTGGTTACATCATTCAATCGTCGATAGTCTACGCAAAACCTCGTTGAACCATCTTTCTTCTTGACAAGCACGACAGGTGAACACCAAGGGCTAGAAGAGGGCTCTATCACGTAATTTTTCCTCATATCGTCAATCATTTGTTCAACCTCTTTCTCACGAGCGAATGGTATACGTCTGGGCCTTTGACGAATTGGCATTGTATCACCTGTGTTTATTTTATGCTTCACCAAACCAGTTCGGCCAATATCACCATCGCTTCTTGAAAACACATCAGAGAATCGAAGAAGTAAATTTCTAGCTTTCATAGTCTCCACTTTTGTCAGACTTTTGTTTTCGTCTAAGATTTTCGTTACAAAGTCTATTCCCGCACTGTCCTTCTTCACAAGATTTTCCGAGCATTTTCTTATCCAGGCCACTTCTTCCAATACGCCCACAGGCTGTCCTTCTTCAATCGTAATTTTTGAATCACTGAAGTTGAATACCGGAATGCGGTTGACATCTGAATCAGATGACCCCACGACAGTTCTTGCCGGTAGCCATGAGTTTACGTGTTCCGATTTATCAATCACAGCGCAACTTCGAGGTAAACTTCCTTCCCTCCTCCTAGATAATGCAATTGGTACGAGAGTCTGTGATTTAGGTGCAAGAACAGTTCTTCTTAAACAGCAAACTTTTCCCAGGGTTCCACCCTTCATCGGAATTTCCTCAGTTCCACATAGTAATACTCCAGATTTTAAGTCGATGTTACACTGGTGCCCTTGCAGGAAATCAAGTCCCAGGATGCAGTCATCCAGAATTTTGGCCACAATAACCTCATGTCGATAAACACGTTCCCCAATTTTAATTGTTACATGCAATTTTCCACTTATCGGTACGCGCTGGCCGGTAGCTGATTTCATTCGTAGGCCAACACTTGGTTTAAGGTGTTTCCTGATGTTTTGCCCGAGCAGCCGAACATTCATCACCGTCCTTGAAGCTCCAGTATCTAACGTTAGCTGACTGTTTTTCCCGTTTACTTGACCGTCTATTACCAGAGTATTTCCATCGTTAGTTTGCTTGATGTAGATTGTTGGGGTTATTCCACTACCGGCCAGCGCCCACCCCGCAGCCCTGGCTGGATTTAGTTTTCCTGCTGGTCAGAAGTTGAGACCGCCGCGTCCTGGCGGTTCACCTTCTTCGGGCAGTCGCTCCGCATGTGCCCACGCTCTCCGCATCCATAGCACATGAAGTTCCGACGGCGTGGAGATACCTGCTCCGTTGTCGTCATTTCCCGCAGACGTAAGGTACGGGAGTTACCACGCACGGCTTCCACTTCCAATGCATGGGCCAGAGCTTCTTTCATGTTCTTGTGATGGCCCAGATGAACAGCAGCTCGTACTTCGGGGTCCCGAACACCGTCAATGAATGCTTGGAGAAGCGTGCCTTCAATCATTGACGGAGTCGACCGGAAAGCTCGACGCACAAGTTTTTCGATTTCCACGGACCATTGTTGTAGACTCTCATTAGCACGCTGAGTACGCTCTTTTAATTGCGCTCTGTACACGTGCTCGAGGTGGCTGTCTCCAAAACGTGCCTCAAGTGCGTCGAGGAGGGCACTAAAGCTGAGATCCCCACTTGCGGCGATAGCTTCCAGCACTGAGAGCGCTTGATCACGGAGGGCCAGGGTGAGGGCTGACTGTGCTTCCTTCTGAGTCCAACCATAAGCCTCCATAAGTGTCTCAAACTGTAGCTTGAACGCGGTCCAAGATGTTGTTCCGTCGTAATGGGGAATCTTGAGCCCTTTCGTTGCGCTTGAGGCCACATTTGGGGTGTCAAAAACGGCTGCAAGACGGCTTCGGCTCTTCAAAGGGCTTGGGCTTGCCACTTCCTGTTTGATTTTGGAGATCTCTTCTTCCACTCTCTCCTCTATCGCCATGACGCGATGTTCCAACTTGCCTAACCCTTCCTCCACTTCTTGTACCCGTTCGACAGCCTTTTGCAGTCCCTTCGTGAAATCCCTGTGCATCTCTTCCAAGCGACGCGCTTGCTCCTCTTGGCGGCGAGCTTGATCCTCTTGGCGACGATCTTGATCTTCTTTCAGCTCCCGAAGCTGTTCTGCCTGACAGCGTGCTTGCTCTTCTTGGCGGCGCGCTTGCTCTTCTTGGCGGCGCGCTTGCTCTTCTTGGCGGCGCGCTTGCTCTTCTTGGCGGCGCGCTTGCTCTTCTTGGCGGCGCGCTTGCTCTTCTTGGCGGCGCGCTTGCTCTGCCATCATTTGCTGCAGCTGTAGCAGAAGATCCACCTGCACAGGCTTGGCTTCTGCATCGCTGGTTTGAGCTGCAGCACCCTCTTCCCTCACACGCTGCGCTTCTGACATAGCACGGGTACTCACTCCTCTTACGTCCTGCGGTACTAGCGGCATTTTTCTCCAATCCCACTTCTGACACCAAAT
This sequence comes from Spodoptera exigua, assembly GCA_902829305.4. Classification (NCBI taxonomy): domain Eukaryota; kingdom Metazoa; phylum Arthropoda; class Insecta; order Lepidoptera; family Noctuidae; genus Spodoptera; species Spodoptera exigua. The sequence goes on from LR824603.2 coordinate 16,885,944, forward strand.
GTTACGTGCCTGACGTCACGTTCCTGACTATGCGGGCTTGGGTAACGGGATTGGATGAAATGAAACACTAATACCGGTTTTCAGACTTTCTATTGCACTTAAGTTACAGCGTCCACGGAGTTAAGTTATCGGCGTTCCTCTCCAGCAGAGCCCGGCCGACTGACACAACTTTGCCGTTCACGCTGGCTTAACTCACTTAACTGACTGCACTTCACTATTTCACTGCACTTCACTATTTCACTCACTTTTCTTCTTTTTCACTTCTTCCTTTTCTTCCGAATCGCTTTAGACTTAGAACTCAACTGCCAGCGGTGAGTTCCGCTTATATACCCCCGGTCAGGTTCTGGAACATTCAATTTCGTTATTCTTTTTGATTGTCATGACTCCAGAACCTTCCAATAATTTCGTTATTCATTTTTATTTATTCTCCTTCTCGCTCTTTAATTTTTCATTACTTTCACACCAAAAGCTTCCAGAAAGTTCCACAAAAACTTCCATCAACTAAAAAACTTCATGCTTACGGCGGGACTCGAACTCGGGGTCTCTCTGGTGTAATCCACACGCCTTACCGATTACACCAACTCGTGTTGACAATTCACGACGAAATTTACAATCTCTAGGCAACGTTTGACAACCATCCAATGACGTCATGATGTCAAAGAGTTTGAACCACTTTTCCGTCACAAATAAATGTTCGTGTAAATGTTATTTTAAGCCGGATATTGCGTCACGGTCCGGTCATGTACGCTACACTCACTGACGTTCCCTGTGGAGGCAATAAATACGTTTAAATAAAAACATACATATTTATATTTCTGTTGTATTTTTAGAACACAATATACCAATATTAAACTTTGTGTAAAATTTCATAAGATTGAAAATAAATTACAGTTACACTTTAATTTCCATTGTCACTTAAAAAGTAAGCTTGTTTTAATTTTTCACTTTCATTATTATTTTTAGCTATTAGTCTGATTAAAATTGCGGTAAGTGACGTACCGCATCCTCGACTACTAAACACAACCGCTATTACGTAACGTGACCACTATTACTACAAACTCATGTTTTGGAATCACAAAAACTAGTAGTGTTTTTTGACTTAAGATAACTTAACCTGTAACTAGACTAATTAAAACTTAAATCAACTACCTACATATATTTTTGTGCCACTCTCGTTTAATAATTTAATACAACGAGCACAACCGTTGAAATAGAAGTTCAAAATAGAGCGGGAAAAAAGTACTGCATGACCCTGCAAACGAGTAATTGTAGTTTTTCATTTATTCAAAATTCGCAATTCGTACGAATGTAAAAATAAAAGGAGCTCCCGGCGGCTGCACGCCTAACTTCGCGACTGACCCGCGAAATATATTTAACCAGTCGCTTTGAAAGACTACAAATTATGTAAATTAAAGAAAACTTTTAGTCGGACTATTATGAAAATTAGAAATTCATTGAGAGGGACTGCGACTTTTCAGGAGCGACTGTTTACGTCCGCTGAACCGTTTCATGTGAACTAGAGTTTCTGTACAATTATATTATTTCAGATTTAAAGGATGTATTTAAATTCAGACTCCGTTTTATGTTTACTCGTTTTGTATTTGTTGGCATAAAGTTATTACTGTGACCCTCGCAATGATAGCGTCCCATAATAATTTTATCACGTCAGTAATTTGCACGTCATTTCATCATATTATCATATTACCTAAATATTAGTTAGGGCATAGTAAACACAGTACACACTGCTAAGCAAATCTAATCATAATTAATCTCTGTGTGCACGTATATTCATGCACATTAGCACTAATCTAGTATTTCATTATAACGTTATAATATTTGCAAAATTCTATTTAATAAAAGCTGTAGGCTTTCGCTTAGGCTTCCTAAAATAACACTAGATTAAGGAGCGTTGTATTTTCAATTTTATTCATACTTTAGCATTTTGTCACCGAACTTACTTTGTCATTTGTGTACCTTTTGCCTTACAACGCTTTGTATATTTCAAGAGAATTGAGATATATTATAATTATTGTGTTAAAATATTGACTGAAAATGCTCAATAACGCAATCTCATAAAATGTAGGAAGAATTTAGTATTGCTTGATTTAAATTCTTGCAATCGCATGAATATTTTATAAAATATATTTTTGTGAACGATTTCTCTGAATCTCAGGGTTCATTTCGTTGTCCGTTATGTGGAATATATGAGGCATCGAATATTCTTCGAATTTGTAAATTGCATCAGCAAATAAGTGGAATTGAACGAAATATGGATTAATATGTTCATTTTTGCGTTAAATATCATGAATTACTTATTTGAGTATTTCATGGTATTTTGTGGCCTTTACAGCGATTTTAGTATTCATCATTGATTTAAAGAAAAAATATTACTACAATACAATAAAATTCTGAGTCTACAATAAAATTATAAAAGTTGAAACTTGTTGTTGCGTGTTCTATCATAACTTGGATATAAGAAACATTTTTCTAGACGATACTATTGCGGACGCTTGAATCACATTTATTTCCCGCTGAGTTTGCAAAGCATTTTCTTGCAACACCAGAAAAGAAGCCATTAACCATTTTATTCCACTCGATTCGTGAAACTGAACAATGCTGAAGCAAACATTTTCTCAGCAGATTGCCACTAGTCCAGTTCGTCTGTGCCCGCCCCGGATAAATCAAACGTCAAGCCGAAGATTTACGACGACAACCGAACGTTTCCGAAGAGACCTAGCTGACTTAGCACCAGCTTAGCCAGTAATAAACCCGGCAGACGGCACTTTACTCACTTCTTAGATAATTTTGGAAGACAATAATAAAATAAATACTTACTTAGAAATGATACATTTCTAATGTCTCTTCTTCTGCTTTAATGTATTCATAAAATTTATGTGTTACAAACAAATTAGAATACTACTAAAAAGATAATAAAAATGGATTATGGGATATTATTTCGGTTCTATTTGAAACGAATTTTAATTTTATGATTGTAGGTTAATTATCTCCTTGAATCTAGAGACTGTAGTACAGTAAAGCCTTCCTAAACAGCTTGGAGCTATACAGACAATTAAAGCAGTAGTCTACCTCACAATAGTAGGCGGACAAACCGAAGAAGTGGAGTTCGAAACTGTAACAGCAATCATCTGCGTTTGAGTGCACCGCCTCCGTGCCGTCACAGGCAGAGACGTTCTGACAACCTCACAACACAAACAAAGGAAATTGAAATAACTACACGACAAAGGCCACGACTCCGTATAAACTGGAATGGAATATAAAATAAATTCTAATTTCACAACAATAAGATCCAATTTTGCTAGAAAAACTTCTCCACAAACAATAGCAGAACATTTTCGCTAATTATCTCAACGGAAACCCGTAATTTTGTGGTCCTTTAATGTCAAACATATCTTTATGACAATCGTAAACTTTATGTGGTTGCAATAAAGCTCGTATTGGAGCTTGTCACCAGTCACCACTGTATCCTGTAGGGATGCGATTTTGTTCTGGAATAATGAGATATTTTTAATAATCGTTTCATGAGACAGTAACAAGGAGGTCGAGAGGCGCCAAGTTATACAGCGGATATATTATGAATTATTTATTAAAAAAGGAGAGGGGAATACGAGATAATTCCGTTTCCATTTAAGTACTTACCTTTGTTGTACAGTTTTTGCTCACGTTACGTAATGCGAATACAAAGAAAACTGAGGTCAGTAATATTCATAACAATAACACTGGAGATTAATTTTGAACATTATAAGACACCGAGTCCCTGAACACTGAGGCGAAATATTTATTTAATAATATTGCTAGAACCACTTACTTCTACTGCCCTTATTTTGAGGACAGCTTTGAGAAGGTACTCTATTTACAATACGAACGAATTTTGTCTTGTAGAATACATTCTGTAGAAAATATTTAGCGATTTATAAAAGTCCAACAACTATCTAAATCCCGTGTCATTGCAGCCAAGTGTCGGTAGCTCAACAAAGCGCTACCCGCCACCCGCCGCATTAAAGCATTATTCCTTCCTAAAATATAGTGTAGCGTTAATTCGTTCGACAAGGACGGGCCGGGCTCGGATAAACCACATGAATATGCATGGACTGGGGCAAAACAAGACATTATGTGGAACAATGCCACCCCGCACCTGGCCACGTGAGGGGATCGGACGCCGATACTAAACCCCGGACAAATATGACTGATTTATTGTCCGCCCAAATTGGCCCAGCATTCCGCCCGACGGTTTTTGCAACTGGACATTGGCGATGTGGACTGTGACAAATTCAGGATATTTTTTTAGTGCTGTTACACTAGAAATCTCTGTTTTCGTTGAGGATCAGTGCTGTAGCGTTTCAAAATATTTGTGACACGGTTTAAAGTGTTGTTCGCGTTTCCAACATTTTTCCATAGCAGAGCTGGAAACATTTTGAAGTTATATTTTCCTAACAACGCACTGTTACCATTTTGGACGTTGTTTGTTAAAACAAAACAAGTAAAATGTATATTTTGTAATAATTCCTGAACAATGTTGTACGTGAAAAATATTATTAATTTTGACATGCATTGATTGGTGCATACGTGGCATAATCCTTTAGGAATAATAAATTAATGAAACGCTGTCTTTGTCGATAACTGTATTTCGGAAATAAAATAAATAATACACAAAATATTATAAGGAGGTTTATAATAAAACTGTGCTCGGAGCTTGCTTGCAAATAACTCCCGTATTTACATTATTCAGCAGAGTTCAATAAGAGAATTGTACAATTGTCATAATTGTGTGCGCGACGCGCGGCGCTTACTCGAGGCCACGGTTTACGAGTGCGGACCCAAATTAGTTCGTGCTATGAAATAATGTCAAATGCGATTTTCTTTGTTGGACATTGCGGTTTAAAGTTTCGGGGCACGAGCGATGACAAATTAATTTGCTGTGGTCCGTGGTTTTAGGTGCATTTCATTTATAAAATATGTATGTGCTTTTAGAGGTATTTGTTTTAGTGGAGCTTTACAAAGAGGTCAGTTAGTAACTATTTTAAGTTATTGCTAGTATAAAAAGATAAAACAATATAGCTTTTTTTTTTTGTTTGTAATATAGAGATCTAAAAGATAAATTTCAATATTTTTTTTTCTTAATTACTACATAGAATTTTGTCTACCTGCTATACATCTAAATCCAGAAACTGAATTTCTAGATTGCTCTAACTTTGTAATGTCTTTGAAGTGTACAGTTTTATGCAGGTCATACCTATAAAATAACCTGGTATGATCACTAACGGGTGGCTGCAAGTGACATTTTGTAGGAACTAGCCCTACATGCGACCCTCCTGCACATACATACTCCTACGTAGTTTATTCAATGAGACTTTGCCTTACATAATTTGGGTATATGAACATGGATTTCCTAATTGTATGTTCAACAGTAAGTAATTGATTTAATCATTCAGTGAAACTATATTGGTGTTTTAGTAGTGCTCACTGCGCATCATATACCATTCAAAGGTTTTTGATAACAAACACCCTATTTACACATAATTGATTCTAGTTTTGTTTCTTTACTAAGAAAAACCAAATGTACAACCAAGTGTAAGTACTTATTAATGAAACATTATATTCTTAAATTGCTGCTAGTGACATCTGGTGGTCGCCCAACCTATATCCCCACACGTCATTAGCACATTGAGTGCCTCAATTATCTCCGCTACTGCCAAAAAGCCAGTGTTTATAATAACGAGGTCAGTCACAGCTATGCAAGCACACTTAGCTAGTGTCATAGCCGTTAATAGCCTCGCTGTTATGGCTCCCATTAGCCGGTTTATCGGCAGTGATCGTAACTCGCTTATATCTTCAGGACGACGTGACGATGTGCTAGTTAGAAGTAACGGCACGTGTGAGGGTCAGAGGAACCAACTCCAAAATCCATACAAGGAGTATCTGCTGTGAATTTTGTACTTGATTACGTAATTATAATTAACAGAAGAGTAGTTTGTAAGATTGTCAATTTTGTCAGTTTTGTAGAGTTGTAATAATATATAGTTAATTATGATTGTTTCATGTTGTTCGATTTTAGTTTGAGTTTTATTCTTATTTTATTACTAAAACTAGCACTAGTTTGAATTGAACATTTACAAAATAACCCTCATTATAATAATATTTGTTGTTAAAACAAAAAGTTACAAGTTTCGATATTTTATTACTTACAAGTAGAATGCAAGCAGCTCGTTAAGCGAACAAAGTTTTGCAACAAAAGTTGCTCGCTTACAAATAACTTCGATAAATATCAAACTGTTTGAGACCAGAACAACTTAGTGCTTCAATCATTTTATAATTATGTAGTACAAGTGCAATGAGCGCACCGGTGCGGTTTACAAATACTTGGAAATGAGAATATTTCAACTCATTTTATTTGTGCAATATCAATATTTATCATACAATAATATTTGCATTGTTTTAGTTATACGTAAATTCGTCAATTAGCTCCGTGCCATGGTTATGATTTAGTATTTTATACAAATAATTCAATGTATATATGGAAATGTTTTGATTAAACAATAAATGTAACAAATGATTGACCCTTGTGGCAGACTATGGGTATATATGTATAACTCCATGTTTGAAAATAAATGTTTTATTTGTATTACTCCTATATTGAATATGTTGTTACCTACGGCAAAAGTAAAAATAGCAATAATTTATTCTCCTGTGTGTTACGTCGTGATGTTTTCTTAATAAGGTAAAAGAGGCTTTTACCTTCCTTCATTAAAATGCATGTTTTATTTTCGTTCACATTTGAACTCCTATCTCTGAGTGTACACGTGCTTACAGTAACAATCTCTTCAAGTAAAGGTTTTTTCCTTGTTGTAACACTTTTAAAACTTGGCTTTATTCTTCAAGTCGCCAAAAGTATACAACGAGTTTTTTATTTCTCGTTGTTACCGAGCAACTCTCTGTGGAGTTGTTACGTGGTTAACACACTACGTTGTAGTTTTAAGAAAAAATTAAGAATTTGTAAATAAAAATTATTCTAAACAGTTTTCACATAACATACTAAGAAATAGAGCCAATGACTGAGAAAACATAGTCTACTATTTCGTATACCACTCGTACAGTGACTTGCAGCTCTGTGTATGTTTTAGGCGTACACGTCGGCCTTTGCGTATCTGGCTGGACAAAAGCCTATCACGAGCTTGGCAACAACAGAGCCGTAAGTCAGTAGCGAGGGTGCAATGTGTACGGTCCGTCAGTCTGCAAGTAGTTGCACAAGTTTAGATTTACTGAGGCTCTTAATGTTCCGCCGGCTCCCGGCGCTTTGTCGCCACCACGCTGCAGTTTTGCATTACTCAGCAAAACGCTCGCGACCAACATTTTAAATTGCGTAAAGCTCTGTGATTGTTGTTCTTCGATGTTTCAACATTAAACGTTAAATGTTTTTAACGAGGAAAAGTTCTTACTTACCTGCTTTCCAGTCCATTCTGGGTTTTAAAATAATGAACATTTTACTTTAAATATTTTCTTTGTTTTTTATTTTGGTAATCGGTTATTTAACGGTAAGTATGTGATCAATGCTACCCAGAGACACCCTCAACAACATAAGAGTAACATGTGAACTGTCGTCCTTTTAAAACGGGAATCGCCCTTTTCTTGGCTCGGTTGTAAAAGTAGAACGAACCAATATAAAAATAAATAAAAAGCACGTCATTCGAATCACGCGTCGTAGCAACAGTCTAAGTGCTTCGCGGCTACGAGATCCGCTACGCTTGCTACGCTTGCTACGATATCTTTAAAATGTGACACAAAGATGTTGTAATTGTGACAAAGTGTTGTGGGAAACAAAGGCTCACTCCATTCTCGCGTTTATTTTATAGAAGAACTCATTTCTCCTCATTAGTGACGTTAATGAGTTCACAAGCTATTGTTGTACATACTTTTACATGCTGTTTTTGGCTTCAAACTTTTTGAAGAAAGAGACTTAGATTAGAAAATTAAGATTAAGTGTTTTATATTATTTTTGTATTTGATATAATGGCAAACGAGCTGACGGATTACATGATGGTAAGCAATCATCACCGCCTACCCACACACACAATAACAGTCCAGTTGCGACAGCGTTCCTGAGCTTTTGGAATTAGGGATTTAGAGATTACGGGAGGGGAAGGATTGGGCCGCTGCTTTTCTGTAAAGTTATGGTATCTCTCTAACACTTAAAACATGTATACTAAAATTTTCACTTATGACGAAGAAAAAATATATTTCAAGAATTAGCAGAAACATACACAAATGGTGTTGCAAATAAAATACATTTTTATGAAACTCTCGATGTCGGTCAGCCTCCCCAGACAATACGATGTTTTTGTTTCTTTTAGAAACACATTTCATGTTTACAATGGCACCGCGCACCGGTCTCATGACGTTTGTCTTGTAATTAATTGCAACACAGCTGAAACAAAAGACTTTCATCCGAACACGATTCTTTGTTCTCATATTATGTATGTTACATATTACACTAACATTTTTTACTCGTACATTATTTCAAATACTGAAATATTTTAGCTAGAAACACTGACATTATCTAACACTTATACATAATAGTACTTTTATAGTGCCTTGTTCATAATTACTTTAATTTCGTCAGTAAATAAAAGTGGTTTTCTTCGTGCCTACCAAAGACTAGATTAATTTTGTATGAGGTGGCTACAATTCATCCCGGCAAATTTTTTGTATGAGACTATTTGGCAGGCCCTGAGTAGCGTACTCTAATCAAAGTTTGGTAGTTTCTCGTAGCTCTCTCATCTTAACAGGCTCATCTTTTACCATAGAATCAGGGAGATATAATTACAAAATTCCCCTAACCTCGTACATCGCAAGCTATGTGACGCAACACACACAAACAAGTTCACACGCCGCCAACAATAGGATTTTTGTGTTACACTCTTTTGTTCCAGCTATTTATGACGTCAGTAATTGCGGTGACGTCACGGATTATGAATGCTTGCATGGTAATCTGAAAGGAACACGGTGTGACTTGTTTACCAACAAGGGACAGGGTGAGCGTTTATTGTTTTTTCTCATTTGTGAGCTAATAGAAAGCCTCAAGCTTAACGTGTATTACATTAATTAATTTTACTTGGATTTATCCTAAATTGTTTTGAGGTTTTGGGCAGCTTTATGATAGATGATGCTACATTTGAAGCCGTCAATGCCGTTTATTGATTTTTAAACTTCTAGTACTTAATATATGTTTTTTGCGAGCTGTTACAGCGTGTTATTACAGACTATAATATCTGTTTCAAATCAAATTTACATGTATAAATTTGTGCGTTTATAATATTAGTAGAATTATGATATTTCAACAAATAGTATTTCATGAGAGATAATAATTTTCGCGTTTTACTTAACTAAAAAGATTCGTCATGTGTTAATTTATAATTTTGAAAATGTATTAAATTTTAATTGTGGGCAAGAGCTCCTTATACCTATAGTATGTTCTTTACTTATTAAATTACCTTCATAACATTTTTACGTTAAAATCATTACCCATATTTCGAGACATAATATTTTTGCTTTACAAAAATCACGCGTATATATTTTGCCACCGTCTGTGTGTTTGACACGAATGTCAAAACATTTTCATATCGTATGAGCTCCGTAATGGGTATCCAATAAATAACATACAATATTTTCTTTGGTAAATTACGAGCAAATATTGTATTGTCAATCACGATGTAAAATAATATTATTGTATATATATATTGGAGGTTATATAGTAGTGTGCAATTTCGAGCGTCTATTATGTCCTTTGGGAGCGCTATTCAAGCTACATTTACAAATCCTATGGAGAATATCTACTAGTATATAGGTACAAAGCTCTATTCATCTTCATCATGATCATCATCATCATCAGCCAGGAGAAGGTTTGGGCATTAATCACCAAGCTTGCTCAATGCGGGTTTCGCGATTTCAAACTTAAATTAGAAATCATAAGTCCAGGTTTCCTCACGATGTTTACCTTCACCGTATGTCAGTGGTCATAGAATCTCAATAATCATATTATGTCGAGAACGTTTATATAACTCGGAAAAAGTCATCTCATGAGAAGCGGGCTCCTTAACCTGCAGGCCACCACTATTCATCTTACGTAATGTAATTCTGTATTCTAAATAGTTGATCATTCTAAGACTACAAGGGTAAGAAACTAATTATTAGTTGTGTCATCGCAACACAAAGGAACCTTCGACTGTGGCCTTCGAAGGCAAAGCTAAAGATAATGATCGAACTATCTGCATATTTACGAGTAACATGCTTAGCAGGGAAGGAACTTTATAAACATTCAGACATGGCGATGTTGAAGAGAAATATTCCATTATTTTGTTTAACGAAGAAATATTATATAATGTTTTAATAGATATTTGTATCAATTGTATTGTCTAGTTGAATTAAGATAAACTGGATTGGGTAAAACTACGTTATTGAGTAGTAAATAAATTGTGTTCACAAAAAAAGGCCAAAAATCTCTATAAAACATAGAACTTCCCTCAGTTAAAAAAAAAATTAACAGAAAACTACGACACTTCAAAAAAAAAGAAGTTTTTTTTAAAAAAACCTGTTAATTAAGAGTCACAAATCTAAAATGATTGCCATTTATATAAATAATCACCGTACTTATCACCACTTCGCGTGTCTGATGGCCCGGTGATTACCGCTGTCTTGGTGGTAAGTAAGAAATACGAGGCGACGCGTATCACCTCACCATAAGTCACCCATCCGTCTCTGTGACGGCGATACACGAAATGTTTGTTCGCTTTTTGTTTTAGTTTCAACTTGATAAGATTACACGACTAAATTTATATTTTAGTTTAAATAGCACTGTTTTAAAAATAGGACAATGTGGCTTGTAAAGCTGAAAGCACAATACTCACATAAGTACACTTATTTTATAGTTGTTTATTATAATTATATCTATTTTTTTTTTAATATTATTAAAATAAATGATTTAGCACTATACAGTTGAACCGGTGGGCAACTGGATGCCATGCAACGTCGAAAACGTTTGAATGGTTTGGAATCCTTACGGAACAAATCACTACTAATGTATGATCCAAACATTGCTGTTCCTCGTCTGGGTGACGAGTATAATGTATAATGTGGAATTGTAAACGTATCGACAACACAGAAGAAAATCATAGAGTTGACCAACGCAATCCAAACGGTAACAAAATAAAATTGTTTCACGAATTATAAAAGGTTATCAAAGACATTGCTAGGTCTCCCAATATTTCCAATTTTCATAATTCTATATTGTTATTTAGATACATCGTCGGAAGTTTACTTTAGTACTTTGAAGTTATTTAAAGTGTCTATTTATTATAAGACTAAACAATACAGTAAAACTTAAACAACGATCGGATTATTTTACAACTGGGTATTTTGAATGGAATTTGGGACGGAATTGTATTCATTGTTATTGTGATAAAAAAGATATTCACAAGCTTGGGCGATATAAAAATATAGGAATAGACGTTGGGTCCAGTAAACCTACACTTTGGCTTTAAACGTCTTACCAGCGCCCTCTCCCGGGAATATAACACCTCTGAAATATCACTTGTATTGTACTGAAAATAGAGGTTATTTATTACGACACATGACCACGGTACACCGTAAAATAACATTTATTACAAACTAGTGTCATCCCGCGGTGGTGCTCGCTTGAAATATTGTTGCTCATATTTGATCGCGATACATGAAGCTGGCTATCGAGGGAATTGAGAAAAAGTTGCTGGAAGTTATAACCAGCTGTTAAAATGTTAGTTCAATTGGGAATTGAGATTGGATGACATTGTTAAAACAATTTTTTTTAGAGACCCCTCCTCAACAAAAATAATTGAAAAAAAAAGTCAGCCACACTATTCAGTTACTCTAAAAACGGAGACTATAACGTGATATTGTTTATTCCCCAAACACCAAACTCGAGTCTGAAGCTAGGAACAAAAATACAGTGACGTCAAACGTGACCTACAATATAGCACGTACTGAGTATTCCTAGGACTATTTCCGAAATGACAATGAGGCTTGGTTTCGAAAATAGCGTCAACTATTGATCGAGTGAGATCAGGAAGCGAGCCGCCATATTTAGAAGCAGGCGAGCATTCAGTTCTGCTGCCTAATGCGACGTAGGTACTCACAAAAAGGGTATCTTTATAAGATATTGCAATACCTTCCTAGAATGGATTGGGCCACATCAAAATGAAAAAGCTTGGTTATATACAAATATATATATGTACTTGTTTGTGTTGTGTTATTTGTTTCTGTTCTGTTCTTGTAAAAAATTGAATATTAGTTTTGTTCGATATACTTAAAACAGTTATATGATGCCTACTAGTTTAAGTAAAATTTAAATGAATTAAACCTAAGTCCAAGTGTAGAAGAGGCATGGTTCGGCACAAAGGGGTCGTCTCGACTGGAGATATCACGGTCTCATAGAAAAATGGCGTGGAACAACAACAGCCTTGTGTTTCGCCGTATCAATGAGATTACCGGAATCCTTTCACCCCACCTCTCCAATTCCTAAATCTCTAAACCCCAAAGGCTTAGAGCGCATTAGTAACTCTTTTGGTTTTGCGGGCGACATAAGCGGTTTAATTAGTTAATAAATAGTCCTTGAGTTATTTGAGAATTATTATTTTCTATAATTGCATGGTGAGCTCAAGTAACTGATACTCCTGATCTAATTAAAATAATAGTATTAAGAAGGGGAAGTTTAATTCGTTTTCCTCCGTATCACATAAAAAAACTAAAGAAAAACATTTACCTTGTCTCCTTATTTGAGTACTCACAAAACTACATTACACAGTACATAGTGTACACGACGTATAAAGAAAGAGAAACAAAGTCCATAAATTACATTCAACTATGACATCTCTTTTATTTCCCGATTGCTATGACAAGATAATGTCAGAACAATGACAGGTATAATTGTGAGATATTGCATGCAAGTCTCGCGGGAACATTGGGCTACTTAATAGCTGTGTGTATACCGGCCTGCTGCATCGAACAACGCTAAAAATCAAGAATTCTGGAACTCAAATCAAATAACTGGTTGGTCGATAGAAGAGTTAAGGTCGGGATACAATCAGAGTTTGTTTGCCTAACTGAGAATATGCATAAAAAATGTATGGTCGGCAATATCTTTGCAAAATACAAAATGCAACATAGATGTTGATCAACTTGGTATAAATCTTGAAACAGTAATTTTAAATGTATTCATTTGTAAACTGTGTTTTTATGGCATAGGTCTGCAAACGAGCAGACAGTTCACCTGAAGGTAAGCAATTAGCGCAATACTAAAGGAGTTACTACAAGTGCATTGTCGGCCTCCTACGGAATGAATTCGGATCGGCCTCGGATATCAGTTGGGGGGAAGGAACGGGCCTCCAGTAACCTCGGTAAGCCATGGTAGATCGGAGTGATAACTCCTAACGAGCCGGCCCATTCGTGCCGAAGCATGGCTCTCCCACACTAAATACAACAAATAAACTATTCAGAATTATATAGATATTATATTAGTTAAAATAAGAGCTTTATACGTATATATAAACTATGTATTATGTTAGTACCTAAACACACACACTTTCAACTCGCCTCGCTAGATTTACGATCCACTGAGGCGTGATATTATTTTTGATGTTCACACTCGATTAGACTCCGGAGTTTGGACAAACAATATAATTTTATCAGCTTATTACTTTCTAACTTAGTTACGAGGGCTTGGAGGTTCACAGCAACCCGGCATCGTCACATTATAATATTGAATGTTAGTTTAGGAACTCAGCTGTAAAAGGTGAACTAATAATTATCTTGTATAGTTTTGAATAAAGGGCTTTCATTATGGAAATTTCCATGGCTAGTTGGTAGTTTTCCACTTGTCATTTTCAAACATTGTTCGGTAGCTGTTACATATTTGTTACTGATGTATTATATAGAAATGAATGAGTAAAATAGAGTTTCATTTCTAAACTGTGTACAGCAGCGAAATATAAGTCGATAAACTACCTTTAAAACCATTGTTCATATGAAATACAATACAAAAGAAAGTTCACACGAACATTTGAAAATTCACAAAGGATATCTGTGCAGACTGCAGATGAAAATGAAAGAAAAAGCAAGTAGAGGGCGCGCGCATCGCTCCCGGTGTACCACTGCCGCGAGCCGCACTATTCACGATGTCTGATACATATTTCATGGCGCTCATCTGAATCGCGCCCCGACACTTGGATTATTATAAAGATATACCGTTTGTACCGCAAACTCTAGGATTCTAATTCAACGCGGAGCTTTGTTAATTTTTGTATTTAGAACCGTTTTCACACTGTTCAGAAACTCGAATATATTTTTGCTATATCTTAATCACATTGGTGCTTAAGAAATGTTGACAATTTATTATTTAGGTGTTTATCCGTTCATTCATTTTAAAAACTGGACAAGGAAAATTCCATTGTTTGCAATAAGTTGTTCATTTTATTGCCTAGAACTAGATAGTCATTGCAAAGCGCACTGTACTCACAGTTGTTCAGTGGAGCACTCTCGTTAGTAATATATTTGCTGGCGAGTAGCTACTCACTCGAGAGCTCGCCTCCAGTCGCTGCCAGCTCTGACCGCAACCTTTATACAACCTTATGAACATACCAGTATAGTACTGTTTGCTTTGTACATCACAATCAGTGAACTCTATACGTCAGCCACTAAAATAATAATTTATAATTCCGCGTTTACGAGTATACTTAATTAATTAAACTGAGCGTTAATGTCATATGCTGAATCATTGTGATAGAGATAAATATATCAGTAACTATTACACATACAATAGTAGGTAATAAATTAGTATTAAACTTTAATTTAAATAGCATAGTGTCGGGCCATCGCATGCTTCGAACAATCCGTAGCACTTTTCATTGCGTAAGTGCTACATTTTCATTTCTCACAAAGATTTAGAAAGACAGATATTAGATTCGTGTTACTATCAAATATAAGGATACAAGCCACATCGAGGCGGCATATAACGTAGTTACCCTATTTTATTCGCAAGCCAATCTCATCAGCACACAAACATGTTATCCGAACGTAGTCGACAAACCACATCTTATTGTAATTCCCGGCACTTTCTGCGCACATTCGGCACCAGGTGGCGCTGTGATCCCTTTTATATTATACAACACTTGCGATACATATTCGTACGTGTTTATTTACTTTTCGAGAGTACTGCCTGGCTTCTTGGTATTGAATGAAGCCTCGAGACGTATCAGGAGTTGGGAACGGAAGCATCTTATTACGCCTCACATACTGTGTGTCATACGGATTTGGTTGTTGGACAACAATGAACCTTTTAAATTTTAAGCACGGTTAAGTTACTTATTATTTGTAAGTATTCGAATTAAGTCTTTTTAAATATCTAGATAATCACGACTGAAATCATGATTAAAACACACATTTGAAACGTCTACGAAATAAGCGATAAAAGTCAATCTCTATCACTATTATACTGTATAGGTATATTTAAAAACAATCTTCTAGCTTCTGTCTTTCAAAATATGTTTGGAAAAATATCCGCCATATTATTGATCCTATGTTCCTTGTTGAAATGACAATATCTAATGTATGTAGCATGAATGAGGGCCACAGCTGTGGCAGCGTGATCCTTCTTATTCAACATCTCAAATAAATACGAGCGAGTTCATACAGTGCGCGTGAACCCGCGCCATTTCCTTATAGTACTGTGATGAAACTTATTTGAATAATATAAATATAACACAAGATACGAAAGCAAAGTTCTTCTTGGTGATGTAATCTCAAGTTGAGGTTATGTTTACTTTAAGTTTGTGTTATTTCCTATATTTAATCTATGAAGATTAATTTAATTTTAGAGCCTTAGTTCAAAAATATCTTATCTAGAACGGAGCCAATCTAAAAATATTTTAACTAACTATAAAAGTGACCACAACAGTAACTATTCTACATGCATTCCGATGTTATATTTTGACGTTAAATAAAATACTTTAACCTTTTAATTGTGGTTATTTCAGACGCAATAGAAAGACAGTATGTGGGCAAACGCCGGTTCGGGTGTTTAATAAAATAAAACACTCATAAGTAACTATAATAATAAATATGCCATCATAACATGACTCTTACAAATAAAACTCGACTTGACTTAAGTTATATTGGGACACATATCATTATAGTTTGTATGGCGCCGGTTTACGTCTTACAACGTACGTTATATTAAATTGATTTCTCTTATTAGTACAAGAAGACCTTCGATACAGATGAAACAGTTATCAACTTACCTAAGTCCGGGTACATCGTCAAGCTGTTGTCCATCGGGTTGTTGCCAGGCTATCTGTGGTGAGGGAAACCCGTGAGCAGCGCACGAGGCCCGCGCCCCCGTCGTGTTGGAGAACACCAGCCGAGGAGGAGGCTCCATCAGGAACACAGGGCCGTGCTCCTGACCTTCACCACCTGTACAATAGAAACAAGAGAATGAGATCTTATTTCAAGAAAAATAAGAAAGCATAGAAGTAGAGAAGGCATCTTCTGAGTAACGTTTAAACTTTCGCGTTTTGTGTTAACAACATTTTATTAAACGGGTATTAACGCGAAAAGTAATTATTTAAGTATATCGGAAGGTTTGACATTTTCTTTTCATTAATTCCCTTGTTTGAAATAAAAAGTATGTTTTGTATTAATTCCTCCTTGCTTGCCCCCTTCAAATGTATTTGGACATAAGCGTTGTCTGAAGGTCTATAGTCTGATGTATGTTGCGGTAGGAGTGTTAAGAATCACGCCCACATTGCCTTTATTATATCAAAATAATAATAATTATATGAAATCAGTTTTAACTTTGAGTATGAAATTGTACTCAAATTATAGTAACAGACTCGCCACAACCGTTCCCGATTGTACAAACAGAAGCACTTGCGACTAAGTTATTATAATTATAACACAACTTTTACTATTACATATGAATTCCTTCCTTTGTTAAGACTATTCCATAAGGCTGTAATACCATCAAATAACGTTAGTGCGGCACTTATCATTAATTCTGGTTTAACCCCCGAAAGGACATAAAGTGAGCACTTACAAGGTGTTTGAGGCCGGGGCCCGTACACTAACACTTACATAACCGCTACGTTACATTGTTCCCGCTTCTCTACTTCTTACACCACAGTAGTATAGCGTATAAAAATAGAATGTTTACAACGTTTCCGGGAAACTGTCCGTGTTACAATAACTTACTTACATTTCCACAAGTCTTACAAGTTGCCAGTCCTACCATTGTGTTCAATTCGAGAAAATTCCATTATTTAGCTTCAATAGACCTTTTCAAAAATTTGGTTCGTGGTAATCATAATTGGGTAGGCGGCAGAAGTTTGCCATTCAAAATGTATAGCGGGCTGGGCAAGAGTTCTCTTACGAGTTGCGAATATTTAGCAACACCGACCATGTTAAATATTGTTCTAGTGAAAGGTTTAATAACGATTAGATCCCTGTACCGGCTGTAACTAGACTATCCAGGTAAAACAAGTTGTTGAAACAAAGTTACCAAATGAACACTCTGTTTCGGGTCTAGTTAGAAATACATCTGCTTTACATTTAGGAGTTGTTGGGAACTATGTACGACGGTCACGTTTAATCTTAATTAAAATTAATTCAAAATTAACAAGACGTGTGTAACTAAATAAATGCACAAACTACATAATTTTAAAGTAAGAAGTTTCTTACTTCTTTTGAATATTATGTATTCAAACGACTTGTGGAACTGTCAAACTACGTATGTATATTTTACCTACCATAACTATCAAATATTTTAGTGTTAAGCTTAATATCGAAACTGCCAAAATCACGAACATTATACACAAATTTCCACCACGACATACACTTCAAGCTCAAAGATATCGTAGAAAGGGAACAATCGAGCGAGTTGCAGAGATTGTGACCATTGACACATTGGCTGGAGTGCATCGACTTTGTAGTGCGGAGCGTACAGCCGGCGAAGTTGGGCAAGTGATTGCATATATTGCTTTGTGATTGGAGCTCGGAGTGAAGAAGCTTGTTATACTTTAGTTTGTTAGCTCTTGAGGTGAGAGTGTGGGTAATGTGCTCTGCACAATGTTCGCAAACTAGTGTACACACTGAATAAACAATGTGTCTAGTGAGAGCGTGGCACAATGATGTATCTCACATAGAACAGTACACAGTATTTAGAAGCATGCGATGTAAACTGTATGTATGTAACTGATATTTTGAAGCTTTACTTCAACAATATTAATTGGCTACAAAACTACGAGTACTCCCAATTTGTGTTCCATCCGTCGAAAAATTGAAAATAAAAAAGTTTCCATTCAATCCAGAGCTTGTTATCGTTCCGTAGATTCCGGGTTAAACCGAGATTTGTCAAATTAGACATCGGGTTAACTGCCTTAACGTGGTTACCGCGAACAGACAGACGGCTGCCTTGATATGTATAATACGCCATTTGAATTTCAAACGCCATTCCTCCGTGAACTGGATTCAACTAGCGTTTGCCACAATGTTATGTCGGAATTAACATAATAATGTGTTATATATAACTAGGTTTGGATTATGGGGGGTATGGGAATGGGGATTGGATTACTGCTTCAACCTGCTTGCGGATCAATCAGTTACAGGAGAGCTTGTTTGGGCACTACTCGGTTACTGTTTACCCTTGTGTGTATGTGGTTATCCAACTAATTATAATTACATATGGTAAATACATAATCTTGGTTGGCAACATTATACGGACGCCATCTCATTATACGGTAATATTCTAAATACCATTCTGGACAAACAATTAATACTTATTAAATAAATATGTGGTGACTAGACTGACAGGTTTTATATTACGCTATTCGACATAATTAATGATATATATTCATTGTAACTATCATTAATAATATTGTGTTTAACATTTCTATATTGCATGTAACAGGCGAAATATAGCTCACCTTTATTATGTATTTAATAATACCTATTTTTGTAATAAATAACTTTTATTTTGACTTTGTCTCTGCGTTGTGCCAACATTTCTTTTTTTCCTTCTTGCTGCAGCTGTCATGGCCGCCGAGTGGTATTGCGGTTAATGTTTGTGCCTTAATTTTCCATGAAATAAATAACGAAAAATATATATAGTTGTTTCCTTATCAGGAGGTAGTACCTCAATATCTTAAGTTTTTGCTATCCACTTGAAATAGTAACAATAATTGCCTATGTCAATAATAAGGCTACCTACTTCAGCTACCAATCAGCTAAATATAGAAAATACTCGTTCGTTAGATTCGCACCTTCCCGGTACCTTCCCACACACGCCTACAGTCGGTCGTATGTTTGCGCGCGCATAAATATGCAGTTTTAGGGCAACTCGTGACGTCACCAAACCGGAGCGAGCTGTACCCGAATGATCCAATTTTGTCTATCTATGCTAACTAAACTGTCGTATAAAATTATACCAAAATTAAATTGGAAACAGGGCATATATGGGCATATCGTTTCCGTTAATAAAAGTCCTGAATATTGTTTTAACTTTTCAGTTTTACATTTTTGTAGAATAACTAAATGGCGTGCGCTATCGGAATAGAAAAAGCTTTGTCCGTAAGTGAGTTTCATACAATCTATTATTTTAGTGCTAAACTGAAGCAGAGCATTAATTTAGTTATATTTTAATGTCCTATTAACATGTCTATATTTAGTGTCGCTCCCAGAATAGTGCTGTACCACTTGCATCCGCCCTCCCCTCGCTCTCACGAGGTCGTCGCCTTATTAGTTCTCAGAGCTACGACCTAGCCCACGTCAGCAACTTACTTTCAGTTATACATTTCTAGTCTACATCAAGTTAGGACTTTAGGATCTAATATTACTCTAACCGACCATTCTATACCTACATGTTGTAATAACGCTTCAAGTTTTCATGTTCTGAGAATTGCAAAAATAATACCATCAGGAGGACAAATGATTTGCGTCGCGCAAACACACTGGATGGAACTGATTTAACTTTCTCAATCCACTGATCCAATATTTTAAAAAGGAAAACAAAAACATGGCTTCCTCTCTGTATGAAAAGGAAAAAAGAATCCTTGAAACTTAGAACGTTTAATACTTTTATCTTGGCGATGTCCCTTTTGTTCAGTTTAGCGAGTACCTGGCCTGTGACGTCACTCTTTGTGTGCGTTGCCCTCAAAGAAGCTGTCGCGCCAATTGTCTGGATGCTGAGAAATCCAGGACACAAATTAAGGTGTCCGCTTTGTAAGGTTTTTAATACGATTTTGAATGAATAGATGCTTTGTTATGGACGCTTTGTGTGGAATATTTAATATCCTGAACACGTTAATAATAAAGCAAGTTTCTTTCTATATGAGATTTTGGAATTATATTGCGAAGATATTACACGAACAGCTACTTTTTTTATGTAATAGATCGGTAAACGAGCAGACGGATTACCTGATGGTAAGCAATCAGCGCCGCCCATGGACACCCGCAACGGAGGAGTTACGAGTGCGTTACCGACCTCTTAGGGATTAGGGTTTTGGCGATTAAGGGATTGGGGAGGGATCGGGGAAGGGGAAGGATTGGGCCTCCGGTAACCTCACTTACACGGCGAAACACAACGCTGTGGTTGTTTCACGCCGGTTTTCTGTGAGGCCGTGGTATCATTTCGGTCGAGCCGACACATTCGTGCCGAAGCATGGCTCTCCCACACTTTAAACTTAAATTATGAATTTAATTTACGATAAATTATTGGTTTCTTGTTTCAGAAGTACGATGTAACTTAGACTCAGATTCCGTTTTAAATTCATTAGCTTAGTCAAATAAACAGAGAAGCATTGGACTTAGCTCTATAACTTGCAGACATCTCCTAACGGTCCAGGCGGGAGTTTTAATACTTACTAAGTTATTCATATTCAAGTGGCGCCACCCCTAGAGTGCAACCTCGGGATATTATTTCAAAGTTCTGGAGCACAACTTTAAGAAAAAAATAATGTGATTTAAAGCTTGTCTTAAGATATGAGGCTTTAAAATGTCATGTTACCTATACAAAACAAAAATTCCCACTGATCGTCTAGATCTCCTAGAGCCAAGCTTCGGCGCACGGGGGATGGCTAGACCAGACTGATAAGAACCTGTACCAGCCACGGTCTCAGAGAAAGCCGGTATACAGCAACACCTACGTTGTGATTCGCCGTGTAAGTGAGATTACCGAAAGGCAAATTCCCCCATTCTCAATCCCCTATTTCCCAAATTGCACCTGGCGTAGCTAAAGACCGGTCGAGTACCTCGTCATACAGTTTTGTGACTAAGGCGTAAAACATAATCATAAATTTTGTAAGTTCATAAAACATTAATGAAACCTTATTCTTGATCGAGAAAACTTGACTACTGACCGACCACTACTCGTATTTACTATAAAACAACGTCTCTAAACACAACACATGTACAGCAACACAAATTACAATCTACATACATATTATGTAGTTACAGTCGCAATAATTGTTAAATTATATGATTGCGTCGCTAAATGCAGGCGGCAGAACGCTTAATGTACAATGAAGCAATGTTATTTACATAGTACACGAGTGTCCACGGCCGTGTTACACCACTTTGGTGGCGTGTCACCATTTGCATAGTTTACAGCGTAATTAACACTAAATAATGCGCGTTTATCATTTATTATAAGGTTTTATTGCTTTAGCATTGCATTCATGAGTATCATGGCAGCTTATTTATCTACCTCAATACATTAAAATGGATACTGCATTTAATGTGCAGGCAGCGTTTGGGAATCAGTGTTGTTTGACTCGCATGGTTTAGGAAGATTTTTTGATGGTAAAAACTCATCAAGCCGATGATGCAAGACGAAGTGTCAGACTCTAACTGAGTAAAAACCACCCCTTCCCTTCCCTACTCCAGGTCGCGGTATATAATTGCACTTGCTCACAACCCTGACCGAATAAATCTCCATTCAGGCACCATGTAGTGGTCTATTGGCACTTTGAAGCGTGAACTACTCGCCCTACTGGTTCTTGTCGAGCAGCGAGCTACCTTTGTTCGCGGTCCGGAGGTCCACGCTTACGATGCCCGGATATCGTTGCGTAATCCTCGTTTCCCGGCTATATCTCCTGCAATGGCTGAGGTGTGGTAGGATAGTTCTTTACGAGAATCACTGCTTCGCAGAAAGAGGAGACGCTTTCACGAGTAGGGCCAGACGTGAGAGGTCACCAGTGGTTTAGGAGGCCACAATAAATTCTTGGACCTTCTTGCTATACGATATCTATGAATAATAGTCGCCATATTTACAAGCTTCATAAATCTGATATCTAATCTAACAAATAATGGTGTTATCGTCCTAGTTGTAAAGTGCAGATGTGAGTTACTCTATGCAAAATATTGACTTTCAGCCAAGTGTGGTCAAGACTCAGTGGCGACCTAAAAATTAATTGGGAAAATGCCAGAAGAAAGAATAAGGTAATAACAGTTTTTATTCTTAGTTACAAATTTTGAACTTGTGGGATGGCAGGGTCTCAACTTTCAAGAATGATTGTTTGTTTCTTGGAATTTATTAAACAAGTATACATAACTACCACAAAATATTTAACTTCAGATTGCTTTATAAATTATCTAGTCCAATTTTTTTTTGCTTTAAACTTACACATAAAATGTATATATACTTGTCTTTTTCATGGAATATGAGGCAAATGGATAACCTGATGGAAAATAAGTAATCAACCCTGCTCATGGATACTCGCGACACCAGATTTGTTACTGGCGCGTTGCCGGGCTCAAAGAAGGAGTACCCTTGTTTCTTGAAGGGTTTTGAAGTTTTGCAGTGTGAGTTTAGAGAAAATCGCACAGTTGTTGACTGCCAACCATCTATATGGCGGGCATGAACACGGTCGATGGCGAAACGATGTGGTGGGGATCAAACCTAGCAACTCTTCAGAGTAAGTATATAAGACAAAATAAAAGAATTAACAACTGGAGACTCAAGTCAATTACCCCAATTTCATTGCACATAGCTTGTCTGCCTCCATGATTTGTCTGCGACCTATTTAGTGCTGTAGTCAACAAAAGTGTTGCCGCAGTTCACATTGGAATTGAAACGAACTGCGCAACAACAACAATAGAGCGAGCAATTCAACTCGTCATAACTCTATACTCTTTTGTTTTTATTTTATTTTCAAAAAACCTTCGCTCACAATGGGAACAGAAACATATATTTTAACAAATAAAAGTTTAGGAGTTTGAAAAATGGGCAAGTACGATGTTAAAACGTACATAGCTGGCGGCGGCGGCGGCGGGTCGACGTCACTCACAATTTATTTGGAATTGGACTGCAGCCCCTGCCGCCTGCGGAGATAGTGTATGCTCAAAGACGTGTCGTGTGGAATTTACGGCATTTAGGTCGAAACGAAGCAGTGTTAGTGCGAGCTCTTCATGAATTTCAATCCATTTGCTAATAGTACCCATATGTGCGACTAATTTATTCATATTTTAGTGTTCCTCCACTACAAAAAGTTTAGCTGCTTTTTAAAGCCTCATCATCCCAAGAAATTACACCTACTTATCGAATTAAAAAACATACTTTTTGTCATATTCGATAGCACAGTGAATTACGAAATAGTTGGCTATAATAACGTGAAATACGATGTAAATGTAATAAATATGACTGAAGTTGAAACACAATGTCATGAAAAAAGAATATTTCGAAATAAACCATACGTCGCTACACCGAGAAGCGATATGCAATGCTTTTTATTTTTAAATGTTCAGCTGGTTTTACGGAATAAATATTGAACGGCCATATTTGTGGCATAATCTGAATAAAAAATTTGTTTGGTTGGTGAAATATTTTTTTTTCAATCATCATCATCATCATCATCATCAGCCGGAAGACGTCCACTGCTGGACAAAGGCCTCCCCCTTGGCTCTCCACGTCGAACGACTAGTTGCCACCTGCATCCATTGGCTCCCCGCGACTCTGACGATGTCGTCGGTCCACCTAGTGGGAGGCCTGCCCACACTACGTTTTCCGGTTTTTTTTCAATACTTACGGAATAATTCCTATGCTAGAAATACGAAAACGTCAAAATGCATATCTTTGTCAGCCCACATTACACGTTTTTTTTGTTCTATCTTCATCTAGAAAGAGAGATAAGATCCATTACCATAGTTGCATCAGCTTAAGAAGAGGAGAAAAACTATTTTTTAAAAGAGCCATCTTGCTTCTAGCCAATTTAACATTTGTAAGACAGCCGTAGTTTTCCTCAACCGACGCAGCTGTTATCCAATAACAGGGAAACCTGTCAAAGTGGCTCTTGTCTTGATAACCACAAGTTTGCCAGCGCGGGCGAGGCATCCTCCACTATCTGGGGTTACAAAGCAATTTAAAGTCCAAGCAAAAACTAATATCAGCAGTGAACCGTGTTTTTTATAAGCGACTTCAACTTTACCAACTTTGTACCTAACATTATGTGCTGGGAATATTGAAGTCTTCAAGATTTTGTAAACAACGACTTTGTATATTCTATATACCTATGAATCATAAAATGCCAGTAAAAAAATAATTCCCAATTATGTAGGTAGGGAGAGCCATGCTGTCGGACTTATAGCTTTATAGAAAACCAGTGTAAACCAACGCTATTGGAGCACCATCTAAGTCCATCACTAATTCTCAATCAACTAATTAATAAAAAGGCCTACAATGCACTCGTACCTATCTCATTTGGTGTTGCAGGTGTCTAAATACACCAATTGCTTGCCATCGAATAATCTAAATTGGCATCAAGCTAATTTGCGCTAACCAATAAAAAAAGATCACTAATTACATCGGGGATCAAACTTATGTACATGACGTGCTATTCCGTAATGTTCTTTGAAGTGGCAGCAAAACACTATTTAAATAGCCAGTGTGCTTGTTTGTATTTGTAAGGCAACAATTTGTTTGACAGGTTGAAAGGTTAATGGAAAAATGGTGAACAAATACTTTTACGGATCATTGCTGACGACATTTTAGCTGGTTCATATACAACAACAAGAGAAAATAAACCAAGCGACGTCGACATACGGTGGAAGTTCAAACGATTCAAAACCACTCTCATATAGATTATCCATAAGAGTTATGTCTCAGAGTTTTCTAAAGTCAACTTGAAGTAGTTCGCATCCCTCGCTTGTAGCAGTCACAAGTAGCTGATGTACTTACTACTCGAATATTGTTCTTCCATCGACGTGTGCTTTCATTTCATATCGTGTTTAAATCCGATTTATAGCATCGGTGCATTTCACACAAAAATATATCGCGAATAAATCGTTAAAATCCAAGGGAATATAAACAAGATTCTTTTTTGTTACTCCTTTGTGAATTGCGCGCGTGTTTATCTCTAGTGGGATCCCAGATCAAATAAAAATATAAAAATTCAGATTTATAGAATAATTTTAAACAAATTATGTGGAAGCTCACAAGATCCTGAAAACTGAAAACATTTTAAAACTGGTAGTTCTTTCCATGCCTGTGCATGTACAATGTAGGTGACATTGTTTAAGAGAAAATCCATGACATTTAATGTTATGAAAAATATCTAATTTTAATTCCGCGACAAAATTTTATGCGGTTTGTTGCGGAATTAAAACTAAAAATGTTTCATAACATTTAACTTATTAATGCAATCACCATATTTTTAAATGTCCAGAAGTCACCCATAAACTGGGTGAATTTCAACAAATGCCATTTTTCTTATCATATCGGTGAACTTTTTCATTTATATATATTTTTTATTTTTTTCATGTTTAATGTAATATTTAGGATACTAAATACTCCCTTATTGGTAACCATCAACGTATCTTTTAAGACTAGGGAGAAAATTCAGTTTGAATTCTGTTTTCCACCGATGTGACAATCCGGCACCGATTATCTTTTCTGTACACCGATATGATAAATTTATTCACCGATGTGATATACATATACAGCGATATGATAATCTATCCACCTTTGAACATCAAAAAAGAAATAGTAGGCTTATACATTTTTGAAGGAGTGACTAAGAACTGAATACCTGAACTAAGGGTATTATTTTCTTAGAATAAAAAATAATGTTTTTTTTTTATTATCATTGTGTTTATTTAAAAGAAGTATAAAAAACCAAAATTTCTTGTACGTTATTGTACAATACACATTTATTAATGTGGCGATCAAGCTAATTGTTTTGCCATGTGTACACTTAAAACATTGTGGCGTTCTAGGTTCAACAATACTAAGAATAGAAACTTTATATAAGAAAACTTTATATACCTAATTAATCAGCCTTTTAAGTTTAACCTTAATCATAACAACACTACAATAATCACAGCTTTAATTATCACTTAATTTAATATTTTTTAAATCTTTGTTCTCAGTGCGTAAGTATCATAGATAACATAGAGATCGCTTATATCTTACATCTAGCAAATAATCTTTACCCTTAAAAAAAAAACTTAAATTAAATCTGTCAGTATAATTTGGTTATTATGTTAATCAGCCTTTAAATGTTCAACATAAATCACTACAGAACTTGAACCGTCTTCATACTCCACTTTTATTAAATTGCACCATAATTAGATTTTTAAGTCATAGAAGACTATGTAGTATACCTATAGTTAATCACAGCACTTAATTACGTACTTTTATAATTATTATCTGTTACAACAATTAAACCTTTTTTTTTCAATTAAAACTAAAAACAATAAAAATAAAAATTTTAAAAACAAATCAGCCCAGATCAAAATAAGTCATCATCAGTGTCACTGCAACCAAATATATAATTAAATCTCTGTTTGATGTCAGGAGTTGGTTTACGTGGCTCATTTTTTTCTTTTTTAAAGTTAATTTTAGATTTTATTCTAAATATTTCCTCATCGGTGTCACTGTCTTCCACGGTAGGACTTGAAAATCTATTAGATGCTTTTACCGTATCCTCTTTATTTACGAATTGAGTTGATTCCTCTAAACCAACTAAAATGTTCGTGTCAATTTTCTCTAAAAATGAACAGGCAGGAGTACTTTGATCAAGATCTACATAGTTCAATAGCAAATTTTCAGACATTTTTGTCGAAGAGGATGATCTGGGTGCCGCATTTTCCGAGATTTTTAATGTATTTGATGGTGTAAAATACTTTAAATGTGATGGCTGTGGGAACAAAATTAATTTGTCAGTTAACTTTACTGGTCGCATTTTAGTGATATCTATTTTGGATTTAGTTCTGGATTTTTTATTACTCGAAGTAGAAAGTTGAGGTTTAGACTTAATTTCGTGTTCGGTTGACAAATTGTGGAAGTCTAGATGTTTGCCATGTGAACATTTAACAACATATTTCATACATTCATCTTCTATACAAGAAAGTCGACGTAAAACCATACGATTTTTAGCTTCTTTAGTCCAAATGACTTGTTTGACTTGCAATGTTCCACGAAATGTGTTCAAATTTGTAGGGAGAAGCCAGTCCTTTTCTTCAACTTCATATTCTTCTACAGTACTAATTTTCACGCCTTGGACAGCAGATTTTAAATAGTTTACAAAAGAGTCTATATTATTCATATCACCATCGTGTGCAACAAATCGATCCGCCGTTCGCTTCAGTAGCCCACCTACTCCATCTGGCGCACCTTTTCCATGACCACATTCACTATAGTTCCATATTATGTTAGTCAGAGAAGAGCAGTAAATACTGAGTTGGGACATAATATAAAAAATTTTCTTATTCCGATACTGGCCTGATGGAGAATCAGAAATAATAATAAGATTCTGAACAATTGGAGCTTCCTGTTTAATTTCTTCTAATATTGGAACAAGGTGAGCCCAAACGGCGGCAGCATCATGGCGCAGTGAAGAACTAATAGTGCAGAAACATTGAGTTGTTATATTCTCTTCCTTATTTTTATAGTAAATTACAGCAGTGTGTAATGTGAATTGTTGACGACTGCCACCAAAGTGCATAGATTGTATTTCGGACCCGTACTTGGAGCTATAGTTCTCACTAAAGTCAATGTGAACGACACAATCCTTTTCAGTCATGTTTTGTTTGTAGTGCTTAAAAGCTTGACTTTGATT
Source organism: Spodoptera exigua (assembly GCA_902829305.4). Classification (NCBI taxonomy): domain Eukaryota; kingdom Metazoa; phylum Arthropoda; class Insecta; order Lepidoptera; family Noctuidae; genus Spodoptera; species Spodoptera exigua. The sequence goes on from LR824603.2 coordinate 16,914,089, forward strand.
TCGTATATTACTACAATGTGTTAAGAACGGTTTCAGATTGTTTTCAAATATTTTGATTAGTTGTAATGGTTTAACGGTTATTTTTACTTTTTCTACATTAACGGCTATTTTATCGACTCCATTTTTTTTGTAATTCTTTTTTATCTTCTTCCAATTCCAATAAATAACATCTTTGGAGTTATCAAATTCTTGATAATTTAAATGACGATTCTTACAGACAGGACATGTTCTTTGCAGGCATTCTACCTTAAAAATATCACAGCAAATACTACTTAGAATTTCAGTCGTGGTGTTTTCTTTTATGATACGATTTCTTTTTAAAGATGATATAACAAGATCCATGTTCTCATGTTTCTCACATAGGCATGTATTTCTCAAGTTTAATTTTGGCTGCGTGACCCAAAACGGCCTCATTCTTGTAAAAGTGACGTAACTGATTGGAGGGTAGCCCGAAGTCAAATACTTTTTGTGTAAATTTTTAATTGTGTCTTTCATCAGCCTTTTCTGTTTTTTTACTCCATTTTGTGTGACAGTATCCTTTTTACCTGGGCAAAGATTTGAATTTTCATCATCCTCAAAAAACTGAACAACAATCTTACGGATACGTTTTTGCAGGTCTATATTTTTTGGCTTCGTTGGGATTCGTCTCACTTCTAAATTACTCTGTTTTAATTTCTTAAATTCTTGATGTAGTCTCACGTATCTCTTTTTGTACATTAGTTTCTCTTTATTAGCCTTTGCCAATTGTTTTCTTAAATCGTGTATTTGCTGAGTTTTAACGTTTTGATATTTACGAAATTTCTTTTTAATGTCTTGTTTGAATTTAACAGTATTAAAGGATGTGTCTAAGTTAGGACTATTTGGGCGTAATGTTGATTCTTCTGAATTTATAGAACTAATACTTGGCGTTCGTAAAGGAGATGCTATTGATAAATCTAGGGGACTGCTTGTACGTAAATAGTGGGAACTACTCGCTACTATGGCATCAATACGCAAATTAGGACTATTACATCGAACATTCTGTCGCAATAGCCGTGGGCTATGAGGTCCTATTAGTTCTTGAGAAATACCGGGCTCATTATCTTGATTTTTCGGTAGCGATTCTGCGTCATTGGTCTCTGAAACACTTGTTGGGTTGTTGCGGTCACCATTTGCCTTATTTTTTTTCCGCTGATAATATGCACGGGCACTGATTCGGTTTTTCTTTTGTGCATTGCGACGTGCATGTGCAGTCATTTGGCTTCGGGTTAGGATAAGTCCAGCTGCCTTTCTTTTAGCTAAGCGTTCTCTGTCTTTTCTTAAATGCTGCTCTCTTAACACAGGATCACTTTTGATTTTAGCTTTTCTTATTCTTTCCATCAACCTCTTTCTCTCTTTTTTCTCCTCCTCGTTTAGTTTTGATTTCAGCATTCTTAAACAAAATTAATCTTAAACAAAATTACTCGAACGAATTGTGTGCGGCACGAGCTGCACACAAGTTAATATTTATGAAAGTTAAAAAATATAATATGTGTATATGTATGTATATAATGTATGGTTGTAGGTAAGCTCCATTGTTTTTTTGTTTACTTTAATGAAATGACACTATGTCTACCAATATGATAAAATTACACCGAGGTGATAATATGATCTACCGATGTGATAAAACAGTCCACCGATGTGACAAAACTATGCGTCGATCATGAATCAAAACACCGATATGATATTTAAGACACCGATTGATTTTTCTTATCATCGGTGTAAATTATCACATCGGTGGTAAAAAAGACCACCGATTACAGCGATATGAGAACAGCGACGTGAGAAATTATCGACTTTTTTGAAAATTATGAAAAATGTATAATATTTAGGCTAAATTCAAGTACCTATAATGATGCTAATTTACTTACTATGTCTGTTAGAACCAAACAATCGTAATAAAACTTCACATTACACTAGAAAAATGCAACCACCGATAATATAAAATAATTGCTTGGAAGTTACTGAAATGTCGTACTTACGTAATTGGCGGGAATATGCAGCGATTTGACACACGTCCGTCCTGACTGCGCACTAGCACACACTAACGAGGGAAAAAAAATTGGGGTGGGGACACTGTCGGACTCATCGATGCAAAGTTAGGTTTAAATTACTTTTGTGCAGCGATATGACAAAATTTTGCGAGACAAGTACATTTATTCCTCTCAGTAATAAATATTATGAATTACGTAATAAAATATGCTACATATTAATAATAAAACTAATATTCTATGAAATAGAATAAGTTATATTCTTAAGTTACTTATTTTTATAACGATATAAGCATTTTTGCTTGTAAAAAAAGTAGAGGGACAGCACCGATGTGACAAAAATAGAGGTTTATGTATTTATTTCTACCTTTGTAAATAGACTTAGACAAATAATATTTTATGCCACAACCCAATAAATACCTAATGAATACAAAAAAAAAAATAGTACAGAAAAATATTCCTTTTTTCAAATACTAATTTCAATGAAGACAAAAAAAAAAGTCGTTTGGGAAATTCACCCAAGTGTTGACAATTAGGAATTACATTTAATTTGTTCCCTTACCTATTCCGCTGATGATTAAAAGGCAGGAGTACAGTTACATTGTAGGTAGGAAGGAGGTAAAGTTACATTGGAGCTATTTTTAAATAAATTGAGCTTCAAATCCTCCGAGGTAGGCTGAATATTTTCCGCTGGTTACCCAGCGAGTCGCAGCCGAATCTAATAAGCGTGTTGAAGCAACGCAATCCGATTGTCCCGACAGACGGACGGACGACTAACACAATTTGACGTGGAGGACGAGGAGTGACGCACACTCCATACACGTAGCTTTGATGAGTTGCTGCTGACAGTTTTGGTAACATAGATACTCTTCAAGGGGTCAACTGTATGGTTGAGAACTTGATACACATTGTTCCTTATACTCTCTTATCTTAATATTTTTTTGTTATGTAATAAATAACTATTCATTTTGGTGGTGTTTAACAGAGCTGTTTTTACGTAAGGTGATGGTAAAATTCTTGCGTCGCTTAAAGATCTCACCTGTTATGTAGAAGACGGAAAGGATCAAAATATCTTAGCCTTACGTGTTCTGAATAAAACGTAGCGTGAATATCAATTTAAAATATACTTTTGTGAGCAATGATAAAATGGATAATTTGGTAAATTTAATATAAAAATAAAAAAAATCTTTTTAAAAGTTCTCCTTAATATAGGTAGAAGAAAAAACAAAAGCAAAATGAAAACAGCTAAACAAAGAGCTCCACTAAAATTAAATTTAATGTGACTAGGGACTATTTACCTTCAGACTTCAACAAAATGACACTTCATAACAAAGAAATAACAAAAAAAGGCAATATACCAAATCCTTCTAATTCTCTCAGTCGTTTATCGTACCTTATTTCTAGGCACTCGTCGTTTGAAAACAAACCTTAGATTGAAAGGTTTAGGACCTAAAATAGCAGAGCTGGTTACGTCGTTAGGGGTGCACGCAAACACATTAGCATATATACAAGCAGACAACAAGTTCGGAGCCTTACGTCTGGAAGTTAATGAAAATGTTTTGTGAAGTCATTACATTTTAATATCGCGGCCGCGGTGGGGCGCTGCGGGCGCGCGGCATCACGTTTGAAAGATGTACGCCGTAACTATATCTATTTATATGCTGATTTTATAACTATTGCTTTACGAGCTGTGTGTACGGCGTGCTTAGATTGTCTTTGTAGTTGTTTATTATAAAATTAATACACTAAGAAGATTCCTTCAAAAAACTTAATACAAGGTTCGATGTTTAAAAGAATTATCTTCATTTTAAACAAAAAATAAAACATAATGATTCGATCATATTCGCCTGAAGCCAATAAGGTTAAGTATTTAAATCAGACCAAACAATAATCTCTTAAATTATTCATTCCGTTTTAGAGTTCGACAGAAAACAAATAAATAAGAGGATACCCAAAATAATATAAATGTAAATTAACAAAGAAAATTATACGAAATTCATTCATATGAATGATCCCTGTTGAAATGATTAAATCACTTAGAGCTTTGTGGGAGATTTATATTACTTATTCCGTTGTAAGTTGAGAATGAAATAAACTATTCACTTGGTACATACCGGTACATGTGGCGAGACACAGTATTATTTATTTTAGTTGGTGGCACATAATTTACACATTTTTAAGTTTGAAGTTTAAGAGAGCTAAGCTTCGGCACGAAGAGGTCGGTTCCACCGGAATATACCAAGGCTTCGCAGAAAACCGGCGTGAAACCATGACGACGGCGTTATGTTGCGCTGTGTGAGTGAGTTTACCGGAGGTCAAATCCTTACCTTTCCAGTAACCATCCCTACATCTCCGAAACTCTACTCCCCAAAAGGCAGGCAACACACTCGTGAATCGTCTGTTGTTGCGGGTCTCCACAGGCGGCGCCCACTGCTTACAACCAGATAAATCTATATGTTCGTTTGCTGACCTACCACATGTGTATAATAAAAAAATTACACCTCGTCCTTTCTCTGTAATTTGGACGACATTGCCGTACGACGCACGGTATTTCCGCGATATTTCTTTGCGAATTTCGGAAACTCTGTCTGCTTATAAACTTCTAAAGGAACTTATTGTTGTTATAGCGTTCTGCGATCAGGGCTGTTAGTCACTATATCCTCCACAAGGGCGAAACCGCGGGCGGAAAATAGTATAACATAAATGAAGATAATATTGAAAAACAAAATTTCTTATGAAAATTTGAACCAGTTACGATATTGCTGACTCCTTGCTTTGTTAAATTTTAAATGTTTGCTTCCTATTCAGATAACTGAAGTAATATTAGATACAAACTATCTTAATGAACATGTGAGCGCTACAGGAGCGCGGACACCAATGGAGAGAATGTTTATTACTTTAATATTGTTGTTGTAAATGCGTTGTTAACGTACCAATAGTTAACAGGAGCTAGCAGGAAGCCCCAGGTTCCAGTTTAAGGTTATTGTTACATTAACTAAGTTATACCCATTATTGTTACTACTGCGCCACTAGGCGAGCTGGAAAATTTTAATAGTTTTCAGACTACGAACATTTTCTTTGATATCGTGTTAATACATGTATTTCATTCGACGTATATATTTATATAGAACAGTATATCCATGTTTTTGGTTAGAAGTTAGGTAGGTAGGTAGGGGTTAAGCTTGTTTCCATATTGCGTCAGTTTCTATGTTTGGCTTTCTCGGTACTGTCTTCTCAAATCCAGTTACGAAACACCTGAATACGACAGTCGAAGGCGTAGCATTAACGTATCAAATACATACTCGTACTTGCCGATGACAGATGATACTGTATGTAACTCGACTATTATCGATACCTAACCTCAAAACGTTTCCCAAGTAAAGCAAAGCCAGCAAAGCATTGACAGAAACATACTTTAACTGATCTCTTTGTCAGTGTAATTTTATCAGCACAAAATATGGTTACCATAAGGAAGTGAGTAATAACAACAAGTCAACAAACAGAGGGTATAATCGTGAAATATGAGTCTATAAATTAATGTCCCGTCGACAGGCAACTGTAATTGAGTTGCTGGGAAGTATCCACGGCTGAGCATTCGAACTGTACCCAATAAATTAGGTTCTCAGCTTATCTATAAATTTACTTAGGCGGCTGCCCACATCACTTCAATAATTCAAGAGGAGAGGTGGGATTCAATTTTGGTGTTATTGATGTTTCACGCTGTTGTAATGTTGTACCTGTTTTGGTAACGGTAGCTGTTGGAATAAACTGTCATGACATGGCCATACGGTCATGATTTAAGGACAGTCTTGTAAATAAATATGTGGGTGATAATACATAGATTTAAAGTGTGCAAGAGCCATGCTTAGCACTAGCGGGTCAACTCGGTTGGAGGACCATTGAATTGTACTTATAGCTTCTTCATAAGCGATGCCGCTTGCTTACAATCAGGTGATCTGGTCGTGTACTGATTTATTATATCAAAAAATTATATACTCCATACAAAGCTCTAGGTTCATGGTTTACCCTGTTTCATATTTCATATTCAATTATATATATATGTAATTGTAAAGCAGGGTACTGTATACACCTAGACAAATATATTTAATTACTTAATTTATATCTTTTTATTCAATTGAAAAATATTATTTTCTCAAATGTTTTAAACAAAAGGAAATAATACACTCAATAATAATGTAAGGAACACAACGTATTACGTAACATTTATATATTTACGCAAGAATTTTATTATAACTCGTAAACAGCGAGAATGAAATTGACTCAGTAGATCGAGTTATAAAAGAAAATTAAATATTCGCACGTAGTTGTTAAATTATGAGAATAAATAAAATTGAGACAAGAACTCTTCATCAAGGAGGAAATAAATAACAGTTTACTTTTACTGCCGGTGGTATAAGGACATACGCGAATTTTATTAGTTAAGAGGTTTAAAAAATATTGACTATTATAATACTTAAAGTGTAAAAGTAATAATGTCTCGTTCATTATTTTGATGTTATATTCCGTTTGCCAGTTTTAATTTTTCAATTGAAAAATTGGTTCTTCAAATATTCGACTGACCTTCTCACTCATTGATCTGATCTCGGAGATGCACAAATCTATATTACTTTTGCAAAATACTCCTTCTCATAAGATTCTAATAATGATGAATTAAATTAGTGGTAATTTTACGCTATTAAGTAAACATAATGACACTATTAGAAAAACAAAGTAAATTACATCATAATTCGAGCTCATTATAATGGACTGTTTGGCTGTAGGCGAGTGCGACCCGCTGTACGAGTACAAAGGGTGTCACGTATCGAGATTTTTCATCGGACGTACGTCAATTAACATGTAAATTGGACTCGCTAGCTGATGAGTCCCCGCGCAGGGCTGGCCTCACAAGTAGCTACGAACATACGGACGCCGCATTGTGTCACTCGCTTTTTCGCGGATTTTTTAGCTTTAAGCGCTTTAGTGCTAGCTTGACTGACGGTATTATGAAAGATGGGACGATAAAATACTTCGCACAACGTAAAATGTTTCTAAAAAATGTATGAATTCGTTTTACTGTTGTGTTTCAGAGTGGTTTTTTTTTGTTAAGGTTTATATTTGTTTTAATAGACTGATTAACGAAATATGTAGTTTGTATAGCCATACTTAAGTTAGTTAAAAAGGTCATTATAATTATGCTGTAACAGGTAATTTTATTTAATTTTGTGTACAATTATAAAATTGTAAGTACATCCTAATCCCCAAAAGGTCGACAACGCACTCGTAACTCCTCCGTCGTTGCGGGTGTCCATGGGCGATGCTGATTGCTTACCATCAGGAAATCCGTTTGTACATCACATAAAAAAAGTACAAAATAACCTGATATTCCTGACAACCCTGTATCACAATGTATAGAAGTATATAACATGTTACACTTCCGTGAATACATATTAAGCGTTAAAGGGGATTTGCTTAATAAAACATCGGATTTGTTTAATGCCGTGGCCAGCGGGTGTTCACAATTCAAACAAGATTCAATCGACTTTCAAATTACATATTTTTGACACTCTTCGTGTATTTCAAATATTTTGCTTTGTGTTTGTGACCACGATTGACGATCATTGTATTGAAAACGTTGTAAATCACTACTTTTCTATTCCCACATGTTGCAGAATCTGAACAAACAAGGGAGTAATGCCATTAAATTACAAGTGAAGGATCTAGCGGTAGAGGAAGCAGGCACCGTGTAATCCATTAGTTGCTAACGCTACGGTACCCATGAGAACCATAGGAAAGCCTTCATGCCGCGCCTGCAGGAGGTGATGTAATTGCGAAACGTCTTGTAACCATTAAGGATTTTTCCTTTACCATTTTTGAAGGGAACGCTGCGGAGTGAGTTTATTAATTGAAAAGTTTGATCAAACATGTTGGTATACGTACACAGGTGAATGTGGTATGCATATTTATCTGTCAGAATCGCTGTAGAGTGAATCAGTCTTATTACTGAAATTTAATTTACTAACTTTTAAACTTTCGCGTTTCATCTTAACAACATTATATTTACGCGGTTATTAACGCGGAACTGCTTGTGACCACGACCTGTGCAACCGGGTCGAAACGTCAAGCCTACCAAGGTATTCAAATTATAATTTTCCGCGTTAATACCCGCGTAAATATAATGAAATTTAATTTGTTTAGGAAAGAGAGGAGAATTATGTGTCCGTAGTGCAGGAAATCAATAAAACAATGACTTCTTTATTTTTCAAATAGGCCATTTTTATAAGTAGGTCAAAATAAAGGTCTATTATGAGAATATGAAACAAAAGAACATTAAATGTTTTGTTTTCCGAGTATTTTAATAAAACCTAAGTTGTATTAAAACCAAATTTAAAATACAGCTCGGTTTTACTGTAAGCCATCTGCGTGGCATCCCCAATGACAGATAAGTTCAAGTGAAATGTCACGTGGCAAATTGAATAGAAGTCGGCGCGGCTTTCTAGTCGCTTTGTCTTGCCCACTCTTTGTTTGTTACTACGCAATGCCCAAGAAAAATGCCTTCGTTTTACGATTTTTTTCTTTTAAATTTGTAATTTAAGAAACGACTTAGTTAATTATACATTGATATAAACGGCTTGCTAGCAACTGCTACTTTCAGGTCATAATCGCTTATTGACAGGAATGATCATTGAAAAAGTATACGGATCAACTGATGTTGTAATTCGCGCTGCAATACCAAAGGATATATTGAGTGCAAGGAGAGACAATTGAAGATCTGGTGGCAAAATCATTGTTGCACGGCTTATAAGACTGGAGGCAACATTTTTCGATACATAATAATGTACATTTACGCTTATACGTTACAAATAACCGATTTTCATTGAATGTACATCAAACCGTACGATAATTTTGAATAATAGTAAAAAACCGCCTTTATATTTATATACTTTATACAAACTTAAAGATTCGTAGAAGGAATATTATAATATATTCATAAAACTATGAATATAGGTATAATGTATGGTACTATGTAGGTTTATTATACACTGAGTTAAAGTTTAGACTAAGTTGTGAGTGTAATCCTGCGCGACGACAAGTTATGGAACTTAAAAACTTTAACCCACACTAATCCCCTAACTTTGAGATAAAATCATTTACATTGATTCTCTCGTGACACACTTGTGTAACGGGAAAACTAATTTAATACTCGGAGATTGATCAGTATAATACTGATGTGTTGGTATTAATTTCGTGTAATACTTGGATAACATCATGTTACTGCAAACTAAGCTGCTGTCATTTATTTTGATGTTTTTTTTTATTTGATAGGACAGCAAATGAGCAAACGGATTACTTGATGGTAAGCAATTAGCACTGCCCATGGATACGCGCTACAGCGAAAGAGTTACGAGTGCTTTACCGACCTTTTGGGGATGTAGCGATTGAAGCCTCACCTCTTACAGTGGAACACAACAGTGTGATTGCTTCATGTCGGTTTTCTGTGAAGCCGTGGTACCACTCTGGTCGAGCCGATCCATGGGTACCGAAGCATGGCTTTGATCTTCGAAAATAAAACACTTGTATTCTGACCCTTTAAAGTTATAACCACTAAAAGGATACTTTTTACTCCACTGGTGTGGGTCCATGGGTGGATTCGATAACTGCTAAATACTCGTTTACCGGTCAATCTCTTAAATAAGTTAATTTGACTCAGTAGATCGGGTTATAAAAGAAAATTAAATATTCGCACGTAGTTGTTAAATTATGTGAATAAATAAAATTGAGACTAGAACTCTTCATCAAGGAGGAAATAAATAACAGTTTACTTTTACTGTCGGTGGTATAAGAACATACGCGAATTTCATTAGTTAGGAGGTTTTAAAATATTGAGTATATATACTTAAAGTAAAAAGTAATACTGTCTCGTTCATGATTTGATGTGATATTCCGTTTGCCAATTTTTATTTTTCAAAAAACTTGGTTCTTCGAATATTCGACTGACCTTCTCACTCATTGATCTGATCTCGGAGATGCACAAATCTATATTACTTTTGCAATAATATTTTAATAATAATGAATTCAATTAGTAGTTATTTTACGCTATTAAGTAAACATAATAACACTATTAGAAAAACAAAGTAAATTAAATCATGATTCGAGCTCATTATACTGGACTGTGTTGGCTGTAGGCGAGTGCGACACGTTGTACAAGTACAAAGGGTGTCACGTATCGAGATTTTTCATCGGACGTACGTCAATTAACATGTAAATTGGACTCGCTAGCTGATGAGTCCCCGCGCAGGGCTGGCCTCACAAGTAGCTACGAACATACGGACGCCGCATTGTGTCACTCGCTTTTTCGCGGATTTTTTAGCTTTAAGCGCTTTAGTGCTAGCTTGACTGACGGTATTATGAAAGATGGGACGATAAAATACTTCGCACAACGTAAAATGTTTCTAAAAAATGTATGAACTCGTTTTACTGTTGTGTTTTAGAGTGGTTTTAATTAATAGACTGATTAACGAAATATGTAGTTGTATAGCCATATTAAGTCAGTTAAAAAGGTCATTATATGTTGTTACGGGTAAATTTATTTAATTTTAGGGATACACCCTAATCCCCAAAAGGTCGACAACGCACTCGTAACTCCTCTTTCGTTGCGGGTGTCCATGGGCGATGCTGATTTCTTACCATCAGGTAATCCGTTTGTACATCACATAAAAAAAGTACAAAATAACCTGATATTCTTGACAACCCTGTATCACAATGTATAGAAGTATATAACATGTTACACTTCCGTGAATACATTTTAAGCGTTAAAGGGGATTTGCTTAATAAAACATCGGATTTGTTTAATGCCGTGGCCAGCGGGTGTTCGCAATTCAAACAAGATTCAATCGACTTTCAAATTACATATTTTTGACATCCTTCATGTATTTCAAATATTTTGTTTTGATAATAAATAATTTGAATGATTGTACTTGAAATATTCTTTAACAAACTGACAACCAGGTTTGTGTTTGTGACCACGATTGACGATCATTGTATTGAAAACGTTGTAAATCACTACTTTTCTATTTCTACATGTTGCAGAATGTGAACAAACAAGAGAGTAATGCCATTAAATTACAAGTGAAGGATCTAGCGGTAGGGGAAGCAGGCACCGTGTAATCCATTAGTTGCTAACGCTACGGTACCCATGAGAACCATAGGAAAGCCTTCGTGCCGCGCCTGCAGGAGGTGATGTAATTGCGAAACGTCTTGTAACCATTAAGGATTTTTCCTTTACCATTTTTGAAAGGAACGCTGCGGAGTGAGTTTATTAATTGAAAAGTCAAATATGTTGGTATACGTACACAGATGAATGTGGTATGCATATTTATCTGTCAGAATAACTGAAGAGAGAATCAGTTTTATTCCCGAAATCAATTTTTTTAGGAAAAGCTAAAGAAGAGAATGATCTGTCGGTAGAGCAGAAAATCAATGAAATAATGACTTTATTTTTCAAATAGGCCATAAAACCGCAATTTTTATAAGTACGTCAAAATTAAGTTCTTTTATGAGAATCTTATATATAAAAATGGATCGCAAAATGTGTTGGTAAGCCCATAACTCAACAACGCCTGGACCAATTTTGCTAATTCTTTTTTTGTTATGTTTCTTATTGTCAGGGGAAGGTTCCTAACAAAGAAAATATTAGAAAAGTAGAGGGGAAAAATGGGAAAAAGTGACCCTTTGATAGCGAGATAGTAGGATCCGTGCGAAGCAGGGGCGGGCCGCTAGTATGAAATAAAAGAACATTAAATGTTCTGTTGTCCGAGTATTTTAATAAAACCTTAGTGTAATAAAACCAAATTTCAAATACAGCTCGGTTTTACTGTAAGCCATCTGCGTGGCATCCCCAATGACAGATAAGTTCAAGTGAAATGTCACGTGGCAAATTGAATAGAAGTCGGCGCGGCTTTCTAGTCGCTTTGTCTTGCCCACTCTTTGTTTGTTACTACGCAAGGCCCAAGAAAACTGCCTTCATTTTACGATTTTTTTCTTTTAAATTTGTAATTTAAGAAATGACTTTGTTAATTATACATTGAAATAAACGGCTTGCTAGCAACTGGCTACTTTCAGGTCATAATCACTTATTGACTGGAATGATCATTGAAAAAGTATACGGATCAACTGATGTTGTAATTCGCGCTGCAATGCCCGCAATACCAAAGGATAGTATTGAATGCAAGGAGAATCTGATGGCAAAAGCATTGTTACACGGTTTGTAAGACGGTTTTTCCATGCATAATTATGTACATTTACGTTTGTACGTAACAAATAGCCGATTTTTATTGAATGTACATCAAACTATACAACAATTTTCTATAAGTAAAAAAACACCTTTACAACTTATATACCTTAATAAAACTCAAAGATTCGTAGAAGGAATATTATAATATATTCATAAAACTATGAATATAGGTATAATGTATGGTACTATGTAGGTTTAAACACTGAGTTAAAGTTTAGACTAAGTTGTGAGTGTAATCCTGCGCGACGACAAGTTATGGAACTTAAAAACTTTAACCCGCACTAATCCTCTAACTTGGAGATAAAATCATTTACATTGATTCTCTCGTGACACACTTGTGTAACGGGAAAACTAATTTAATACTTGGAGATTGATCAGTTTTATACTGATCTGTTGGTATTAATTTTGTGTATTACTTGTATTATGTCGTAGTACTACTGACTTACTGCTGTCATATATTTTGATGTTTTTTTTTTATGTGATAGGCCGCAAATGAGCGAACGGATTACTTGATGGTAAGCAATTAGCACTGCCCATGGATTCGCGCTACAACGAAAGAGTTACAAGTGCTTTGCCGACCTTTTGGGGATTCATTGAGGACCTCATCTCTTACTGTGGAACACAACCCTGTGGTTGCTTCATGCCGGTTTTCTGTGAAGCACCACTCTGGTCGAGCCGATCCATGGGTGCCGAAGCATGGCTCTACCACATTTTATCTTCGAAAATAAAACACTTGTATTGTGACCCCTCAAAGTTATAACCACTAAAAGGATACTTTTTATTTACTCCACTGGTGTGGGTACATGAGCGGAGCCGATCACTGCTGCTAACTACTAGCTGCTGCTGTTTACTGGCCAATCTCTTAAATAAGTTAATTTAAATATATGCCATGACGTATTTATATTATGTCCCGTTTCTCATTATTAAAGATGGTTAATCAAAATGGCTTTAACATGGATATTAATGTTACCTGAATGGAATTAATAAGGAGTCTACATTAATCCGGCTGACAGTAGACGAGTAAACCGACAAATCCTGCTAAGCGGTCTCATTGAGTAACGTGATATCACTAATTGTTTACACAAAATTCATTATTAATTACTTGCTAGACATCAAGTAGACAGGAATGTATGTATTAATAGTGTAGATGGATGTTTTTTTATCGAATACGTAAGAAAAGCTGGACAAATCTGGGTGAAGTTATCACGGAGTACCACGGTTGTAACAATACTACTAGTAAATCCTCTTTTTTATCCCAGTACCACAGATTTATTTAATAAAAACTCTGGTATTTAATAAAAGATATTCTAGAAAGAAAATATAAAAAGAAAAATTCATTTACACATTCCCACCGACCGCTGAGTATTATGATTCACTAAAAAATTGTTGTTCCCAGAAAAAGGTATAATCTTAAATCTAGCCAAATGTAGCCATTATTTAATACAAACTCAAAGGAATTCCACTTTAAATTATGATATCATCACACTATTTATTTGGCAAGTAAGTAGGCAGATGTGTACACATTAAGTGAACATGAAACATAATGTATTTTAATTTAGGTTTATGTAAAGGAACTGACCTTTAGCCATTAACCGGGCAAGCACTGCTAGAATTGAAAAAATCTAAAACTGTTCTATAAGGATTAGGAATTACCAAAGATATTAGTATTGTACCAATTACTGAAATAGTTAATTTGATGTAATTGTGATGAAGTGCACTCACCCATGGCAAACTGGATGATGAGAGCTGACACGATCCAGGAGCACATTGTGACGTCACTACCGGCTCCAGTTACATTGTCTATTAGGCCTGATTGTCGTCACCTGCCGAAATTGAGTGCTGCAACAAAATATGTCAATATTAACACAATAATAAGGAATGTTTTCAAAATCCAGCACTGGTTGTTTATTCAATGAGAAAAAGGTTGAACTTTTAAGATTTCTTGCCGAGAATTTTATGTTCACTCAAATTTATTGAGTGCTCGGAGGTGCCAGCGAAAGTTTAAAAATCGACAAGTTGATCCAACACACATGTATAAGGTACATAATATAATATGTATAAGGTATATTTATTTCCTGGGAAGTAGTAAACCTTCGCCCGAGAGAGTGTGAAACGTCCGCAAAGGCAAACTTGAGAGTTAACAAAAAGTAACTCCGAGCCTTAAGAGAACTTGACAACTTTTGCAAACACTTTTTCTGTTCCGTTAGCACTTGTAAAGTTCTTATGAAACAAGAATTTCTTTGATAACTTAATACAAAATAATTAATTTGTGTTTTACTATATTTAGAGGCTTACTGCTCGTGAAATTATTCACAAATTGAAGTTTAAGCTAAACAAAGTTTTGTCAGGTTATTTCCAATAACAAATTGATTTTGAATGAATCGGAGATGACAAGTATTAGGTTAATTAGAAAACTAATGCTTTAGTCATTAATATAGTGCTTGAAATATTTGTTGTTATTGTAAGTGTAGTGCATATGTATTTCTAACTGTGGTGTTATTAAATGGAATCAACCAATTAAACGTTGCCGCTATTACTAATTAAACTGTGCCATAATTATCCGTGTTAATAACTACAATTTCACACACCATATATTATCGTCAAAGTGTGTTGGAATGGATACAAAATTGGATAGAATTAGCTTACTTTTAGCCGCGACTTTGCGTGCGTGAAACAGATTTACTGCCGACTTATGGGGATTAAGTCCCCATGCTTATTAGACGCATTACGCGAAGTGAAATTGGGGGAATATCCATTAAGTCCCGTAACAGGAATTGTTCGTTCTCGTGTGTTATATTTTGTAATATAACATTTACGAATCAAAGAGTGAGCGTGTGTTGTGAGTTCTCACAACTACTCTATTATTCATACGTAATAAGTTTAAGGTTTTGGTGGTACTGTAGATTCCCACATCTATGTAATAATAACTGACTTAATACTGTATAATTAATCAACATAGTGTCAGGTGCCTTTCTCTTTATATTTACGAATATTGACCTCCAAGCGACTATAAAACAAATGTTCATTGAGTTGAAATGACTCCAGGAAGTATAATAAACAATTCTCGTCTGATATGTTGTACAACTTGAAAAAGTGTAATTATAAGTGTAATGAACATATTTTAACGTGGCGGGCTCATAAATCTCAGTGACAAGTTGGTAAAGTGAAGCGTTGTGATGATTAATGACCTCCGCCGACATCGCCGCGCCCGCCTCATGGACTCCGCATTTCTACTTCCCTCTATTTGCGAGTTGGTCATTATGAGATTGAGATGCACTTAAGGTTTATGGTTCAGTCATCATTAATTCATAAAAAGGTTTTTTCTGACGATGTAACATAATCTTTCAAAACTATTTTGCATATTTCCTTCACTCTAATTTGTAAAAATATACTACTTTTCAAAGTTTTAACTCAAACTTTAAAGACTATTTCATTAACAATACACGATATACACTTTTTTAAAGTTAGCTAGCTTATAACTTTACACAAAGGGTGACGAATACACAAACTCTATTTGTGAAATTAATAAAACTGAATGAAATTTATTACCTACGGAGCGTACGACTGTACGTGTGGAAACATCGACCCCGCAAGATGAGCAATATTGTATAAAATATTAATATTTAAGCGAACCGTGCAGTTTTGATTAAAACTTCAAGTAAACAACTTATAAAACTCATATATTTGCAAGCATTAGGCACTTATAAAATTATTTTGTTTTGCTACCGCGATATCATAGTTGGTTATGGTTTTTTTTTATCAAGCAACAGCTGTAGCTTATGGTTTCCTCACGCGCTCCGCCTCCTTATGTGCCTTTCAGTTTCTCTCTCCGGACCGTGGCCTCGATAAAAGCTAAACGCCAGAGGTCAATGCACTTGAAATCTCTAAGAAATGATTTTGAATCATTCGAAAATGTGTAAACATTTTGAACGAAACTTCAGTTACAATTTTGCTTAAATCGAGCTTCATTATTGAGTGAGCCTGCTCCATCAGAGCTCTACCTGTAACTTAGGGTACCAGTTGTGATGTAATTTGAACTTTAGACAATTAGAAACAAACAATTCTACAAAAACATATCCGAGAAAATATAATTTTGTTTGAGGGGCCCAAACAAAATATAAAGAATAAAGTTTGTTTTACGTCCGGCCGCGTCGGTTCATACAGACCTTACGTGTTATGATGTAACTTTCACAAATAGGATAACTTAGTTTCCTACGATGAGGTAAAACTTATGCTTAACTTATCTGTTTTTACAATGTTATCGACTTGTGTATGCCGTGCTTGAGAACTTAAGTAACAAACCAGACATATTAATCGCAGCTATAATATAGTACACAATCCAATATAATTTCAAATAACTTCATTCTTTTTTAAGTCAATAGTTCATTAAACTGGGCAAACTACTGATGTACTTCGTTCAAAACATAATAAAATCAAGTGGAGTACCTCTTGGTATTACATTACTACGATCTCCTTGAAGTTTTCAAACTTTTCTGAATGCAGATAAAATTTAAAGTGAGCACTTGTGCTCTGTTCTTGATTACGTCACCGCTTCGACGCCATTACAAAGTTACAGAATATTCTAGAAATCGCAGTTTTAATTTCTGTACTTAGATGAGAGTGTTGGCCGAAGGTTAAACCTATAAATCGTTGATAAGAGCCGTTTGATGAACTCGGGGAGGACGGGGCGAGTTTTATCATAGCTTTTTGTTTTTATGGCAGCGTTCTTACAAGTCGGAACGAAGTCGATTTAGGACAGAGGAAATTGGATTATATTCCTTTTTGTCAGCGTTGACATTTTTTTTCTTGACAGTCATCTCTTTTACCACCCTCGTAAAGCTGTTTATTTCTGTTTATAAATAATTTCAAACAAAGCACTGCGTGAATATAAATGGATCGTTACAATATTGAACTTAAGGAGCTTCAAACTTTTATGTTGTTTTGACTAAAACGTTTCTGTAGCAATAGGCTCTATAAACTATCCTTACTGTACAGTCCCAGCTTAATTCAACTAAAAATACCACAAGACAAGTTCGCCCCCGCAGCTCCTCACTAATCAGCTTATAGTTACGGCGCCATCATTTGAATTCGACAAACTTAAAGCTCAGGATTGTGGCTAATTATCCCATTCGTCTTAATTTTCTCGCTTAGATCCGAACGTGGGCTCCGTTTCCATTCTAAATTCAAATGACTTTATTATTCGTCTAGTGGCCATTTGGCAACTATAAATCAGTTTTATAGGAAAAATATTTCATAGAACAAAGCTTTATTTGATCTGTAAATTGATTGATCGAATAGGCTTTACCGATATCGAAACTTTTTGTTACAAATTGTTGAAATAGGTTTTGAACATTCAATTTCTTCCAGTTAAAATTATTCTAATAGTGACGTCATTTTCTAAATTTGTTTCTAAACACAAATCCATTCATCGTAGTCATTTGAGATTAATTACAATTACATTAAATTTTAAGTAACAGGCTACATAAAAAGTATTCTGAAATGAAATACCCATTTTAATAAACAGCCTAGTTTTTGCATATGGTAGTGGAGTACAATTAAGATTATTACTTAAATAAGGTACTAAAGAAATTGTTTGATTTTCAAACAAGTTTGTAAGATTATTTCTGTTTCATTTCAAAAGTTACACACACAAACGTAACGAGTCAGTCACATGTAAACACAGCGATTGGTTTACTTTAATGCTCTCTCACGTCGAGTGTGAATTCAAACTTCAATGGTCGCTGAACGCGTACACACACAAACGAAAGATAAACGCACACAAATAATCACAGACAACTTGAATGACTTTTTTTTACGCTGCGATCTGCTTTGCAATGCTTCTTATTTATCTAGGCTCAGACCACGAAAACTACAGTGCTGTCAGATTCAATCTAAACATTATTTATAATAAGGATCAATTTTGCTTGATACTGCAGTGGACACCATAGGAAACCAAGCTACTCGTAAGCCCGAGAGATCAATTATGCATACCATGACAAGAGGAAGGGGTTTAAATAATAATGCGGGTCTATTCAAAGTGACGGCAGATTTGAAGCGACTAATTATTTAAGTCTGGGATTGAGATCGGTTCAATACATTACAGTTTGACAAGACATTATTATCATGTTGTCGTGTCAAACTGTCGTGTCTTGAGACTGACGTTATGTAAAACGTACAAAAGTAAAAAAAACCTCATAAAAATAAATCAGAACAAAAATTATGAAGTATAGTTTACAAACAACTTAGTATTTTGTTAATATTTCGTTTCACATGAATTGATATAATTGCCTGGAACATACCTCGGGGAATAAAGTTCAAAATAAAATTACTTGTGAAGACGCTATGGCGAGGCAAAGGAAATTGCTACGACCATCCCATGGGAGCTATCCATTCAATGGGGTAAAAAGCGTATTTTCCATTTCGCGACGCGTTTCCATGGTGAAAAACTTCCCTTGTCCTTTGCTCCGCCGAGACTGAATTGAAACGGACTGGCCGGCTCTCATTCACGGCAAGAGTGATGGTTCAACTTAACCTATTGTACGGTGAGATGGAACGGCAAACTTTAATGCTGTTTGTAGACGTTCGACTGCGATTGTACTGAAACTTTCAGATTTAGATTTGATATCATCGTCACGAAAAATCACTTTAAAATTTTCCTAGATCTTACAAAGAAGTGCTTTTTAAGTTATTTTTTGTTAGAGAAAGAATCATCAAATTACTTCTTCGGTCTTATTTTGGGCGAGAGGCAATGTCAAGCTCTTACTAACTAAAATACCTCATTCCTTTTCCTGCTCTGAGCTGGGACTGTGGTATAATATTGAGCGGAGTGAAATTAACACAGCTGGGTGGGTATACCAGTACGGGTTCTACCCGTTCTATGTACAATAAGTTAAATAATGCCAAGGATTCTTCTCAAACAGAGTATTATTAAGCCCACTTCAAGTTTCTAACACCCATTCTGAAGTAATCCTAAGCATAGATCCTCTTTCTGTCCCACGTCGAGAGTACAAGTATTCCTGAATATCTTTGAATAACTAAACAGTTCCCTAACTAAGGTATAGTTGGTAAATAAGTAACTCTTGGTTCTCGTTATGTAATATAAATGAACAGCTTGTTACACGCACACATTGCCGTCGTCCAACAAGTAATAATCCCGCACACAGATACAAAGTTGTATCAGATATTAGTGGCAAGGTTACACATGTGCCCAGACGTCGCCGCAAAATTATTAATATGTCGTGTCCCTTGACAAAAAGGTATTTCGTGCGCTAAGATATTGATCTCATCTTACATGTTCTTATTGAACTGTTTATCTTTGTAATCAAATTTCCTTGGATACGACGTCCTGAAAGATTTACTCCACTATACGAAATTGACGAAGAAAGTTATCAGTGATCGAAGTGTTTTGTATCCAGGAAGTAATGTATTTTTACTGTATAAAATAAGAACTAAATTTTTATTCAAATGTATATAAAATATTAAATAAACTTGGCTCAATTCAAGTAGCCTTAACAGACCTAAAACAAAAAAGTTTTCAGAATGCTTCTATCTCTTTATTCTCAAAAGGGATTCACAGCATATATTAGGAAAGTATTTTCAAACAAAATACATATTTTATTTTAAAGTTACTGAAATTTCAGCTCGTGACAAATTCCCTAATTACTCATTTAAACTCGTAGTTGCGCTACGCCGTAGCAGCTCTACGAATGTCGTAGACCTCTCCGGCATAGTATATTTTCTATTGTATAATTATTAAAGTTAATGATGATAGAACATAAATTTTAAATTAGAATCTAAAATATATAAGTACATTCAACTGTAACAAGTATCTAACTTACCACTAGGTAATTAACTGTTTTAATGTCAAGCTCCTTAATTTGTATTTTATAATTAACCAACAAGACAAACCTAGAATTTAGGGTCTGTATTTTTTTTAATAGAACGGTATATTAGGTTTCGATGACGTGGGTTAAATACCTGCCGAGAACTAAAGTTAACGACTTAATCATAACAATTAACTGAGAAAAGCTCGACTAGTTTTAAGTCATTATAAGAATCTTATTTATGAGCAGTGTGCGCGAATTGGGGACGACGACGAGCGACGTCATTGTCATTTTATTTCATAAGTACGTTTCAGAATACTCACTATACAATAAAGTCTCAATTTGTATTTACCCGCATAGGTTGATAATAATGAAATAGGTTTAAAAAAATCTGTTTAACAAGCCGAGCCAAAACTCACACTTTTATTTTATTGCTATAGCTTTTTACAATTTAAAAATTTTAAAGTCGCGTTGTAATTTTTTCACTCTAGTAGCATAACATTAGTTAGAATACTGGAAGTAAAACAAAAAGAAACCATCTGATAAGTTTGCCGTTGTGTCCATTAACAGAAACTAGTCTGTTGACCTGGATGTGTGGCGGTGTAGTCACGTCACGTTGGACGTTTGGATGTATGGATGTATAGGCTGCATCAGTACTACTGTCGCAGGCCTGATACTAACTGGCCAACTCGCTATTGTAATTATTGACTGACACTTTGTCGAGGTATAAGAAATCAGATGGTATTAACAGAAAGGTATTGCACAACGTATTCTACCAAAATTCAATGATTTGTCTTTTTTTATTTGAACAGAACATGAAAATTAAAAGAATAAACGACCGAATAGAAGAAATAATTCAATATGAATAGGAATCTCTCAATTATGTTTGGTAGAAGAAAACGCATAGATTTTCATGTCATGTCGTGAGTTTCTATTTCCGTGGCGACTAGCTGTCAGTACTCGTCCATTGACCTGATTGTAATCACCTTCAGGAGCAGTTCGCAGTCGCGTCACGTGCCACACTCGCGATACTGTTACTTGTTACGGCATGCCCAATTATTGTTCACTTGCTCACTGATGGCAATAGTCACTCACGACATTTAAACGTCATTGAAATAAAAATATCTGAATTTGATGACTTAGACTGTGGATATACGCATGAATCACGAGGTCTTGTTAAAACTATCTTCATTAGTGGTTAACACTCATCTAGTGCCTTGTTTACGCACTAAGTGGTAAAGTAATCAAAATATTTTGTTTTCTAACAATCCCCCAACATGAAAACATATTATCAAAATTCAAGGAAGCTTACTCGTAGGCCTAACCATGAGCCATTATATCTCCATTGGTGTAACTATCGCGGCGGCGGCGGCCGTGGGAGGGAAGCATCTGCTGTTTTTCTATCCCGAACACATTATTCAAATGGAGTATAAGTAATGTTACATGTAACACTTAGCTCTCATAAATATTATGTGGACCGAGTTAGTAAAGTCATAAGTTATTCCGAACTCGTATTAAGTACAAAAGAAAACAAAAGTCGACATAGAAACCGAAGCAGTAATTACGAGTTTCCAGGAAAATGTATCCTGTAATCTTGTGACATTTTCTACAAACATTTTTATATGAAGAGAAATGTTTTGGTTACTTTAGATATTGTTGGAGATGTGAGTCGGTTTCCAAGCAGCTATCGAGTGCGCCAATAAAACGAGCCATTAAACCCGCAGCTACGAATAGCTGTCATATCGCTTATAATGTGAACTCGGGGGACTTATATATCGCAGCTCAAATATTTTCGTTGCATTTCTTCATCTTTAAAATCGTATTGGAAAGTGTATCAGTGATTTGATTAAATCTTAACAGAAAAATAAAATAATACAATGCTTATCGTTATTTTGAGGCGATACAACAGGGACCGGTTACCTTATTACTTGAGGCTATTTAAATATACATGAACACGTGTTAATTCGTATCTCCTAGTTGCTGCATCATAAATCATGAAAATAAACTCTAATGACCCGGCATTGCTCCCTCGGCTGACCTCGGAACGTGTAATAGGGTCTGAATTCAGATCCCTTAATAAACACAGCCTCTCATTGACGTAACTAGCAAAAACCTCCACCATTTGCATAGTGAGTCCCTTCGCAGTGTTTAGGAGGACAGTCCGCCACACTTTTGTGTTATATTAATGACCATGACGAGACTATTTTGGGAACACAGTGTCTTTATGGTCATTAATTAATGTTTCCTGTTTGGTGACGGTTTATAGAATTACCAGTCAGCCTGAACGGTTCTAAATATTTGACGAAGTTGAAACGATTGACAATTAAGTGCCATGTATTTAGATGTGTCTTTTACCATGCATTAATCCACAACCAATTTACCAATTATAATACCTTTTGTGTTACCTAACCAGGCAAAGATTACACTAAAAGACTATTTCAGGTGGAAATAGTCGTTTAGTGTACATTACCAATATACATAGACAAATAATAAATTAGGTATTTGTCTAACTATTTTTCTATTTAACATGTGACTTGTAGTTTGAGTGAACCCGGAAAACATAAAATAGAGGATGTATCAGCTAGTTATGGTGGCGTAAGTTCTAACAATTGAGTACGAGGACACGCGGCGTAATAGTGTAAGAGCCTTACTCGGTGTACTCACGTCTGATTACAATCTATGGCGGGAATAAGTGCACGTTGTCTTGGAGTGCCATTGTACTGACATGGGTGGAGGCCACGAGGACAACATACAAATGGAAATATATGTTTTTGCTATATTAAGAACACTATTAAAACTTGAATTAAATCAATGAGTGTTCAGTATAACTCTCTGTTTAGATGCATTTCCTCAACTGTACCTTGAAGGCGCATACAAAAGATCCAGGCACGAGTCACGACACTTGACTCATTAAGTAGTGTTGCAATTAGTGTCAGAACATAACTTAAACCCACTTTACTACTCCATTAGGGTTAAATGTATAATTTACACATTAACAGAGAAAGGCGCTAAAGCCTACATAAGTTAGAGTTGTTTTTAAAATGCAAATGATATAAAAAGCTTAACTTGGATTTTAAAATTGCAGAATCTAGCAAACACATCTCGTATTTCATGAAATGTTTGTCTCAAACGTACATTGTTTAGGAAGTTAGTCAAACCCGGTGCTCTGCACAAACAGGAGCTACAAATTACATACCATTAGCCGGCAGCACTGTTCCTAGTCATTATTGACGACACATATACGAGTAGCTCTAGTTGTGATGCTGTGCGTCTGACACACTTCCCACCTGACATAACGAGATCACATGCACTCCAGATTTATTCTTTGTTTACCTACGAGTATTTGTAAAGTATGATATACCTTATATATGTCACTATTTATAATAGATAAGAAATTATAAAATAAAACATGGTAAATAATACAAACTACTTTCACAACCGAACTGAAAACAATTAATATCAGCTGACAGCAGGTACTAAACATGAAAAGTAACCTCACATTTCACGTACAGCCGTCAAACGAATACTTCCTCCAATATAAAGTCGACATCGGAATATAATTACGGGTGCACTCATAAAGACTTTAACCCTGCATCCGCCGGTCACACTTAATTACTACGTACCTATTTTAACGCGATTTTTTTCGTGCCTTTCTTTCGCACAAACGGTGGTATCGGTATGCAGGAGAGGGATGGACACAGTGGATGGTAAGAGAGCGCGGTTGCCGAACACCCGCCGGCGGTGGCGGCGCGAGGCTGACTAAATCTGTGTCCCTCTCAAGCCAGGTCAGGTCAGGCGTAGAGCCGCGTCCAGAGGGCGAACATTTCCTGAATAAATTAAGTAAATATTTTAACATGGGCCCGCTGTTTTCAGCGGCAATTTGACGGGACGCGGTTGCTTCCTACGAATTTGTAGCTGTCGGTACGAATTTTATTGTGTCCGATTTATTTGGCCGCACGTGTAAACACGTAGGGATCAAACGCGTTCTAATTCCGTTTCATGTTTCAATTTACTCAATTATGTAAACGATCAGATTAGACTTTTAAAAGATTTCAGATTTAAGGGATTTTGGTCAACGTGACGGATTGCTCATCAACAATATTGTTATTGGAGATTTTATTCTTTTCTGATATTATGATAACATTGTGAATAAAATAATAATTTACATTATCATCAGCTAGAAATTCTTCATTAATGAACAGGCCCACTTAGTTCTCCACTTTAAAATGAAAAATTAATGTATGATATAGAATAATAATTTGAACTAGATATGGTCTGAATAACTATGATATAATGAATAAGCTTCGCTGTAGGATTTATATGTTACACTATGTGTCAGGTGGTATGAGAAAATACATTAACATGTAAGTATGTACGTTATAGTTTAAAAAGTACTAGAAATCTTGATAAACACTCAACGTTTGTAAACTCCACATAATTCGCCAAGTCCGGACTAAAGCAAACAATCGTACGAACTCAATCAGCCGCCGCGCGCCGTCCATGTGGATGTAGCTTTATTCAGCATCCCGCGCACACATTCACACCAATCAACACGCACACACTCAACAAATCCTTCGGAAAATTTGATACATTTGTGTATGTGTGCATAGCGACCATCAGTGTACGTTTAAACCCTTGCACAGTGTTGGTTTCCCTGAAAATGGCCGCCGTAACGAGTGCGCATGCGTCCAAAAACAATTTAATACGTCTGCTAGATTTTTATTATTTTTTAAATACTGGACCTTATTGCTCTGGTAAAAAGGGCACGGCTTAATTTTTGGACAGTATTTTTTAAGTTGGTAGTAAACACGGCGGGTTTTTGAAGTTCGGACTTGAGTAAGGTAAAGGACACTTCTTGACGTTGGTGGCGCATAGAGAATTAAAATGAGTGCTCGTACTCTCGTACAGCTACAAACTTAAAGCGCGGTTAGCGATAGTCGCGCGGTACACGACCCGCTAGTTGAGATCCCCACAGCTTCGTAGCTCACCAGAAAATTACTTTTTGAAACTTTATCTTTACTTTTTTAATAACGTTTTAGCAATTTAGATATAAGACAAGATTAATATAATTGGTATAAGAAGAAACTGTTTTAGCAACCACATTCTTTTTGTGTATACTGAATTAATTATATTTATGTACTAAACAGATTACTCAAGGAACTCGTGTAGTTTCAACTCACACTAGGGTTTATATTTTGAACAGCATTGTTGGATGTTGATGTTTGGAATATAGTATCATATTTTTCCAAACTGCATGACTAATACTAAAGTATATGTATTATTAGTTTGTTGACCTCACCAAAACAAAAACAATGAAATTAGGAGACGTTCAACCATTTACTTTATTGTTTATATAGCAACGTTTATCAATTTATACCGCAGCACTTTCATTACGGTTAAGATTACACAAATTATGTGGCAATATTACCATTTATCTCTTGCAATTTAATTAATGGAAGTCTCATAAAAATAAATATGGGTGGAAGTGGACCACATCAATGCGGACATCAAACGAATCGTAGCGGAGATTGTAAAATTTTACGTTTGATCCCCTTCAACGAGTTCAGAAGAAATCGTTTAACAGCCGCTACCAGGGGAACTGTAAGTGACAGACAGTCACAGCTACACTCGAAGACAATATTAATGAATCCATATATTTTTTTATCATAGGTCGGCAAAAGAGCAGACGGATTACCTGATGGTAAGCAATCAGCGCTGCCAATGGACACTCGTAGTACCAAATGAGTAACTATAAGTGCGTTGCCAGCCTCTTGTGAGGTATTATGAATTTAAGGATAGAACCTGAGGTAGGGCAGAATTGGGCCTCTAGTAATCACACGGCGAAACACAGTGTAAGTGTTACTTTAGGCCGATTTTAAATTTCAGTAATATATTAATAAGAATGAAACAATACACAAAAGTTACTTCTAACTGTTTAAAACAAGTTTTATCGTTTTATGTTAAGAACTGAGAACTCGAATTTACGTCACTTCATATTCTCGAAGTACCGAGATTATTTATTTAAGTTGCAGTGACCACGAGTCCCAGCGGTGCTCTCGTCACTCTGCACATTTCACGGAATTGGAGAGATGCTCAGCATCTCAATATTCACATCGGATGCTGCACTCTTGATACGTGCGAATTGATCTCGCCGACTATGTGAGATGCCGAAATGAAATGGGATATTGAAGTAGACTTCGTTCGAGGAATATTATTGAGCGGTTTACGTTTCCGAATATTACCGTGGTAGAGAATATTAGATTTCATCTATGTAGTCATTATTACCAATATTGCATGACAATACAAATCATACGTTTAAGTAATATGAAATAGATCTATATCGAGACACGACTCAGTAATTTGTTTCAAAAACTTGAATGTGTAGTGTATAATATGGATCTACCGTATTTATCTGTCTGTGGTATCCGTAGGTCGGTACCATTGAGCTAGCCTGCGGTAGCATATGGCAGCAGCAATTTATCACTAGACCGCTGTTCTGCGGTCGACCAATTAGTGCATACACACGTGTACTAGCGGTAGGCACTATAGATAGACGAAAATACCAGTTATTATGTACTTAACGAAGAATTAGAAAGAAAGAAAACTGTTTTTATTCGGACTGAGACATGAAGGCCCATATAAAACACAAAAAATACAACAATAAAAAAAAACAAATACAATAAAAGTTTGAAGTAACAGGACAACAAAATACAATGAAAAAATTATAATATTTAAATCGGATATTAGATTATTACAAGTTTTAATTTTGTAAACTAATATGGAACAATGCTATATCCAAGCTCATCCCCATAAAACACCACTTGCTATCAGTTCTATACTTACATACAGCTAATTAATCACGGCACAGAAACTCCGAACATCAGCCACACAAGGCAAACTAGGCATCGCTCAGGTATTGTTTACCACAAAAGTTTGATTAGCGCAACAACAAAACAAAGTTCAACAATCCCACGTTGTAATAGAATACAAGTCACAGGATATCAAATTCAATTTGACACAACAAAATAAACAATGTTTATTGTCTAATTACAATTATCTCGACTTTATAACTCAATAGCTCTATTTCAATGTAATTAGGTTTTCGTAGTAGTTTCGTAGCACATCTTGCTACGACGGCTACGGTTCGCTATGTCGTAGCCAATCGATTACAATCAGCAATTCAGTAGAAATTAATGAGCCATTTTACTTAGATTAGTCTAGTGTTTGAGTAAGTTATATGTAAGATAGAAAGATCTTAAGATATTGCTCATTACTTAGCAGATCTTTTTCGTTTTCTCTTTGTAATTTCATTGTTTTAAGTACTCAGAAGTTATTAGTGAGATTATTAAATGATAAAGATGTTAACTAGAACAGTCTACCTACTTTTTTAAGATCTTATAATGAAGTCAACTATCTGTGGTCTAGCAACCAATCCATTTGCGTATCCATCCGCTACTGAATTTTGTGTAGAAATCTAACATACAATTTTGCAGCAATTGTTCAGCAATGTGCCCGATTCCACACAGAATGATTGCCAGAGATAGTGTAGATAATTTGGTGGTGGCTTTGTGCCAGATACGGAATTGAAACATCTTGGAGCTGGGAGCAACTATTAAATGCCAAGATTTGACAAAAATGGCAATGCCAAGAAAGCTATTTATGCAAGAAGGACATTATGGAGGAAGTTATGTTCGTCATGAGACCAGATAACTAGGTAATGTGTGATTGGCTCTTATCATAACTTGTTAATTAGATTTATTTATTGACTTTCCAAATCCTTTGACTCTACTATCGAATGCCCGTGAGGCACACTTCTTTGTTAGGGTTGTTCACGTTTATTAATTCTTCATGTAATTAATATTAATTATCACACCCTTATAAAATCTTACCCAATGTTACCGAAGCTTGTTAATTTATGAACCAAAAATAAATTCAACTACTAAATAAATGACATACCTCTGATTGCCTCTGAAGAGGTTTGAATAAGTTACTAAAAAGGTAATGGAATTCCTCAATTTCAATAGAAAGGTAGTGGACAATAAAACACTATGATGATTTTATTCCATTTTATTTTTCGTTTCAGTTAAAATATGTACAGTAGCAAACACGTAGGCAGTGACAGTTAACATAAGATTTGAGTAGATCGGTTCATTGCTATTGCTAGGATACCTATAGTTAACTTAATACAAGAGTACAAAACAAGTTTAACTTTAGATCACTATAAATGATTGAGTATATCAATTTAGTACAAAGGGGTAAAATTGTGCTCAATACAAAAGTTGAAAAACTGTAATTTTATCGCATATTTATCATAGTTTACTGTAGTATATATGTGTAATAAGTTAAATCTATTTATATTCGTGGTTGGCAACAAAAGTCCAGTTTACAAGCCACAACAGTTATGACATTAACCAGTGTTACTCGTTAGTAAACATATTTATTTTACAAAAAGTTCGGTAAAATAAGTTCCACAACTGATGTCAATTTAATTGGCACGAATTCGTTTATTTATTGCTACACTTAAATTACGATTTGACTCATAGAAGATATAAAAATGACCATGTTTCAGATAAAACAATATTAACCTACATTTGAGGAAGGTGTATAGAGTTTAATATACAAGAATACACAATAATAACGACACCATAACTTGAGCTTCTTAAAAGTAATCAAAAACATGTTGAACACTCGAAATTATTAAAATACATTAAATAACGCCATCTACCGACCCCGTTTTCAAACAGGAAAATCGTATTTTCTCGTCCTTTAACACTAACAATAAAATCTTCTTGTACTTACATTATTGACGTCTTACAATATATTATCTAAGTTCTACTTTTTACATTTCGTCAGATATGATTCTGGATTTGTTTAATGTTTATATTACGACTATTGTTACAGTGTACTGGAATAGTTAATTTAACCGACTATGGATTCTCTACAAAAATGGGAGTTTAGAAGAAACACTTCTTTGCAAAAGTTAATTACATATTCAATAAAAAATTAATTTAGTGACACCAAATAGGCCGCATATTTTTTTTTCAAATCCAACACAGTACAAAACGTCCTAAAATATTTACATTAATTTTTTTTATTAAAATCTCTTAGAGCTAAAACGATAAATTAGCTAGGTAACAATTTAATAGTATTTCGCTTGTAGCAGTCTTTATTGTCGTCGTACCTATACGTGTATCGTAAAATCTCTTCTCTCTTGTTCTTGCCGCTGTTGGTATCTGGGAAAATAAAACAGCGCCATCTAACAGCAGTTAAGATCACTAAGCTGTACAATTCTATCTACGTCATACAACACCATCTAGTAACAGCTGGGAGTGAAACTACGAAATGAAGGGACATGGTCACTTGGTTTAGAAAATGCTTGCTTGAAAAGTTAGATGGCTGTCTTTAAAATACATTATAATAGATGCTTTATTTGAGGGAAAAATCCGGTATTGTGAATGCGAGCGCAATTATCTACCACGGCCCGGCAAGTAGTAGAAAAAAAATGGGGCAAATTTAAGTTGGTCTGATATTCTCAGGACATTTAGGAAGAAGTCATTTGATGATTTTCTCCCCATGAAAAAGTAAAGAAAAACCAAAAACTATGAAAGGTTTTCGATGATCCCATACTAGAATAAATATTTCTTTGATAAATATTTCTGAAACTTTCAGTCGCTTTATTGTTCGTTATTGTTTTTGAAATAGGAATACCGACACAAAATTCGTAACATCACAGACAGAAAGTAAAAGTAACAACTTTTACTGACATGTGAGCACACTTCAGTCTTCTACTAGGAGGAAAAGGGTGAAAAAATGAATAATAGAGGAATGAGATGAGTACGAGGGTCTGACAAGGTTTTGTAATAAGTACTCACAGCAAGAGAGAGACATAGAAACCTGTCCTAGTGTGAAAATATGCGTTTACCTAATAGAGAGTTTACCTAGACGCAGTGGGCGTGTGGTGCCTGCGCGGGCGGCGCCGCGCCTTGTCGTGCGGCCGCGCCACGGACCGCGCGTCGCCCGCCGACTCCGCGCTCGAGTCCGTCACTGCGCGGAACACCTCGTCTGAAACCACACCTTTATATTTCTATGTTGAGTAGTACCACGCGATCGACAAAATCAATGTCTTGAGTTTCGGTTGGGGGTCATCCATAACGTACGTCACATGTATTTCATGATTTTTGACATTTCTGAGATAGTGTGACATCACATGTTTTGCTGTCGTGGTGGTGGCCCGGAGGTTAAGGAGAGGTTCGCATGAGGGTGTGGGTTCGAAACCTGGCAAGTACCAATGTGACTTTTTCCGAGTTATATGTACTTCCTATGGTTATTTAGACACCACTGACATACGGTGAAGGTCAACATCGTGAGGAAAACTGGGCTTATAATTTCTTATTATAAGTTTGAAATCGCCAACCCGCATTGAGCAAGCGTGGTGACTTAATGCCTTAGGCATTAAGTCCGCCTATGTACCCATTGTGCATGAAGTTTAAATAAATAAATAAATAAAATTAATGCTCTAACCTTCTTCGTGTGAGAAGAGGCCTTTGCTCAGCAGTGGGCACTTATAGGCTGATGATGATGACATGTTTTGCAATTTTACATCGATAAATAAGATGTCAACAAACTTCCTACCCCTTGTCACACCAGGTCACAATTTGTACACCTACTCCCCTTTACGTGTGACGTACTTTATGGATGATCCCTGGTTTGTTATTCATAGAATAATCAAAGTAGTGTTTTTGGCTAAGGCGTCTAATCAAAGCTGCAATGATCTCACCTTTCCCCGGCGTGACAGGCATCCTGTAGGAGACGCTGGAGTTACACTCGGCGCATGGCGAGCCGCTCGAGTCTGAGTCAGACTCCGAACGACGCACCATCAGCGTCATCGCTCGAGACAACGTGTACTCATCTAGGAAAAAATACATACTCGTACATCGCTGCATATTTATTTTCATAAAAAAATTAAGGATGAAAATAAAATTGCTATAAGTGGTGCATGATCAGTATCACTCTACTGCACATATTTGTTTGCTCTCTATCGCAATTCACATGTGGATCTATAAAAAACTGCTCTGACAAGACGATGATATATCCTCGCTGAGCTATAGGTACAAACGGGCAAGAACATTCAAACTCGAAACAATGAAAACCAAAGGTTTAAATAATTATTATATTAGACAAAACAGAGGTGATGGTGAGCACGATGATATAGTATAGACCTGCGTTGTCGTGATGCAGATGGTGGTGCAGATGTCGCGGCGGCGCGGCCTGCAGCGGCGCGGGCTCGGCGCGCCCGAACGTGCGCAGCGTGCCGCCCGCCGCGCCCTCCGCCGCCTCCGCGCCCGCGCCGCCCGCGCCCCCCGCGCCCCCCGCGCCGCCCGACATGCTGAACGTCGCGTACGGACTTATCTCGTACATCTCTGGAGGCACATACCAAGAGTTTTAATTATGTATTGGTTTAGTTACGCTATACACTTGCACTAAAATGTCATAGACGAAAGCCCAAAAAATAGTACCATTATTTTTTAGTCTATGGCCGATGCGCGCGCATATAGGTAAACTGATAATTTTTCCCGCCATTATGAAATTATTTTCACAAATCGTCTCTTTTGAAGTTTTTTTGTTAAGTTTCATTTTATTCAGAAGTGTGTTGATAAACGTCGAATGATACACGTGTGTATTGATGCAGTCCTCGGCTTCTTAATACCCTCGCGTCACGGCTCGGGCCTCAACGCGCCTCAGCTGTAGGCACCAACATTACAAACTTGTAACATAATGCACTATTATCACTACATGAGATTTCTTTTTCCAGCTATTATGTGTTTGCCATTTTGATTAGAAGATGAATAAAAATATTTGCGAATTGTTTTTATTACAATATATTATAATAATACTGTATCACGGTTGGAAATGGGTATATACCTTGTTGATCTTTCTTCCCAATAGGATGCTTGATGGGAGAGGACGTGTACACCTGTTGACAGTTCCGCCTGTTGTCCCGCTTCTCCACTGACTTATCCTCCTCCTCTGAGATATCTCCCTGCTCGTAACCTTTTCTGAAGCACGATGCTGATGGACTGGAAATATCAATAAGGGTGTAAGGGTGTAAAACCAATGCCCTGCATTCTGTCATGTGTAGGTACTATGTATTTATTTACATTTTTCTTATTATTTTATTTTATATTACTCTGTACATTTTATTATATTAATATGTATTCCATTTTTGTATCTTTATACTTATTATACATACATATTATATACTTATATATTTTTGTTTGTCTTTGTCTAGCCATAAAACGTTGCTACCATCCGTGCGTCACTGCAGGGGTGCCCACTGAAAATCAGTGCTGGGCGACTTGTATACCTAGCTTACACTGAGTGGGTAACCCATTTAGCATGGGCATGTTGTAGCGTCTATTTTCTGTTTCATCTGTTTTAATCTTTAACTCATGTTTGTCTTACTTCTACTGTCACACTTTTATTGTCTTTTTTATGCTGCATCGTGCCTGGTGCTGAATAAATGTCTTTTCTTTCTTTCTTTCTTTCTTAAAACCAAAGAAGACATCACAAATTTCCCTAACGGTAATTGTACTGTATTTTGTAATGTTACCTTCGTTTGTAAGCCAGTGTAGCGAGTAGCAGCAGTGCAGCGAGTAGCCCGCAGCCGGCCGCAGCCAGGACGGCCGTCGCACGCTCCTCCCCCTCCTCACCTCCGGGGGGGAAGTGAGCCGGTGCCGGTATGCGGTCTAGATGACAATTATTCTTATAATATAACTTTGTGGAGCAAAATAATGAATCAAAAATCCCGAATAGTTAATACAAACAATACGGCAGTTTCCAATTAGTCAAATTCAATACTTTTGTCCAAATTTCAAAAACGATACTTTTCTATGAAATTTGTGGGAAACTCCAAATTATCACGACGTCTTGGTATTTCTGCGTCGCATAGCTTACTGATCTATCAATAATTAGCTAATAAATATCATACATTTTGTGTATCGACAGATCGATGAACAAAAGTATAGTTATTTTAATAATTTATTGAAACTACTTAATTATATAGTAGGACTTCACGTACCTCCATTTTCAGTTAGAGTAGAGAAGTAGTAGTTGCCAAGCGTCGTCCCCGCGGCGCTCACTGCAACCACTTTCAAATGGTACCAAGTTGCCAATGTCAAGCCACAAATAACAGTGGGCTGTGCTGCCGGTGACACAGTCTGTGTCATCCACGACGACTCCTCGAAACTCCTCACAGATACTGAGAACTGTGTCAGAGGGCATCCATTGCTGTCCCATGTCAGTAAGTTGAGCCGCACGCACGTACTGTTCGTTGTGATCAGGTCCTTCTCGGGTGATGCTTTCGATGCTGGAAAATATTTTGTTAAACTTGAATAAAGTAATTGATAAATGTTATTCCTTTATTCGTCATTTAGTTCTTGACAGATTTTTAACCCTTTAATAAATTAAATGTTCAAAGGTTTGGACCAGCATCACATTGATGTCCGTTATTTTATAAGACCAAAACGTTTTAACAATACGTATCATTCACAATCGTTTCGTTTTCATAGACACGGTCACAATACGCTTCGTGTATGAGAAAGGACGCTTTGTTCATAAATAAGTGTAAAAATTAAAATAATTAAAAAATAACTAAACTTACGTCCTCCTTTAGTGGAGACAATCAGTTCGTCGCTGGGCGGCGAGGATCCGACCGCGTTGTACGCAGTGAGGCGCACCTTGTAGAGCGTGCCGCACGCCAGCCGCTCCAGCGAGTGCGTGCGCGTGTCGGCCGGGAGACGAGTCTGCTGCCATCTGCTGGCGTCCGACCGACAGTACTCCAGAATGTAGCCTGGAACATGTAAAGACTGTCATTAGAAATCAAAAGATTAAAATTCCCTAAAATTATATAAATTTATTAAAAGTCCCTAAAACTGAAAATAAAACAACGGCGAAAACTATAATGTATCGATGATTATTCAAGTTTGGGAGAGCTAAGTTTCGGTATAAATGGGTAGGCTCGACTGGAATGATACCACAGCCTCACAGAAAACCAGCATAGCGTTGAGTTTCGCTGTGTAAATGAGATTTTTTTATGTTCTAGGTCGGCAAACGATCAAACGGATTACCTGATGGTAAGCAATCAGCGCCGCCCGTGGACCCCCGTAAATACAGAGCAGTTACAAGTGCGAAGCTGATCTTTTAAAGATTTGGAGATTTCAGGTTTGGGTAGGGATTAGGGGAGGGGGAGGATTAAGCCTCCGGTAACCCCACTTATACGGCGAAACACAACGCTGTGGTTGTTTCACGCCGATTTTGCCGGACTGCGAGTAAGGGTAACTCGCCGCCCGACCAGAACCAGGCCCGAGCGTACGGCGCTTAGCGTCCCGCGCGCGCCTCACAGAGCCAATAGACCACCACAGACGGGGTCCTATAGGGCTGATGTTCAGCCGGGGTTACGGGTTAAGCGCAATGAGTCACCGCGGCCTCGGCCCAGAGCAGGAGAAAGAACAGGGGGGGTTTTCAGTGAGTAGGAGTCGTCGTCGTCGTCGGCTTACCATGCAGGTTAGATCCCCCGGCGTGGGGTTTCTCCCAGAGTAGCTGCAGGCGGGCGGGCGCGGCGGCGGCCAGCCGCAGCTGGGGCCGCGCCGGCGCCGCCAGCACGCGCAGCTCCCAAGCGGCGCGCTCCTCCCCCCACGGGTTGCGCACCGAGCACGAGTAGTTGTCCGCCGCGCTGCGGTCCACCTCTGGAAGTAAAATCATTACTTTTAATAGCTACTAGCACAATAGCCCTAGAAAACCTTTTTTACCCTTTTATTACTTACGATCGCATAATCAAAATTTCAGTTTTTTTTTTACTTTTAAAGCTTAGCTTAGGTGCGGGAGAATCAAGCTTCGGCATGAATGGGTCAGCTCGACCGAAGTGATACTACGGCCTTACAGGAAATCGGCTTGAGTCAACTACAGTGTTGTTTTTCGCCGTGTGATTGAGATAATCGGAGCGACAATCGTTCCCTTCCCCTAATCACTCCCCGATCCTTAAATCCCCAAAACCCTAATCCCAAAAAGGTCGTCGACGCACTCGTAACTCCTCCGTTCTACGGGTGTTCATGGGCGACGCTGATTACTTACCATCAAGTAATCTATGGCCTCCATACCACATAAAAAAGTTGATGTATTTTTTACAGATAGATATTAGACACTAAGGTTTATGATAGTTAAGAATTTATAATAAAAGTATACGTACTAAGGATTATGAGGTAGGGTCCATCGATGAGGAAGTTAGCATCGTGAGCTAGAGGAGGTGCGGGTCGGCGGCGGGACCAGGCGCGGTGTGGGGGCGGCGCGCCCGCTGCAGCGCAGGTGACGCGCGCTCGACTGCCTTCCTTCACCTCCAGTCGACGCCCAAACGATGTAATTTTCGCTGGTGCTAACAGAAAAAATTTTTTTGACTATAAATACATTATTTATATTTCATTGTTTTAGTTGTTCAACAATTTATTTTACTACTACAATATGATACTACATCATTAACCAAAATTAACAAAATCAAATAACTAAAATGCAATAAAACTGTTTATGTTTAATACAAGGTTGTACACATATTTATACGACTTACAACCCACAAAAATATCCGTAAAAATATTATCAGTTCAAATAAGAGAGACCTTAAAACTAGCTAATTATCTGTTGAGTTTCCTCGGGTATCTTTCAGTTATGTCATCAGTCACCAGTTCTAAACTTTAGACAAATTGTTGTAGTCTAAAATACTTAATCAGATAATGGACATACCTATACAACAACTCAGTTGAAACTTTCTTTTATTTCTATTACATTTTGCACATTTATTTTACACTCATTAGTTTTTTTATTTATTTGGTCTTGTAGCGCATAACATCCAGATACACTAAAGTCTCACCTCTGGGATTCGGTTTCCTAGCGACTATAGCACTCATCTCTCCTTCACCAGACGAAGTAGCCGCCGTCACCCAAAACTCGTACACTATGTGTTCTTGAAGACCTCTCACTTCTACTTGATACTCCTCTTCCTCTTCTGTGTGGAGTACCATAATGTGGGAGTGCTGGCCTGTTCTGTAAATAAGTCACAATTGCCATCATTTTGTCATCAATTGTAATAGCTGAAATCTTACTGAAGAATTCAAAAAGGTACAAACCTTTGTGGTCTATTATAAACAGTGTAATGCTTGATCTTGCCATTCTTCTGAAGTGGTGCAAGCCAACTTACGATCACTGTATCTTCTGAGTTAGCTACTGCTTTTATATCCATTGGAGCCCCTGGTACTGAAGATATTAAGAATACAATTCATATAAAATTCAGTCAATTTGAACTTGAATTATATTATATTTTTATTGAATGTCGCTTACTATCTTCATGTGTGGCACAATAAACTGGTTCAGAAGTAGGTCCGGTCCCAGCTGCGGTCCTAGCGCGCACCGCTATACTATAGTTGGCAGCTCGCTGTAACGCCTGCAGCACTGTCTCCATGCCACCAGAGCGACGGGTCTCGACTTGACTCTCCAATTCGTCGACGGTCTGTCCAAAATAGTTATGTTGAAAATACAGTTAATAATTACAAAAATCTTAATCTGACGTTATAATATAAAAGAATTAAAAATATCATCATCATCATCATCAGCCTATAAGTGCCCACTGCTGAGCAAAGGCCTCTTCTGACATGGAGAAGGTTTGAGCATTAATCACCACGCTTGCTCAATGCGGGTTGGCGATTTCAAACTTATAATTAGAAATTATAAGTCCAGGTTTCCTCTCGATGCTTACCTTCACCGCATGCCAGTGGTGTCTAAATAATCACAGAAAGTACATATAACTAGGAAAAAGTCACATTGGTACTTGCCCGGTTTCAAACCCACACCCTCATGCATGAGAAGCGGGCGCTTAACCTCGGGGCCACCACGACACGAATGTTTATGTATAGGTATATATACATTAAAATATATATATACCTATATACATAAACATTCAAAAATAATAAAGCATAATCATACATTTGCTACGTGCAGGCTTACCTCATACAATACTTCGTATCCCAGCAACACTCCACCTCTGAGCGCTGGAGGTGGTGGCTCCCACCACACGCGTACTGACTGCGCTGACAAAGGCTCGCAGCGCACTCTTTCTGGCGGACCTTCCGGAGCTAAATAGAAAGATAAACTTTTGATAATGGTTATAAAATTTTCTCAATTGTTATGTAATTACGGATTATATTATGAGAATGTCATTAAATTCAGATCAAATATTTGTTGAACCGCAACTTAGCAAGCAAGCAAGCTTAGGGATCTTAAGTAATGGTATCTGACCTCCTTCGAGAGTGGTGGCAGTGAGCGGTGCGCAGGGCGGGCCGGCGCCGACGGCGTTGAAGGCGCGCACCCGCACCTCGTACTGCGCGTGCGTGCGCAGCGACACCAGCACCGCGTGCGCCGCGCCCCACCCCGCTGCCGTCAGCGCTGACGTCTTGTTGTCCCCCAGCGATGTTGCCTCGTGCCATGTCACCACGTAGCCTAGGAGCTCACCGTTCCATGACTCTTGTGGTGGTGCCTAGAGCAATAATTCAAACTATAAGTGTCTCGTGGCTTCAGAAATAAACGGAGCTTGTGATTGTCCACAATTTTCACCTGCCATTTCACGAGCAGCTCTCCTGGTGCTGTTGCCTGCACTTGTACGTTGTGTGGTGGTTCTGATGGAGCTGAAAAACAAAAAATTAAATTATAATCATACACTTTTTGCAGGTACATACTATAGAGGATTATAAATATATTATATTCAGTGGGTAATAATGGGTCGTATAAAATGTTACATAACAAAAATATTCCTTCATTTTTCAACTAGTTACATATATGTTTACCTTGATCAGTGTAAATATAAATAACTAACCTTCTTCTAAAGTCTGTACAATGACAGGTTCCGAGTAGTCACTGTCACCTATAGCGTTCACTGCAGCGAGTCTCAGTGCGTACGCTGTGGCTGGTCGCAACCCCTCTACCCTGTATTCTAGGTTTACTTCTGAACCCGACTCGAGATCTTGTCTGTAATCACAAAAGAATATATTACGTGAACAATACTCAACTAGACTGAATACCAGAGTATTATTGCAAGTACGGTGAGTAAAAAGCTTTTTCTTTATTACAACTCTTGTTAAGTCACCTTTCAACAACCCTTTCAGCAGGCACATCTCTGGTGGGTGCGTCAGCCCAGTCTCCTGCGTCAGGTCTCCGTGTATCCCCCACGACGCGATACTGCAAGCGGTACAGCAACACGCGCGCGTTGCCGTCATACCCGCGCCGCCATGACAGGGACGCACCGCGACCCGACCGACGGGATATGTGCAGCCCTACTGGGGCTTCTGGGAATTCTAAAATGCAAAAATTCTCACAGATTACTTAGCTGTTTACGCCCTTACTTTGGCCTAATCAATTGGGATATCATAGGTTATAAAACTACCGATGGTAATAGTGATAGTATTGAATTTACTTAATGGCTGTAAAGTTACCTTGGACTGCAAGATATATGAGTAGTTCATCTCTGCCGTATGCATTTTCAGCTCGACAGCGATACACTCCGGAGTCATGACGCTCAGCGTGTGCTATGCTCAGCTGGGAGCTCACGCCGCTTTCTGATCGCTTTTCTGACACTGATACCCTGGAAACATGATTCGATTTAGTACTTAAGCAGGTACTGTAGAAGATATTAAAATTTTTCGAATTATTTAGAACATTACCTATAAGTAGTAAGATCCACCCTCTTCATATTGTGTGTCCACTGCAGTTGTATGGGTGGATCTCCGCGTGCATCGCACTGCAGTGTCGCTTGTGCAGTTCTTTTTACAGTCATATTGCGTGAAGAAAATTCAAAATGAGCCGGCTCTGAAAAAATGTTGTTAATTTTTTTGTAAATGCCTTGTAAAACATGATAAATAAATATTTTATTGTTGTAGGTACTCACCGTTGACTGATACCGCAATGATTTTTGAGAGCCCCCTCCCAATGCCATTCTCTGCCCGACACATGTATTGTCCCTCATGATGATGAGCAGCTGGCGCTATACTCAGGGTTCCGTTGGGAAGTACAGAAAACTGAAGATCCAGATTTGAAACTGGTCGGAAATCACTCACTCCAGAACCTGAAGTAAAGCATTTCATTAATGTCAAGAAAATTAAATAAAAGATATTAATATAGCTGATAATATAAATGGTCTCTTTAAGCACTGTAATGTCCTACCAGTTTATACTCAAATACATTTTCAGTTATTAAAAGAACAATTTTTCAATGAAAATTTACTAAACAAAATCGAACATCCTGTATGCACTCGGGCAGTTTCTGAGAATAAGTTTCGTACACAGCGCGCCAACAATACGTATGGCGAGCGAACTAGCGGGTATATTGTACCACGACTTATTAATAGCATACCCTCAGAAATAAAAAGTAATATTAAACCTAAAAATATTAAATGTAAACTTAAGAAATATTACTTAAGTATTATTTAAGAATGTTTTCTCCTACTGATTGACACAAAGATTGCAAAGATTGTATAAATTAATTTCGATAATAACGTACACATACTTAATTATAAAACTGTAACAAATTTTTTTTTTCGATTTTGATGATTCAGGATAGCACAAGTTTAAACCTTAGTGGTTTTTTGGTTGCTATTTAACATAAATAATAGTAATATTTGTAAAAATGATAAATAAATAAAAAAAAGCTCAAGTTAATTTTGAATGTCCTTACCATGACCTTTGAGCCAAGATATCCTCGGTTCAGGGTATCCTTTAGTAGAACAGTGTACTAAGATCTGGGTTCCTAAAAGAGCTGATACATCTTGAGGCTCATACACCCATGATGGAGCCACTGTAACAAATCATAAAATAGTTATCAAGAGCATCGCTGTTTTTATTATAGATATTTCAAATAAAGGCTTAACAAAAACCTTTTACAGCCAATCTGGCGGTGTGGTTAACTTCTGCTGCGGAGTTGCTAGCAACGCAAGTGTAGTCACCGCTGTGTTTTGACGTAACATGAGAGAATATCAAGAAACTGAACTCGTCCAGTGATTTCTCTTGAACCTAGAAAAAAAACACGGAATTGAAATAAAGAAGTTCAAACAAAATTAGTAGTATTCCCTTGAACAGTTTCCCACCTGTAAACCTGATGGTATGTGCTGTCCATCTTTCAGCCAGGAAAAGTAAACTGGTTTGTCACCTGACGTGATCCCACACAGTACTTGTATAGAACTGCCCTCTACTAAATCAAGTGGAAACGAGAACCCGGCGATTTTTGGTGGATCTGAAACCATTAAAATAATTCAGAATAACAGCGTTCATAATCAGTGATTAAATAATTGAAATGAGTTTTATTTCCTAAAGAAACTTACTTCTCACAAAAATTTGAACATCTTTCTGAGCATATTGTCCCGATGGTGATGTCACTCTGCAGGAGTAGACCCCTGCATCAGCAGGCTCTGCTGGCCACAACAGCAGTTCCCCTCCTACTCCTGATAGCGCGCGGCCTCCCGTAGAGCTGACGTCCAATCCACCACGTTGCCACCGAATCTCACTAGAAAATTCCATGCTTTATTTATGGGACTACGATGTTCTTGGTATTTTAAATAGATCATTATTTGTATCTGTTGAGTTAAGAATATTATTAGTGACTGTTTTAAAATGGATCTCAAATTTGAAAAAGAGGAGAGGTATTGGAAGAAAGTGAGCAAAATGGAAAACAGGTCAGGGAAAACTACAAAGAAGAATCACAACACTACAAACGTCAATGTAAGAGTATACAAAATCAAGTAATCTAACATCGATCTACAAAAACGAAACAAAATGAAACTTATAATTTTACTAAGCAAATGCACCTCCATCAACCTGATTGGAAATCCGGAGAATGGACAGTAGATGGTGGTGTTCACTCCGGCCACTACCCTCACAGGACCGATGTTACGGATTGAAGGTGGACCTGAACAAGTGAACGAAAATTTTAATTCTTCTGAATGATTCAAGAATGTTTAAGTCATACTTTTGCATTTAGGGATCATAACAAATAATTTCAGTTCAAGAAAATGGGCACATTTATTTTGTATGGGTTGATCTTCGTGTCTTTTCAGGTCTTCTTGAAAAAATACTACGACTTATGTTTAACTTTAACTTTAAGCAGTGCTTTGTAATTTAACGTGGTTCTCACCATATACATTAAGCCTGGTGGAATGCTCAACGGCTCCCCTGGAGTTGTGCGCCCTACAGGTATACCGGCCGCCATCCTCAGGCCGCACTGATGTCAGATTCATGTAGCTCACCACATCCCCGTTCGAGTTCAGGAACTGACTTATACTTCTGGAATCACAAGTTACGTAAAATACTGTGTCATTTATTTCATCATCATAATGAGCTGAAAGACGTTCATTGCTAAACATAGGTTTTAATACATTTATTTAACACGTTAAACGCTACGGGGGTCACCGATGACCTCCGTTTGCGGAGGATTTGAATTAATTTAATGTATTTTACAATTCGATATTCTTAATGTTCGGTATTTTTCATGCCATTAATGTGTGATGAACTGACATTGAATTTGTAACCTCTGAGATAGACCATCACAGACATGTATTTGTAGACTGATTTAAAATTTCTTCCTTGCTCTCATAAGTCACTATAAATACTCTAACATGTGTAAATAGGTAACAGAAAATGAAATAATTTTGCACTCATTTGTGCTCAAATAAATCTACGTGCTAAAATAGGAAAGTATTTTTTTTTTTTTTTTTGTGAGGGGAAAATCATCAAATGACTTCTCCCGCCCAGGGCCGGGCAGGAGGGAGTGTCAGACTCTTACTGACTAAAAACCCCCCTGTTCCTTCTCCTGCTCTGTGCCGAGGTCGCGGTGCCTCATTGCGCTTACCCCGCAACCCCGGCTGAACATCAGCCCTTTAGGGCCCCGTCTGTGGTGGTCTATTGGCTCTTTGAGGCGCGCGCGGAACGCTACGCGCCGTACGCTCGGGCCTGGTTCTGGTCGGGCGGCGAGCTGCCCTTACTCGCCGACCGCAGGCCCGTACTTACGGTGGCCGGAGATCGTCCCTCGATCCCCGACGCCCGTAGTGTCGCCAGTTGCGGCTGCTGGGGCGTGAGGAGGAGGATTGCTCCCTCACGCGGGCCGCCTCTCTCTTTGCGAGCATGACTGCTTCACAAAAGGAGGAGACGGCGTCCCAGTTCCTCTCACTCCGCACCATGGCCTCGACTAAGGCCGGGCGCGAGAGGTCGCCGCCGCCGATCACTTCCCTGAGGATACGGCGGTGCTGCCCAGGCAGGGCATACCGCTACCGTATGCTCCACCGTATCCTCTAGGTGGTCCTCACAATGACGACACTCGGGCGTTTCCTCCCGCTGAATCCGAAACAGGAACCTACCGAAGCTGCCGTGCCCGGTAAGCACCTGCGTCAGACGGAAGGTGAGGACGCCGTGGCGTCTCTCAAGCCACTCCTCAAAGAGGGGTCTTACCGCTGCTATGGTAGCGTGCCCGGCCCTCGGTTGCGACAGTCGTTGTCTCCACTCTGCCATGAGATCTCGCCGGAGCTCATTCCGCCACGCACTAATTTGGCGCGGCAGAGGATCTTCGCCCCGGCGACGTGCGTCTGCGCGCAAACTGTAGACGCGCGCGAGCGCCTTCGCTTCTAGATCCCACGGCGGTGATCCAGCAAGGAGGTTCGCCGCCTCCCCGGAGATCGTGCGATACCCGCGGATTACTCGTATAGCCATGACCCTCTGGGACGCGACCAGCGTACGAGCCGGCCGCCGCTTCAAGTCCGGCGCCCACACAGGGGCACCGTAGAGGGCCATGGATCGCACAATCCCCATATACAACCTCCGGCAGGAGGCGTCTGGCCCCCCGAGGTTGGGAAGGAGCCGCTTGAGCGCGGCCCCAGACCGTTCTAGCTTAGGGGCCAAACGACGAAAATGCTCCGTGAAGTTCCATCGGCTGTCGAGGACGAGACCCAGGTACTTCATCGCCGACTCGACGCCGATGGTAACTCCTCCTGCCGTTACTTGGGACCCACCTGGAGGTGGCGCGCTCCGACGGCCATAGAAGCACATGGCCTCGGACTTGTGGAGCGCCACCTCGAGTCCCAACTGCCGGATCCTTGCAACGACTGTCGCAACCGCTTGTGACATCAGGTCGGCCGCCGCCTGATGCGACCTCCCGTTCGCCAGCACCAGCGTGTCGTCAGCATAAC
Organism: Spodoptera exigua; assembly: GCA_902829305.4. Lineage (NCBI taxonomy): Eukaryota > Metazoa > Arthropoda > Insecta > Lepidoptera > Noctuidae > Spodoptera > Spodoptera exigua. The sequence continues at coordinate 16,957,472 of LR824603.2, forward strand.
AGACAATGCTGACGCCGCTCGGGAGGTCGGTGCGTAGCACCCAATCGTACCCGATGTTCCACAGGAGAGGTCCCAGGACCGATCCCTGTGGGACACCGCGCGACACCTCTCGCCGATTCCACACGCCCCGGTGACCGGGGTAGATGACGCATCTGTCCGTCAAGTAAGCCTCGACTACACGACGGAGATAGGCAGGCACCCGGTGATACCGGAGTGCCTCCAAAATGCAGCTCCAGGGCAGCGAGTTAAAGGCGTTGGCGATGTCCAGAGACACCGCCACGACGACTCGCCTCCCGGCCAACGCTGTCCCCGTCGTGAGGTCCCTCACGCGCATGATGGCGTCCACCGTGGAGCGCCCTCTGCGGAAGCCGAACTGGCCGTCCGCTAAATCCGGCCCCCTTCCAGACAGGTGCCCGACGAGGCGGTCTGAGATTATCCTCTCGAACAGCTTTCCCACCTCGTCGAGTAGCACAATGGGCCGGTACGCGGACGGGGAGTCCGCAGGACGCCCCGGCTTCTTCACGAGGACCAGTTTACCCGTCTTCCACGACAGCGGAAACTGGCCTCTCTCCAAACATGCGCTGAACAGACCAAGTAGTCGAGGCCTGAGAGCCTCCGAGGCCAGGACCCAGACCTTGGCATGCAGCCCGTCAGGTCCTGGGGCGGTATTCTTGCTGCTCAGCCGGCGCACCGCCACTCTCAAATCTACCTCGGTCACTTCCGGAGCGGATTCGTCGTCGTCGTCGATGTAGCCCGCATTGGGCACCGCAGGGGGCGGGGGCATGGCCGGAGGCGTGTAACCCATCTGTGGTCGGGGGAATAGCGCCCCAACCACTTCGTCCACGACCTCCGGCCGGAGACTCTGAGTCAGTGGGGGCGCCCAGGTGCGGAGCTTATCACGCACCATCCGGTAGGGGCGTCCCCACGGGTCTCTGTTCAGAGTCTCCAACATCTCCTCGCGGGCCCGATCTTTGGCCCGCCGGATCTCCACCCTGAGGGTGGCCTTCGCCGCCCTGTACTCCTCGTATAGCTCCGCCTCTCTGGTTTCAGCGTCCAGAGGGCGGAGACGGAGCCTGCGGTGCCTGGTGTATCGGCGTCGCGCTGCGGTGCACTCACCGCGCAGGTCTGCCAATTCCTGCGACCACCAATACACCTGGCGCTTGCGTTGGCACGGTCGGATGCGGGGCATCGCCACGTCGCACATCCTTGACATGGCGTCCTGGAGCCATCTCGCCTCCTCGTTAATGTCGGCTGGCCTGACCGGTGGTATCACCCAGGCCTGCACGACTGCGGCTTCCAGGAAAAGCTCCCGGTCCAGTTGCCTAAGCGCCCAACGCGGGCCACACGGGGCCTGTCTGACTGAAAATAGGAAAGTATAGTATACAATTCAGAATCATATAATTTCCTTGAGATATGTCAACGTAACGACTATAATTATTCACGATTTTTATAAATTCGACAATTTCTAAATGAAAAAAATGAAAAGGAACAGTATCAACATACATGTGCTGATAATCTATATTCTACATAATATATGATAGATCTACATAACACTTAAAACTTTCCAATTGATCTAATAGTAAAGTTTAAAACCCATGAGTATAGTAATGCGCGAGACACGACGCAATAAACAGACCCTTATCCGAATTGATTTTCAACGTTATGAGGTCACGCTAACTAGATACCTGCTAGTAGTCTATTCAAAAGCTATTTTGTTTTTCATAACAGACTAAATGAAAGATATATTTGATATCCTTTAATAAGTGTCGTGGTGGCCACGAGGTTAAGGCGCCCGCTTCTCATGCATGAGAGTGAGGGTTCATACCTGGCAAATATCAATGTGACTTTTTCCAAGTTATATGTACTTTCTATGGTTATTGAGGCACCTATGACATCCGGTGAAGGTAAATATCGTGAGGAAACGTGAACTTATAATTTCTAATTATAAATTTGAAATCGCCAACCCGCATTGAGTAAGCGTGTGGTGATACAAATTCAAACCTTCTCCTTGTGAGAAGAGGCCTCTGCTCAGCAGTGGGCACTTATAGGCTGATGATGAATATTATGAGTGTGTCTAGAAACTTAAAATCGAATTATAATACCATACCAAAAATAGTTATAAGTCTAGCGTCGACCTACCACAATAACAATATAGTCCAATTTCAAAAGCATTGAAACTACAGAAATCACCTTTGTGCAGTATTGTGTTCTTCTACCGCCTGCCCGTCTAGTAGCCAAGTGAACCGTGGTGGGGGGCTGCCAGACGCGGCGCAGTGTAGTGCCAGGGACGGCCCGGGGTGCAAAGCCTGCTCTATGAACGTATAGTGCAGCTCCGGTGCCGTGTCTGCAAACAAATTAAAGTAAAGGTCACAGAAGCGATGCCTAAAGTAATTTCACTCCACCTATAAATCTTTCACGTTAAGCGCCCCATCAAATGAACAAAGAAAATTGCTCATTACATTTGACAGGTTTATTTTAATAATATACCCACAGCTGTTCCAAACTTAATATCTTACGGAGAATAATAGAATAACCTTCAACTTTCTTATGGTACAAAAACACGTATTTATTATCCTGCTTGTAGGTTTATTGGTTCTGTACGACTGGTAATAAGTAGTCAGCAATTATTCTCGCGATGTGTTACATCACAGCATCCAATCAGTGTAGAGCCGAATGTATGGCGGCCGTTTATCACGCATCATAACGGGGTATCTGCCATTAGCGGCGGATTTATCGCACTCGTGACGCCGACACATCATTGTTTATGTTATAATATGTTAGATACCGAGTGATGTAATACTACATTCGGACTTTCGGGCCCGCATTTCATCAGGCGATGTTTTAATAAATTTTGATTAAATGTAGGTACATACTTGGGTATTAAAATTTTAATATTTTATATTGAGGTGACTTAGACTCTTTATATTAAAAAGGTATTAAGACAAGGGCCTTTTTCCTAATCACAAGCAATGTGATAATATTAAGAAGTTCTTTAATATAAAAACTTAATTGTGAACGCCAAGTCATATGAGCATAACAATAAAGCTGGGCAGTCGTCCTCTCAGGCAACGAGGTAATCTCTGTGTTTGCTACTAGCATAGCATAATTCAAGTAATTACTCGCCGACCGCCACACAGGCCAGGCCGCGTCACTCAAACACTAGCAACCCTTTAATCTGTTTGCATTCGCAATCCGAAACACGCCGGTAGAGGGAGCCAGCGTCCAGTCATAAATCTTGGCAAATAAATTCAATTAGCCGCAACACTAACATAATAACGAATGAATACAATGGCCGCCGGAATTATGAGGGTCTAAATTGTGAGCGGCCAGCGTTTCTGAGAGCTTTATTACTGGCCGTACCGGACGCCCTGACAGACAATATGTCAGTGTGTGGCGCAAGTGTGGGCGGCCGCGGTAACTTCGTCGTTTGGGAAGAAATTAGTATTTCATTAGGTTCCGATTATATAGATAAAAATCGAATATGACAGTTAACATTTTAAGCCGAACCGCAGCCGACCAAGCACTTTGTTACTTGGTCCAGGTAATATATATAAAGATAATTATTGTCTCCAAAATGATACTACTGGACACCATTTTGCATATCTACTTCAGCCCGGTAACATGAAATTGTAAAGAGAGAATATACCTTTTTTAAAAAAATTTTCAAGGACCATTATAAAATGCGTTGTATTTAAAAGTAGTCGCTGCCACTCATCACTGAGTCCGCATTATTTTTGGCACAGCGCCCGCTCACAACGCTAGCTCTTGTAAACGTTGTATCGTTTTGCGCGAATTTATATCAGATGCTCGCTGATAGTCGGCTAATTGTATAATTGTGTGCGATGCGCTTACCCGCCGGCCGCGCGGCCTGCACAAACCGACTAATTTATTACTTGACGTATTGTTTCCCGATTGTTCCATAAAATTATGGAATTAGAATCGGAAGTAAGATTAACGAGTGGAGGAAATTGTGTTGGAATCTACTTTTGATTGTTTGAATTTATTATTTTAACCTAGATTTCACTTTGTTTGCGTAAACATTTATCTGTGTAAAGGGCGCGAAGTTCTGAGCTCGATCAATACATGACTGTAGGCAGACTGGTATAACATGCTATATTACTCTCAGTCACAGCGGCATTTACCACGTAGACACCTTATAAGAACCTACGTCAGCAGCCGTAGAAATGCAGAGCTTGGACCGCGCGCACTCGACCTGCGCCCGACGAAACTGATATCTTCCTATAACATGCTATATTAAGGACTAGTATTACGACAATTGTGAGAGGAAACTTTACAAGTCAAGACATTACTGTAGCTCTAGAGGATATACCCTAATCAATATTACTTAAGCTATAAAGTTTGAGATCCGTATTACATACAAATCAGTGTTACTAGACTGATGTCTTTTGAAAACTATTTTAATTCAAAATAGTTTCTGCAAGTATTAAAACTGTTACGAAACTCAAGCAGAATCCGTGAATGAAAATATTTAAAACAGGGGCTCGCGAAGTTTGAGGCGCAAGAAACTACTCGCGCGGAATGTTGGTCTTAGCTCAGAATTAACGGGAGTTAAGCTGCTCGCGGCTTTCAGATTTAATCATTTATTTTTATATTCTTTGATGAAATAATTTCTTGGGTCATTGCCAACTCGGTTAAAGAAACTGACGACGAAAACTTTTCCCAGATTAGTTTAATAATATGAGTTGAGAATTGTCTTTTGAAAATATAACATTTTACTTGTAATACCTGTCTCTTTATTTACGGGAACGAAGAGAATAGAAAACATATTCCATAGAGTATAACTTTGATAAATTTCCCAGCTCGGTGTGGGTCAACCGGGTTAAGGACAGTTTGTGGTATGCGTAAGTGCGTTCCATCGCCAAAGTAATAAATAGTTTGGACTTTGGATTCCAAACAAACAACGGGTATAATGCAATTATCGAGTTCTGCGGGTTCTGTTAGTACCTACTCTGTCAACGTGTTAATTAACTTTTCACTACCATAGTTACTAATTAATTATTTTGTTAAGTTTCTTGCCCAATATTAAAATACTGAGCTAGCTAAGTGAAAAAAAAAAACATATAACACTTAACATTAACATTACTACTTACATACAGCTAACACAACCAACAAAATATATCGTATTTAGTACATAACAAAACCATTTATTAGAGCCGATATCTCAAGGCGACTAATCCAGCAAGTACGTAAAATATATGACGTCATAGATCGTCTCTATTATTCCATTAGAGCTATCCGGATAATCCCACGGTTTGACTTACGGGCTGTCCGCGACATTATTGCGCGAGTTATGGCCACCATAACGGGCGCAGCAGGAGGCATGCTCGCCTATAGGTAAGTTATTAGCCACGGCCGATGCTTCAGCACTGCCTTCCAACTCCGAAATAAAAAGCAATTGAGCATGATTCAGAATGTATGAGGAAACTTTTTATTTCTATCTCAGTCGTTATGTCTGAGTGCCAATTGTAATAATGCTATCGATATGAATGACATATGAGGTTGTAGCTCACATTTCTTTATTACGTTCCCAGTTAGATTTCCCCGCATTTTACTTTCAAAACACTGTGAGCGTTTCTCTGCGGTTTCTCTTTCCATGCTTTTCCCGGTTCTTTGCAAGCAAATGACAAAATTCCAACGAAATAAGACTGTTTGTACGCTGCTGTGTACCTTTCTGAACATTTCATTACACTACACAGTGCAGCACTAGCTGTGCTATACCATGCTGCACAGAGAGGGTATTATTTAACTAAAGGCTTAGAACGTCTTATTGTTGTGCACTCTTTTCCTTTACGAGCAAAACTCAATGGAGTACTACTACCTGCAGGATATGCTGTGTATGGAGCTAGTTACCTTACAAAGCTTTTGTCGGGAGGTAAAGAGGTTTTATTGCTCGATGATTGTGGAAAGATAGTAGCTTTGAGTACTATTACAGGATACCTCCTCTACTACAATGCAACATTCCGTTATTGTGAAACCTTGAGTGCGTCGATGAAATCAAAACCTAACTTCAAATACAAATAGAGTTGAGAACAAATCAAAAAGAAAGGATATGTTTGCCAAACCGCCGCAGCACACCACAAGCATCAGGTGCGGGTCTATCGGAACCAATAAATATATTAGGAGGCTCCAACATAAATCGAATGATCAAATATGTACGCCGGTAGATGACGAATGTTACATTAATAATAAGCTTTTCATTTTCTTCCTCCATGTACTGTTCCCGCCGTTAATGTCCATGAATAACGAAGTCGCAAAGTTTTTGAAGCAAGGCTTGGATGGGATTATAGGCTCCGGCCGCCCGCATATTTCTTACTTTGTCGTATTAGCACTGTCAGACCTTGTATTTATGGTGTTGCCATTTTTCTGCTAAACGTTGGAAATTCTATGAGTACAGTTATTTAACGGGTTTAGCTCCAATATCAGATAGTGATACTTCTACGTATATTAGTGGTTAGTAATTAATTGAAATTCATTAACAGAATCCAAAACAGTCTTTGAATAGAAGTGAGACAAGCTATTGATACATAGGGACAATACATGAGGTTTAGTTTAGCAAGTACATTGTTCTAGGTGACCTAGTTAGGGTGCAGGGTGTGCCTATACAGTGACAGGTTTTGGGTGTATCACAGGGGACTATGTCTTTGTGCAGCCTCCTGCTGCTTGATGCCTGCAATAGATCGCACTGGACGAGTAAACGAACCCTGTCAAGTTGTAGGCTGGAGCGATGATGACCAGCCGAAATGAGAGATATATTCTGTACTTAAGTACAGTTATGTGATTGTATCTCAAACACAAACATTGACATAAAGGTCATCATTACTACAAAACAGATATTAAATAATAATTTTCACAAGCAAGACAAATTATTTACCTTTGATAAAATCCTTTTTTTTCAGAATTTCTACTTTTGCGTTTAATCCCGTCTATATTTTTAGAAAGGTCAAATAAATGACTTGTTTTGAATTATAATTCGTTAAGAAAGTCAAAGAATCATCTGATATAACTTTTATGAAAGAAATAAAATCACTCTGTAATACCTATGTGAAGAACGCTTCCTCCCTAGACTTGTGTTGGCGGTGACAGCGGGTGACGCATGGCCGGTCCAGTCATTGCTGCCCCGTTAATCAATAACCCGACGACATACGAAATCGCACCGCACTGCACTCCGCAAAATTACACCAGTTGTAATTACAAACCGAAGTGGCCTCCGATTGGCCAATCGACTCTCAAAGGACGTTAATCGGCCAATCAGGAAGCAATTTTCGTTTCGAGAAACGCTTTTTATTTTGCTTCTGTTAACAGCTGCAGTTTTTTGTTTTGTGAACCTTGTAAATCACAGCCTGTGTTCTAGATTTTTAATCTTTTACATTACGCTATAGTACTAGGCCGTCGAAAATGGAATGGCAATTTCTGTTTTATTTTATCTATTTTTAGAAGTTGCCTTCTTGTCTTTTCAGTAATCAATACCTAATGAAAATCAGCAATAACTAAATCCTTTTAATAAACTTACATATTATTTTTTATAAAATATTGTGGATTGAAAATAATTAATATTGTCATTTACTTTCTTAAATATCATAAGTCAAGTATCGTAAAATATATCATGCTAAATACGTACAATGTCAATAAAATAAAATAAAAACAAAAGGTAAGAAATAAAGTGATCTGGTAATCCCAAAAACACAATGGCGCAACTGGCAAGTCCTAAACAAATACGTGAGGATGACCTTGAACCGTCCATTAATTCCAAATGGACCCTCGGCATGGGACTAAACATTTGTTGAAGGGAATTAATTCCGTAAGGACTATCGAGTTTTTCTGGATCCAAGATAAATAGGCAAAGTTCTTACAGACAACAACACTTATATCACAGATACGTAAGTTGTACGTCTTCGCCATTTGGGGAAATACGATGCTTAAAACTTATACGTAATTATTTCGCCAAATCCTTTCTGATAAAATGCTCAAAATCATTTAAATTTGTCACACGTACTTACCAAGTCGTAGCGACGCGTTCTATTATAATTTAATTGAATCACCTTATCAGCTCGTTTTCTTAAAGAGGTTCCCGAGAACTTTTCAAGTAGCGAACATAAAATAAACAGACGAAACGAACATTTCTGCCGATTCGAGTGTACTTGCAGAGGTTCGTCTGAACAAAAATATTTCAAGTAGAATTAACACTTTTTGAGTAGGCAGGCCTGACAATGAATGATGGAACTGGGGCGAAACTGATTGGTGTTAAATACGCCAAGTTTATATTTATTCGAAAGAGTCTGGATTATAGCTTTGTGCTGCGAGAGTGACGGGTCGGCATAACGTATCGCAGCGAGTTTTCACAAGTGTCACCGGGATCTAAAAGGATTCACGATCAAATTATCGAATATTGATTTGGATCCGAGTGAAACTGTTCAAATCTATTGATTCTTCTGAACTTTGGTTTGTAATTGATTAAAAACATTTGAAAACAATGATTTTAGAAAAGTAAACCTTTCAATTCCCATATAAAATCATTGCAACACTCTTCGAAAAGCACTGAAGTAAAGTATTAGTAATATAGTATTGATTTAGGCGAGTATTTACTCTGGCCAAATTACTCCATATACACATTCTTGCTCCGGGCTTGAAGTGCCCTTTTACGCAATGGTGTCTACTATCGGGGCCAATCACGTAGCATTTGTTAATATTATTTTAGCGTTATGTTTGCCTCAGTACGTCAGTATTGTGTTACCTCCTAGCCTCAGTTCAGCGGCAGCCTGTGCGCTGTCCAAGTCCCTCTCGGCGAAGCACTGGTACATGCCTCGGTGTGCCCTGACGACTCCGTGCACCCTCAGCGTCCGCTCCCCGCCTCCCACCGGGACTCCATCATGCAACCATCGCACACGAGCATCTCCACCTTCCACCGAACAGTTGAAAGCCACCGAGCTCCCAGAATTCGCTACCTGTGGGGAAAATATTACATAATTTTTTTAAACGTGTTTGCACTCCAAAAATATATTTGTACCGTAACGAGGGAGTGTTTACAAACATAAATCTCTCATACACAAACATTGAAACCCGGAAAAGCTTTCAGTGTACCAAACAAAATAAATTAATCAAATAGAAATCAATGTTTGTTTGTTTTTTTAACAAACAACTGTAATGACAATATTGCAATCTGATAAAATCTTCAACCTGAAGTTGCAAATAACACAACCATTTTACTTAAACATTTTAGTTTAATTGGCTTTTTAGGGCCTGGCTCGAAATATAAGAACAACGTTTGTTGGTTTTTAAGTCAGTGAGAGTCTGACACCCTCTCACTCCACCACCCAGGATCACCCAGGATGGGAAAAAGACATTATAATTTTCTAATCATAAAAAGACTCAGAAAATCCCAGGTCAACTATTGTGACCAGTGAAAAAAAAAATAGACGAATTAACCCAATTACCCCAACTGCTGGAACTCGATAAACAAGCGACAAATACGAGCGAGTCGCCTCAAGACGACCCCGTGAGCTCGTCCTCATGAATTATTCAGGAGGACATCACCTAGTGACTACGTCACGCCGCATGTCGGCTCAAACTGGATTACTAGGGCTGCTAGCAAATGGTACGGGCAACTATAGTCTTTGATCTCTTGTGTTGGGTATTCAATTACATTTAGCATCACTGTATTCCCTCGTATTTATTTGGCACGTGAGTAATTAAATTTTCAACAGCAGGATTTAAGGGTTTGAATTTATGAAAATGGACATTTATGTATTTATTTCTACTACTCCTTATTTATTGGCAAGAGTTATCACAGTAATGCTGTCTGCATCATATAGTTTTACATAATGAAAATAATTATCATTCGTGCTTTCGATATAATCCCCTGTCTACTAGGTAAGATATGTTTGGGGTACGGGAGGATGGGGTTATCCCATGCCGGAAGCCACGCCGCAATAAGGAAGTGATAGGCAGTGAGTATTGACAGTGGAGAATTTCCAACTTGAACGGCAGCTGATATGAATACGACGTCCGGCGCAGTGACAACCCTATGACAAGGGATATTGGCTACCAACGCTATTCAACATAGCATGTGAATAATTTATTATTATGGTCAATACATATACGTTACACTCCGGTTGTAGATACGCACCTATCTGCATTATAACGCTGCGATAATTGTTATTATAATGTAATCGGACTAGTTACAACAAAACTTTTAATATATATTTTTTTGTATCAAATGTTATTTTTGCATCTTTTGCGTGGTAGTACAAAAGCATCGATAACAAAAACCTGGGTAGCACTCATTATTTTAAAACTTACATTTTTGATTTATTTATTTTTTGAGTTATAAGTAAAATAAATGGACGGACGATAAAATCATCAATTTCGTATGTCAAGAGTTATTAATAAACTTTTGATCTTGAGTTAACTAATGAAAACACTTTTGTTCACTTCTTAATCAAATTATACACAGGCAATATTTACTTGTGAATTAAATTACATAGAATGAAGCTTGTTTTATTAAATTTGATGGGCAGAGTCCCAGAATTAATTAAAAACCAAAATAAGCGTTTTATATCTGAAACAATAGACGTTTCTCTGTACGCAGAGCATCGGAGATACAGATTTGTGTTATAAATACGTCAACAATAACATCAACGTTATTGTTGACGTATTTATAAATTCACTTCTAGATTATCGTTAAACGAATAAAGATAAAATCTTTGAAAATGAATAATTGTTCCATTTTATTGTTTGGCAATAGTCGAGTGTTGTCTGTCGGTCGCCAACTACTTTTTCCATTAAAACGTTTCTGAAAAATATAAAACAGAAGAGGAAAGCGTGTCATTCATTCCCAGTGCAATGCAACTAACGCAGCTATCCAACATGAAACATCGAAACTTTAAAAAATATTTCAACGTATTTTTACATGACAGAGGATCGCTCGCAGCCCCTGTACATACATGCATACATTATATGTGTATGTAGATAGCCACCTCTATCATATAGGTATGTATATTGTTGTGTACCTCGCGATCAATTTATGCATTTGAGTTCAGTCTTTATGGAAATGGTATTGTGCAGAATGTGGATGGAAGTTATTTTATTTTACATGAAATAACTTATTACTGTTACACTTATTTTTCAAAATAACAAAGGACGGATTAAATTATTAATAAAAAAATATTTGGAATGATTTGTTAGGTATACATTATTTATCTAAATATAACATTTCAACATAATTAAAATTCAGTAATTGGGTTCATTTTTATTTTCATGAATGTTGAAACGGAACTCGGTAAATAATTTCAATGTTCCAGAATTATATACGTTCATTAATTTTGTTATTACAGAAGTATTTTAAGTATGCAAAATCTGTTACGACTGTTAATTAAGATTTAAACAATTTTACTTAAATAGAAAGAAGAAGAGAAAGAAAACACATTTATTCGACAAATAGGCACACAAATACAAGTATATAAAAATACATAATAAGAACACAGTATTTATAATTACAATAATAAATTAATAAACAAAACAAGAATAACATATAAAGTATTAAAAAAGAAAATAAAACGCTAAAATAATAACAACATTCATGTGCCCATGCCAAAAGGGCCTCCACCTCAGCATATAGTTGAGCAAATATGCTCAACGCTGATTTTCAGGTGGCACCCTGCACTGACTCACGTCACGGACGGCGGTACCGCCAATCAGTAAAGAAAAGAAGTAAGAAACATAATGTGAATATAGAAGAAAGTGTGCGTGTGTGAAAATATTATCCAAATTATTCAGATATGAATACATTTTATATCATAATAAGTGAATACAATCTTTTTTTTAAAATATGATACATAAGGGAGTTAATTGCTACATGTTCTTTTTTTAATTAACTGGGGGTTGTCGAAAAATGTTTTTGGCTATTTGTAGGTATACTAGACAGGTACTATTTAGTGACACCCGTGCTGAGCTCTCGTTCACTTTGTCGCGTACCCCCTCAAGGATACAGTTGCCCTCCACCAGCCACAGGACACAAAACTCAGGCAGCAAAGTTTACGAGTAGTGGAGTGATTGTAATAAAATAAATAAATAAAAGTAATGGCCAAGTGCAAGTAGTACAAACACCGTGATTACTCACACAAAAATGCAAAAACTTCCAAGTTAGTGTAAAAAGTAAGTAAAAATTTACTAATTTGGAATAATAAACTGAAATTAGATAAAAGACTTGTCAATATTCATGTCGCCGAATTTATTTTGAGATGTCACAATAAAAGATTTTAATTTTAACCTAAATGATTTTTTATTTTTCAGATCTCTAATTGGAGGCGGAATATTATTCCAACATTTGGAGGCCGCATAACGGAAGCTGCCACGAAAGGCTGCAGTCCTGTGCTGAGGAATGGCGAGCTGCTGAGCACATCGCCTACCCTCAAGCTCCCGGTGACTGCCAACCCATGAAAGCCTAGCGTACAGGTATGGAGGACACTTGTGTTTTATCACGTCGAACATAAGACAGGCGAGGTGGAGTTTACGACGTGATTTCATTTTTAAAACATTGTGTTTGTTTAAAAAAGGCGTAACATGACTCCTCGGTGGAACATTGTAGCAAAATCGTGCGCAAGCATTCTGTACTCTTTGTATTAATCTCCCAGTGCGTGCCAAAAGCCTGGGGCCTATGACTGTATCTGCGTAGTTTAGTTTTGATAAAACCAAACTTTCCACCAACCGCACACGCAGTTCCTCGCACAAGTAGGGTCGTATTTTATATAAGATTTTCAGACGATAAAAGCAGCCTCTCACGCAGTCCGAAATAAAACGTTCAAACCTTAGACCTTCGTCCATTACAAGGCCCAGGTTCCTCGCCTCACTTACTCGCTCTACACTTTGTCCCTTAACATTAATGGTTACGGAGGTGCTCATTGGTATCTTATTCAATAAGCCTGGGGTGCCGAATATCATAAATTTGGTTTTAACTGGATTTAAAATTAACGAGTTTCTTTCTGACCATTCAAATATACCCTCCAAATCTTTGTTAATTTGTTTGATGGCAAACTCATAGTCTTGTGGTTTAAAGGATAAATATATCTGAAGGTCATCAGCGTACATGTGGTATTGACAATGATTGATTTCTTTTACTATGTCTGCGCTATATGTGATAAATAGTGTGGGGCCTAGAATTGAACCCTGCGGCACGCCTTTTATTAGGGGAGTTGTTTGTGACTTATTAATATTTCCCTTTTGGTCTCGTAACTCGACGTATTGAGCACGGTTGCTGAGGTAACTGTCAAACCATTTCACAGTTGAAGTATCAAAGCCATAAAAAGCCAGCTTCGATAGTAGTAGCGTCAAATTTATGGCATCGAAAGCCCTGGAAAAGTCTAATAACACCAAAATGGTACAGAAGCCCTTGTCCTGAGCAGATAGTATGTTATCAGTGACATCGAGCAAAGCCGACGTCGTGCCGCGACCTCTCCTAAAACCAGACTGTAATTCAGGGAGAATGGCATTTGCCTCTACATACTGTGTCAGCTGTGTATTTACCACCTTCTCCAGCACTTTAGACAACAGGGGCAGAATACTAATGGGTCTAAGGTCTGTCACATCGGTAGGGGAGCATTTTTTTGGTATCGGGCGTACAATTGCCAGTTTCCAATGGTCAGGAAAGGTTGAGGTGCTGATTGATGTATTTATGATGTTTGTCAAGTATGTCAAAGTGTATGGTAGTGTCATAATGAACATGTTGAGAGTAATACAATCATGTCCTTCGGCGTTAGATGTGAGACCTTTTATAATTTTAATAATATCACATTCATCAACCGTTCTGAGTGTGAAAGTACTGTCAGCGAATCTGTGATACTCATAATAACTCAAACTACTTATAGACGAGTTCATGGTTCCAGGTACATTTAGAAAGTGGGTATTTATTTTATTCGGATCATTAAAATGTGACGGTAGTTCGGCCTTCCGATTTAGAGGCAACAAGGTTGTTTTTATATTATTCCAAAGGATTTTAGGAAACTTAATTTTGTTGTTTATATTTGTCTTAAAGTAAGCTACTTTCTCATAAAATAGTGATTTTCGTACGAGTGCTTTAAGGTCTTTGTAATATTTTTTTTTTGATTCTGACTTAGTTTTTATATAACTTGCATAGGCTTTGTTTCTCAAATTCATCATGAGTTTAATGTTATCCGTAATCCATGGATACGATTTTTCCCTAATAACATGCCTCTTGAGAGGAGAATGTTTGTCAAAAAGGTTAATTATACATTGGTTTAACCTGTCCACCATGACATTTATATCACTTGACTGACCAGCCAGTGACCAGTCAGTAGATTGCAAGTCATTGTTAAACTTTTTTGAGCATATTTTAGTTAGGCTCCTCTTGGTAACAGTAAAAGGCAGTGGCTTGTTCCTTCCAAAATTGAACATCACAGTCACAAAAGCATGCGCTCCTAGTGCCTCGATTGGGTCTACTACATGGCTAATAACGCGAGCGTCCGTGCAGACAAGGTCAATGAGAGTCTCGGTAGTGTTTGTGAAGTGCGTGGGCGATGTTATTATTTGTTTTAAATTAAAACAATTCAAAAATGAGTTTAATTTGCTAACTTTTATCTCAGAGCGGCTCAAACAATTAATATTGAAGTCTCCAAGGAGAACAGTCTGGTCACAAAATGAAACTGACTCAATAGATGCAGTGAGACCGTCGAAAAATAAATCAACATCAAACCAAGGTGGTCTGTATGCCGTGCCCACGGCAAGCCTCGTACCATTAATGTTTAACACTAACCACATTTGCTCAATCGAACCATGTGACGGGTCAACCGGGTGAGCGTGTGTACGCACATTAACGCCTCGTTTTATATAAAACCCAACTCCGCCGCCGCGGCCGCCGCGCACGCTCAGCGGGCGCGGCTGGTGACGCAGACGGTAGCCAGGCACGGTAGGTGCACGCCCCTCCTCCCCGTCCCTAAGCCAAGTCTCATTTATTGCCATAACATCTACGCCATGGCTATCAATGGCAACAATTAACTCGTCGTGACGAGTACCTAGCGAGCCAGCATTTATGAAACCAATTTTAAAATGCTTTGAGGTCATAATTTATGTAAAATGCTTATTAAGTACATGTTACTACCAAAATTGTGACAGATAGAAACTATAATTAAATATGTATAGAATGATATGCAACTTTTGTATTCACTTATTCTAATTATAATACAGTAATAAAAAAATGTATATGTAATTGTTATAATTATAGCATTGTAATAAAATATACTATTTAAATATGTAGATACTATACTATATTTGAAAAGGCAAACAATAAGAAAGTAGTAAATATACGTAGGTGTAAGAAAGATACATGAGTAACTGCAGGGAGCGCACCTTCTTCCAGCCCCCATTATCAGGACATAACACAAACAGTTACATAAAGTGTTTACACATTCATAAAATAAAAGTAATTTTATTAGGGCAAAAGGTACACACGCATGCATACATCTACAACACGAACACTTATAGTTCGTAGTAGCAACTAAAAACGAGCAAAAAATCGACCTACATAAAAGATACAATACCCTCACAAAACAAGGATGAACAATGTACACACTAGACAAACAACTCAAAAGTAACAGAGTAAATCTCAACCAACTCGACTGTTGCCAAAAATCTGCGCCAGGTCCGCATCATTGTGGATACGTTGAGCAGGGACCCCATCCTCCCTACGCGCATAGATGCGTCCGTCCTTTGTCCAGACGTACCTATACCTAGCCCGCTGCCCAGCCTCACGAGCGCTGTGGAACAATTTGCTGTTAGCCGGTGTGAGACGCTCGTTTATGTATACCCTACGCGGTGGGCCGCTCATGTCGAGGTCAGCGGTGGCGAGGCCGCGTCGCACGCGCGCCGCCCGCAGCAGTTGGTCGCGGACAACGCGACGCGCCAGTCGCACTGCGATGACGCGCACCCGCATCCCTCCCGGCGCCGAGTCAACACCATCGATGAAATTACGCCTCACGGCACCGATGCGCTCGATGTTTACAACATCTTGCTCCTCCAGGGTGACACCCAGTTTAGATGATAAGACCCTGATAGTGTGGAATTGATTTTCACCCTTAGTCTCCGGTATGCCAGCAATTATCAGGTCGTTCTGTAGGAGTTCCTGATCTCGGTCGTTTAGTTGCGCCCTTAAAGCTGCTATGGTTGCTTCCACAGCGTCGTATTTCGCAGGACCCTGCTCCTCAAAGCGCCTCTCAATGTCAGTCACTTTGCTCTCAATATTATTCATACGTTGGTTGCAATCATTTACTGACGTACGCAGACTCAGGAGCTCGGCTTGGAATTGACGAAACTCATCCCTCATTGCACCCAATTCTTGCCTAAAGCACCTAATCTCATACGCCACATTTAGGTCGGTGGCACTCGGGGGAAGATCCACGTCGCTCAATTGGCTTTGGGTTTCCGTGCAGCACTCAGACATGGCGCTCTTAACCGGAGTAGCTGAGTTGTCTAGCCTGGGTGCCTTGGCCTTGCAGCCCGGGCAGAGCCAGGTCGGCGATACTTTGGCTGATGCCGGAAAACCCACACAGCCGGGATGATAAGCACCTGGGCACCTGGTGCAACGGACGCAATCAGCCGAAGAGATAAATTTGCCACAACCACCACACTTGGCCATGACTAACTAAATTATGTAGGTACTTAGACAAAGATTCACCAGGTACTCAGCATCCACACTTGACAGTTGACACACACTATTTAGACTCGGAACTTGTAATTGCTATATTAAGTAGACTGTTTTCGACTTAAATGCTTTAATCACTTAATGTTGTTTACATTTATTCAGTAGATTTTTTTTTTTTTTGAATTGTGGGTGGATCAAACTTGATCGCTCTGTTTGATTATTTAGATTTAAGTTTATTTTGTATTTACTGAACACTGTCACTTAACAACAATAGACGCACTTTATTATACTGTTAGCTATATTTTTAGCAATAAAGAATTACACTGGGATCGTTGTTTCTTTTTTATTGACTTGTTTTTCACACACACCGATCAGCTGTTCGCCGCGTCCGTGACGTCTTTCCCTCCGTCGTCAAATGGTTGCTTAAGTACCAAATAAAGTTTTAACTTGAATCAAAGTAAGTATTTGAGAACGCAATTACTGCGCCAACTATATTAGCAAGTATCGTGACTAAATCAACTTTTGGTGCATAACTTGCCATGTGTTATAATTCTGTGTAGATATTGTTATTCCATGTGTAATAGGATGTATGTGTGTGTATTTTTTATTTGAAAATGCAAGTAATAAATTTAATATTTCAATAACTGAAATATCGGTGTCCTACAACCGCGGAGGAACAGCAGTCGCTAGCAACACCGCCTCGCCTCATCTTGTCTATATTCGATGAGCGAGCCGCTAGGATCACATCGCGCGATGTGTCTCGTGTCTTCTGTGATCTGAATACTTATTTTTCAATTTTTGCAACGTCACCCGCCGCTGACGGGAGTTTAGCCGCTTCTCCAAATACAGATGTCGGAGCGTTTGGGACAATTGTGTTTTCTCTTAGCAGCCTTTATGTAATAAAAGGAAATGTTCGCTGGTTATTCTTCAGCTGAAAGGTACGGAGCGCTGTTTATTCACTGACGAATTCGAAGAAACGTGGCTCACTTGTGCATACCGGCCACGTTCTTCTTAACAAAGGTAACGGTTGAAATTTGAAATGGAATATGCGGGTATGGAGGATAAAAAAACGTGATGACTGAGGCTTGACTATTTGACTTACCTGTAACTGCGGATGTACACTGACGACCAGCCGTGACCTGACCCTCAGTCTGGCGTCTCTCCTCTGCTCCCCGAACTGGTTGTGAGCCCTGCACGTCCACACCCCGCCGTCAGACAGCTGCGCTCGGCGGATGATCAGCACTTGGTCGGACACCGATATCCTGATGCTATTGGACACTGGACTTAGTCGACCGTTGGAGTGACGGAACCAACTGAAACAGAACGGTGTTTTAGGAATGGTTAAATAACAATATCTTAAATAGAGGGAAAATTGTATATTAATGTCTGAGTGTACGTTTAATTAAAAACCTTGAACATCAATCAAATCATAACTAAAATTGAGACTAAATTCTGCATTTTTAATGACATGAGCTGGATTTCTTCCAGCTCGTAATTCAGCAGGGTGTTTATACGAGCCATTTGGAAGGTCTTCCTAAACATCTGGCCTGGCATAATGGGAACGAAGCCAACTAGAATGTGGCACTGCGATCAAAGTGACGTCACTAAAGTTGTTGTACAATGGATGTCTTCATTTATCAAATATTTGAAGTCAAACCATACGAGAAAACTATATTTACAGTAACCTTCAAAACACACAATATTTTGTATATTGTTCAGCAACAGCATTATGTTAGAATTATGCTATTTAATTGCCTCTGCCATTCCATTGGAATGCATTTTGATTGATTACCTGTATGTTGGTGGTGGACTTCCAATAGCGCAGCACACCAGCCTGATGTCACCTCCCTGGGGCACCATCTCATCATCTGACACTGTCAGCATCCGCGGCGCCATACTCGACGACGCATCTGTGATAAAGGGACTCTTTTAACATCTAAACCTAGAGCTTAGAGATTTGTATTCTTAACATCATTGTATTATTGACACCGTTATAATAATACCTACCCATGTTATGCAAATACTTGAATTTCGATTTAAATTTATTCCTCACAGATGCTCTAGTTAGTTGTGAATTTCAACAGTTTATTGATATAGTATTTCTAAAATTTTCCAATAGGAAATTCATGGAAATAAACAGATTGTATTTTATTAAGCTAACACAGCCTTGTCTGGAAACTTTGGCAATGATAAGAACATTAATTAACCAAAACGGATGTAGGTAGATAATTTTAACGTACTTATTATAATTTGTATAGGTATACATTATCGTCCGCTAATTAGATGGATACGAAGAGTTGAAGTTAAGAGCTCGGTGATGTTATTAAAGAGCCCGTTGTCTGGTGTATCGTTATGGTCAAGTTAAGTATAGTGATCCTTAGTCTATCAAGTCTTTAGAAGTAAGGCAACAGCGCTCTAAACTGTGATTTTGGTGGCGAATTATAGAAACTTTTCTTTTGTAAAGCAGAGGACGGAAATGTATTGGCACTGGGGCATACTTACGTGAGACTGTAACCATAGCAGCTGGACTCCTCCTCTTCTCCCCAGTGAGGGCATGCTGCGCCTCACAGGAGTAGGAGCTGCTGTCCTCCGGCCGGGCGTCGCGCACCACCAGAATGTCGCTGCGGCTGCCACCCACGATGTAGCGACCACCTTTATGAAACAGGACTAGTTAGACGAAAACAGCTAATAGACGTATCATATAAGAACATTGCTAAGAAGACCTCTCCATCCATAAGTTTTGGCCTAGCGGGTTTCTTTTAGAAGTAAGTTAGAAGTAAATATTTTTTCGGAGAGGAGTAAATTTCTATAAATAAAATAATATGTGTAACTGTGGGAGATCCATGCTTCGGCACGAATGGGTCGGCTCGACCGGAGTGATACCACGGCCTCACAGAAAACCGGCGTGAAACTTCCACAGCGTAGTGTTTCGCCGTGTGTTTGAGGTCACCTGAGGCCCAATCCTTCCCCTCCCCCGATTCCTCCCCAATCCCTATATCTCCAAAGCCTTAATCCCTAAAGGGTCGGCAACGCACTCGTAACTCCTCCGTTGCGGGTGTCCATCGGCGGCGCTTATTGCTTACCATCAGGTAATCCGTCTGCTCGTTTGCCGACCTATTACATAAAAAAAACTCCATCAAGGTAGCGGCCCAACACCAACCCAATGATAAATAAAATAAATGAATATTTAAAATTGATATCTCGATACTAATTATTTATATATCATGAGTATTATCAAGTGTATTATGAAAAACTTCATTCACTTAGATTATTTAGGTTTATTTTATAAGGTGTATCAATAATATCATGTTTAAACAGAAATTTCAGCAACGCCGGTACACTTGTGTTGTACATCTCAGCAATTTATTAGGATGTGGCTCTGTTTGTGTAGGTAACAAGGTTCATGTAACGTGCAGGTCAAAGCACGGAGCTTCGAACAAGCTTTCTATTTGATTAAACTGCAGCGTTCGCTTTCGATACATCCATCAACATCCTACTAGGAAGTTCAAGTGACAGAGGAGACTGGGGGATGGGGAGGGGGCTGGTACAGGCCGCGACACAAGTGGATATGGTTACACTAATTTTATTAATCTAACTTTTTAATCAGTCAGTAAGCATGATATGATGATAATAAGTTAAAGTATCTTCTTCATATGCATAAGGGTGTTTGAACCTGGTAACTTGCAATGTGACTTTCCAATTAATAGTCAGTTCGCGTGGAATAGTGAATTCCTTTAGAATTTTGCAAAAGAAATTATCCTATGTCCTATCTCGAGTTTCAAACTATGTCTGTACCAAATTTCACTTGGTTCAGTAGTTTAGGCGTGAAGAAAAGACAGAAAGAGTTACTTTCACATTTATAATATTAGAATAGATTTCGAAACCACTGACAATAATTATATAATTTCTAGTAATAAGTTCTAGTAATAATCGCGAAACCGCTAGTGGTTATTGTAAAATATTGAGATATACCACTGTTTTATGGAATAGGCGGCTAACGAGCTAATGAGTCACTTAATGTTAAATGCGGCACGTGAGGAATCAAAAGCGCGTTGCCAGTCTTTAAAACCTTCAGTTTATACTTCCTACATTTTATAAACAATATCTTTCCGAAAATCATCGTTACAGTTTAACTTGTTACAACTCGAGAAAGTTCCATTTAACAAGAATTTATAGTTAACCCGCAGAATGTAAATAAAGGTTATTATTTATTACAGTTTTAATTTACTTTATAGCTTGCATTAAATGAATTTAGGAGTCAGGTTTACGCGACGACGGTACTTCTCAAACAACGATCTGCGAGAGTAATGAAACGCTCATGACTTTGAAATTAGGAGACAACTTCCATCGAGTGCACTTACTGGTTATAGCGGGGGACGGTTTTTGACCGACGGCGACCGTCGCCTTGTGCGGCGGGTACTCGAGAACAAAATCCAATAAAAGTAGAAAAAAAGTATTAAAATGATAAAAAACATTAACTACCTTTAATTCTATTTAGTAGCGAGTGAGCCTTAAACGTACTGATTTTCACCGATCATTTTTCAACAGGTTAAGATCTGGCAAAGTCAATATCATCCCAATATTTTATTTCAGTCAGTCGTCAAAGAAATAAAGTGTAAACAGTAATACGAAATTAAACCTAATACATTGCACATAAAGACTAATAACCCGTGAACTGTAGCACTTGATGTTGATACTAAGTCCGTGGCGCTTGTGTGCCGGAGCGTACGGCAGCCCGGCACCGTCTCGACGGTCGTCACCGTTTACGATCAGATAACTTTCAAGCGCGACTTTTTCAATGAATTCTAAATGCGCGACTACCTCGGCTTGCGATCCCCTTCGCTCCACCGCTTTGTTTCACCATTGTCGACTGTTAACTGATCCACTCGATACTATTGTCACTTTGTTTGGCTTTTAAACGCTCCGTTTTATTGTTTTTCGAGCAATTTCTTAAAGTGTAGATTGAATATCTTTATACAATGCACACAGATGTTCAAAGCACGCAATATAGCGCTATTGTCTCATGTACGAGTGGTGGAGAGGTTGTAAGTGCGACTCCTTTGTAAGACCTTCTGAGTCCGATCGAGGAAAAGTTTATTGAATTTATCAATTTCAAAATGCAATAAGAGCTTAAACTTTTGAAATGTGTCTGTGGTTTGGAGATAAGCTAGCTTGGTACTTAATAGTTTTCATAAAATCTGAACTGTAACTAACTACACGATGTAATAAAAAGTAAACAAAAGAAATTAATGAGTATTTGCAAAGTCACAAAGTTAGTACTCTATCTAGTGTCTGCTTTAAACATTTATAAGAGCACAGAAAGTAAAAGAGTAAAAATTAATTAATTTCACAGCTTCTAAAGGGAAGCTAGCGAACATCACAGTAAAGTTAAAACTGAACACTCTGAACAGGATAACGTCGACGTCAAACAATATTTCAATTAGCGGGAAACTGTAGCAACTACTAACTACGGTAGTGAAAAAATAATTGCATCTTACGCCTTCGTGAGCCGCAGGATACAATGTCGCTGCGACTCGCTGTGACGTCACAACACACGTCATCATACGTCACACGGTGCGGTGGCGCGGAACACTATAACGAAGTTTTAATTAACGCCCTTTTGAGCACTTTGCCCCAAATTGTTGTCAAATGTCAACAAATAAAACAAATATGTCTTCAATTAACTTTAAAGCTCGGTGATTTACTGTCTCGTTATATTTACATAAC
This sequence comes from Spodoptera exigua, assembly GCA_902829305.4. Lineage (NCBI taxonomy): Eukaryota > Metazoa > Arthropoda > Insecta > Lepidoptera > Noctuidae > Spodoptera > Spodoptera exigua. Next base: position 16,979,868 of record LR824603.2, read on the forward strand.
ATACAAGTGTTGTAAATTTACTGTCGCTGCCGAGATAATAGGCAAAAGTGAACCTTATATTATATTCAATTATTGCCCATGTTCTTTTGCTTTGAATATGATTTTAACTGGAGCTAGTGTATTTCCAAACAAAAGTTGATATAGATGCTAGAAATAATACTAATTATGAATATCACAATATAAAAACGAGCAACGAGCAAAAGTAACGCTACTTTTAACGATATTAATAAAATTCTAATCTAAGAACACTGGCCGTGGTAACTTTATATGGTGTCTGACACCTGTTCAAATAACTTTCCTTTACCAAAGGAGAATCATGAATATCAATTTATTATTAAAATTAGTTTCTTTTGAAGAAATTTAATTTAGCAGAGACAGAAGTGGGCCATGAACAACAAGAAAACTCACTCTTGAATAAAATAAGAAAGCTCTGATTTACTTTTAATTTCGTTTTGAAACTTGTTAAATTACTTTCTAGAGAATAATTTATGGTAAATTTTGCAAAATATCCGTCTCTCTAGACGATGTCACCGATGTACGATTAAAATTTATCTGTCGCTTAGCTGTCGAGAATTATAATTGTTGTTTCATTAAAATTCAAGGTTTTCAACTTGAAATATTTTTACCGTATTTCTAATTGAATGACTCGTTCTGTAGCCTGAATTAATATAAAGGACTTGCTAAGGTAAGGTTTGAAAATAAAATAAGAGTTTTTCAAAATAACATCATAAAATAAACATCCTTATCGAAATGTATCGAACCATGAAATACATAAACGGCAAGGACCCAAAAAATGTTTGATAAGATCCTAAAGAGAGGAACATCGTCTAGAAATTAACTGATCCTTTATCGCAGCCTTAACTTGTTTTATGTCGACTTTATGAACGGTACGTCATTCAAATAACCATAAAAGTGAATGTGGGGGCTGTTCCCGGAATGTATATAGTTGGGGAGCGAGGAGGCGATGGGTGACGAGATAAGCGGCCGGGACGTCTGTCTCAACTCGATAACAACCATCAAATCCACACTTTTATGGAAAATGACGCTTTTTAATTTCATTTCTGTAAACTTTCGCTTTTTTGCGTTATAAAGAAAATTGCGTTACATTAATTTCACTGAATCTGATATGAAAAAAAACTTAATTAAGGTTAGGGTGGTACTCGGATTATAATAATTGGAATATGATATGAAGATAAGAAGTTGCTACTAAAGACTTGTTCCTAAGTGGGCTTACATAACAATAGAGTAGCTAATATATTCAGTACGCAGCAATACGTGTGGAATACATTAGCTGTTTATTTCCCGGAAAGTAGTAAAGTTCGGCTGAGCGAGCTGCGCTAAATGACGCCTGTAGCGAGTGTGCACCGACATGACGTACTGCCAACTTTACAACGCTCGTCTTACCGAACAACATTGCCTCGGAAATTAATGTTACCACTTAAAAAATATACCATACACCACCCAACGAAAATTACATTAATTTGTCAAAAATATGAGAAGTCACATGTATTTTCATCGTCTTAACATCCACAAAAAATAAGAACGTACGTTTTTAATTTAAACGTAATATGTATTTGTTGTATGAAATGAAAGTCGTTGAAAACCTTATAAACAACCGCGAATGACAAAGAGTAAATGGAAGTAAAGAATGGAGTGTAACAGAAGCTGTGACGGTGGGTTCCTCAGAGTGACGGGCGGATATTAAATCAAGCGCGCGGGTAATCTACATAAACGCCGGCGAAACTGGCAACTCCCGCCGGGAACTAAACTGCATCCTCCGTGCACGCTGGGTGCTGGCTGCAAATTAGCTGGTTTTTGTTCGAATTCTAAAAGTTTGTGTCGGTCTACAGCCAACCGCTAAGAAAATAGAATCGAAAACTTGTTATAGATGAGCTGCAAGAAACGGCGCAAGAAAAAGTTATAGCTACGATACTTATGCTAATGACACAGATACCCAGTATAATTTATACTTTAATTTTGTCTTTGGTGTATTTTTGTTTAGAGTACGATAGCGATTTTGATTGATACATAATAATTAGCAAGACATTACAATCCACAGACATACATCATCAGCCTATAAGTGCCCAATTTTGAACAAAGGCCTCTTCTCACACGGTTTGAGCATTAATCTCCACGCTTACTCAAGGCGGTTTGGTAATTTCAAACTTATAAAAAGAAATTAAATTAATTAAGTCCAGGTTTCCTCACAATGTTTTCCTTCACCTGTGGTGTCTTCATGAACTTAGAAATTACATATGACTCTGCCCATAAGAGCATAGCAAAAGACGGTATGCATTAAAAACCTTGTTTGTGGTCGTGCTTGTTTACATTTTGTTTGTCACATTACAAAAGTATGTAGAAAAGTTTGGAAGCAGTAATTATCAATCAATCAGTATCCCGAAGTCCTGCAGCGCTGCGCTGCGCGGTGGCGCTACAACTTATCTGTTTAAGCAGGGAGTGGTAATTCGTCGCAACTGCATCAAAGGCGAACATTAAACTTGCATTAGCGACGCTTAACTTTACGTAAAGTTTGAATCTTATTGCCGCTGCGCACCGACAATTGAGAAAAGTTCCCTATTCAATTTGTACTGTTCTTCTTTATTAAAGGACTGTGCAAAGAATTCAGAGATGGAACTGTTGAATGGTAATGCACCGGTTACTGCAGTCTTAGACAATGACTTGCTCCAGCTTCACTGCGAGCCGTAACATCTATGTAAATGTTCAGCGAATAAAGAGATAAAGAATAAGACTAGATGAATGATTTATCGTATTTTCTTAAAAGTTCTAAGGACAAAATCGTAACTGAAGCTTATAACACAGACTTTATATAAGAAAAAGTAGATGAAGGTGTACTTGTGTAGAAGTTGTTGAAAAGACCGAGCTGCGAGGCCCTAACTTATTCTCTCTCGAGATAGATTAACAGTCATCAGTATTTTTGGGCAAACTAATTATTTATTGTTGGCGCCGCTGTGTTAGCGTCGCGTTACTGGAGCTTGGAGATATAAATGTGAACACTAAAGGTAATAAAACGGAGTCACGTTCACTTAGAAATATTGAGGTCTTTCCATTAAATATTGATGGCGTTTTAGTTTTAGTATTACAATCAAATGATGATACCCGACACACTTATCTTAGTCTTGTCATAAAGCATTAGTTGATGGTCATGAACCGATTCTATGATCTATCGCATTCAATGGGCCGGACTGATAGCACACGGTTGCGGTCGCATAATGTCGTGAGCGATTATTAATTCAACAGTCAACACAATCGTCCCATTGTCGCCTTATCTGTTGACACTTAGCTGATATTCTATACATTATACATACTTGTATATTGAATATACAGTCTACTGGGCTTACGTGATGGAAATAGTGAAAGCGATTACCAAATATGTATCAACAATCATCTAAGAATATCTGAATTCTGATTACAACAAAATATACCCTAGTAAAAGTGCGAAGATTGAATGATTACAGATTGAAAGAGATTATTAATTGACATGTGTAACATTTGAGACTTTTAATTAAATATTCTATTACATCGTAGCAATACCTCTAGCTCAGAAATTGTATCATTAATCATGAGTGACGGAATCAAGTCAAGATAATTATATTAACGACTCATTCGTTGGTGCTGGTTGTCGATCCCTTATCTGAGTGTTTCGGCTTCATTGAGCATTCCAGTGGTCTCGATGTAAATCTGTGCTCAACGTGAGATTGGCTCGATCGAGTCGATGCCTGTTAAGGTTTAATAATTACATTTCCTATCTTCGTATTATTGTTAAAATTGTTACCCAAATATAATGTTACAATTTATCCTACTATTAAGCAAAGAAAATAACGTAAATTGATTCTACCCTTCTTAATAGAATATGTAACGAACAGACTAAGAAATATTGCTCTGTCAAGAAAAAGATCCCACACATATACACAGACAATGAATCTCTAAATAAGAATGACAAACACAAAATCCCGAAACCGCGCCACATTAAACAACTTCTACCAACAAATATAACTTCAGTTTAAAAAACAATCTCTTGGAAAAATGTCCGAGAAGTTGAATGAGCCATTACCTCGAGGAGTAATCGAAAAAGAACGGAAGCGTCGGTAAATGAAAACATTAATCGAATTTTCTGGTTCTAATCGAGAACTCGGAACTCATAAAGCAAGTTCAGCTCCCTTGTTCCTGTCGCCGACAGCCGCTTCCTACACTCGGATTAACGAAAAATTCTTAATTTTCTCCTTTCGAAAGCAATAATCGGCCATTTGGCTCGTTCGCGAAAATTAATTTCGATTTCATAAGGTCCAGAGTCGGTATTGTTGGAAACTTTCCAGACGACCCTATCTATTGGGACCGGAGGGAGGTTGCGTTTCGAAACACGTTTGACAGAGAAGTTGACAAAATATAAATAAAACTTGCAACAAGCGGCCAACCGACAAACTAATTATTTGATGAAAGTACAAAGTTACAGAGTTCTGAATCGTCCTCAATGTCTGAAGTATGTAAAGGTCACTTGTCAGTATTGAAATGGGTGCTTCTACTGAGTATCGATATTGTAAATATTATATAACTGTATAATGGATTATATTTGTACATTTGTAAGTAAAAGTTTTGGTAACATTGAAACGAAATCAGACTATACAATATTATAAAGATACCTATTTTAGATCTCTGAAATGGAGTTGTAATAGAAACTCAATTTTATCGACAGGCAAATATTTTGGTAATACAATTATTGATTGGTTTTGGTAGGTGTAGTGTATGTACAACTGTAGGTATTCATTTCGCTCTTTCTATTTTTGTGGTATTGGTCCACAAACAGAAAGACCAGGAGGAATTACAAAGCGTCGCCGGCCTTCTGGAGATTAAAGATTTGGGGATTAGGAATGTGTGGGGAATTATTGGGCTTCTCTTACACGCTGACACAGATTGTCTGTTTTACCCTAGGCCTAAGCTGGGCCATCCCATTTCTCCCACACCCTCCACATTTAATTGAATTCATGTACTATGTTGAATCTAAGCTTAAAAACACGCAAACAGCGTCAGTGAATATCACAATACACAATGACCTAGAACAAGAATTTGTGGATCACACAAAGAGTTGTTCTGTTCGAGAATTGAGCCCGCCATACGTTGCCCATTAGCCTCTTCAAAAACCATACAATCAAGAACTTATTTGCTTTTCTTACTTACCGGCTTCAGCAGCGAGCGGTGCCAGCACGTTTCCATCTTTAAACCACCTGGAGACGGTGACATGGTTCTTCACAATGGATGGCACAGTGCAGGTGAGCAGGGCAGCTCCTCCTGCTACTCCGTGGGACGACTGCACGCGCACGTCCCAGGCCACGTCCATTACTGAAACAAAGATCTCGTTAATATCTTTTATTTTTCCAGAGTGCCCTGTAGGCAAACAGGCATGTTTGTGCTATTGTTGCCACCCATATATACCCACTACACCAGAGGTGCTACATGAGGGTGAACGATGATAGTATATATTTTACAAAAATATTGTGTACAAATGTGTGGCAAATTTCAATTGAACAATAAATAATTTCATTAATAACATAAAATACACTAAAAAGGAAAATAAAATTAAAGTATTTTAGTTAAAGTGTCTCGGATAAATGTGTACCGATTTTACTGTTCATTTATTTTGTAAGTTGCGGTCGCACGCCATTAAACCAAAGTTTAAACCCCAAACCAGTTGAAATAAATCAATAATATCAAATAAATCGGAATTGCGAGTCGAAATACAAATCATGTTAATTGCCTCATTTGTGATGTTTATAGTTAAATTAATCCCAATAACGTTACCAAACGTATCAGTCAATTAATTTGGAATCAACCAATCAGAGTATAAGCGGTATATTGCGATCCTGACGCAGCAACCGCCAAGCAGAGCGTTCACCTTATTATGTACCTACTAGTCGATTATTCGACATAATTATATCTGTTATGTACCTAACAGCGCGCACTAACTTAGTATCCTCGTGGACCCTCGAGTGAAGCATGTCAAGTTTATGCAGCGTCCCCATCCATAATCTCAATCCAGAATCGCATCCGAACTCTATCGGTATAATCCTCCGCTCGATAGCTCTCATAGATCAGTGTGTCACTCATTATCTGACCCCCCCCCCTCCACCCGCGCCTGCGTTTACCTCCCCCTTCCCCCGTAATGATGACATGACATCGAGTGACGTCATTAATTAAACGGGGCCCACGTCCAGCGGAATTGGGTTAGCGGTTACTGCATGCATCAATTATGTGAAGTTTGGACGCCCATTGTACTGTAGGTTTTGGATAGAACTTTGGATTGTTTTAATAGTTCCACGATTTCAAAGACTTTCATGATCAAATTCTGTGTGAGCCTACATACAATGGTCAAGTACTTAATTATATTATTCATCGATTTGTGTAAAAGGATAGTCTGTTTTTATGAAACTTCAATTGTACATTTACATCGATAGTTGGCTGCTGACAAAGGTTCTGAGATAAAACGTTCCTGTCCCTAGAAATATATTTATCTGTTTGTACAACAAGAATATTAGTCACGTATCAAAGGTTAGAAAGTTTTTCACGTTGTTTTGGGAATAAATAAGACAGATGGCCTTTACCTGCTACCAGACATTGTACTTTTCGAGATAAATGATTCAAAACGGGAACGATTTTACGAAAGTTTATTTGTTGAGCTACATTTTCCACTTAAATCATTAGTTGGCAGTTACGAGTTACGCACGTGTTAACATTGGGCAGACAACATTATTTTGTTTATCATCTAGTTTCCAATAAAGCAATGAGTAATTACTATGATGTAGAATATTCAGAGGCTCATTAAATCCTGTTGAACCCTTAAGTACGTGAAGAGCGTCGTTATAGGTGTATTAAACGAGATTTAAATATAATATTTGAAAGGAACTTTGTAAAATTGGTTACTTGGGGTAATCCGATTTTTCCACTGGTTCAATTTTAATCCAATTATTAAGTTGGAGCCCCGGGCTCTGACGCAGACACTGTTTTGGTGTCTATTTTCTCATACAATGATTTATGTTCGTAAATCTATTTTTGGCTGTTGTCGTCACACATTTTGATGTGATTAACTAAAAGCTATACTTTCACAATATTATAAGTTTAAAAAATATTTTGAATGCCTTCTCAATTTTTTTAATGAATACGCATCGAATTTAGTTTGCTTCATAACTGTCCACAAATTACCACAATTGTCTTCCTTTCAAACATGACGGAAATCATAAAATTAATCAAAACTCTAAGTTGAAACCAGAGCTTGTTGTAATATGTAGGCACAGTGACAGCAATCAGGTGACATGTTAGTGGAAGGGGTTCACAGGTATTACCCCTCTTCAGATGAAAAGGTCGCATGAGGTGTGACACCGAATTACACGCTATAGCGGCTGGTACGAGTATATTAAGTCGGTGGGAATTATATTGTTCATGTTTACTGTCGCTGTGGGTACCGGAGGAAGCTATGCTAATGAAAATTGTAAGATGGGTGCAATAATAATAAAAGTTGTGAATAATAACATCAGTTCACCTCTCAAATCATTGCTATAGTCCCAACTACATTTAGTACAACAATACTCCTAAGATGCCACAAGAATACGTCGAGTGAAGTTGCCACGTCCTCGTCTCTTGAGGCATACGATCCGTCACCCTCTGCTCTCGCCCAATTAAATCCGCATAAACAAAGCAGTCAGTCAAAAATAATAAGATGTCACCCCCTCCCCCCGCGGGAGATCCGCCAGTAATGAAATCCGCGGCGAGTCCGCCTTGAATTATAAACATCCGCCGGACTCTGATTTCCCTCGCCGCCGATGGCTCCAAACAAAATGTTGGTTAACTGAAGCATTAGTCTGTCAAGCAAATGAGTATGATACTGTATTGCGGAGCCAATTATCGCTGCGGTGGAACTTCGAGCTGTTTCGTTTTACGAGGTAGATCTCAGGGCGGCCATTACATCCCGTATCTACACGCCGCGCCGGTGAAGACCCTATTCAAATTGTCTGCTCCGTATTAACAAGCTCTTCAAGCTTCATCACTGTTCTGTTTCTATTCAGCTGGTTAGATACTTTAAATTTAATCTTCGATTGATCGTACAAACATATTCAGTGCGTTAGTTTATAGCAGTAAAACTCTTTTTGTAAGTATGTAATAAAAAGTTAGTATCCTTAATTGAATATATTTTTTTACGATATCTATAATAAGTTCACAAATGTAGTACATTTTTCGGACTATATTTACTGAAAACTATCTCTTAATTCCATTTCCAATTACCATGTTTACAAAGAGCCAAGAACTAGTCACAGGTGCCTAATTCATTTAGGATTAAAGCTCAAATAGAACTCATTTCGCGTTAAACTAGATAGATAGTGGCAATATCTTGGGCAGACAAAGGAGCAAAGCGCTTGCAGCTAACCAGCTCCATTATTAACTACAAGCAAACCAAACCTTTAACAGCAGGAATTGAACAACAGCTACACTTTTATACCAAGAATAATCTGTTTGCGCCTGATAACAATTTGCTCGGTAAAGTGAACAAGAATCCAGTAATCAATTGATTGGATTACAAACTGTGGAACGAAGTGTTAATCTTTTGGGAACCAAGTTTGAATAAACATCGAACTGCCGCCAGAAAAAAACGAACAGATTTGAAATTGGAATTTTCACTAATCGGCTCTTTGCGATTTATTCTTACCGGATAAAAATTCAATACTTCATTTCCTGAATGGAGGCTTGGAAATCGGTTTCTTTAATTAATTTCTTTTTGTGCGACATCAAAGCCGTCTAGTTGTTTGTAAATTAAAAACGTGTTTTCTACCGTACTCTGAGGATTTCCTCCATAAACAGACTCGATTAATTTTTGTATAAGAAATAAATAGATTTTGTAAGAGCAGTTTTCTCCTTGCTGTTCCTTTCTCAGCGGTTTTTTTTTAATTATTCATAATATTTATTGGGTTCAGTTTCGAGAAACAATAGGCTGAAAGGAAATTGAATTTGTTGTGGGCGGACTGAAGACGCAGTGTTGGGGGAGCTTGTGATCGTGTCTTGTTTTAAGATGGCGTGTTAATGTACATTAGGACGAGCTAACTAATGTGTTACATTCTCGCAATGCTCTTAAACAGAGTTTTTATTATGCTCGTTTAGCAGGTCGGGTAGATATCACCATATCTCCAGGCCAGGCGCTGTGTCAATAATCTGATGTGTTTGTGAGCGTTAACAACGACGTTAACAACTTAAACTCACTGGGTGCTAGCGTATCTATGGGCGTACCGCAGGGCTCAATATTAGGTCCTTTTCCATTTTTAGTTTATGTGAATGACCTGCCCCATTTGTTCCAAAATGAACCGCATATGACAATAATATAATGACACTTCATTGATTTTTAAAATAAATAGACGAACAAACAAATATGACGAAGTTAATAATGCCTTAATGAAGGTTCAAAATTGGTTTACAATAAACAACTTATTACTAAATGATAAAAAGACTAAATGCATTAGATTTATTTTACCAAATGTTAAAAGAAACGTATGTGATGATATATTATTAAATGATCAGAAACTTGAATTTGTAAAAGAGACTACTTTCCTGGGGATCACTGTAGATGAGAAGTTGCAATGGGGGCCCCACATCAGGTCTCTAGCAGGACGATTGAGCTCTGCAGCTTAAGCTGTCTGGAAGATCCGTCAGCTAACCGATGTAGGCACGGCAAGACTAGTGTACTTTAGCTACTTTCACAGCATCATGTCGTATGGAATTCTGTTGTGGGGACAGGCATCCGACGTTGAGTCTATTTTTATCTTGCAAAAGCGTGCCGTCAGAGCTATATATAACTTAGGTCGTCGCGAATCTCTCAGAGAAAAGTTTAAGGAGATCAACATTCTGACCGTACCGAGTCAATTTATTTATGAAAACATTATGTATGTTAGGAAAAACCTACACTTATTTGTAAAGGTATCTGACAAACATGATTATCATACTAGACATAGGAATAGATTGAGTCAGCCTTTATTTAGATTGGCAAAAGTGCATAAGTCATTTCTGGGTTTCTGTGTTAAATGTTATAATAAAATCCCAGTTGAAATTCAAAATCTAAATGAAAGCAAATTTAAATTATGTATAAAGAAACATTTATGTAAACTAGCATACTACAAACTAAATGATTATATACAAGATAAAAATGCTTGGAGGCTAGTTGGTCCTACTCCACAGGATGTTTAGAGGAATTTTTGATTTTAATTATTAAATTGTACACTATGTTGTTAATTGTTGATGAACTTCTAAGTTTTTGTAAATGTGAGTACCCTGTAACCTATTATAATTAAGTAAGACTTGTAGAATATAGGTACTTGTGTCGGCTGGGAGCTGTCATGCTCACTTAGAGGTCTCATTGGCGGTGGCACGGGCACTGGATCGCCCAATTCCCTATAATATGGTTGAGTTGGGCGGTGCTGGTGTACGTGTCATGTTCGTGAACGGGCGCCGCCTATTGGGACTGGTCATCTCCAGGCTGTCTAAATATGTTGTCCTTGAGGTTCACTTCTTTTTCGTACCTTTTGCCTGAACATTAGTGTTACATTGTTCTCACATATCAGAACCAACTAAATGATGTAACAAAGAAATGTATTGTAAAACTGATTGAAAAAGAGTAACCATGGAGTTTCTTGCTCGTTCTTCTCCATAGGAATCTACACTTTGGAACGAGCAAATAGCTTCACTAGAGGACAGACGGACAGACTGACATGCTTAATTTTAAAGCTCATGTTATATACTTTTTTCCTTTTTTGCTTGCTTGACGTTCAAAAGTGCCTACTGTGGTCTAATTGAAATAAATGATTTTTGACTTTGACTTTGAACGCCGCACCCCCCTCACTTAGTGCTGGTAGTAGGTACTCCATTACGATATAGGGACATTAAGGATCGGAACGATAAAGTTATATTAGAAAACGTTTAGCCATGTTAGATAATTTGCAAACAAGTGTAGGCGTTATTTACAGAAACTTTGATAATTTACTATGTTTACTGAGCAATATAAAATTTCATTATTATGTTTTCTACATAATTGTCTTACACGTATTGCCCTCTGAGGGTATTGGTATCCCATAAATACCATGAACAAATAACGACACAGCAGCTTGTGTGGGCAATGACGGTTGACCCAAAGATCATATTTTTACGACACACCTTCGCTGAGGTAGCATGCAAATACTTTAATCAAGAGTACAACAAGGCGCCTCGCAGTGCTACAGCTCACCTCGACGACTCGGTCAGGCAAACATCGTTATGTATGTAAAGCGAGCAGCAATAAGGAACATCTGGCGGGCATTACTGCGGACCGTCGACTTTCCGACTAATTAACTTTCCTCGAGGAAATGTTACAAAAACTCCACTTAACATTCTAATCACATTTTTTTCACTGAGGAATAAATTTTGTTAAAGTTCAATAGGAAGTTGGAATGTGCGGTCACTGAATTAAGACTGTTTTACAGATATTTTTTGCTTCACAATGGCTGAGTAATGGCAGGCTCGGAGTTATTTCTTATACTTTCAACGCTCTAACAGGAGATGACTTCTTTTGAAATTTTTTAATTTATTTTAGTGTACACATTGTACATTTCTATATCAAAATCAATTGAAACAATACTTTATTGATTATTTATTATTGTAGTTATTGTAGAAGGTTCTATTTCTATCATGAAATTAGTTCATTATTTACTTTTTCTACCGGAGGTTACCGCTCTAGCTGGAACCCTCGCTATCTGCCGATGCCACATAGTGCCTCACTCGTTGGAAACCAGGCCAGTCTCATTAAATCCTTACTCCTATACAATCACGAAATGACTTTTCATCCCCCCGCTATGTACCTGTACTGTGTATGTGTGTGTGTGCCTACGTCAGGCCACATCGGCCCTAAGCCCTTACGTGACAGTTGCTTAGTGCGCGCCACCCTTCAGCCCATGGAACAAAAGCCCTTTTTACTCAACAACTCGAGGGCCATTAATTCCACTCTCGGGAGAAGGACTTTTGGAAAACGCTCAACTTCATTTGTTTAGTCTCCGTTATAAAGCGGGATTATGTTTTGTGTAATTTCAATAAACTCCCCAACTCGAAGCGCTTTGATTTACTATACAGACTATTAATTATTCACGGATATAATTTGCTAGTGCCAATAAAATTGTTCTCCGGCACAAATTAAGTATTCGACATTACGTTTCTCACAAAGACTTTGATAAATCTCTATTTAAATATTTACTTGGTTTCGCTTCAATGCGCGCGAATTTTCTAATTAGGTTTTACATTGTTTGAAGATTAGAGTAATTAATTAAAGCATTGAAGAACTCTAATCGAAATAGTATCTTAGAAGATTGACCGAGTGTTCAGCTGCTGGATGAAAGGTTCGATTCCATTACACAGTTGTAGTAGGGACCCACTTGTTCTGTCACTCGCGACAAAACAGCGTTCAATCTCCGACGCTAGCCATAAAGCGAAGCTTACACCGTATCGCTATTGTGGCCCGCCATTGTTCGACTGCGCGCAAAAAGAGCCGTCAAGTGGTCGTCGAGATACCGCGAGTGGCAAATCGGCTGATACAAGAGTGGCCGATAAGTGTTGCCAGACTGCTGACGTCGGAGATTGTCATACCGGCCTTTGTAGGGGGGCGCCACTGGTGTACGTCACGCGCCCTACCCTACACGTTGTATCTTATCTGATAGCTGGATGATTACTACTATGTTGAAATTTGCCTATTAGATTTTTTCATATTGTAATTTTGTTCATAAAACTAGTTTTATCGCGATCCTATCGTAAGCTCTAAAATTTCTGGAAACCGCCTCTTATCTCTCTTCCCACACTAAAACAAACTTACTTATCTACTGCCAGCTTATAGCTGCCTACGACTTACTACTTACAACAGTGACGAAGTTGATTAAAAATAGACTAAGATCATATTTTTTCTAGAAAACAGAACGATGACAATTTGTTATTATTTGCGTATTTTGATAGTAATAAAAAAGTTTAAAGCTTCTCCTTGAGCTATTCCAAAATGATCTTCTAACCGTTGAAGACCGTAAGCCATTATGTCCATCCCATCAACAAAAATCGTTCTCCAAACCCAAATCTCAATCCCGCCTAATTCCTATACCTTAACATCAAAAAAATCCCGGCGAAAATTGGACGTTCAAGCACCGTCCGTATTTCGCGGGCCTTATTCCATTAACGGACCTTTTTCGCGCCTTGCACAAAGCGGGGATATTGAGGGGCACAGACCTCAATCTTAGAGGTTTACGGCGGCCCTCCAGACCTCCTCCATAAAGAATTGTATTTGCATTCCGTAGCCTGAGAGATTGATCCCGACTTTAGCATGTCAATACTGGAGGTCAAGGGCTACCATTTACAGGGGAATTAAAACCGTATTAGCTGCCCCTAAGGCTGGTATTACACTGACAGATGATGTAGGGCAGCATTGGTAGATTACTCGTTTGCAGTTAAGCTAGGGAGAATAAATAAAACAGGCATCAAACGTTTTTCAGATCAACGACTTTTTTGTCGCAAGTGATTTAAGCGGTGCGGTGCTATACCAAACACGTCATCCATCATGACATACAATTTAATATGATTCGTAAAATTCTGAGCCACGATAACATTATTAAATATTCCACGTTTTAATAACATAAATGAACTCCTAGAACAAATAGTTCCACGTATCGCCATCTTTTAAACAAACTCAGTTGATATCGTCAACAAACTCGATAACTTCGACAAAGTTGAAATGACTGCAGGAGTCGCTCGGTAGTTGGTTGCGGAGCGCTCCCACAAGTCAGTTTTCATTTCTCCTCGGCGACATCGTTTCAAATTCTTGTCACACTCGGTCCCTTCAGACGTTAGATTGAATATAAGCATACAAGTCACGTCGCTACGTGTTTTTCTACACGACAAAGAAAGGTCCTAACCGTTTAGTGCACGTAATCAAATATATAAATTGAAGGGTGCTGATTCGATAATACTTTGCGAATAGCGACGCGTTTTTATGGGAAATCTCATAGGACACTTCTATGGCGTGGTCGTTTGTAATAATAGCAGGGTTTCTGTAGGGGTTGCCGGTTTCTCTTTTGAAAGTCTTTTTATATGTCTCTTGTGAACACAGTGAAATGGAAAAAAGCAATAAGAATATTAATGAAAACGAATGTTTGCTATTTGAAATGAATTTTTAAAGAATATAGCTACATTTCTCTAGCATAGTGCACCTTATAGACTTAAATATTAAACGGGTAAAAGCAACATGAGGACAAGCTCAATACAAAACTCGTATGAACTCCATTTTACAGTCCACTGCTGTCTCGATCAGTAGCTATTATCGTTGAACTGTGTAACTTGCAATGTCATGCTGAACAACACAAAAATAAGCGCTTCGGGGAACGCGTCAGCACTAGCACTAGTATTGATTCGAAACAATTTCATTAATATTTCTCCAACACTGGAGTCCGTTGTCAAATTCTTGACTTCTCCTTAACTTGATTCATGAAAATTAAACAGACAACTTTTTTCCGAGCAACAAAATTTCACGACGGTGAGCCTCTTAAACTTGCTTAAGTGCTTATTGGGAAAAAACGTCACCTAATAGAATAGAGAGTGACGTCACAGCTACGTTAGGGCATAGATTACGTGAGAACCATCGCTACAAAGATATAACTGTTTATTTAAAACAAAGTGTTATCTTTACAAAACACAACTTATGACTAAAGTAATAAACTTCATAATTCAGTGTGTCTGGGACGTTCCGGCAACTTTTACGAGATTACTTACTAAATAAATCTCGATAAATGAACCACAATTTTTCCACTAGTTAGAGCTACCAAAGCCTGTGGCTGACAGTAATGTGTATACTAAGAATTAAGTAAAAAATAATCGCTGTAATAAAGCTGTTAATGGAAAATATTGGAGGTCGGAAGCAATACCGGTGTCGTTTCCGTCACATAATCTGTGTTCGAGGAGATTGTGCGAAGTATTTCGTGGAGCGAGTGGCGTCGGATTACACGCGTTCTGTCGTGACAGGCGCGCCGAGCCGCCGCGCGCCGCGACGCGTGACGCGTGACGCGTGACGCCAGATTAACTTCACCGAATCCCTTCAAGTATTCCCATTAACTGGACTCCGCACATTTTTGGTGTTGCAAGCTATTTCCCAATATCGAAGAGAGGTCAAAAGGTAATTTCGTAATTAGAACCTTTTTGACTTTGTCCGTGTTGGGATAACGTGTGTAATTGAAGCTTTCATACAATACTGCTCGTTGGTACAGGAGTATGTCGATTTCGATTCGACTCTTGATCTCTCTCGATCATGAGTTCGATTCCTTGGCTAGACAAAGGCCAGCAAATTTTATTATTCCGTCCAAAATCGTCCCCAGTTTTTTTCGGAAGAAATTTGATAAAAAATATAGAACACTATATCTAATGTCAAACATGAAATAGATTTTGAAATCAGTAATAATTGTTCTGTCTAAAATTAGGTAAAGCTTTTGATATCCTTTCAAAAGTTCAAATAACCAAAATTCAGTTCGAGAGTTTTTGGGTTAACCACACATCTGATATTTGCTGTTAAACGGGATAATTGGAATGAGAGAAATATTAAACAAACAAAGCGCCATTGCCCAATGATAAAAGAGAATTAATAGCATCGCGTCGCGCGGCGCCCCGCAGCCGCAGCGCCACCTACATGTTGTCTCTAAAAGTCTAAACACACCGGACCAAATGTTGGACTAGAATAAATTTAAAAATTCAAACAATCATTTACTTATATTGACTACCTTTCTGGCTCGATTCTAGGCTGTCTATGATTCGGTTTTATTCGAGGGTTGAGACAAATGTATATATAATTGATTTATTAGGTCTTTAATAGTTAAAGTAGTATAGTAATGGTACCTAAACGTAAGTGTGTATGTATGTATGCATCTATCAAAATATTTTTTCAGTTGCCGCTTATACTTGTCTATACAATTAACTCCCCCTTTTATATTCTTCTCTTCCTCCAAAATATATATTCTGAGGATGCCTGAAAGAGATCCTGAGGCTTCCAACCTCCAACAAATGTTGAATTCTTTGAAGAATTTTGTTTAATTCTTAAAATGGGTATAATTTTTAGTTTCTCTGTCTATCTTTCTACCTCTGAATTAAAACACGTTTTGATATATTATCTAAACACAGTATATGTACCACTCGTTGCTCACCGAATCGTAGTAACTGTGCAGCATCCCCCTTCACTGACACTGTTCTGAGAAAATTTTAATTACAATTCCAGTGAGGCGCAATTCGTTGACCGCTTTCACATTTTACTTAATTATTCATCAAAGTACTTTTGGTCAAAGACTTGAATTATATTTATATAAAGTAATTCAAGACAATTTCATATTATTATAAGCAACTATAATAATTAAAATACATACAGTTGCTTTTGTGTGTTGTTTGCTTTTGCCATAAGGCTATTGCCTTAAGAAAGTATAACAAAGAAAAATCTAATTTAAAGAGTCTGGAGTTCCTTTAACTTCACTAAAGCACAGATAAAGCGACCAATACGTATTATTATTTATATTTCTGTTGTTTGACCTTTAAAAATACCTCTTCAGTATAATTGAAATAGATTATTTCGACCTTGACTTTCTCCGTTTATTCGATATCAATTTACAAAGTTAATTTTGAAGTATTTTTATTAAAACAGTTATCCAACAACTTTAGAATCATTGTGATAACTATTTATTTAATGTAATTGTGGGAGCATGACGGGTCAAAATGAATCGTTACTCTATCTGCATCTAGATGAGCGATGTCGCAGTGCAGCTGTGCACACCGCATTGTCATGTACGTTTGACGAAGGTCATCATAATTATCAAGCATTAATGGAATAATATTTGACTGCCCTGTGAATGCAGTGGCTAGGCAACCACCTGGCGTGTAGCGGGTTCGAACCCATAGCGAACTATTCATTGTATGATCCACAAATTGTTGTCCCGAGCCTGGGTGTAATCTCTATGTGAAATTAAGCTTCTTCACGCACAAAGGACACAGAAACAAAATTCTCGTGTAGGGCAAAGTTTTTATAAAAGGAAACATTGAATCCTAGATTATTTGCAAAATACTTAATATACTTTTTAATTATATATACTTTATTGTACACATTGTTAAAAGAGTGAGCTTACAGCTACAGAGTTTTCAATGGCGATCTTATCACACAGGTTGATTTCTTTCAGACAACCTTAGGATGGATATTTGTATTTATTTCGATAAAGTCTCACACTTCGTTTTGTCCCACTCAAGATTTTTACATGATATTTAGCAATAAAAGGAATTCAAAGGGTTTTTTTTTTAATCATTTTATGCCCCGAAGGTTAAGGCACTCGCACGAGGCATCGAGTTTTAAACCTAGCCAATACTAATGTAATTGTTACCAAGTTGTAGGTACTTTCTAAGTTTATTTAGACAACACTGACCTATAGTGATCAAAAGATCGTGAGTAACCTGCACCTATAATTTCTAAATATACGTTTGAAATTGCTATTCCGCCTTGGGTATGCGTGGTGATGCTTAAATCTTTTCCTTTGGGTTCATGATTAAGTTATAAGCAATAAAATTATTTCCAAGATATACATATTGCATAGCTTCTTGAACCTAAATTTGTAAAGTTGCTAAAATTCTTTAATCGAATTACAGTTCTATTGTTTTATTTTAAGGTTGAAATCTATTAAAAGCAATTAAGTGTCAGGAGTAATTCGACTATACGCAATAGTCTTGTTTAGTATCAATGTACCGTCACCATGGTACACTTGCCGCACTCGCGTGTGTCTGCGTCCGTGACCGCAAGCTCGCGGCACGTCGCGCGGTCTGCGGTCTGCGGTCCACGCCACGACGCGACGTCTCAACTAACCTTCACAGTTCGTTACAAACTGCTTCTAGTTACTATTCGTTCAGGTAAACTTGCACTGTGTTATTTAATGAGACAACTGATAGGTTAAATAAGATCGCAAGTTAGTATGTATGTTTGTTTTCGCAACGGTTTTTTAAGTTTGAAAAGTGTAAAGAGTACAGTAAGTGTTATTTTATTATACGTAATTTTCCAGATGTAACACCTACGCTATACATTACTTCAGACGTAATGATGTTACTGTATATATAAATATATCTTATCCTTCTTTTCGAAGAGTAAAAGTAGAAGAAATACTTAAGTGCTATCGACTGACCGGCCTCGAGCCGCATGTCCCGCGACAGTATGGTGCCGGCGGTGCTGGCGGCGCGGCAGCGGTACACCGCGGCGTGCACGTCGCTGCGGTACTGCGCCGCCGAGAACGCGCCCAGCCACAGCGTGCCGTTCGACAGGGCGCTCCTGGAAGTAAACACACCCTGTAAATATAACGTCCAGACTTGTATAAAGTTGTGGGGCGTTCTTTATAGAAATTAAGTAATTCTCATGGTTGAAATTAAAAAATAATGATTTTGATAATTTGCTATAGTCATACGTGGCACGCAATACAACGCAACGCCACTTATGGACGGACCTATTAAAAGGAGTTACGAGTAAATTGCCGGCCTTTTTTGGATAAGGGATTTTGGAAATTTAATGACTGGGAAGGTATGGGAGAAAGAGAGGGATTGGATCTCTGGTAACCTCACTTACACGGTGAAACACAACGCTCTAGTTGTTTCACGCCGGTTTACTGTGAGGCCGTGATACGTGGTACGTGGCCGTCAACTCCGCGGCTCCGGTTGAGCTGACCTATTCATGCCAAAGCTTGGCTAATCTACACTTAAAATTGAACTATGAGGTATCACCAATGAATAGGAATTATCATTGTATTTCACTTTGTACGAAAGGTATAATATTCATATTTTTCTTATAAATTAGTCAGACGATTGGAAAGAAAATAAATATAAATCAGGATCACCTGTTGCGAGCTTTTCTTTAACTCAATATAAAAGTTCAACGACGGATAGTTTATACGATGTGTAAGGAACTGTACCACGCCTTCCGTGGGTTATTTATTGGCCGTTACTCAAGCGAACATGATCCGGTGCATTTTATTGCGCTTGTGCTAAATAATACTTCGCCAGCTGTCAGTCCATCGTACCCAAATAGGTCAACAGTCAGTTTTCCAATGTATTCATGTAAACAGCAATTAACTGGAACGAAAATTAAAATGACTGCATTATTTAATTTTAATTACTACACAATTACTTGAAACACTGATTTCTGTTTGCAAAATAAATCGTTGGAAATATGCAGGTATCCTGTTATAGGTACTTAACTATATTTGTGTTTTATTCGCAAAAATGAAATGTTACCTTGTATATATTATTATCCGTAATGAGCAATAGCAGTAACCAACTTACGTCTCGTTAACTTAAAAAGGAATTTTTAGAATCAAAATTTGCATTTGCAGTAAAAAGCAAATTTTATAAAAGGTGGTCCTTGGCGTCGGCCTCTTCCCGAGCGTCGTCCATTATAAGTCGCGACAGTCGAGAGAGAAGAAAATGTTTTAAAAATATGAAAGCAAATAATATCGTTCATAGTTTGAATTGTTACAAGAAGTTGAAGATATTCCAAGTTAGTCTGTTTGTATCACAGCTCCCCCGAACGCAGCCGTAACTTGACCAACTTACTATTAGCTAGCACTCACTGCCTCTACTTTGTCTGATGTTCGTGAACAATATTTTTAACTTTGTTATAACTTATTGTAAGGTAGTAGCAACTCTTTTACGTTTTATGCTAACTAAGACCAGGAAATGGGTCTATGTAGAGAGTATTGATATCCAACTGAATCCAGCACAGACTTAGCCCCAACTCAAGCCTTTAGAGAGCTTATGTATGAATGTAAATACTTTACTTATATAGTAAAGCAGTCTGCCACTAAAGCTGAGAAAGATCTTGATCTGTCAAAGCCCCAAAATCCCTCCTAAACCAATTGAAGAAACTATTTCGTTAAGCATTCACTAGTTGGAACGTTGTAAAGGCGGCATACAAAATTTATGGAAGATAAAAAAGGTTGTTACGTGCGCGGGTCACGAGGAGGTTTCTCGATCATGGATTTAACGGCTTCAATCGTCGACTTCTGAGGTCCACGCGAGAGTTACGAGAGACCTTATTCTAGGTAATAACTTGCGACCGGCTCAGCCCTTACTGTTAACTCACTGAGTTACGTTTTTGCTCATAAAAGCGGTGTCATCAATTTTTATACGTTTCCCGTTAAGCGAAGTTTATTGAGTCTCAGTTATCAAGGTGTAGGGCTTGATATTACATCTCATCTCAGCATGGCGAGGCGTATTTTGTTCAGATAGGCAATTTCTTGCACAAAGTTAATCAAAGTGGTGGTCGACTATTGCATAGAAATCATGATCATAATTATAGACAGTTGCGTGTGTTTTTATTCAAATAATACCACTACCTGAACTTGTCATTTTGGTCAAACTATATTTAAGAAACCTCGCGTTGTTTGATTCAAAGACAAGTTTAATCACTGAACTAAACTAATATAAATTTATATTTTTTGATTTTTATCTAAACAAAATAGGAGTTCGATTTTATTACACGTTCAGAGGTGTTATTGTCCGTCTATACCGTTATTAATGTAAACGTATTTCGGACGTGTCATAGAATATTTATAATTAAACCAGCAACGGGTCCTTTCAGCGCGCACATTTATTTAAATTCAAAACGATTTTTCTGTGCGGCCTTCAAACGCGGCGCCCTCCTATTCATAGTGACCAAACTTTCTATTGAATAATCTCTTTGAATACAAATGATAACTTGAAACAAAACACTCACTTCTGTGCCTGTCCTCGTTATTAATCACCAGATACTGTTCCTTTCCATTCCGATTCAATTCCTTAACGTTTTTGAATAAGAAAATCTTTTTAATAGAATCTGCGGGTTTGTGAATAAGATAAATGAGCCATGATTTTTGGTTTGGATAAAAAATGTCGGTGAATGTAAGAAAAATAACGTTTGAATGGAAGTCGGGTCGGACTGTGGTTCTCGCCATTTATAACCGTCGCGTTTAAAACGATAGTGTACGTTATACTCGGCCCGCTATAGATCTGCCGACAGATTTATTGCACCGCTTACATTTTACAGCTTATGAAATTATTTGCAGTAAAGCACTTTGTCAATTTAATAAACTTAAAATAAATAAGATTATGACTATATCTTTATAAAAGCGCTTTAAAATTATAAACGTTTCCCAAATACTCACAGTGACAGAAATCTAGTAAATATATATAATTTAAAATAGGAGTTTAATAAATGATGAAATAATCGTTGTAATGTTTACAAAAGAACAAATATTTCTTGTAATCCAGTCTCAGTTCGTGAAACACACGAGAGGCCTATAACAGAAGTCCCTATCAATCTCTCAGGCAAAGGTCGAGCCTCCCAATAAGAGTGTAAGGTCACAATAAAATAATCATGGCGGTGTTTACGTGACTCACACAGCATGAATATTGCATGCCGGCGAGATCTGTCGCGGGATCCCCGACTACACATTCCTGAGAGAAATGAAACGAGTGATTGAAAGTAAACTTATGCATTAACATAATTACATTTTGCATAAGTAAATAAATAAAATCAGCTTACGATGGGTGTCAACAACTTTTTAGATATTTTTAGCTTAAATTTAATAGGCACACAAAGTAATAAATCCTCCCAATATTAATAAAGGCCTTTTATTTTAAGGATAGAAAATAAAAAAGGATTATATTTGAATACACATTCGGATATAGTCAAAAAGCAAAATAAAACACTGTGACATATCTGCCATTTTCGTGAGTGAAGGTCGCGTGTACAGCGATGATGTTGCGACTTTTTATGTGGCTTGTAATGTTCGTGTGACGAAACGTATGCGGTTTGTATCACGTACCGTGCACGGGAGCCGGTCGCCGCACGACGCGGGACTCGTGTTTGTTCATTTGTGTTATTTGCTGATACTTTGTCTCTTCATAACATTGTTTGTATATCATTAATAAAATAACTTGTTACATTTACTTTATATTCAGCACTTCTGTACTTTATTGCTATCGGTTATATCTAGTACTTATTAGAAAATACTCGATCTAGTAATGTTTACGTGGAAGGTGTTGCGGCTTTACATTTAAATACGTTCTGCTAATGACGAACATGTTCAGCCAGTGACAATATTGTAACACGTGGCGGCGGATGTGGCAACTCTGTTAAGGAGGAGTTCATCTATATACTGAGCTACTAAGTATCCGAGCAGTTTTGTTGTCAGAGCTCTAGCATATTTTATATACTTACACTTTTACATACTCTATTAGATTAGAATATATCGTTGTGTTAAGTTCAAATGTTGCTTTTTAAATCAAACCGAATCAAAATGTTACTTTATCAATGTTTTCCAATGCCTTACTTTTTGTTAACTAAATAAACCTCCACGAATGTCGACCACCATTATGCTACAGCATATTTTTTTTTTTTTTTATTTATTAGGTCGGCTAACGAGCAGACGGATTACCTGATGGTAAGCAATCAGCGCCGCCCATGGACACTCGCAACGGAGGAGTTACGAGTGCGTTGCCGACCTTTTAGGGATTAGGGATTTGGAGATTTAGGGATTGAGGAGGGATTGGGGAAGGGGAAGGATAGGGCCTCCGGTAACCTCACTCACACGGCGAAACACAACGTAGTGGTTATTTCACGCCGGTTTTCTGTGAGGCCGTGGTATCACTCCGGTCGAGCCGACCCATTCGTGCCGAAGCATGGCTCTCCCACACTTAATTTATTTAGGGCAGATGGATGTATGATACTTTAGGAGAAGCATATCAAAATTAGGTGTAGGTTTAGCTTATCTAGAAATATTAATTTAGGTTTGAAGATTTTAGTGAGTATGCCCAATAATTATCACACTTTAACACCCTGAACGTAGAACTACTCCTTAACATTAGACACTTCCCAATTATCGCGCGTCAAAGTAACCAAGAGTTACTGTCACTAACGCTCCGAAGGCTTTGATAAACATACTGACTAGCAACCTCAAGCCGTGAGCTTTGCAAATAATTTACATACAACATTCACGCCATATTCCGAAAGTTTAAACTGTTCCGCTAATTTCGAAAATTTCTCATGTCACATTGCCACCTGTGAGTTACTGAAACACCTACTGACGGCAATTTTTCAAATTATCATGTCGCTCTGTGTATGCTACGGATCTGCTACGTCGACTACGTAAATTCGTAGCCCGGATGTGCTACGAAATAACACATTTTTTGGAACACGTCTTTTATTTTTTTATAGTATTTTTCTATCTTAATTTGATTTTCATGAATTAACTGTCTCTTGTTCATTGACGTATGAATAAAAATAAACTATGGACCACTTCGTATAATTAATTTTGCAAACAGCTCTTAAGACGGAGCAGCCCATTCGTCAAGAGCTCGTAACAGTGCTAGTGTTTACCGACCTCCATACATACCTAAACTGTGATCCTAATATATTTGCAAGTGTAATTTTGTTCAGAAAGGGAAATAAAATCTGATGTACATCCTAATCGTATGTTGGTCATATATGAATTATTCAGGACGGAATATTGAATACCGTTGGGAAACGACTGTGCGAAGTTTGGCTTACAACGGAATTAAAAGCTTAGGCGGCCGGTATTAGGCCCCTTCTTTAGTTCTCTATTGAGCTATAGATCCATACAAATTGGAATATCTCTACCGATCGATTTGTATAATAAACTAAAATTATTTCAGTATAATAATAGTTCTTCCAATGATTAAACCTTGCAATTCTAGTAATGAGAGACACTATAGAAGAATGAGAGTTGTGCGAACGCCGACGTTCGTTGGGGTTCGATGAATTAAGTTGTCAGATCAAGTGAAGATTACTCACATATATCTTGAAGATCTCGAAGATGAAAAAAAATATTACCCCATAATTATGTGTGGATTCGACATCTTTCCAGTACTAAGATTGAGCGCAGGCTTCGGAGAGCAAAGTGTTATTAGTCCGAGGTAGTCACTGAGTGGGACCCGCATGTCTGTGCGGCGTATACGTATTTACAATACATGAATAAAGGCGCTTCCACAATCCCAATTATACACAGAAATTAATATCATAAAGTTTTTGGACAGGCCGACCATAACCACATTATCAGGCTGTTGAATTTATTATCCCTTGAAGCAACAAAATAAAGTTTCACGTAATCCCTCGTAAATTAGTGTATACCAACATTAAAATAACAAAGTAATTAACAAAGCCTTCCTGGAGCGAAACTATAAATCATACATACATATGTATTTAACCCTTTACATGTAAAGTCAAACAAAAGCCTTGTATTCAAATAGTCCCGAAAGTTGTTAATGCGCCGTGACGACTATGCCCGCACGAATTCATCAACAGTATCAATCGGTGTAACGAGGGCAGAGTAAGGGCAAAGTGTGGGCAAACCTTGGGCAGGGCTCGGGCAAGGCTCGGGCAATCTCCTCCAGCCCGCAGAGTGCCGGCAAATATTTGGCAGAACTTGTGCTAGCCGTGTTTGTTATACTATGGGAAGTTTAATGGCGATAGATTGCTTGTGTGTGGCTTGGGATTATAGATTACCTAATGGGAAGATTACGATGTATGTACATATTCTCTATTTGAGTACCTGAAATCTGTCAGTTAAAATAATAAAAACAGGTTTCAACACATTTGTAAATCCAACTCCTTAAATCTAACTCTGAGATCTAACCATCGTGGGCTGTCTCAGTTTATTTGATAACTGATTGATCGGGTTAACTTTTGAAAACGATCATTTTAAAATGTCTTACAGTGAAAATAAATAGTGTCGATAATACAAAAGCTTCTAGAGTATTTAGTTCTTTATTTAATTACAACTAATGAAAAAGTAACAACACACCGTTAAAGTTTACATTAACTGCAGTTTTAGGCTTTGTTTTATGGATACTAAAGCGATTTTTATTTCTTATTAAAAAGAATACAAAGTTGAAAAGGATTCGTGTTAATTTTCTGCAATACAAATTGAGTTGGAAAATGCATAGTACTAGTTAAACTCGAAGCAAACATAATACAATTGTTTGTCTTATGTTCTAAGTAAAGTGGTTACAAGGTAGGTATACTCCCACTGTTTATTCAAAAGGTCTCGTATCACTTGGGCCAACCCTTGACAGGTTCGATACCCATAATATAAAGCGTAGGGCACACCGAGGAGGCCAGTTTTACGAGCGAAACCAAAGGGCCGATTGTTTGCTCGACAAACGCGCTCGAAACAATTCTATGTAAAGGCAACATTATTAATATTAGCTTTAGTTATCGAGTGTAGACCCGGCCTGTAATGTCACGACTTTGACGATAATGTTCGGATTATTGTAGACCTTCAAGGTTCTTGAATGTTATGATAATATGTTAAGTTGATAACGCACACTGTAGTCAGGGAGCCAGGGCATTATTCCCAGGGGTGCATAGTTATACAATGAACAGTTGTTCTTGTTGTTATTCTAATATTACATATCTTAATCCGAATCGTTTGTTTATTAATTTTAAGTGTTAGGATTCGTTTGTATAGAAGTCTAACTAAATATAAATGCAACAATATGTATTCATTTGTTTAACTTAATTCAAATTTTTTGTGTTAGTATTTCCTCTATAAAATTAAAAGCAAAGTCTGAAATGCAATACTTTCGGAATTATAATCAATAATAACCGTTAGTAAAAATGGGTCATTTTTTTCAAACATTCTATACAAATCCGGATCCAGTAATCATTAACATAAAAGAAAAAAGAGAATACTTTTTGAAGCCGAACAATTTGGCAACGGACAAAAGAATTTCGATGTTGAAATGAAGGGCTCATACCGCAAGACATTATTTTTAACAAACCTGAATCTGGCCCCGAACACTCCATCCTCTTCATAGCAATCAACCCACGCACACACCTACAACACACACAACAACACCTATCAACAATGACGCTCACACATACACCAGGATGTTACTAATTCTGTACTATATGTGACTAAGCGCATGCATGTGTGTGTAAATCTTGTAATGTGTCAATGTGTGTGTCAAACGGTCTAGAGATTTAATTTCACGTGAAACACTACAAAGTGTGCACGATTCAAAAATGCTGTGTGTGTGTGTGTGTGTGGCGTTCTTCAGCTCCCAAGTAAGTGCGGCGTGAGACACGGGCGCTCGGCCTGTTTATCCTTCGATACCTTTTGTCCGCACAATTTTCCATCGGAATCCCTCGGGTACACCAGCCATTACGTACCAGGATAACGGTTGAGAACACTTTGAATATACTTTACACACAGAAATGTAATGAAAAGCAACCGTCTTTCATGAAAAAAGATTAGTTTGAACGAGCTAATTTTAATGGAGAAATATCTTTTGTTGATTCAACAATGTTTCGAGATTACGTGACAATGTTCTCACGGAAGGAGCGAGATAAGAAAAAGTAAAAGAATTTTAAGCCAAGTTTGGCGGAGAACATTGTTCAGATTATTTCAGCTGGAGTTTTATTATAAACACGAACTAAGATCTTGGTATGAACTTGTATAATTGTTGTGATTGAAATAACTAAACACAACAAGATGGAAAAGTTTTAAGTTCCAATAGCTTCGTAGAAATGCCTTAAAAATATTATTACTACCACAACTATTACTACCCAAAATAACTTTGTAGCGTCGGGAAATTATTTTAAAATGGATTCTATTGTTTGTTTGATATACATATATTAATGCAAACAAAGCCACATGAAATCCGAAGAAACATTTCAAAGTCAATAAACCAACATTGATGAACTTCCTCGTACAGTAATAATATATCGTACATCGCACACAATAGCTTTTCAACCAACACATAAAGTACAAAATTGTAGCAAAGAATAAAACCTAACGCAATAAAATCTCTTATAGAAAAATCAAATGGGAGATCTTTTTATTACGCTCTCGTAGAAGTTGTTCAGTTTTACAGCTCTTCACTGGCGATTTTCAATTACTATGCTGGTGGTGCGGACTACATAACATTGCTGAACAAATCGCATTTACATAATAATCGACATTGTCGCTGTTCCCGACTGCACAAGGAACTATTCATGTTACTTTGTATCTCTTTTGAGGTCGTACAGCGATCTGCTTGTGTTATGAATGAGTTGTAGCTTGCGGTTATATGGAATACAAACTCTGCAATAACGATTTGATAAGCTTTGATTATGCATGTATTATTAGTCACTTTAAAGATACGGTTAGAGTTGATAATAAGTAACGTTATGGTAATGTGCTTGATTTTGTTGGGCCTGTGTTACAAAGCATTTTTTTAAAGTTTTTTTTTATAAAAATATTGAGAATCCTGTAGAGCTGTTTTGGAACTTCGTGGTCCACAAAAGGTCAAATTAATCCAGTAGTTTCCAAGCCAAAGAAAAGACAAGATTTTCTTAAGTTACTTTGTATAAAATATTAAAATTCATATTGTCTTCAGCGCCTACATAAAGATGTCTGATGAAAACGGATTCAGGGTATTGTTATTGATGATATCCAGTAGCAGCATCCCGCGCCCGACCCTAATTTATTTGAGGTCGCCGCAGTCCGCGCCGCCTTTTGTACATCTTTATATACAGTTACATCAATGTCCATTGCATATTCAACCGTCTTTTTATTTTTTTGGGATGATTAAAAACGAAATCGACTTTTTTAATCTTTAGTATAATAAATTCTCTTTGCTTAGATCTGACTTAAGAATTTATCCATATTTTATGTAACAAGCAGTCACTTTACCACAAAGCGGTAGTAAAACTTATTTTGAGTCTCAAAAACCCAACACAACTCATAGCAATGTAAATGTGAGCAAATAAACGAAGCCCGCATGAATTACACGCAGGAACAAATTTTACAACTGAAATTAAGGCTCGGCACACGGAATAAAAGTTAAATTAGAGGTCCAAACAATCGCTTTCTATACGTCACTACTCACACATACATACATAAGTTCGAGAATATACTGCAGGCATACACTGAATATTATACGGCGCGGGAGCAGCACGGTGTTATGTATGCTGTTAAAATAGACACGTTTAAAAATTAACTAAAGCTAGTTATTTGTTAATTCATACGACAACATGAGTATCTGTTACGCAATAATAATTTGAAATTGAAAAGGTAAGTAAGTATAGTCGCAAAAAATGTTTCGTGTTTTTTCTAAAAAGCAAGCATTCTACGAATAAAGCAATTGATCAATTCTCGAAATTCCAAAGCGAAGCAATGAAAAGTTCTGTAGAACACAGCTTAAACGTTAACGCTTAAACGATAACACAAATTGATCTCCCACTTCCAAGGATTACGCCGAACACGGAGCGAAGTTTACCCGTAATTTTACATAGGTATTATAAATAGCCCAAAGGATTAACGGCCAACTAAGTCCGTGCTTGCCGGCCCCGCCCACTTTCATAAACGCTTGATATTACGAGTGTGTAATATTATTCGCTTCGGAAACTAATCTGAGTAGTCGCAACTTTTCTAATAAACGCCCACACGCTGGAAAATTCACTGCTAACGAAGATTGTGCCGAGTCATAAAAATGTGCTTAGAAATTTAACGGGTTGCTCGATGCAGAGCGGAGCCGAACTTGTGTGTATTTTGTGAGTCTCGTAATTAACATATTAAGTTCCAAGTTACTGCGTTTACTTGCAGTTTTTATGCGATTGTGTGAAAGTTTTGATACAAACATCGCGAAAAAAGAGAAAAAAAATCCAAGCCAACAAAAGACAGATTCAGTGCAACGTGAAAGTTCCTTAAGATGGCAAAATTTAATATGAGGTACATGAAAGAGGATCAACAAACTACGTCCGTCAGTAACGAGCGGCGAGGTGGTGAGATCGATGCGCTTTGATTGCACTTACTGGCTTTGTGAACTAGGAAATGATGCAACTAATGTGACACCCCTTTACAATTATAATAGTTATTTTTATAAAGAGGTTTATTACGTGAATTTTTTAGCAAAATCACTACTGCGTAATTTTACCGCAAACATAAAATAAATCAAATTATATCTAAGATTCACTGTAAACGAAAATAACCAGTTCCGACATTCGTAATGTACCAACATAGTAAAACTTTGGTCTGCGGTTGATAAACATTAACTCAAAATACGCGGAAACTTTTAACTATATTCGGGAAATGTTGAGAAAACTTCACAAGTAAGGTTTTGTAGGAAAGCCATGTTCAGTCGGAGAAGATACTTTGACTACATACGAATATTTTGAAACTCTGTGACGAAGTGAACGCGTAAGTGTTGTTATTGTAAACTGTATAAAGCTGCAACAGCCATTAGTCAACGGTGGACAAACTTCCACACAAGACGGTTAAACTAATTTAGTTTTATATCCGCAAACTGCCCAAAACTGAAATTTTAAATGCTAGCTTGGAGCGGAATTGAAAGAATAGATTATACTTCAGAGAAAAGAAAAATCGAGATTTTAGAGCAAACTGGTCTCACGACACGATGTTGACAATGCAGCCTGGATGTCAATAGCTGGTGATGGATGCGGCTTACCCTCTCCTGTCTGACTGCAGTGTGAATGACACGGCAGAATCGACAACAGTAGTGTCACTGTCATTTGTTTATATACCATTACACCTGACATACAATTGCATTTTAGTCAAGTATCAAACACTAGATAATAGATGTTGCTATTTGTTGTACTGTCACTTGTGAGACGACTTGATTAAGTTGTAGAATAAGCTTGAATGCGAGGTCACAGAGGTTCGGAGGAGATTACAGTGAGGTCCGCTTTCAAAGCGGTTCGGATGAAACAAGTGAAGAGCAATCGGTTACCAGTGGCCGGTGCCTGCCGGCGTGACAGAGACGTATGGGCGCCGTGACGTCACTCGCTCCTGTTATATTAATGACGTCACAAGTTATACACGTTACACTCGCTATGATTGATCGTGCCCCGCCACCACTGCTCTCTAATTTGTTGCTATGAGCTCCGTTTAGCTTATCGTTAAGTGAGTGATAACAGGAACATATGTATGTATAAGTATATTATAAAAAAATACCATAACTTTTGTAATCATTAGACAAGAAATCACAAACATTCACATACTTACTCTTAATGAGTGCGAGTCCGGTCTCGCGGCCAGCTCTGAGCAAAATAAACGTCAACATTGGCAGAGATAGGAC
The DNA here is from genome assembly GCA_902829305.4 of Spodoptera exigua. Lineage (NCBI taxonomy): Eukaryota > Metazoa > Arthropoda > Insecta > Lepidoptera > Noctuidae > Spodoptera > Spodoptera exigua. The sequence goes on from LR824603.2 coordinate 17,010,051, forward strand.
AGCTGACGAGGAGTTCCGGTGGCATGCACTGGTCGCTAAGTAGTGGGCATGCGATACCATAATGTAACCAACTGTCATGGGAGATACGTCACCCGGGGCAGGAAAATGGCTGTGTGGTGTATTTTGGTCTCTACAGTTTATTCGATTGTCAAATACACAAGTTCAATAGTTTTAAAATGCAAGGTTATGAGCCAGTCTATTAATGCTTGCCTCAAAACAAAGCATCCTTTGTCTTCAACATGTTAAGTATGGCTACAATGTAAACCTTGAAATCTGCACATAACTTTTGGATCTGCACCAGCTTCAATGCAGAACAACATTTCGAAAATCGTAGAACAAAAATATAGTATGACAGCACAGCACGGCACGTCGTTGTCCGGTTCGCAACGGGCGTCCGGCGTCCGTCCCGATAATTGTGCACACGCGTCAGCGAACGCCAATTTTCATGTAAATTGTAAAAATTCATCCAACGATCGAACGCGAACCAACTTATTGTCTATAGAGCTATGCAGTCTTGTGATGCGGCTCCTATATACACTGGGAATATCGGTGACTGTTTATTAATAGGTCATTTGTTTCCATTTGAATGAGTGAGTTCTTGATAATATAATTTAGTATCTGTGATTCATTATCCTGACTGTAAACATTCTGTTCGACAACATTTAACAAAAAGGTCTGTCAGTACTGTCTAGAGGTATACAGCACATCATTTCTCTTAAAATAATTGCATCAACATTAGTTTATTCGCGTATAAAAAGAGTTACGTTTCCATGATTATAATATAGTCTAAATTTAAATGTAGCATCTTATAAGCAATGCGGGCATTATCGATAATGCTTACATTGAGCTCCGCATTGATCCCTCTGACTAGACTAAGCCTTTATGTTGGAAGATTTTCGCAAAGCTACAATAAATATATTCTCAAGTAAACGAGGTCATTATTCTTCAAATATTTTTGTAACAATTTGAGTCCAGGAAGCTAAAGGGTTTTTGGTTAATATTGTATTTAAATGGTAAAACATTGCAGCCATGTCCGCAGATATATTAGTTCCCGCGGCGGCGGGCGGCGGCGGGTCGGCGATCTTGTTAAGATTGAGAGCAGACGACGTGACGTTTATGTATCACAGCTCGTACCCCTCCCCCCTCTCCCACTCCCCATAACGTAATGTCACTGGTCATATAAACAGAACGTTATCACGTCGTAAATCAATAAGTTTTCGAGAGAATCCTATTTTTGTAGTAAACAGCTATTTCTCTCCTTTCAGATAGCTATCCTATTTATTGATAAGAACATTCATTTATTATAATATGAGCACGCTTGCGGAACTTTCTATAGAATCTTGCTTCACTTAAAAATGTAAAAAGACAATCAGTGTTATAAACATCCACTGAAAAAGAAGAATTTGTTAATAAGTAAAGCAAAATAACTAATAGCACATTATTACAATGTATGTAAGCTAAGTCAATTGCCAGCCAGTGTTACTAACTGTTTTCTTTTATTTCAACAATTTTTGTTTATTTTATTATGAGCAATAAACAAAAATTTTGCTAAGCATGATTAGTTGTTTTTTATCTATGTTTAACACATTATCTAATAATCTAATCACATGATTTAGGCATAGAAGACTACACAGTATCTTCGTCCTATTCCTAAAGTCATAAAACATGATACTGAGTGAGTTTCCCATGTATGACATATAATTGTGTTTTATGAGTGTCGCTCAACTTCCAGTATTGGCCACAAAGGATGAGTAGTTAAGTGACTCGGCTAAATTATCCGGAGTCTCTCTGTTCCCTCTCCGCTACAAACTTGCGTCCAGTACTTGTTGTTAGTTTAGATCAGTACCAAGATCAACGTTATCGGCTATTTGTGACAACTTGTCCACCGTCTAGCCACTTTCACTAGATACTGAGTCTCTGTGAAAAAGTTGTACCTATTGTGATTTTCCTTCTAAAGAATGATCTAATAAATATTTATGTAAGTTTATATTATGTGCACAAAGAAATATTTTTGATCTTTTTAGAAAAAGTCTAGCAAAGTGTGCTTATGTCAAGAGAAAGTTTCAAGGTAACAGCATTTAAGGAATTCCGCAACATTTTGTTCCCAAAAGTGTCGTCAGCTAGTGAGACGTCGACCTTATCGCGGTTCACGCCTCAATAGACGGCTACCCACTGAAATATGACGGCATCCCCACCTCGTTACCCCGCTGACACCCTGACAAAGAGAAATGAACCCTATCAACCTTCACATAAAGCCATTTTAGCCAGCACACACAAAATTGTTATGGTCGTGACTTTCAAAGTTTGTTCTGTGAATACGATTATATTGAGTAAGTACTTGCAAATCAAGTTGAAATTATTGAATGAATTGTTGCTCCGACTTTGTAGGAAGTGCTCGACATTTGTCGGCCGCGGATTTTTGGGATTGTCTGCACCCTACTGTTATTGTTTTGTTAGACTAAAGTTTAATTCTTTTTACTTTGTACACCACACTATAAAAAAAATATTTTGCTTTGTTCAGTAAATACATATTTTTAGTTTAGTTAGTAAAATAATGATCACAAAATGAAGTGAAGTGTTATCTAAGTTAAGACTGACTTGCACCGAACACAAACAGTAATAAACCTGTTATAACTTAAGCATTTATATAAAGGTATTCTTGGCTATATATTGAATTCCAATACACAATACAAAGTATTAATGGAGTTTCAGAGTTGGCAGTAATGTAACGAAATGTTTGCTCTCAAATGCTCGCAACAACTCAGCAATAACTGTTAGAATAACTGCCCATTTTATGAGTTTCCAACTTTCAACGGCTCTTAAATATTAAGTTATTTCCCCGATTGGCTTAGCGAAGTACTAAATCTGCTTGTGTTATAATGTAATGTAAAACCATTACCTCAGAAACACAAACATTACTCAAGTGATTATAACAAATTCAATAAGTCTTCCCAGTCCGAAATTTAAATTGCAGAAATCATGAGAAACGCAAATGAAAAACATTACGAAGGACCATTCGCCAACTCAATTTAACTGGATATGTTTGGTAAGTGAATATATTACTGCGATAACGGTGCCGTTGTTGCGTTGAATTATAAGCTCTATTCGGCTGGGTTAGAGGTGAAGGCAATTGCATGAGTATGATGGTTAGTAAGTAAATACATCATCCACAATTATTGGCGCACACCACATTATTCGAGGAACGAAGATAAACGAGGCTCCTACGTGGACTCGCCCTCGGCTTAGTTGTAATATTTCCTACGAAGCAGTTTTTGTACGCCAACCTCGTAGGTGGTATTATGCCGGGTAATTTGATGGCGATGAAGAAAAAATATCAGCGGCTGCTGGGCCTTTACTGTATTCCGGAAATCATTTTCTCCCCGAAACATATTTTTACTAATATGGGTAGACCATGATACTTAGACTTAGACATACTGTAGTTGGGATCTCATTGGTTTTAAATGTTTATTTAATAATTGAAATATTAGTATTACAGCACGCAGTATAATTAATCTTTCCAGTGATAGCTAATAACACTAAATATCTGCTGTGAGCGCGACATCGGCTGACGTAACCGTATTCTGGAGACGTCAGGAGGTTATTACGTCACGAGGTTATTACGGTAACGAAGACAAACGGTCCGCACGACGCGAATATGAACTGCATGTCGTGGGCCAAGGGAAGAGAGGGCGCGGGCCTTACGACCGCGGCTGTTGATACAATATCATAGCAAAAATACACAGTTGCCATAGTTTCAGATTAATTTATATCATAAGTATACTACTGGATATAAGTATTTGACTGCGCGGTTGGCGCGGTGGCTGGGCAACTGGCTGCCGCTCAAAGTGTCGCGTATTCGATTCCCGCACGGAACAACGCTTTGTGTGATCCGCATGATATTGTTCTTATGAGTGTGATGTGTATGTATAATCGTATGTTTGTAAACGCACCTACGACACACAGGAGAAAATCTGAGTGTGGAGAAAAGTAAAAAAAAACATCCCTTTTACGACCTGTGCCTACGTTCAGTACCAACTGTCCTTACCTGTGCTGCTCTAAAAATTATAGTTTTCAAGAAATAGTAGTTCAGTCACAATTCAATACAATGTATCGTTACACCTACATACTTTCATTGTTGTTTAAAGTATAAATATACACATAGAATATACCTACACAGTAAATATTTCTGAGAAACTTATTTATATCACATAGGTACAATAATATCTATTATTATTAAAGCTCACACCTAATTTCATTATAAGTATTATATTTACAAAATACTTTCATTTCTAGGATCGTATAAAAGTGGGAGGAAATATGATTATTTAGATCTGTTTATTTTGTACCTTCATTCTATACAGAATTTTAGGTCAAACGCCTCTCCTATATAAATAACCTCACAAAGATTTATTTGGCAAAGCACAGAACACATATCTGAAAATCAGATGTAACATAAGAAGAAGACAGGGGCTTCTACAAGAATAGTCGCTGTCCACTCACTGCTTCTACCTCGAAGGTTCCCTTCGCCATACATATACATAATTTATCAATCATTTATCACGCAGCGACCGCGCCGCGCCGCCGCCGCGCCGCCGCCGCACCGCCCCCGCGACGCAACGCGTCAAATTGGCCGGACGCTAATGAAAATTGAAAATTGGTTCAGAGAACGATCAGTTCGCTCACTGATGACTATGTGATGTGGAAATTATATGTCAACATGTTTTTTCTTGTTTCCGTTTAACGTGTAAGCTCCTATGTTTGCATTAACAGGACGTGATATCAGAAACACATATTTTTTCCACTCTTGTTGGAAGGAAACAAAAACAGTGGAGTTAAGTACTTAGTGGCAACAAATAATGAACTGCTATAAAGGAGTGTTGTGAACACAACATTGTGTTCAGTGTTCAATGGAGCGCGGCTCATAAGTGACGCAGTGAACAGCTCAGTGAGCACAGGTTGGGCAGGAACAGGTGATCTGTCCTCGATACGACCTGTTACTTGCTCACTTACTCGTAAACACCAACCTCACTTACCTATCTACTTCAACCAGTTGTCTTTGAAATTAAAAATGTTTCGCGGCTACAGTAAACCTAACACAAACTTCTTTGTCTCAAAAAAATGGAATTAAAACTGACCAATTTTACTTGTGTATATGGTATAGATATGCGTAGTTTGAACATTATAATCTTATGGTTCCGAAAGGTTTTTAACGCTACAGAGATTCAAATATAACCCGTTATCTCAAAAATTAATACCCTGGAGGCAGGTTACGTTAAAAGCCCATCAGTCACCGAACGGACGCCAAAGAGCCGATGTGAGTATTAATCTGGCCCGCAGGATTACAGGCAGCAGCCGAGGACCGAGCACTTCCACAGAGAATGCGATATCACGTCAGCTTTAGATATCTGAACCCCTTTGTGATGTCAGCGCTGCTCACTTTTAATTCTTTTTACAAATGGACTTCGTTTAGTGTTCTCCTTCTGATCATGATTTCGTTGCTCGTTTTGTATAACAACTAGAATCACATTCGATATTAATGCTTTTTTATTTTAGCTGGATCGACACAATTGAATTATTGTAAGATGCTGATGGCAGGGCTAATTTATTAATCGATGGAAGAGTTTATCGCGGTCGAACAAATGAGGCGACGTGGAGCCATCCGTCACGCAATATTCACGGGCCGCTGCCTCCGTACGGAGTCGTTTCCTAGTCGGACAAGCATCACGCTAATCCCTGTGCGAGGGCAGGCATTAATTCATTCAGAACCAATGACGCGGAAGGGTCAGACAAGATTAACGACCTATAAATTTGGGGTTTAAACCGTTTGTATAGAGATGACCGGTCGACTTAGTGCGGTGCGCTCGGTTTCCTATGTGAACTATGCCTTAGTGGAAGGTATACACGAATGCATTTACGTTACCACAATCTCAAAGTTGGGTGAAATGCTTACCTGGTAGTAGTAATTGGTTTAGGCAGCTTTAAACTTGTATGTATAATTCATAATGGGAACACAAATGTAAAATATATAGTTACCTGAGTCCAGGAACATCAGAGACTGGAGCTCCGTCCTCAGTAAGCCAGGATATGACGGGCGCTGGAGTGCCGTGTGCCGCGCATGACACGCGCGCTCCCGTGCTGTTGGAGAACGACAGCCGAGGAGGCGGCTCCATCAGGAACAGCAGCTGACATGATGACGGCGATACTGGGGACAACACACGATAATTACTTACTACAGACTACTTATTGACAAGAAATTAAACTTCTGTAGGACGACCGCAAATAAATCCGACAGGCGACACAGTTTTTTTGACTAACGTAGGTAGCTTCAACATTTCTATTTTAGCAGTAATAAGTGTCAATCATAATAAGAAACTGTTCATTTTGATCATAATTTGTGATCAAAACGAGCGTGTAACCGCCGCACTACAGAACACAATTATCCCGGCCACGCGCGACGCTGGCAACAATTTGCTTCTAAATTATTTGTCAGAAAATGATTAACTCCTACGTCTCAAACGTTTCATTTAACAAAATAAAAGGGAATTCGAAATGGTAACTCAATTAATGTGAGCTGAACGGCGTAAACAATTAGGGGCGCGGCGCAGTGGTGTGGAGCTGTGTGTGTGTGTGTGTGTGTCAGCCGGCGACACACGACGGGGACACGTAATTAGCGGCTGCGTGTGAGCTTATATGAGTTATTGGATGTGTCTTTTGATAGCGGAATCAAAGCAACCTCGGTACACATTCAAGCTCACTAACGTATCAAAGAGTATCTGTTATAAACCTCCGCCGTGCCGAGTCAACACATTTCGCAATACAAAACATACATTTGACAAATAGGTGAGTCACTTGTTGGAAGTTCATTGGCTTTTTGCGAACATATTTGTAACGTATTCGAATATCGAAAACGATCATTTTTACTTGAAAGCGATATACGTTAAAACACTTTAAGCAGGGAGTGTTGTAATTGAATATCTGGAAATAATATGAAAGTCATGACAGATTACTGCGAATCATAATTCTTTCGTACATAAATTAAAGGAATTTAACAAACGGTAGCGAGGCACCTGGCCTCGACATTTCGGCTTACAGATTTATGAGTGTCGCGTGCACGGAACCGCACCTTAATCTTACGATACAGCCACAGAGCCACACGAATGCGGCGACATCCTCCCTGCTCGCTCCATGTACCCGCTGCTTTATTAAAATTCCAATGTTGCGTCACTTTGTCGTGCGACCGCGCTAATTGTCGCAAGTCGCGCAACAATTCATGGCGGAATCCTCTTTGACGAAACTCCTTTGACATTCACTTATTATAAGACGTTGCTTACATTTAACTAATTTACACGACTTGATATTACTACGACGACGTGTTCCTGTTTCTCTAAAATAGATACGGTTATACTATAGTTTAGTAGGATTTATTCGCAGCATGAGATAGCGCAACTGTCTGATTCTTTGTTAAACAGCACTTAACTGTGAACTACTGAAATATTCATACACAGGCGGGCGAGCCGCTGTGTCTGTGTCCTCGTATTTATTTATTAATGAAATAATTACTAGCACTCGAGTTATTCTTTCGCACGAGGAATTAATTACGTAGTTAATAGGAATACTTCCCTCACAAATGCCCTGTGCAAATAACACAGAACAAAGGGGCTACAAATAACGGTACCATAACTAACATCCGTATCAAGAGGCTGACTTTAATATAGTGTGTGAGTGGGAACTTAATAAAACGAAATTACACGTACTGCGGCTTACAGCGGCTTAGGCCAGCCACCACTCAAATTTACTGGCCGTCTCCGCGACTATAAAAAGAGCATTTGAGCGTGTTACGCGAACGTAAAATATATGAGCTCCTGGCCTAACGCAGCCAGTAGTGTGGTAGGTGGCCAATCATCGATACAGGTTTCTCTTATTGTTTTACCTGTACCCACAGGTACCTGTACACACATTTGGATTATTAATTCGTCAAATATCTCTGTGTGTGTTTATAACATATTGCTCTTTATTTTGAGGGTAGGAAAATCATTAAGTTCTCTTCTCCCGGCATTATTGCGCTTGACCTGAAATTCCGGCTGCAAATCAGCCCTAATAGTACCGTCTGTGGTAAGCTGTTGGCTCTTTAAACGCACGCGCGAAATGGTACGCGCCGTACTCTCGGGTCTAGTTCGGACGGCTAGCTACCCTTGCTCACCATCCACGGACCCGCGCTTACAGTGGCCCAAGATCGTCGTGCGATCCCTGGCGCCCGGACTGTCTCCTACTTTGGTAGATAGGTCGTGAACACGTTAGGTGAGTTCCTTATAAAAATAAGCCTCCTTCATCCTTCTAAATTGCAATTCAAACTCTACATAACATAATAGCAAATTTATTAAAACTGTAAAAAGTGAGGTAGCTTTAACTGTGCACAAAACTAAAGCAACTAACAAAAATCATGTCACAACGGAACAAATAGTCGGCAGCAAAAATCGATATCGATTCATCACATCACTAACACAAAGCCAGGTGTTCCGATATTGTTTTATGGGAGTTCCAGTTTGAGGCAAATTGCATAACTTGGCCTACCCGTATGTGTTTATCGATTTTATGCGTAACAGATAAAAAGTAGAGGAAATCAACGCGATCAGCGAAACTGCTTCAGTTAACAGTTTATGTTTACGTGCGCGAGCGGTGCGATGGAACGAGCCCTTCGATTTATATCTCATTTTCTGCGGGATAAGGTAACCTTACAGTTTACGCGAACTTCCTCTCGTCGGTAAAAGGTCATGTAATATTATATCAAGCCAAGTAACACTACGCACATGTAAGAAATGACACTTGATGAATGTCTGACACTGATATCGAATCCGCAACAACACAAAATAAAGGCTATAAGTGAAAATGTACTTTTAAATAGCACGCCATTGTCGCTTTCACTCGTTTCCGAAAGTAGCCGCTTAGGGGGGATTCGATGCGAGATTTATTGGAAACAATTTCAGCGAGTGTTCGACAATAATGTGCTGAACGTAAGCACGCTGTAGTTAAAGGATTGTCATGAGTATCGATACAGGAACGTGTCGATAGTCTTTTTATTGCATTGTATATAATAAAATTGTGACTCTCTCAGTCTTTGCAATAATTGTTTAATAGTTTGCTTTGCTCACATTTTCTTAGATCTTTATAAAATTCTGTGTCATTCGAAAATGTGCTTGGTCAATATACTAAGCCGTTTACTTGAATATTTCTTTTTTTGTAATAAAATTCGCGGCAAGACTTTATAGTTGGCCATTGTTAGAGTCTACAATAAAAGAAGACAAAAGTGTGGCGTCCGCTCCGCATCTCCAAGCTGCGCAATACTCACAACTTATAACTACTCGCCAAAACTGTCTCATTGGAATATTGATTCAATAAACAACGCTCATTATTATTGTGCTCCTGTTATATCAATTAAACCACCTTTAATTTTATATAACTTTTGTTATGTAGCCAAGAACCTTCATGAAATTTTTTAAATAAATGAAAAACAATGATTTTGATTTTCATTTACTCCATAACATTGATCATTACAAATTTCAGCCACGGTAAAACTATTATCCTCGGAGATAAACGCGAAATCCATTAGCGCAAAGCCAATCACTCAAACACTTCACTCGTGTCCGTCAAATTTTCAACTAAAATAATAAAATAACTTGAACAGCTCTAATCTTCGTTAGTATCTATACTAATCATTCTTTAGGGTCATATTTAAATGAACGTTTTTAACCCGGTAATTTTCTTTTTACCGAAAAAATCTCAAAAATAAACTTGGTTACTTCACTAAGAAATTCTAGTAGTCGTAAGAAATAGTTTTGTATATTTGAATAAATCTATTTTGTGCACACCTACGCACTCGCTTATTTATAAACATTAGACGCGGAGAACAAAACCTTTGTAAACGTAGACGTGTTAATTAACACGTGACAGGACTCAGCTCACGTATTTGCTTTAACACATTTGTTAACCAAAATGGTCGCGTTAAACACATTTTAACACATTTAGAATCTGTGTGAAAGAACATAATGAGCTCACGCTTAATTCCGCAGTAAAAGAGTGGCAGTCGGAGGTCATTGTAATATCCATTTAGTTAAATTTAATCCTTGGTATGTAGCTCATTAATAACTACGTAATCCATTCGGGCGTCGTTTAACCCTTTTGCCCTCGCTCTAAACAAGGTAGTAACTTCAGACTGTAGAATGTGTGCGTGGTACAAGGTAAGAGCGGGCAGTACAATGACAACGGGTGACCAATGAATGGCAAGTTAACTACACTAATCAAGACTATCGCCAACTCCAATCATCATCATCGATTAAACTGAAGATGGGCACTAAATAACCTTACTGAAGCAAACCAATAATAACCTGCAACTCGCTAGCGTTTGTAGCTTGTCCATAGCCAAAAAGGTCTTTGATATGTCAATATGCATGCACGACAGACTCCTCGGCAAATTGAAATTTGCCTCGAGGCCCACCTTCAGCGGGTCACCGGCTGCTGAGCTTGGCGCGAAACGGTTATTGTCAGGACGATCGCTTTCATTGCCCGCCATGAATAGAACACGCACAAATATTTTGATTATGCAAATTCAGTGTGTATTGCCGCTGCGAGAGAACCGTTTTACACAGCACTTTTATTTTCTTGTAATCTGCTCAGGCCGATTGAGTTTTTACCTGTTCCTTTTTTTAAGTTTGCTATCAAACTTCTTACAAATACATTTTGATATTATTGTTTTAAGATTTGAATTAATTTCAATTATTGTACATTTATCACAAACGAGCAGACGGATTACCTGATGGTAAGGAATCGGCGCCGCCACTGGACATCCGCAACACCAAAGCAGTAACGAGTGCGTTGCCGGCCTTTTGATAAGGGAGGGGGAGCCTCACTCACATGGCGAATTACAACGCTGTGGTTGTTTCACGTCGGTTTTCTGTGAGGCCGTGGTATCACTCCGGTCGAGCCAACCTATTCGTGCCGAAGCTTGGGTCTCCCACACTTAACTTTTTTTAATTTAAATTTCATATTTGTGGAAAACTCAAACTACTCTATACTGTATCGGTGAAAATAGTTAACTCAACTGTTAGAAGTCGAGAATCCAATTGTATACTAGTACAGTACAGATCTATGGAACAAAAAGTGTCCTGTGCGTCCTCATAACTAGGTTAACAGAGTTCATACAAGTCAAAGTTTTTCCACAACATAAAGGAATTTATCCCCATTATATAGTGATGGAATTTTAATTTTATGATAGTGAAACTTATTACCAACTGATGATATCCAAAGTAGTAACATATCGAGGTGAAGAAAAAATACGACTGACATCACGTACACGTTTTAAATTGAAAAAAAAACTGTAAAGCAACATTGTATGGTATAACCAGGATAAGTAACTCCGAACAAAACGTTGTAAAAAATACATAAATCCAGTTTACTTTGTATCTTACATTGCTAATTCTACATTTAAATATAAATAGAAAATGTTTTTTGTATTTTTTCTGTAAGTAACATTAGTAGCGCAGTTAATTAAACGACGTACATTTAATTAGCATGTTATAGTTTTGTTCTTTTCTCTAAAAGAAACTTTATCGTAGGAGGTGTAAATAAACATTAGTTTGCTTTGATAGAGTTGTGTGTGTCTACTGAAGTACTGGTGCTACACAGGACGGGGAAATATGAAGTTTCAGTGCTTGTCTTTAATGGGGATCGTTATATTAATAATATATGTTTCATGAAAATTAAATAATTAGTAGAATTAACACATACTTCAAGGAGATATAATAATGTATATAATAAAATATTTCAGTGGAAAAGGGTTCCCATTATTCAAGCAGATCATTAAGTTAGACGGTGACTGGTGACTAAGTGCTCGCTGGACGACTGCCTCGTTCAGACGCTGAAGCGCAGTTTAATTTAAACTTAAACTTAATAGACCAATAATCTGCGCTTGGTATTTCTTATTTTGCGAATGAAACAATCAGGTGGGTATTATGACTAAAATTACGAGTTATCATTTAAAGAATAAATTATTTGGAAAATGCTAAGTAACGTATGCACTGTGCTCGCGAATGCGACGCGTGCGGCAATAATTTCTGTTTATCACTGCCTCCATGCATAACTCTCGTGTGCTACGGAAACGCACATTATTTCAATAATAACACTTATAAAAAGTGTCGGAGTGTATTACTGGCGCAGCGTGGCCATAAAAGGCGACATAACAGCAACAGAGCCATAAAACGCCCATACGTTTAAACGTTGAGTAGTAAAGCGGGTGTTCGCTCGTCGATACGACGGACATTAAATTAGTTTATGCGCCCTTATATTGGATAAATACCGTCTCAATGGGATACACGCCTTGATGGCCTTTAAAATGTGGAGTTACCTAGTGATGTGCCTACAAGGTTATCGTCGAATAAACTGCCGCTAGATACAGACTCGCGTCACTTTTTACGAGTCGCGTTTCATGATGAATAATAACTCTGTAATATCTTACAACAATCATTACTTTTTGTATTTACTCTTGTTGGGATTGTGTTGATACTTTCGAAGAGGCAATTTGTGAAGAAATTACTGGTCATGTGTTTGTGGAAATCGTATATATTAAGTCAACCACAAGTACAACATCACAAACATTAATATTCTTATAACGAATGTACGAGATAGTGGAGCAGTGACCTTAATGTAGGATAGTGGGTGGATTATTTGTATCCTAAACCTGTACAATAACAATAATATGTTGGTTGTAAACTGTGGAGGCTGTGCTTGTATGTATAGGACACAGTTTGTTGTGTGTTTACGGGTCACGGGCTAGTTCGGGTTAAAACAACAAACAGATCTTAAACCTGATGTCTAATGTGTGGCCAAGTATGTCTTCTAAATAGTGCTTATTTATGTCATAAGACTTCATTTAGGAGATACAAAACGAGCAGGTGCAATAAATTTAACTTGAGTTCAATTTGATGAATATGAATCTTTTGAGCACCTTATTTTGAAATAGAAAGGGTACACCAGTTACAAATACAATTTTATTTATGTTAAAATATTACTACATGTGTGATTACATTACAGACCACATATTGTATCATATTGTATATGTACAGTGTGGGTGTCTGACTGTCCGAGTATTAGGTAACAGATGGCCGCGTTGTGGATGTACATCCAATGTATAATACGGGACGTAATTAACGAGCATTAACGCAACACCCGGTTTGATTTGTAACATCTGCACGCTGAGTACTGATTGTATTCCAAATAAATACAACACAAACATTTTTAATGTACTACAAATCTAGGTTAAATTAATTGTAAATATTCATAGGTTAATCAGGTTATTGTACTTAAATTTTTTGGTAAAAAAACCTTTTTTATTTCGCATTGTATTTATTTGAACCAGTTTGTGATCGCTTTATCTTTTAGTAGAGTTATAATAATGAAGATAAAACTAAAACATTGTCACAATTTTCCGTAAGGTCACTGACCCTGTGGCTTCGATAATTGCGCGGCGCAATTACACTTGCATTTAATTACGCGCCGCCAGAGGTCGCCGGCCGCGCCGCGTCACTTCCGTAGTCGCGCCGGAAGCTGCGCACACTGAAGCTTTGTTCGCAACTCACATTGTGTTGCTACCTACTGTACGTATACGTATGAAAATTTTACAACATTTGGTAAGTTTCAACTTTTACACAAATAAAGTACATATTATTTATAGACATATATTATATTTTATAGACATGTCTATTAAACTATGTACAAATTGAACTTTATCCATTCTATAATTGGATAATATTACTGCTCCAAACAACGTTTGCATAGCTACGTAGCGTGTAACATGGAGCCGCTTTGCTCGTAGCCGCGTAGCACGTAGCCACATAGCTCGTAGTCGCTTCGCTACGAAGCTTGTAGTCACGTAGCTCGTAGTTTGTCGTGCGAATCTTATCCCGATTGGCGCTTACATTTCACCCACAAAACATAATTTCGTTTATCTTTTATTTACCATTTATTCAACGGGATCTACAAAACAATGATTGTTTAGTTAAAAACCCATTGAAACAATAAAAACAGAAATGTCTGCAACTTTTGAAACAAAGCGAAACCGCCCGTACATATGTTTTTAATTAACAAAATACGGTAGTTGAACAAAACCAGCGGTGAATCTGGATGGGTCCCATTGTACTTTGTTCGCATACCGCTTTAGGTATGCAGTCAGCGCGCGGCGACGGCCTACGTATGCGTTGACAAAAATCCGACGGCTCTTTGAAACGAATAAGTATTCAAAATAAAAATATTTCCCGTGCACACTTTACAGCCACTTTGGTGGTGCCTGCCAGCCCGGAATGTTGATTACTGAAACAAACGTCGCTTACGTTGAGTTTTAGTAGTTTAGCCAAGGGTTGATACTACTCGATTGAATTCATTTTGTATGGGTTAGCTACATCAGCATATGTCATGGATAATGAGGAGATGCTTGCATGATTTGTAAAAAGTCCGAGTGATATTTATTTTTGGACATAAATAACACACTGCGTGTGTGCAGGTAAAATAACCCAACAAAATCAGTTTAAAAGAAATATCTGAGTTAATATTGCAGTGTTCCAATCTGAGAAGACGAGCGCCCCAGTGAACTCACAACAAAATTTTATTACATTTCTGGCACAAAGTAAATTGAACAGCATGCAGTCTGACAGCGAGCTGCACGAGCTGCACAAGCTGCCCGAGGGTAACCTCAAGTTGTGTCACTGTGGGACTATGGAGACACAGCGCGCTGCCTACCACCAATGTTACATCAACAATCCTAAACTGCCTCGTCGGTCAAACGGCCAGTATACCTTTTGTAAAGTACCAAGGTTGTTTGTTTTTAGATAAGGTCAGCAGTATTCTTGTAAACTCTGACAAATTGAGTGCTGATTAGAAAGTTACGCATTATTTTACAAAATAACGTTATTGCATGTGTTCTATTTTGGGGGGTAATATGAATATAAATTCAGACGCCCGAATCATTCATTTTAATTGGAACATCAACGACGATGACTTTTCTAGCTCTTCCCTCCTTGCTTGCAGAATATTTGCGTGATCAAAATAAGCAAGGATGGGTATACTTTAGTTAAAAAAAAAATGTTTAGTGTTTTTTACGTGTAAAAGATAATATGTGCAGAAATTTGCAACCAGCATTATTAGTTATTCAATCAACGGCTTGAATGACTAGATGTTTCATTGAATAACTGACTTTTTCATTCAAGCTTTTTGTCTAAGGGTGTGAGTGCTACCGAATGGTAGGTTAGGTTTTGTTCTAACTGCGACTAGCACAGAAATCGAATCACCATCACATATAAATGATACTGAAACAGACATTTAGTAATTAAATCAAACAGCTAGTCATTGAGGCTGTTGATTGAATGGTTAATTTGACTAGTTGAATGCGGCGTTATTATGTTTTTGCGACATATAACAACAATTTTATTAAGCTTGAAAAGTTTCGCAATATATAAGCGACAGTAATAATCAAAAAAGCTGCAACATAATTAACAAACAGTCATCTTTACGAGTACTAAGAAATTTCGTGATAAACATTTTTTAAGAGAGATAGTCTCCAAGACTCCTTCAAAATCACAACAAGCAAACTACCAAATTTGCACAAGTTAACAAGTGGTGGCATCGCAGAGATCTGCCGTGCACTGTAGCGGGCGAGGCAGCGGGATGCGAGTACTGTCATAACTCGCGAGCTACCTGCGAGCGTACCGCTGCGACTATTATTATCTGTATCTTACATGCTAACCATGCAACCGCATAAACTCTGCGAATTAATTATTTTACGACTGCTCTAATACAATTAAATGTTTTGATTATTGTTTCAGTTTACTACATAATAAGTCTGGCAACAAATTAAGGTTTTGTAAACTATTGCTTGGAGTTTACAAATACTTTAAATTTTCTCAGTCTTATAGTGCCACAATTTAAGAGTTGATATTCCTGAATTACTGAAACATGTGACTTGATCTAACAATTATTTTAGTTTGATCGTGATAAAATGGGTATTTTAACACATTTTATTTATAAATCATAATTCAATATCAATTTTCAAGCAAGTACGTAATATATAAGTAATATATTATAGCAGCGATAATCCTGTAACTTGGTGTAATTACTATCACGACACATAATCTCAAACAATAATTATTCGGTCGAGGCGCAGTGTCGCGCAGAGTCGCGCAGTTCCGCTCGAGGAAGTGAACTGCGACCGTTATTAACGAGGCGACGCCCGGACGACGGTAATTAATAACTTGTGCGATTTGTACGAGTTTAACGTTAACCCGAAATATATTGCACAGCCTCACTGCACAACTGTCGCTAACTCTTCCTAGTAAATATACTGTTTCCGTATGTCCCGTGAAATTTATTTTTGAAGAAAGATTTATAACTGTTACCAAAATATTTTACCAAGAAAGTGTAGTTTATATGACTACCTAACATATTTTTTAGACAAACAAAGAAAAAAATCGAGTTTAACATCTAGAGCATTCATAACAAAACCGTAGAAGAAAAAAAATATGTAGAAAATAATGCACAGGTAATTATCGCTGGACACAAGTTTGAAAGTTTACTAGATAAAAACATAAAAGTTGTATGTAAAGAGCGCTTGCGGTCGCGTACGGAGAACGGAGCTCGCAGCTCGCTAGCCGGCACATTAGCTCGCCGTCTCTCGCCGCTAAGTATCCGCCAAGTTGACATTACCGCCGACTGCCGAGGAATTGTTTCCCAAGTACTCTACTTACGAGACTCCCTCGCATGCTATCTACAAACACTTTACATGTTTTCATTGTGAGTCTCTCTACTCTTCGTAAGGAACAAATATTAAACTAAGTAACTAACTATCCATAGATAGATACGGATGAAAGTTAGCGTGGAAAATTTTTCTTTAGAACGAAATTAAATATTTTTCCGTGATACAAACATCAATTACGTGTAATTGAAAAGTATTCAAGGAGTTTATATCGTATTACTCGTATTCACGTAATAGTGGGAATCATAGACAGAATGACTACTCATGTAATTTATAAACAAGATCAGAAATGATGTACAATGTACTTACATTATTGAGCAGTAGGCCTCAAAGAGCTAGTTACTCGCCGGCGGCCCGGCACTACTAAACAATATAAGATGCAAAGCGAGTTAGTGGGGAGCGCATCAAGCCTGTATTAGCATTGCAAACGGGAACACTGAGCCGGCCCCAGCGCACGTCCTCGTAATGTGAGCCAACATCATTCTGCCCGTGTTTGGACACCAAGTAGCTTTGACCCTCCATTTA
The DNA here is from genome assembly GCA_902829305.4 of Spodoptera exigua. NCBI lineage: Eukaryota > Metazoa > Arthropoda > Insecta > Lepidoptera > Noctuidae > Spodoptera > Spodoptera exigua. Next base: position 17,027,368 of record LR824603.2, read on the forward strand.
CTGATGATGGACGCTGAATGCTTACTCGGCTGACTAACAGAAACTGAGTGAGCTATATTCATACAAATGAGAGAGTTAGTTTTATTCAAATTAAAGGGATTCCCGCAGTTATACTCTATCTCCGAGTTGGAGAAGTATCGTTTAGATAGTAGGTATTTTAACGTGTGTGTGTCTTGGAACAGTATTAGGTTTAGGAGGACATTAAGCCGTCCGTTTCTCATGCAGGGTTCGAATTCTGGAAAGTACTGATGTTATTTAATGATGAGTATTTTTGTAATGGACTTTTTACTAAATTATTGAAAATATTATAAGTATAGATAAAGACTTACTCACAACGGGAGTCTTATTCATGAGAAGCGTGTTACGCACAGTTAATTGAGTCGTTATCATAAAATTATTTTGTATGACGATAGTTTTTTTATGTGATAGGAGGCAAACGAGCAGTCTCATTACCTGATGTTAAGTGATCAGCGCCGCCCATGGACATCTGGAACCCCAGAGGAGTTACTATTGAAAAAAAAAGTAGTTGTTACTCTTCCGGCATTGCGGGTGTCATGATAGGTAGCCCGGATTGCTTACCATTAGGTAATCCGTCTGCTCGCGCTTGGCTGCGCTATTCTTTTAAAACCGACTTTATCAATCAAATGCAATAAATAAAATAAGTTGTGGTAATAAGAATAATGTTCAAAATTTTTGTGGCCATCAAACTTTGTACTTTAAAAAATGTAAACATAATCTATTTTTATTTACGCTGTTTCCCGTCAAGCGCAGCTGTCTAGTACACTAAGTTACGAGGCAGCGATGGAGCGGCTGGTTTGTGTGTGACACATGAAATATCCAGTCAGCCACATAAACAACCTTTCCATTGTATTGCCGTGGTCCGATCGACTCGCGCTTTGTGTCCGCGCGCTGCTATTCGGAGCCATTCAATTCCGAGCTTACATTCTTGATGTCAACCATGTCAAATGGGTATGCCTTATGAGGGTTTAATTTTAGACCCTAAATCAATGATGCCATCCCCAATTTATTAAAGTGAGTGGAGTTGTTCCGAATTCAAAAATATTAAAATGAAAGCAAGATAAGTAAATTCAGTTAACTTTATAATATTTCCATTAACGGACAAGAACTAACCAAATACACTCAACCTACAAACACAAGAGCTACCTTCCTCATGAGTAAGATAGAACCGCTTAAGTCGAAACTAGCGCCGCTGCATCGCCGGCAGTAACTCGATCGAGTGCTAATCAAGCTCCGCCGACAGTGAAGCGAGCTCTCGCGCGGCTCGCCTGCGCTGCAGCCCAGTAGTGGAACTAGTGGAGACGGGGCACAGACTCCAACTTGGGATCCTCGGCTTAAGTGCAAAGTTATGATTGCTAAGCTCGCAGCGGCCGCGTTACAGTTATTTAACTTAGTTATTAGCTCGGCATTGATATAGTGTTCCGCTTTGACCCAACACTAAGTAGCTGCTGGAAAATGTCGAGATTTTACTCGTTAGCGAGAGCCGCGGGGAGCTCCGAGATACTTCTCATTTTATACTTTCTTTAATGTTTTAACGGTTTCATTTCTTAGGATTTTTTTTTTTTTGGAAGGTTATATTACTTGAGATTGTAATCATCACATGGTTTATGGAGCAAAACTGTTCCAGTTTATATTTGTTTAAATCTAGGCACAATAATCAGCCGCCAAGAATAAATCGTCCACCAATAAAACGAACATCAGTTCCCCGAGTTCAAATTAAAGTAACAATTCCGAGGAATTCTTAAAAAAAACATAACCTTGAGCTGTCCTCTAATAAAGAGTCTGTGTATACTGACCACGGACACTTAGTTAAATAAATAAAAACAAACTATCGTGGCCTTGCCTCGTTGGAGCTTTTCATGTCGGGTGACTTGTGAAAAACTGCTCATCGAGAGAGCAAGGCGGCGACGGCGCGGCGGCGGCGCGGCGCAGTATTGCGCGGAAGCAGCTGAGGCCAAATTAATCCGTTCGCAGGTACAATGGTTGGGGCGCATTGTTCGCGTACAATTGTTTTCCCCACATATTGCGTCCCCGGCCTTAATAACGCTCGGTTTATGAAAAACTCTCCTTTTTTAATGTTCCCGCCGTGCCACCGCTGCGGGTTCCGCCGCGCGCCGTCTACATAACGCAACCATTTCTTGCTTTGACGACTTCATTTTGTTTTTCTTATCATTCTTAAACACTGTAATGGGTGAGTAGGTACGAAATATAAAATGTGTAAAACTTTATGATGCGATCTCAGTCATATACATAATAATATTAAGTCTTTTTAGAAACAGGGTTCCAATATTTGAACAAGAAGTATTTTTCTAAAAAGGTAGTTACTTATTCCCTCTAAAACATTATCCCCTTACAACTATTAAGGCTATTGAAGCTTGCGATGTAAATCATTGTACATTTAACTTAAGTTCAATAAAATCGAGCGCTCTGTAAATACTGGTTCGAGAGTAAATGAATGTTAGTTTATCTGAAATCCGCGTCGTTTCCTTAATGACTGGAGAGCTCCTAGCAAGCATCGGGCGGCGGCGGCGGCAGCGCGCGGTACTAAGTGCAAGCTCGGGACGGTACGGGAACTGCACGTCACAGATAGTGTCGGTACAGGTTGCTTAATGTTAGTACACGCTAATTAATACTATTTGTTGGAGTATGTTTAAAGTTAAACATTTAGAAACCAACCATATTAACTGAAGTCAAACTAAACTAAACGTTTTTTGTATGTGTATGTTGCATACCTATATGTTTGTGAACCTATGCTTATAAATAGTTTGCGTGCTTGTATAGAACCTATTGTTAACATTCCTCTGCATCACTTTTGTGGTTGACTGGCCTCTGGGCATTAAATCCGCCTTTGTATTTATTAATTACAAAACATATTAGAAATTTAAATAGGTGGACTGGTCAGTAAATCTTATAGTAAAGCCTTTTTGAAAATTAATTACTTTCAACACTATCGAAGCCAATACCTGTACTTGAAACTATTATAGCAAGTAACTTGGACTATTTAACCAAGGTAATATCCCCTCAGCTGGCTGCAGTTTCTCGGTGGAACTTTTATTGTTTGCATCTATTCTTAAACTGTTTGACACGTTGAAACTGTTTTCATCCCAATTTATCAAGAAAAGTTACAATTTCAGTGCTGAACTATTTCGCGCGCAGCGGCAGGAGTCGTTACTTTCATTGTAAGGCGCAAGTTAATTAAAACTTTTTAGTTTGTTAACTCAAACTCCTTCCTTCCCCCGCCGCTCTTATTGTGCCGTTAATATAAGCGGTCAAATTAAAATTAATGAAAATATTGTGCGTATACTCAGTCTGAATATAGTAAAATCTGTATACTCAGTGCGAAATCAACTAACAGGATAGTCACCTTGTAACTATTGTTTAAAGTCCATATTGAGGAGTCTGTACATCACGGTAATTCTAAATTCTAATTAGTAATAGGATTCTTAACTTAATACTCTAATACCATACAACTGCTACTGCATAACTGAAATTGACTTACATGACCAATATTTATGAACAACGATGCAGTCACTTATTTTATATTATTAATCTGTATTGTACACGTGACACAAATACACACACACTTGTACATACAATGAGTGGTAAGCACTATTCCACACTAGCACTGTGAGGGTGTATCACACCGAGTAAGCTTACACAAAGCGGATTCAAATTCCAAAGTTGTAAACTTTTATTTTTATTCGCTTTCATCGGAATCGGTCTCTCGTGTCGGCGGCGAGAGAACAGTGCGACATTAGCTGCTTATCTGTCCGCGGTGGAGGCGAGCTAGAGTAGCTTACTTATTGCTTAGTCATAGGATTAGCATATTTTTATAGTAAAATACTTTTTTTTAGACTGCAGTATCAACTAGCTCTCCGGCCATCTGTTGTGTATCGTATTGCATATCAATTTGGTTTCGCAATATGTATATTTTAGATAGCCCAAGTAGCGATGCTTATCGGTATCAGTAAAAAACATACAATAAAATATCACTGTCGGTAGAAAATTTGACAGGTTTGATATTAGATAGCGTAACAATACTAATAACAGTATCGCCACGAGTCCCTACCTATCACGTTAAATCAACCAAATTAATCTGTGGCTGCATATTCACTGCGTAATAATATTAGCAAGTTTAGAGCGGCGCGCCGCGGAGATGAGGTCCCAGGGCACAGCATACTCCACATCAAATGTATGAGTGGCATGTATGTAGGTACATAATGTATGGGCTCACATCGTCCGGAACACATCCGCTGAGCGTGAGACGTCCCCTGAGATCATGTTCCAGTCATTGAGAAAAAACCAGGTAATAAGAAGAGAGGTTCACGGAGGAATGATCGCAAACCGATTACATATAAACTCTACTTTGTTATACGCGACGTCTATGTAAAGGGTATGCATAAAAGATGACTGCAGAACATAGAGTTTTTGCCAGTTATTAGAGCGTGAGCGAATTACCATACATCGGGCATCAGTCTGAGCTTCCTGTTACTACAATTTTAAATTTCGTTTCCATTCAATTTTCATCTCTTTCAACTTTAATAAACAAAAAGCTTATATAAGTGATCTTCATATAAACTTAGTATGTGTTATAAAACGATCACTCATAATAATACAATAGTTAAGATCGACAACAGTCAATTAGACCGAGTGTGAGTGGTTACAGTCGAACCGAGCCAAGTTGCTGAAACTATTCCACCACTGTTTGTTGCCGTAACATCAGCACGTTCCCATCAATTAGTGGCTCAGCAGGAACATTAGTTACCAGAACTATGCAAATATATGTACATTGAAGGATTAATAGAAGCTATTCTCAAACTATCGTATACTGATAGAACATTCTAAACTGTAGCGTATAAGAAATTATTAGCCTACTTCTAGAATTACATATGTATGTTGAAAAATCCTTTCAGTTTTCATAGTACACTTTACTCGTGACCAATGGGTTTCAGTTAACTAACCAAAAGTAATACTGTAGCAGTTAGCAAACTTGAAACCGCCATAATTACGGCGACAATAGGGGAACTATTAGGAGTTGCCGAAGTAGTCGCGTGTGCCCAGCGAGCGGTTGTGGTGAGCCGCGGCCGCGCCCGCTCGCACAGACACCGCACCTTATAACTAATTGCAGGAGACAACAACACACGTTGTGGCCGGCTTCAATGATCGAGACTAAGTTGCTTCACAGTCTGGCTCGCCACACTCCGCGTGTTAAAGACCAGTACGTACTAGAACCACTTCCAACACTACAAGTTAAATGTGATTAAATCAAAATGTTCATCTAAAGTGAACTGATATTTCTACAGCTTGCGTTTACTTTGTGTAACTTGTAAAATTGCCCGTCGCCGAGAGTGCTGCCCCCACTCCATAGTCGCCGAGAGACCAAGAACGTTGCGAACTACTCAAATGAATGCACGCTCTGCTCTCTGTGTTTTTATTTCATGTAAATTGGTACTTTGAGCGAAACTTCAATTAGTTACGAAAGCATAGAACTTTGTTAATGACCTACTTATTTCAATTAAATATGAAATTCAACTTCAGTTATGTAGAAATAGTTGTATGTGGCTTTGGTTAACTTTGAAAACTTAATATAAAACATACTTAGTGTACCCACAAATTTCCATGAGGCGATAAAATCAAGTGAGAAAAATATTACCTCAATATAAATATAATGATATAACAATGATTTATTTATTATTTGTATACAAACACGTGGTATATCCCAGTAGTACATATTTACACAGCGCGACATTACCGTGCCCGCCCCGCGGTCAGTCAGTCGTGATGCACGCAGTTGCCCAAAAAATTGGCAAATATTAGAGGAGCGCCCACTTGGCCAGGGGTGTCGCGCACACAACTCAATTTACAATGTTTACACGCCGGTGTCTGTTAGTCTATACAAATTTATTTAGTACCTACATATAATACCTTTTATCTTTTGGATGAAAAAACATTTTTTTAAATCTAACTTACGACTATTCGGGAGGAATGTATGAAGTTCAGACTACCTTTTTTTTACGTTGCCTCACACTAAGATTTTCTCCTGTGTCGTGGGTGTGGTTACAAACATCATGTTGCACGGCAGCCAGTAGCCCAGCCACCGCACCAACCGCGCAGTCAAATCTGTTAGCATCAATTGTATATAAAGAATAAGTAAATAAATATCTATTCTCCTATTTTTCAAAGAAATAATATTAATATTAAGTTAAGTAAAACTTACCAAGTCAACTGAAAATTCAAATAATTCCACGGAACTAGCTATCGAAGTAAATTATATAAAGTTGTTAGGTTAGAAACACAATAAATGATAAACAAATTAAGCCATAGATGGTGCAAGCAGTTTGTGTCGGGGTGACACAGCCTGCATACATCCAGCCAGCAATATCACTGCAACACTGGAATATATCGCTTGCGGACAACTACGCAGCTTAGTGAAGATGTTGAGTGAGACTTATAAATGACACATGAAGTTTTATATTTAACCACAGTTCTGTGCGTCAATATCCAAGTATGTTTATATTTAAGCTGTAAACTTTAAGCCGATTCCCAAAATCTTCGAACAAACGAACAATTAAACTTAAGTGAGGAAGTAATACGGAGTTTAAAACGCCCGGAGCGCCAGCTATCGGGAGTGGAGCGTACTACTGCGAGCAATCATAGGCTATTGATCATTAATACGATCCCACTTACAGTTCAACTGCCGACATTTGCCTTAACTGAAAAACATTTCATACAAAGATTTGAAACGAAGTGATAAGTTTAATGAGTAGGTACGTCAGATAGAGTTTACTGCGGCAAAAGACCGATAGCAGATATTGGATATTCGTTGGCCATTTGGTGGGCTTTTAGTAATATAATAATAATAAATAAAATTTATTGAAGAACACATAATCTGGAATATACAGTTTTGCTTAAAGCTATACCAAGTTCATAATATTGGGTGCCTGAACTAGGACAACCTGTGTTTCAGGCGAAAATGGGTAAAAAGATATTATACATTGTTAAATAATCATAAGTACATAAGTGTTTTTAAATTAAGGAAATAATACTACTATTTATATTAAAAATAACAGGATAAAACGATACTTAAATTCTATATCTATGTCTAATTAAATAAAAATTAAACCATAAATAAAAATAAAGACCTTTAATACAGTTATTTAGGAACTAATAATAACTTCTCTGTGTCTTCATAGGACATGTCTTGAAGTGCTTCGATGAGGATTTTTTTACAGGTATGGAGATTGTAGGAGTAAAAGGATAAAGTCGCATTCAGTTTGTTGTATAGGAAAGGTCCGAGGAATACAAAAAATTTTGTTATAAAAGTGTGTTTTGTACTTTTTGCTAGGCAAACGATATCTTTCCTTCTTCTAGTAATTAATTCGGGATTGTAGGGAAGTGTTGAGTGTTGTTTAAGTATAGTGCTCATTATAAATAACTGGCGAACTGTTAGTACATTACAAGATTTGTAAAGAAGATTAGTAGGGTAGAGGAAAGAGCGTCCAGTAGATACCTTGAGGACAGCTCTTTGAGCTCTTTCGGTAGATAACAATAGAGTCTTGTCTGTTCCACCCCAAGAGGTGATACAGTAGGTCAATATTGATTGGCATAGGGCGAAGTAAACCTGTCTGATTATTTTCGGATCAGCAACATAGCGTAGTTTTTTGAAAATAAATATAAGCTTACGCAGTCTAGTATTTAATACATCCAGATGCCGTTTAAAAGAGAGAGTTTCGTCCAATATAATGCCGAGGTATTTAACATGAGTGGCCCGGTTAATGATAGGGCACAAGCATTGGTTGGGAATGTTACAATAATGGGCATGCAATGGTGAGACAATACTTGATTTTTCTTTTCGTATTGAAAATTTGATGAAATGCGTTTTATCTGTGTTTAATGTCAGTGAGTTACAACGAAGCCAATTATTTACATTATTAAAACCGTTTTGCGCAAGCTTGTAGACATCAGTTTCCGAGTCAGCTGAAAATAGTAGAGCGGTGTCGTCAGCGTATGACACAATCGTACCGTGTTCCAGATTGAGATTGCATAAATCATTTATGTAAATTAAAAACATCGTAGATGATAGTATGCTCCCCTGGGGCACACCGTAAGGGGTAGTTTTTATATCATTGCTGACGACCTTACCAATTCTTACGCACTGAGTGCGGTCTTCTAAATAACTTTGAAAAAGTTTGAGCTGAGTTCCTCTTATACCAATAGTTTCCAGCTTGCGCAACAGCACAGGAACAGAAATTGTGTCAAAAGCCCTGGCGAGGTCCAGAAAAACTCCCAAAGTGTGGTTACCCTTGTCAAGTTCTTGCGTTATATAGTCAGTCACATAGTGTACCGCGTCAGCTGTTGATAGTCTCGGTCTAAACCCATATTGCCGCTCCGATAGAATTGATCTATCCTCCAGATATTTGAGAAGTCTAATGTTTATTATTTTTTCCAGTATTTTAGACATAGATGGCAGCAGAGAGATAGGTCTATAGTTTTTTACTTGCTCTTTACTGCCTGTTTTATATACTGGAATAATAACGGACTTTTTAAGACACGCGGGAAAGACACCTGATGATAAACATAGGCGGAAAACATAGGTCAGAGGTGGAATCAAAATGTATCTAAATTGTTTCAAGATTTTGTTGGAGATATTGTCCCAGCCAGCAGCACTGTCATCTTTTAAAGTCATAATTATATTGTTAATCTCAGTCTCGTCAGTGTTTATCATTGCAAAGGATGTTAAGGGGGTGCACTTCTTTGGAGTACTTGGTTGAGAAACATATCCCTGGATTTTTTCTGCCAGACTTTTGCCAACATTAGCAAAAAAGTTATTAGTCATATTAGCGGCCGCATGCGGTGTCGAATATCCTTCTAATAAACCTGAGGATGACTCACTTTGTTTGGAAGCGTATGTTATGTTTTTAATGCATTTCCAGATTTGTTTACTATTTGTGCCAGCCTTTTCTAGTGTATTTTTATCGTAATTACTTTTAACTTTTTTAAGCAGATCATTACAAAAATTTCTGTATCGCTTATAAGATAATTGTAGATCCATATTGCCTGGATCACGTCTGGCTTTAGTGTGCAGTTTGTCTCTATGTTTCATACACCTGATAAGGCCAGGCGTAATCCATGGTTTTATGTTATGATTTTTATTACGTAACTGTATAAGTTCTGAGTTTTGCTGGATTGCATGACGCACACTTTCTATAACATACGTCATGCAATACTGCGGGTCGGTAGAATTATAGACTGGCTCAAAATCGATGACGCGTAAATCCTCCTCAAGTTTCTTTAATTGCAATTTAGTAACTAGGCGAGTATTTGGTTTAGGTAAAGTACAATTTAAGGTTAGTAGGACAGCATTATGATCGGTTATAGTTGAGTTAGTAACAAGTGCAAGTGCGCGGTAATCTGATTTTAGTATGATGTGATCTAGGCAGGAACCTTTTTGATGTGTGGGAAAGGTATGCGTGGGGAGTAGTCCATGTAGCGCGCATACATTGAGATATTCCTGAGCAGACGCATCAGCACTTTCCGGCATAATATTAATGTTAGTATCTCCAAGCACAACTATATTTTTGAAGGGTGTAAGATTCTGCAAGGTATCACTTAAAGAGTTGGTAAAATTTTGCGTGCTTTTAAATGATGGTGATCGGTATAATGCTAAAACTGCAAACTCTGAGCCGATTTTAAGTAATAATCTGGAGCAGTCGTGCATATTCGGTTCCACTACAGATATATTAGGTAGATAATCCCTTGCATAAATTATCACTCCATCATTTTGGTTGTAATGTTTACCGCTACAATACATATTATACCCAGGTATTAGTGGTATGTTATTCTGTTTGGCAAGCCAGCATTCTGTTAATACAATTATGTCACAGTTTATATCTAATCTATAAAGAAGTGTGCTAAGACTGTCAAAATTTTTGAAAACACTACGGATATTTTGAGTTATGATTGTTAGTGGTGTGTTAAAGCTAGACAGATGTCGTTTGCAGCTTTCAATTTCACAAACTTTAGAGTCAGACACAGAGAATTTGTCTAAATCATCAATAAAATTACTTACCATACGTTGTATATCTAAGAGTAGGACTAAAGATTATAAATTAAGTTGTAGCGCTCTTAGGCGCCTCCATAGTCTACCGAGTTTATATACCTTTGTTCGGCCATGGTTTTTGCCGGGCATTCAATAGCACCTGTCGTGTGGTTGGCGGGCTTTTTGTAGTGCAGACAAGTTGCACATTTGGGTTCATCTGACTTCTTTGTGCAGTCCTTGATGGTATGGCCTTGTTCTCCGCAATGGCTGCAGGTAAAAGATGTTTGGCGACATGATTTAGCAGCATGTCCGTACTGCTGGCATTTATAGCATCTGGTCACCAGAGTGAAGTCTCGAACAGGGCAGGAAGACCAATTGATAAAAACTCGCTCTTGCGACATCAGGGCTTTACGGGTGGCTGCAGTTACCTCGATCACGTAATTACACGTCGCTGCATCTCTTCGGCCTGATTTATGGCTCATCTTAGTCGTGGACAGGAAAGAGTCCAGACTACAGTTCTCCAGTTTCTCTGCCAGATTCTGATGGTACAGACATGTTAGGGCTTCATTGTCGGGCATTGTAGATGGTACACCGATGATGACTACACGCGGATTTCTTTTTTTGGGCTCATCTACGGAAAGACCTGAGCTAGACAATTGTGTTGATTGGCGCAACTTCTCTATATCACCCTTCGATTCCGTGCTGATGATAACGCCACCGTTTTTTGTTTTTCGAAGGCCTCTTACCTGTAGCTTCATCTCTTCAGGGCGGATAATTTTTTGCACCAACGATTTGGTTTCGTCACTCGTCTTCATTTTGTCGTTGGGGTATATGGCAATGGAACTCACATTTATGGGCTGAATAAATTTGTTAGCTCCTTTTTTTACCATATCGGCAAATGAGTTAGATTGGGTAGGTTTTGGGGTGTCCGTGATCCTCTGCTTCAGGTCCTGTATTTGATGGGAGAGGTCAAGCTGTTCTGTTAGGTTACAGAGGCTTTGGTGGTCTAGCATGGCTTTGCACTTTAGGGCTTGATATAAAACTGCCATCTGCGCTGACGCGCTGCTAACTTTCCGGGATAATGCATTAACTCGCAATTTTTGTTCGGAATTCATCTTACCGTCTCCAACAATACTGCAAACTTCGGTAAGGCTCTGGTCGATCACTGTCAACCATTTTTGGATTTTCCATAGGGGGATCAGGAAATTGGCATGGTCGTTGTGAAGTAGGAGTAGCCGGCGGTAGAGGAGTTCCAGGAGGTGAGCGCGCAACCCTGCTACTCTGAGCAAACGGGCTGTTTTCCATTTTGCAAAGTATTCACTTTTCAGTCACAGTACATTGTTAATTTACACTTATCACAATGTCGCACGATTGCTGTTAGGTTAAAGTCTAATATAAAATCTAGGTCACGATATTTTTACAATTGATTATTTAACATTAATTGTTTTGACGAATTGTTCAATACGTCCGATCGAAACGAATCGTCAAAGCTATATCTCAGTGTAGTGTAGTGACTAAAGTTGTAGACGCGTTTGTATGGGAGGGACGGCGATAATTACCAGCGCGAGGGTGAGCCCGCGTTTAACACGTAACTAACAATCAGCCGCCCGCGCCGCGCCGCGCCGGCCACTTCACGGATCATTACACCTGTTACAAGTTGGCGGGGACAGTCTACCAGGCATTATACACGTATATGTAGACTAGGATGTCTGCGGTCACACTACTTAGCTTCGATTGTTAGCATAATGATTATCATATTACTAGTTTCGTTACTGTTCGATAATATTGCATAGTGTTTTTTTTAACTACATAGGTATAAAAAAGCTTTTTTAATACCATCAGACTTTCGTTAATAAGAAAAACTACATTAATTTATTAGAGAGCCTTATTCCAGCGGGTAATGCTATTCATTCATGTAGTTTAACGTGTAAAAAGTGGTAATAACCTGCAATTATTCATGTTTCAAACATTCCCGCGCCACCGAAGTGGAAACTACAAAGAAACTATGATCAAAGTGGCACATTTCACGAGCCGGGAGACACGCATCCCCGCGAGAGGGCGCCTCGGTCGAGTCGAGGGAGATATAACAAATACTCGTGTGCTAAACTTTTCCTAGTTAGTTTTAACTAATCAACAAAGTTGATGATATTGTACATTAATGGCAGTTTCCATATCAAAGCTCAAGACACTGAAAAGATGAACAACTCAAACAATAAACTAACAATGAATAAAAAAGAATGTAATCATACATCTACAGCTGCTGACGTTACAAATAATGTACCAGAACATGGCACCAACAACGAACATGGAACTCGTAAAAGTCATACAAAGTTTAACATTAAAAAATAAAACATAAGCAATTGAAATATTATTATAATTTTATCCCTTTCGTGCGATATTGGATAGAGCGCGCGTGTTGCGCAATCAATGAAAAAAGTCATGAAAAGTCGACATTAAAAATTTAATCAAGCAGTTGTTACTCGTGTCATAAAAGTTTAACTATCGCACGTACTACGTGTCTGCCGATCAATGGATATAAACCGAGAGCATTACTGCCTCCCCCCCCCCCCCCTGTGTACCTCGGGACCAGACCAGCATGTTACACGTTTCGTCGTTCCATCCGTGATGCTGCTAGTTCCCGTAGGTGATCCATATTTCTACTAATGTAAAGAAAACTTCTCGCAACTAAAGCGTGTAACTATTGACTTATTTAACTTTTACTATTGTTTGATTTTTATTGAAATATTACAACAAAGAATTTATTGCTTCCGAAGTTTAGTAATTAATCTTGTAGTCAGACTCGTGATTACACAGATACTTGTATTTAAGTTGTAATAAATTACTCACGAATACTTTAGTATCAATATAACGCTCAGTGGGAATAGCGACACTAAGTACCTTCTATTATTGCCAGTCAACAATGTCTGAACTATTGATAAACAGGAGCAAGTATTGGAAATACTTGACAACTAAATATTTCATTTATCTTAATTGTAAGTTGGTGGTTGGGTTCAACCGCTGCGAGGCGCGCGCTCAAATAAAACTAAGTATGTCCAGTGCAGGCTGTTTAAGTGCGAGCTATCATTTTTTCCTCTGTTTACGCGTTTGACATATCACTGCTAGTAACTGTGCAACCAGCTTGTGATGCGCATGTGGATGCGAGATTATATTTCACCTATTTATATTATCGTTGCCAGAAATCCAAATGATGTAGATACATTATGAATGAGGCTGCAAGAGTACGTTAATTATAATAGTGGCGTGGAGGGCGCAGCAACACGGTCCACAGGCACACATCGGGAGTTCATTAGCGAGCCACCTCGCAGAGACACACTCATTACGAGGATGCGACGTCGCCTCGCCTCGCCTCCTACAACACACTTTTTTAATTTAGGTTAGTTACTTCATACGATGAATACATTTTTGAAACACTGACTGCAAATAAAAATATGCTAGACATACCGCGTCGCGTCTGCGTTCATGTTAATGACAAAATTGAAATTTGTATTTAAGTCGAACTTAGTCACTACAATTTATTATTAGAATGCCAACGCAAAGCAACTCCCCAATTAAAAATTAACTATAAAGGTACACCATTGAGTACTATTGAGAAAACAAAATTCTTAGGCGTTATCATTGGTAAAAATATCAACTGGAAGGCTCATACAGAAGAACTAAATAAGAAACTGAGTTCCTCGTCGTTTGCTTTATGGAAATTATCATACATCGTAAATTCGGATGCACTAATTACAGCATACCACGGCATTGTAGACTATGTCTTAAGGTTTGGCATCTTATTCTGGGGTAACTCCACTAATAAGGAAATATTATTTAAAGCCCAAAAATGGTGTGTCTGGTCCATGTTTGGACTAGATACAATGGATAGTTGTCGGCCATACTTTATTAAATATAATATTTTAACCCTACCATCATTATTTATCTATGAAACTGCAATTTTTGTTAAAACTAATTCAAACTTATTTAGTCGTCTCTCGGATGTAGTTAGTCGCAATCGAAGAGATAATAATAAACTATGTATAGTTCGGTCAAATACAGCATTAATGCACAATAGCATTTTATGTTTGGCACCAGTAATTTATATACCAAAGTACCAAAAGAAATAAAGACTTTAAATATAAAACATTTTAAAGTGCACCTAAAAAAATATTTGATTGAGAGGTGCTACTATAATTTGACAGAATTTCTAACAGATTCCTAACATTATGACATTTTTATCCATCTGTTATTCAATTGGTTCCTTTAGGTTTTTCTTTTTGCTTATGTTGTAATATCTTTGTAATACCATGTAAAAATCATTATATTAATTTCAATTAAGTTAATACATTTGTACGCTGTTAGCCACAGCAAAACATGAAGGTTATTGTACTCCTTTTAACATCCTACATTACAACATATAAATATGTATCTTGTTCTGTATACTCGTGTTTTACAAATAAATTATCTTTATCTTTATATTTTAATGTGAAATCATCAAATAACATGTATTAGACGTCTCAATAATGCTCATGATTAATCGCTGACATATAATGTATAGTTTTTACAATCGCTATAGTTTAGTTCGACGCGTGGCTGCAACACTATTCCACTAATCAAAAGAATCAGTCAAAGCTTCAACTATACCGGGGAGTTCCTTACAACCGTACAACTGCGAAATATATTTCGTTTTCTAAGGATTACTACAACAGAGGGCGCCGCGGCTTAGAACAAAGATCTCCCCGACCCGCGCGAGCGGGTGTACAGCTATTGAACAATTTAAAAGTTATGTTTACTTGTTTCGTTATTAACTAAACAACGCCAAGTTTTGTAGGTACGCCAACAAAGTCAATATACAGAAACTTATTCGCAACTAAGTTAGTCAAAATTAAGATAAATGTCTTTAATAAAGTTCACGCTAATATATTCAGAGGTCGCCCTCCATATAATTACGTGTATAAATTTAGTGCGGCGTTACCTTAACTTGCTTATAAATAAATATACAGAACCACAGCTTAACGCACACTTTAATAAAGGAAGCTTAAATCTTTATTAAAACGAACAAATTTTGGAGATCGTTTGGACTGCAGAAAGTATTCCTGAAGAATTTGTTAATTAACTCGTCATAGTACGCGGACCTCCAGATTAATAAAGTTAATGTTTAATTAGCCTATATATTACTGCTGTGACGGATACAGCCGCAGTATATATTCTGATGAGCTTTTTAATTATTCATATTACGGTTTCTTAACTACTAAGTAAGATACTTACTTTTCACTCGACTTAATATGTTTTTTTTTATTTTTAATTAACCTAAACTTTTTTTAATTACCTACAGAGATTTATTTATTTACATATGCTTGTTTTAAATACCTACTTTGAAAGATCATAAAATATTTAACATTAACTGACTTTTCGCCATACTTGTACTTATATTAAATTGTATGATAAATATCTGCAAGTGAGAGACCTGAGTCAGCTCGGCTACAATCACATTACTATCGGTGACAGTCAGGAGCGGCGGTTCATTTCATGTGACAGCTGATCTCAGCGCACTCTGGCGGCGTGCACCAGCCAATTGGACAACTAACGATTTTCCACCAAAACGAATTACATCCACTCCGTGGGAGGAATTCTTATTTGAATTCTTCGCGTAACACTAGTTTTTAATTAGTTTCAGTCGACCGCAGATAGTTCTACTTGTACAGCCTTTGAAATCGCTGATATTTTTACCGTAAAAATATTCGCTCTCAACGGTCTTATATTACTTGACAATAATGTAAGATCTATTGACATAACATTTAATATAAATGTTAGAATCTAAATTGTCTGTACACTGCCTTGAGAATGTTTCATGAAAAAATCTTGCCAAAAGGTATCAACTCAAAAATATTTTACTTTTAATTAATTGCACGTTGTACCGAATGATCGGTAGTAACATGAAGAGGAAGTATGTAATTTGGTTGATTTATACTGACTCTAGTGAAATACTTAGGTAAACATAAATCTCCCGCTAGTCACATTAAGCGACCTCCCGCCCGCCCCGCCTGTCGGGCCGCGAACTTGTTCCCGGCGGGAGTTCACTTCATTTGACAGCTGATCTGGGCCGGACCTGCTCCTCCGCCAGGGTGTCTCCGAGCTATGTCTTATTACTGGAATGCTGCCACACGTAATTGGACAAGTTACACGTTTCCAGCTAGTGTCTTGTGTTTCCAGGGGTTATTAGCATAATATGGAATTCCACTATCTGTTATACTCACTTAGATTGTAGAAATTTGTATCTAGATAAGAGTGTAAAGCATGCTTCGGATATACTTAAAACTTAAAGAAATATTTTTGTAATTTAAAAGCATATCCGGATATTAAATTACAAAAATATTTCACTCCCTTTCTCTCTCTCTCTCTTTCTCCGTCGTCTCCATACAAATTTTCAAACCCATACACATAAACAATACTACACCGATTTATATGGAACCTAGCACTTATACGTAATTGGGTTGAGAGAAATGAGGTCTAGGTAATTTTCAAAGAATAGTTAAAAGATATAGGAAAAAGCTATTTTAAGCTTCCATACAAACAAAATCTGCTCGTCTAAAGAATATTTTAAACTCGTCCTTAATTAAGTGTTTTAGTATATGAGAAACAAGTTTTATTTAAGTTATCACTTCAATAGTTTTCATGAGGTTTCTCTAGAAAGATCATATGAAAACTCGCGCGGCGTTAACACTTTTAACTGATGAATCCGTTTTGTGTAACATTTAGTTAGAAAATAAAGACCATCTAGACGTGATACAAGCGTATTCAAATAATAAATAAGAAATTAAGTATCTATGTATATTTCTTCGAAATATGTCTTAGTGAATCCAGTTTAGTACAATGACAAAAAAGATTGACAATATATAATCTATTATCTGTTGGAAACGAACTAGAATGCACACATAGACGATGCAATATCTTTAATCTATCGTGCAGCTCGTGTCGCCTCACAATGCCGCCAGTGACGACTCTGTCGAGGCCTACAGTCTGCAGCAGCTCCGTACCGCGGCCGACGCGGCGGAACACTCCGCGAGCTATCTGATACTAATGTCAGCCGCAAGCCGCACTCCCTGTCTGTAAGACATCGCAGATACCTTGGATACTTGTCAACACTTCTACATCGAGAAATAAACAAGTTTAACTTAAGTATAAATATGGCTTACAAATTAATAAATTAGATTTTGAATATGTTTATGTATTTATTTATCCACACACAGAAAAACTCATTTATTTAGGTAAATATGTACTACATATTCCTGTTGGAATCTCGTTCTGTGTCTATACCTGTTCCGATATACGACACAGTGTTTTAAAATCTAACTGAAGTGTTCACAACACAAGTTCCAGAGAATACGTAATTTTAAGCCAGAATTAACCTCTTTACTGTCCACGCTGTCTTTTTGATCGTTTACCAGGCGCGCACGCCTGAATATATCCCCATAAGTGGCCGATAAATCCTTTGTTAAAACAAAACACGGCTTCTATTGTTCGTCCCCAGTGGTTGTTGCTACTTCCCAGCGACGGCAGAGCTGCGGCGGCGGCCTCGGGAACTATCTCCGACGATTATCTTTAATAGAATCTGCTGCTACCTCGTCGAGTTTGTTGTTGACTCTGATTAACTTAACTCAGATAATAAAACAGTGTTCTATTTCGAAGGAACATTATACACATACAGGCACGACTGTTTAATCTTCAACAAAGTGTCTGTGAATCAGTGTCATTGAGAACTGATCAGACATTATTAATGTAAAGATAATATCCGACAAACGCGTCACGACAAACCCATTTGCTAATTTACCTTTCCATAAATAATGTTTACCGCAAATACACATTTTGTCATTACTAACTATTGTTTTAACATGCATCTGTGTACACGATATTCTAGTTACTGATAATATAAAATCATATTAGAGACCCTATCAATTCCAATATATTGTTACCGACATTTTGATTAATCATTATTTTGCAATGGCAAATTACGATTTAATTAGGTGCTGCAGCTGGCCGATTGTAATCATTTACAGATGTAACAAAACAAAATTAAATATTTTAACATTTGTGGTTATTCGCCAGGGTGTTGTGTTCAATCTATTCCATAGTCAATGCTGTAATAATTTATTTTGTCGGCACTTCTTAGGTATACTTAGAAAAAACATTTTCCACTAATCGCAGATGTATTTTGAGTGTACACTGGGGTCCACAAATAGCAGCCATGTGTACAAGCACTAGACAAAATTGGATGCAGTGTGTCACATTACCTGGAGCCGCCACGGCAGGTCTGTGTGGACAACGGTTTGCTAAAATTCCTACATTTCGTGCAATTCGTACGTTCACAATTGCAGGTCACCGAACATACAAACGTTATCAAAATTTCACATCACAAATAGCGCGCGCAGCCAACATTGAACAGATTAAATTCAAATGAGATGTCAAATACCAACAGTTGCTTTGAAATGTTAACAATGGCTTCCAAATAGAAATTCAGTTTCTATCGCTTGGTCAAATTTTATGTCACAAACTATTAAATATGAACGTGATAATATTTCAGTTGTACAAAATGTTCAATTTCAAAGCAGTATTCTATTATTCATATTACTTATACAACTGCAAACAAAATTTGTTTTTCAAAATCTAACAAAAATATTTGACTGCCATAACACGATGCAAATAATATTGTGTTTGGTCACAGACTTCCGAGGATGCAAGAGCTTTGATGTCACATCTGTTCATATATTTTCAACAGCAGGGGCGACAATATTCAAAGGACGTGACAAAACCACGCCGACAAACACGGGCCACATCTAAACAGTGCTTCATAAAACTTGAAGCTCGATCCAGATGTTAATTGTGGCGTTGTTTAATGACATCGCATGACGAGAGCTCTCGTGTATCTCTTCTGTCTGATGCAAATGTGAGTCAAGCCGCAGCGCCTCAACTATTGGAGCCTTCGGGAATTCGGTGCGCCACGTTTGTAGCGCTCACTAATGAAGGCGCAACTTTTGTGGCGCCCGCGCTCTGTGCTCGTACTGCTCAACTTACTAGAAGATGAAAAGTGAGTAAAGGAGCCACACTAGCGTTACTCACGTCACAAGTCTTTACGAAGCGTGGTTTTTTAAATTATTTATTTATCATCACTATAGCACAGGGTAGCTTAAACAAGAAGCGTTCGATGAACTTCAAGTTATAAAAACTTTGACATGAGCAGTAATCAGTTACTGAAGTTAAGATGTCTGAAGAAAAACCTTGACGTGAAGTCAGAACATATTTAATTCAAAATTCAAATAATTCGTTTGACAAACTAGATGTCTGCGCGTCACGTAATGTTACGATGATACCACGTCGGAGCGACGTGTTGCTCACGCGGCGTGCGCCTCACGACACATCAATCGACGCACGTTCAGCCTGCCTGACAAATACTCCGTCACTCGTGTTCTGGGCTACGTGTACCTATGTAGTGTAGCCATAGAGTGTAGCTACTTGTATTGTGTGTATGTGAGGACTGATTGCTTACTGTACGCGTCGCCTGTTTCGTGCCGAGAATAGGCAATGCCATTGTTATGCGTCAACTATATTAGCTAATTAGTCAAATTCCTTTAAAACTTACTTCGAAACGAATTTATTTACGACCATATTGCGGCCACGAGATATCTAACAGACTGACATACTAAGCTAGCTTAATGACATGTCTCGCAACCATTACTCAGAATGTAGGCAAGCGTTTAATGCTGTGCTGTGCAGCGCGCAGTGGAGTGTGTCTGCGGATGGCGGCACGATTAGCAATTCCGATGTGCCAGTGTTTACTGCACTCCACTCCTACTCAGACATGGCGCCGAGTGCTTCGTCTGCTTCGACTTGCACCGCTGCAGTCGCCGTCTGTGCTAGATACCATGTATGTACGGAGCAGAAAATATTTTGTCAAATAGAGATTGTCAGCACTTCTATCTTGAGGGTCATATGAGCGTCTTCAAATATTTTGTTGTAACAAACTATTCAAGAAAGCATTACAAACGCAATATTACACAAGAGGAATGTACACCTCGTGCACTAGCGCCCTCTTGCGTATGGTATTTAGAGACTGCAAAGTGTCGCGACAGTCTCAAACAAGTTTGAAACAGCAAAGTTTCTTTCATTTGTGTTCCTTAAAAACAGAAGCCTACTTAGCTCACATAGTTCACTCTACAAGCTGGTTGTAGTTTCGTTTGTAAGCACACAACGTGCCGACATTAACACAGCTGCATTCAATGTTCACCGAACTGGATAACTACGTACACGTTAGTGGGCCAACATCTGCTAATGTTGTCCGGTGACGTGCTTATAATTAGTGTTGCAATGATTGCACTATTGGTCAGTTCGACCCTCCTTGCAAAGTACTTGAAGCTCAAAATTTTTCATGAGATAGAAACTTTAAAGCAAAATAAAACGACGCGACGATGTAGCTGCGCTTGGGTTGTTACAATAATGGTCTCTCATTAATTTGTAAATTTTCATGTCATCTGCGTATTACTAATATATACACATGAAGTGCATAAAGCAAAATTTAACATCAGCAATGAATGTCGCCGGCCTACCCCATTATTATATAGTGTAGCAACACAGCAGCAACTTCTAACATGGGCGACTGTTGCCACCAGTATATCCAAATTCGATAATACCTAATCATGTTTATAAGCACCTTAAAAACAAGAAACTATAAAGAAATTAATTATTTGCTGCACCTAAAAGTTGTATTACTTTCATCATCATCTTCCTGTCCTTGTCCCGTTTTATTTGGGGTCGGCGCAATATGTTTTTTTCTTCCATTCTTTCCTGTCACTCGTCACGCTATCGCTAACTCCTCTGTCTTCCATATCACTTCTCACACAATCCATCCATATTATCTTTGGTCTCCCTCTCCCTCTCCATCCATCCACATTTATACTCATGGCTTTTTTTGTAACATGCTTTTCATCCCTCCTTTTCACATGGCCATTAAAAGTTGTATTACTTTATGTTTTTTTTTTTTTATGTAATAGGTCGGCAAACGAGCAGACGGATTACCTGATGGTAAGCAATCAGCGCCGCCCATGGACACTCGCAACGGAGGAGTTACGAGTGCGTTGCCGACCTTTTAGGGATTAGGGATTTGGAGATTTAGGGATTGAGGAGGGATTGGGGAAGGGGAAGGATTGGGCCTCCGGTAACCTCACTCACACGGCGAAACACAACGCAGTGGTTATTTCACGCCGGTTTTCTGTGAGGCTGTGGTATCACTCCGGTCGAGCCGACCCATTAGTGCCGAAGCATGGCTCTCCCACACTTATGTTAGGTTATTCATTTGTAATTGCCCTAACTGTATTTGTTCCAATTAATTTAAGAACGTCACAACAATAACCGCAGTTCGCAGAATTAGAACGAAGCCTCGTTATTGGTTGGTAGCGTTAGATATTAGATCGCACACACTCATGCATGGGATTCTGTTTGATCTGCGGTCGGTACTCGGATTGATTGATTCATTAGTACCTGCAGCCGCATACAGCGCTACTAATACCAACATACGATCCGTGCCCTCATACGCATTTAACTGGTTTTACCCGGAAAGCAATATTTACTGCGCTAATTTGTATTTCATGGGAAATATTTAAGTATTGATTTTATTATATTACCAACTAATTATAATTATAAAATTCAATGGTTGCGTTACATGTTTACGTACGCGTACTGAATGTTGTTACATATATTACTTGGGTATTTTCATATTGGTAGCTGTGTATCGGCACAAAGCCAGCAAATATAACAAACGGTGTTAGTGCCGGCCGTCCAATGAGCAGCTGGTAAGCGCTCGCTGTATCGTGACAAAAGCCGAGCGCGCAATGTAACGGTCAGTAGTACGGATGTGGTGCAAAATTGATGTGACCTCAGACCGAGGGCTGGCGTGCAAGTTTCATGTCGATGACAAATGAATTATGCATCGCCTCGAATGAGATGTTTTTCCACAATGTTCCACTGACCGGCTGCTTTACTCAGCACCGGCTGAGTGATTGAGTGGAGACTCGAACATTGAATTAATGCGGAGCCGTCAGATGACGTCTTGGTCTTGCTTAAGTCGAACGAAAAACAAAACATTGTCTTTCATCCAACAAAGAGTACTACGTGTGACAATTTACTAAAATGCTACTAGAGCAACACAACTATAAAAATAAATGTGCATTTTATACAGCATGGATAATCAGTGTTCCACTCCCTCGGTGCCGGTGCCCTCCGGAGGTAATTACTGCAGCTCAGTCGTGTTCTGTGCCACACGACTCCACTTGCCACCACACCGCCACATTAGTGTGAACCTCGAGAGCAAAATACTTATTATTCAAATATTATATCATTATATCATCTATAGAAATTATCATTAGTCGATGACAAAATACATACATATAATAATTTTCTCTTTAACGCAAAATTATCTATTCCTTAACATTGACAGGAAAAAATACACATACGGGATTATGTTGCGTTAGGTACTTTTAACAATAGAATTTCACGAAATTTTATCAAAACCGCATCAGACAGTTTGTAGCACAACGGCTAGAATTATTGTGTAAACTATTTCCATGCGGTCATAGCACACTATTCTACAAAACACAAAATATAAATACAGCGGAACATTATAAATTGGAAATGTAACATTCAATATGGCGGCTTGCAATTAACATACCGTAATGATGTATTTCTCGAGTTGATCCGCTTTCAAAAAGTAAAATATTATTTGCGATGCAATTTTATATATTTATTTTAAAACACGCAGCCGAGACAGTAATTAATATGTATGTGTACTGGATGTATTTTTGATGAATCTCGTGGATTAAAGTTACGAGGGCAGGGGAATGTTATGAGCACGGAATGTGAGTAGTTGTGGAACAATTAATGACATCATATTGAGTTACGTTTTACAGATTAAAATTATGAGATTGCTGTGCAAATGTTGTCACAAACTTTGCATAAAACCTTTGCTATGCTAAGGGCTTCGTAACAGAATGATATTGATATAAACAAAAATTCAGCGCAACAAAGTGTAGAGCTGGCTACTTGTGAAGTAGCTGGGTGTACCGCCTACTCTCAATAATGTGGTTCAAGTCACACGCTTAAACGACTCTCACAGGCGCATCTCTCGCCTTTTCTCATTAATTAATTGATCATTTAATTTTATATTTCCTATATTGACTTTAGTTACTAAGCATTAAACACGAGAGAAAGGTCTTTTTCAAAATATATTAATGTAAAGTAATTTTTGTAGTATACTTTGATGAAAGGTAAATAATATTTTGAAAAGCTTTTCACAGACTAGTGTACTTATAATAAATAAAGGCCCGCAGATCAGTGCACGGCCCGTAGTATGGCAGTAATTGCCCACTTCGCACGAACCATTACATTTTTGAGTGGCTTTAATTGCTCTACGAGAGCTACTAGTGAAGCAATTACGACAATGTTGCTTTATGCATGTAACAGACGGAAAAATAATAACCAATTGACTATAATTATCATTCAGGTGTGTTACTAATATGTTTAGTTAATATAAAAACATTCACACACGTTTAGAAATAGAAAGTATACCAGATACCTACAGTAAACTTTATTATTTTAGTCGTTTAATTAGTCAACAAAGCAAAAAGTGTTAAATAAACGTGATTAAAATATATATACCTATATAGGTACACTGCATAGCATAATAATATGGGACAAACACCAAAATATTTTTACTATCTAAGTATAGCTACATAAAAGCCACGAACTATAAAGATGGACGCTGTAGTTGTGTGGTGCAAGTCCCGCGCTGTAGCGGTTTCCGTTGCACCGCGCGTTGTGGCCATTATACGTTTGAGTGGCTCTAATTGCTTTCCAAGAGGCTCTGAGGCTGGGCCGCGTTAGTTGCACGTTCACTCGCTAGATACTGCCGCAATTACTCATTTAGAAAGTGCTGTTTATGTAGCCTTACTGGTCATATATGCAAGCGCTGGCTATTATCATATTGGATGTTTAACTGAGGGTATCAGCTGAGGTTTCATAGAATAATTAATGTATTGTACTTACAAGTAACGTCATATATAACACTTGTGTAAGTGGGTTGATAACGCGGTTCGTTCATATAAATATGGTAACAGCAGTCAACACCGGCACAGTGAACACGTCGCCACAATTATATCTCGCGGGAACATTCCACGTGATTTGTTTAATGAAACTTAAGGTATTTGCATAATACATATCCAGGCAAACCATTGTGTTACTCAAACTAGTCAAAGTAGTGAACATGTAAGTCTCTATTCGGTCACAAATAATAACTTTTTTTGTTAAATGAAACGTGCAGATGTCTCCAACACTAGCAATGAAAATTTTAAATCGATCATAATATAATGTAACGGACGTCAAGTAGCCACAAAGTGCGTGTGTGTAACGGTATCATGAAATCTGGCTCGAGTGAGCTAGTGAGTTTGCACTGTAAAGCTACCAGCGGTGCGTGAGTAATTGGTATTATCTAAGCCACCGCACGCCGCACGCCGCGCACCGCTTGTCACGCTGTACTCATAGCATGTGCTCGTCAACGTCATACACTGATAATACAGCTAGGTATCACAGCTGATTCCAGTTCACTCCAGTTCATTCTTCATCAGAAAAACAAAACATTCACAAGTAAGCCTCCGAATAGATGTTAATTAATATTTTAGTAATAGTTAGTAAATGATATTTGGCCAAATCTGAGTTTCAATGACCACCATCCAAATCTAAAAAACTTTTCATCAGTACTCAGCATCAAGGTAATGATTTGACGAGGAACTGTATTAGTTTCAAGCCACGCTACGGCCTCATATTCTTAAGCAGCATTACACCACACGACGCGCGAACGTGGTACTTATAGCTGATTCAACGACTACGTATTAAAATAAAAGATGAATTAAACTCGCTATTTCTAAAATTCACTTTAAAGATAGTTTCATTAAATACACCGGCGCTCTCTACCCAATCCCCGGCAGCCCCGCTACTACAATGTCCCGCTAAGTAGCCGCGTTAAGCCAAGTATTTAAAGAAAGTCCTCGTAAGCGGCACTAATGCTGCAATAACACTAAACACGCTGTAACAGCTCGTTTGCTTGGACCAATAACAGAACGTCTGCTGCACTAATAAAGGTATAGCGACCAATGGCAGGCAGCGGACTAAGTCACGTGTGATAGCGGACTAGCAATTTACGCGAGGTATTTATTTATTTAAGGCACATCAACAACACAAACATGGTTATTTTAAATATAGGTCTTATGCTGGTGTTAGTGTCAATAATAGATGTGCACAACATTCGCATAAAAGGAAACCTACAAAAAAAACTTCATTTACGAAGTGAAAACAAGATACAATAAAATTAAACTAAATATAGGATGTCAAAAATATTCAATTAGATTTAAAAAAGGTATTATTAGTACTATGTGATACATATGTGCTTTCCAAATCGACTTTATTTGCTCTAAAAAATTAATTATTCATATTTCTAGTTCGTAAGCAATTCATAATTTTACGGAGATAAATAAAGGAGTTAATTGTATGCCTGAATTTGTTTTATTGTCGCTATCGCCTTTACCTTGATCCACTCGACACTCCCTTTATATCGAATGCAGTGATAGAAATTGAGTAGTGTTGTGTAATTGGTGCTCGCAGTAATTACCGCCATAGGCTACGGCAAAATGTTATGTGTGGCACCTCAGGAGGCACTGTTACCCTCCCTCAAGTATAAAATGCCTACTCAACTATGAGTAATATAGCCCAGGAGCCAGTAAAAATAAAAACCGATTTATTGTGCAGGTGGCGAGCGGTTAGCCTCTGTGTGGCCGATATTGCTTTCTAGATTTATTCAATGGAAGATTACGCTCACCGCCTTGGACTTTATGATCTTCAAACGCAGAAGAAGTTTGGATAAACTTTTGAAAATGTAATGTTTGTAGTTTAAAGTTTTTCTAAATCCTTTTGTAAAGTTTTGACTTTATAGCTCGACGTTATGAAAACTCTAATAAGCCATTAAGTTAACAATGTGCCACCAACAGTTTTAGAGAAATGTCTAAAATATATTTACAGGAAGTATTCGTTTCGTATATAAACGTATACTTACAAATAATATTAAAGGGGACATTTGCTCTTTTCCTCAAATTAAATAGCTCCATGGTTCCTCAATCCTTTGACCACCATATACTCGGAATACATGCGGCACTCGTAATCTCTTAGTACCTCCCTGTGGTGACTCACGGCAGGTCCGCTTTCGTCTATTTGATCTTTAGTACAATACAAATCCAATTATTATTATTTGTTATTCTTTGGGGATTTGTCAGGTTGATCACTAATTCTTTTAGTCGACAATTGTAAGGTAGTTACATTATTATAAGCTGTATTGTCAATATTCCAAAGTGGTCAAACATCCAGTTCTGCAGACACGGATCCTCCGTGAAAGTCAATCGTATCCTCCATCAATAGCCGGCGGAACAGTATGATCAGACAATGAACACTAACTCAAACACTGTATCAAGATAGACGGGGCTGTGTGATGACGTCACAGGTTGCGAACGCCCGCCGCCGCCGCCCGGCGAGTTCCAAACTAATTAAAATTATAAACACGGTCGTGTAATCTCGCCGCCACTGATTTGATTACGTCATAATTCTGCCTAAGAAAGGGCTGGATGGATTTACTTGAGCACAAGTTTCGACAGAGACTGTTCGCTGTATCAAAGCGATGCTGACGTGTTGTAGGGGAGCCCTCAACAAGCTAACTTAAGAAGTTCGTTTTCTCGGGTATTATTGTGCATTTGTTCCATGAATTTGTTTGGTTTGAGCATGTGAAGCACAATACTTAATATATGTATCGTATTGTATTTTTTGTAATTTTAATAAACCAATGGTAGATTTGTGTATCAGCAGAGTATTTTTTTTTTATTTTAAGCAGCAGCTAAGCAGCGTTGAAGCAATTAGTTTCAGTGTCCTGCAATGTGTCGTAACGTGCTCGCAACGTTCAATGAATGGACGGCGCGGCTCGACTGCACTGACAGCTTGGCTTAAATATTTGTTTTATAACAAAACTATTCTCGCTGATTTTTTCCGTATTTGTGTTCAAATATGATTTTGTAACGGCATGAATTTTTTTGTACCGGAAAACTCTCCCGTGTAATCAATTCAATCTTTATCAAATTGGGAAACGTGCAATTCATTCAGTGAACATTTCCAACTATTACACATTGTATGAATGCAAAATCCATTTAGTTTGTTCCTGACATATTATTTATTCATTTCAATAAGTCTTCAAACAACGTGTATTATATCGTACTGACTGTAAACTTTTGTATAAATTATTAACAAAATAATAAAACAGATTCAGTGATATACTATATGTATGCGTATAATACAATGAAATCATAATCAATTGTTTCAGCAGTATAATAATGGTGGTCAGTAGCCAGGCATTAATGATACATCGAGTTTTTACAGAAACAGTATTGTGATAGTATTGAAATGACTGAGTTGTGATAGAATCACGCTAAAAGTATCAAATGAATGACAATGATTACCTGAAAGAAAAAACACACACCTATTGTATTATTCTTAGAGCTTCAAATCCAAGAGTCACAGAATCCTTCCTAAATCGAGTATATAAAACTGTGAATATTAACTCGGTATAAATGTATGTGCATTAGTATTGTCAGTATACCCGGCCCCTGGTCAGTATCTCCAGCAGCTCGCTGTGCCCGTCGAGCAGGCGTCAGTCGTCACTGTCGCGCGCCCTCCATTACTCTTCGTCGTCGCGATGGACTGACACCAGACACCGGACCCTTGTAAATCCTTATTATAATTTACATTTTGTCGCCACGTTATAAATGAACTCTATAAGGCGGTCAGAACGTCGTGAGGTTTTATATTATAGTCACAAACTACGAGGAGTCACATGACATGGTAAGTTATAGTTCACTATTAGAATATCATTTCAGTCTGACATGGAGCCTTACACAGAGACTGAGTGCTACGATTATTCAAACCTAGTGTATTGTAAAGGGAGTAGAGTAATTAATGGAAACTAACTCGTGGAATTTAATTAAATTGAAATAATTTAATGTTGACAGAGGCCCCGCATTGATATAGGTCGCGGAGCTGAACAAAACACAGCTGAAATAATTGGTAGAAATTAATTGAACAGACGCGACGTACCTCATTAACGTCTCTCTCTCACACTTTGCTCGTGTGGACGCGTGTACTCCGCACAATACAAACACCCGATATCTACACTCACATATATTCCGTCCTCCATCAAACTAATCATAGTTACATAAAGCCATTGATACGTATTCCCCAACGCGGTGATCCATCCACAGCAACTTATCGAAACATTCCAATTCATACTCGCAATCTCAATATTGAAATCAAAAGGGAAATCTCCCGAAACGTGGAGAAATGTAGCATATTAAGAATGTACCATCAAATATCTGGCATATTCGGATTGCCCAATACCGACCGCGTTGCCGTCTAGACCTATCATTCCATTCCGTCCGAAATTCCACTTAAAATCCTAATATATCGCACAATGGCCGTCTAGGATTCCACGAAAACAATTTAAAGTTAAACAGAGCCAGTAATATTATATGAGGCGGGGCCCCACTGCGGGCGGTTCCTTCTCTACACTTCATTTTAATTTAGGACGCAGTAATTACTTCAAACATTTTATGTTTTTTGTTCATTATATAAGAACTAAATTAGACGTTTATGTTACAAGCACTAAAACGTTAATTGCGATGAGAGAGTATGTCTGGGTCAGAGATAGGTACTACGAGTACCTATTGGTATATACCTACATATTATTATACCTGTTCGAGTCCGGAGCGCAAACATTGGCTCAGCTCGATAGCGCGTCACGGAGAGCAGTAATACAAAAATATAGAGGATAGAAATACAATCGGACAGTGGAGTGCAGAATGTCGAGCAATCTGCGGTTATACTGCTGCAGGCGATTAATGGTGGCGAGCGGTGGCGCGGCTTACGGACACAATGCAATGTGTGCCAAATAGATTGTTAGGGAAAAATGAACACTGGCGTCAATGTACTAGCCGTGGGTAGACACTAGTCGCTCGTCGCTCGTCGCTCGCTGGAAGCACGAGCGGAGCCGCGGGGGCAATCTGCAGGTGCAACGCGCGTGATTAATGGCGCCAAACAATTTGTGTACCACCCTCTGTGTCCTGAATCCACAACAACACAATATTTGTAAGGTAGCTCTAGAGATACCTTACAAATATTATACAACTGCAAATGGGTGTACGTAGGTGTCCTATATACAATTTTCCCATTCAGAAATAAGACTTTAACATTAAGCTCCGTACCAATAAACTAGAAACTATTCGGTAACTCTTGTTGGTTATCAGTAACAGCATTTAAGGAGAGATAGAGTGACTTATTACACTTATTATTTATTTAATTTCATTTTAAATATCGCAGTATTCCAAATAGAATGACCCGCTGTAAGTGTATCGCTTGCGGCAGTGAGCGGGCGGCGGGCGGCGACGCGCACAATGCCACTCACGTGAGACGCGGAGTGATGTGCGCCGCGACTCACACACGTGATGTGTTGCTGGGCTACATGTTACTGAATTATAATTTTGTAAGTGACTGTTTATTTGATTTTTTTTTTCTACTAACATAAATAAAATATGCAAGAATTATCAAGTTCTTAATAGTTAATATTGAATCTTAAAACCGTTAGGTACAAAAACACTGTCGCAATATATTTACCACCGAGATTACATCTGAAGAAGAAATAAAACACCAATTAAAGTGTACAAAGCGACATGAACATAATAGAAACGTTTGACATTACAGAATATGTAGCAGCGCCGGCCGGCGGCGGCAGCGACAATGGTCTGTAACCTGGCACCCAGCTACACAGTGCCGTATTGTGTTTGCACATCGGAACTGTTCGCCGTTCGCAGTGAATTTAATAAAGGAGTAAATCCAACAGACATCGTTAATGTCGGAATGGGAGTCTTGAAAGAGGATTAGAGGTCCATTCACTGCTCTAATTTGACACCTTGTTATAGACGATTGAAGTGGGAACTGAGATTGGCTCGTCGGCTGAGGTTATCAAATTCAGTGAAATATTCTCGCCTCGCCTTGTGGCCCTCGGCAACATTATATGTTTCGCAAATTAAGTTTTGTATACACTTATCAATTATTTTTGTAATCTTTTCATTAACTGACCAAATAATATACGATAAATTTGTACGCAAAAAAATATGGCGTCTTGTAAAAATCACGTTGTGAAATAACAAGTCAGAACACAATCGCTACAAATTGAATTCGCGCTTCAGAAGAACTCTTTGTTAACGGAGCAAATTCTCAAAAATATTTTTTCCTTCTGACACACGTCTCTTGACCTATTTCTGTTCACAACGTAAAAGAAATCAATTTTACTTCAAGGTGTACTCGTACAGCTCTTTGAATTTCCTTACAATAATAACGCTGTACTCACGTGTGTGCCACTGGCTGGGCCCCGCGCCTACCGTCACCAACTCACTCATCGTTTGAAGGAAATTAGAAAATTAAACAGAAAATTATTTTATATTGAAATTGGAAAGCTGAATTATAATATGTCTTCTTATTGATGCTTACGTTATGTCTCCTGGAAGCTGAAATATCAAAATGGACTTATTGCATCACTCGTAATTATATTTCAGCTCAGAATATTTTTTCATAGAAGAGTCAGTATCTTGGTCGCCACGCGCCTTGGTTCCGTATCTATCCGGCATTAATGAAGCCGTACCTTCGAGTAATAAAGTAAGATTACAGTCATTGTAAAGCCGCTTTGCTCAGATCTATAGACGTTAATATCGAGCCTTTCACTATCTGTGTGAGCATTCTGAATCAGTGTAAGCATTTTGATAATTACTTTCTTAATCCAAGAATATTATTATATCCTAAATAATTAATCAAGAATCTGACACCACAATATCTATTAATTTTGGATATTACAATAATAAAGTAAGTGAATTCTATTGTAGTCAATATCACGCGCCACCGTACAATAATGAGTCGCTTTGGACTTGGTTAACAATAGCCTCACCAAATGCTGATGTGATCACTGGGTGGTTTCAGTTAAGTAAGAAGAGCAGAGCGCTATCCGCAACTAGCTAGTTACAACAGCTTAAAGATTTTACACCGTCTTAAAAAAGATTAAAACACTTTAGATCAACTCGTCTCTTATTCCCTTTCTGTAGCCCAATAGCCGCTATTGAAACATAACAGGCAGTAACCGTTACAACGTTTACCAAATACCATTACCCCATTCCAATTAGCTGCAGTAAATGTAGTACAGTGTGAAATATTTAATCAAATTCAGCATATCATGTTTGATATTCGAAACGAATGAAAAATTCCGACCATTTTTTTAGTGACTACGCCGATGTGTGACATGGATAGCACACTGTCACAAGACAATAACAGAAGGTCAAGTACCCTTGCTGGTGATGGCTTAAAGGTAGGTAGTCCTGTCAGATAAAACGATGCATAATGACGGACGCGAGAACCCGTTCAGTCATCCAACTGTTGTCTGCAAAATGCCTCCTTCCTAAGCTATTATTGAGCATTGTTGCTGATAATAGTAGAGGTCGTATTATGTTATTTGCACACACATTTGCAATTGCGCATTAAATTTGCAAATTGTACAACTTTTATGATGCGTAGTTGCATGCTCATTTTAACACTTTCATAATGAAGTTACTAATCTGAACTCTAATTATAAACTACTTTAAAGCCTATACAGCATGAAGCGGACCTCTACAAGTGAGTATGAGGAAGAGGTGGATGACGATGAAAAGGGAAATATTCTACTCCTTTTAAAAATTGCCCACCCCACATCCCACATTTCGTCATAATTGTTTCTAATTTTGTTACAGCCAGTCATACATAGTGAGCAGGTCTTCTGGAGTGGTCTGCTGCAGCGGCAGTGTCGCGCCGCCCGCTGCCGGCTGCTGGCGCGGCGCCAAATCGCGCATTGGCCCATATAGGCCATTACCTACGTTCCATTGTCACTAATTGCCTTTATATCTCGCTCTGACATCCCGTGTACATAGCTTACAATTTTCAAGCCAACAATTAATTTTATTTGTTATATTAAATTTTATTCGATAATTATACTTAATCGTTCAGTGACAACAAAATGGCTGAACAATTATAACGGTTTAACCTAGTTTTCAGTGACAGTGCAGTTCGCGCTTCACCTGTTTGGGTCAATCGTAGCAAACCGCAAACTTGCTAAAGTAAGTTGGTAAGGTGAAACTGAGCAGACTCCACTGTCCTCAATGCCGTGTCAATATAAATATTTTCAAAATTCTGACAAAGAATAATTATTACACCACTTCATCTATCAATTTTATATAAAAAGTCAATATTTTTCTAAAAAATGTACCCAAACAGAGTCTTACTATAAGCGGTTGTGACGACTGACCAAGAAGGTATCTCATAAAATAATTTGAACAGTTTCCGAGCAGGTGGTGCTTACGCCGCAACTTGTGACACTCAGCTAAAGGCAGTGAGCTGGTGTCTAGTGGCTTGGAGGAGAGCCAACCAGCTTAGCGGGAGTGCTGCTAGTAGTGCTAGCGGGGTACACTGCGCCGCACAAAGCTGCGAGCTTGCATCAAACCGCTGCGTCGAGGGGACATCGTAGCTACATGCATACATTTGGTGCACGACATCTTTGTTGGCATTTATTTACATAATGTCGCGTCACTTCCCCTTAAGTAAGAACTGAAATCAATTTAAGTATTTCCGTAATCTAATAAGCTCTATTTACTTTGTATTTTGTTTAGGTATTGGTGTATCCTCTGTATTAACAAGTCGCTCATTAAGCACATTATCGTTCCATGCGAGCAATAAAAAACAGATCCGAGCGCGACACGCAATTAAATCCATTGACAATTAGGATCGGTCGTGCACAAAAACAAATTAATTTCCTTTATTTACACAATCAATTCGAGGCGTGTTTCAAATAAGTTAAATCAACATTTTGGAGCTCCCCGCGCCCCGCCCTTCTACCGCTGGGTCGCAGGAGGCGTGCGTGCACGAAGCATCCCAATGAACCGACACGTCCCCGCTTTCATTAACTGGGAACTGGTGTTTTTCCATACGACACGCCGGGGATTTATTGCTGGAACAAATTAAAACTTCCAATATTTCGATTGATGCCTTCCTGCACAGAGCGCTGTTAAATTGAGTTTCTGAAAACGAATTACTGAAACTATCGTAAATTTGTATGAAGGTAATTAAGCGTGGACGTCCAGTAATTACAGCTGCATGTCTGCTCTGCTACTGATATTGTATTTTATGACAACCTTTACATGTGTGTGTGTGTGTGTGTGTGACGTCCAATCTTCTCTTCCTATGTGTATCGCAATAATAAAATATTAAAAAAAATACAGTGAAACTAGGGCAAGCGTTTACAAAAAACGAACAAAAATGGGTTAACCGAATCACCGGACAATACGCGAATACGCAAGGCTCGAGTGCAGTGAAGTGCGGTCGTAAAGCGGAATGGTACGACACTACGACAGCGCGTCACGTGACAGGAGGCAGTGACCAGAAGTTCTACCGTGATGAGGTCAGGTTTAAAGCTATTAGGAGTAGAGAAAAAGTGGTCCCAACATACAAATATTTTTTTTCTTATGTTCGACAGCGTATATACTTTATTTTGTTTCATCCATTCCCAAAATGACAGAGTCACTTATCTCACAAGGTAAATACAGCTTGCTTTAAGCTTTATTTTGCGAACTCTAATAGAGGTAATACATTTAGATAATTGACGATAAATCATGTTGAGTAGTAAACATTCACCTTGTATCAAAATTGACCTTTTGTGATCAGTTTGTATGATGCAGCAGCGTCCGGTCGCATCAAAGGGTTTATACGCGGTCCGGTCGGACGGCGCGCGGCGTTATTGCCCACTAGACGGTTTATGACGTCAGAGCGGTACGAAACGTTTGCTCGTTTATCTTTGATACTTGAGGCTCCACATAAACTGTGACGTCATTATTAGCGGTGCACCGCCGCGCCGCTCGCTCTACTATCAACATTAGCTTATATCGTATATGTTTTATAGTTAACAGTCATTTAGATGAGTAATAATTCTCCATACTTGTGAAGTATTATAAGTACAATATACTAACAGAGAGCTAAGGTCCGAACTGACTAATTCTGACTCACAAATTCTTTATTTCTTTGTTTGACTCCGTGTGATAGGAAAGCTTTACTTAGAAGTGAGGCAGTACCTGATGATAGTACGATATACTTATAAACATTTGCGTCAATAAAGCAAGACAACACGCGAAAAATATGACATGCAGTATGTATTGACATGTAGTTTGACTGCACGGTTGGCGCGGTGGCTGGGCAACTGGCTTCCGTGCAACTTGTCACGGGTCCGATTCCCGGACTGTTCAACTCTTTGTGTGATCCACAAATTGTTGTTTCGGGTCTGGGTGTGATGTGTATGTGGATTTGTATGTTTGTAAACGCACTCACAACACAGGAGAAAATCCTAGTGTGGCAAAGTTTTCAATTTTTTTTTTATAAATTCATAAAAACGGTGGCATTGTTTGGAGAACGATTTGTAAACAATCAAAGAGATTTAGCGGAGGCGGGTGCGGGCGTGGCGGCTCACACCCTCGAGGCGAGGACGTCACGAAAAACACTTACTTACAGTCCATCGTAATCTTATGTCACATTCTAGTCCAAAAATGGTTCAAATTCTTTTTTTTTCAATTCGTTTTAATTTTAAATTGGACATTACTTTCTTAGTGTTAGGTACTTGTTTTCTTATGGTTGTACTTTTGACGGGCTCTTAGAAATGGCTGACACTTCATTTAATCTGATTTTGTTTAGTTTGCCTATTATTTTCTACATTCTAACAGTAAAGTAGAAGCTCCAATGAACGACAAAACAAATCATCGACCAAGAGTCCCAGTGCTCAGTAATGAGGGCTTAAAGGATTAAGAGCAAACGTTTTCCTAGAATTTGTCCCCGACACCCGCTGTAAGCGTGCCTCCGCTGCATCGGGTCGCCCCACTCTAAACAATATGTAAACAATCTGCGACTTGAGGCCAACTACGGGAGAGGGCAGCACAGGCGTGATTTCGTTCATCCCTCAACTTCTGAAAGAGTTTCACTGAAACGTAGTTCGACCAAAACCATGTGCATATGTATGAGTAAATGTAGACTGCACAACAGTGTGATATATCTTCCCACAAAACAATATTATGTAGTTTTACTGCAACACAATTTTGTGTTGAGACAAAGAAGACGAGAAGTTCCATCTCTTTAACAATTTGTAAATAATAAGGCAATCTCTTGCGCTATCGTGCCTGGCGCCGGGTTACAGGTAATAGTGCGTTGATCCGTGGCCGCGACCTGCCGCCACCCGGCTGCCGGCTTTGTTGAGGTTTACATTACCGGCGCCCGGCGCCTGCACGGACCGTGCCGGGAAATTTCCCGGTTTATATCAAACAGGCGCTGTTCCTGAAGTGATTGTCACCTGACAGGAATCTAATGAAATCCTTACCGCGTCCTCTTTCACCTTTACATGAATGGTGGTGCTTCCATTACCAAGAGTTACGGAAATATAAGTATTATTATGTTTATGCAAATATCAATAAGCTTTCTATCATTACTTATAGTAACTCATAGCTCAAGAAGTTGCTGAAAAATGAGATATTATTTAAAGTCAATTTACCTTATGCTCTTTGCGACGTAATAGTATCATGTTAATACCCATTCGAAATCAACAAGAATTGTATAACGCGTATACGGTTCCAATAATAGCAAGCTTTTGATAACTACTACAATATATTATCTATTATATTTTACCGATGAAAGTAAAATATTATAAATAGGCACCTAGTTCTGCGTATTACGTTAAAAGAATTTTATTATCATTCCGATAATATTGACAATATGTTTTTCGTTTATATAAAATGTCTGACTGGTACATATGAATATACATATAAATACATGAATCTTATCTGTCTCACACATAAACAGCCTATTTTAGACACACACAAAGATAGCTACTATACGTAGGTTTCCCTACTAGACTCCGTTCGTGTCAACGTAAACCCGTTCCTATTAATCGTAATGTAATTTGCTGGCGACTTCCAGTAAATCTTCGTAGAGACTGTGACCCTGTCAGCGTCGCCGAGTCAGGGGCGCGGGCGGGGAGGGGGGCTACTGAATGACATTAAACGGCGAGGCGAGGTGGACAGGTAATAATGGTCGCGCTGAGCTGCCAGCCAGGACCGGCACGTCACTTACATTTTAAATTGCCAATTGTGCAAAATGGCTGCCGCGGTGTGATCGTAACGTCTGATCATTCTTAACAAGTTTATACCTTTACTATATAGATGAATGTAACTTAACAACAAATATATAATACACAGAAAGGTGTTCCAAGTAGAATTATTATAAAAATCACTAAAAACAACATTAGCACTTTAGAATTTCTTAAACTGTAATCTCTATTGTAGAGCTTTTTACCTTAGATCAGTTTCATCTGATTGATCGCAATCCGGTTTTATCTGGCGTCTCACCTCTTCGCTACCAGACCTGGAATGGTCCGGAACAAACAATTGCTAAAATCCAATCAACAGACAAAGGGACACTTTTTCTCGGGTACGATTGTATCCGGCGGCGTTCACAGGGTTGCTTGGAGATCGCTTTACACTGATCTTTTTCGTTCTATTTGATAAGTTTATTCTTTTATTTTATCTCAGTTGCTTTTACCAACGTGTGCGAAGGGTTATTATTGAATTTCCAAATGACAAAGCTAAACCTAAATATTTACTTAACACTTGCAGCTAAGTATATTTTTAAATATTTGTTAGTTTGTCAAATACTTTTGTGGTTAGTTGCAATGTTTCACAGGATTTATTGAAAAGTTGTAAGCCGTGTAAAATGAAAAGAGGTATGCAACCGCTAGGTGGCAATTCGTCAAAGACCGAGGGAACGCCGCGTCAGCGATGTGACGTCATTTGCGTTGCAGCAGCTGGCGAACGTTGTCCGCAAGATATTGCTATTGGTACTTCATGCTCGCTAAATCGTTCGGGAGAATTAGCCTACTTACATAGTTTTGTTGTTGAATATTAAAAAACTTATCGATTTAACCAATTGTTGAAAAAATATTGTTTCATTAGGTGACTCGAAAGTCTCAATATTAAAAATGCCAGCAGTTCATTAATGGTGATCCAGCAACATTAAGCGTAACGTAAGTTGGTGACTAAACAATTTGCAAGCGAGCAGATGTCGCTGCTCCAGTCGTATTGTCGCATGCGGAACACGTAGGACCAGCGGCCGCGGACCTAAGAGTCGCATTCAAATGTCCTCACAATACGTTCGCAGTATCCATTGTACGGCTCTTCAATGTGCACTCAAATTGCGGACGTCCTGACTGCTTGCTCCTTGTTGCCGCTTTGTGAACATTTAATATCGTTCAGCTCGGGTGTCAATGCACAATTTCAAAACGTTTTCTACGGACTGCGACGGTGTACCTGTTGTCAATTGTGTACACCTTCCAACTACTAAAGTATTGTATTAGTACAAATTTGTGCAACAACAATATTACTTTAAAAGTACCCAGGTAGGTACTTATTGGTGTAAATATGAATATATAACGTTCGGTCACATTTCTATTTAACTATTCTCACTCAGGTTTCTGTTGGTCAAAAATTTTACTATATGACTACGGATATCTTTGACTAATAGCTTTCCGTGCCTTTGAAGTCCTGCATCTCGTGTTTCATCATCTAAATCCTATATCGGATACAGAGTGCTGGGCGTGCCGCCCCGTTAGCGGACCTACAAAGCTGGGTAGTACAGATATATCGCAATGGTCAGTCCTCAATAATTCCACACACATATACGAGTGGGCGTCGCATTAAACACAGCTCTCGTGTCCGCTTCGAGTGGCCTTATTGATTTTAGATTAATTACCGCGGTCGCACTGCGCCCGAGCTTTGAGCTCCGCGATCATTTCAATTTATCCGCGGACCATCGATATTTTGATTAAATCTAACCCGTTATGTAATTGTTGCGGATTTGGTGTCGCGTAAATAGGTCACGTGTACTGAGGGCTGGCAGGTGACGGCTACACGGTAGCACCTGACACC
Source organism: Spodoptera exigua (assembly GCA_902829305.4). Lineage (NCBI taxonomy): Eukaryota > Metazoa > Arthropoda > Insecta > Lepidoptera > Noctuidae > Spodoptera > Spodoptera exigua. The sequence goes on from LR824603.2 coordinate 17,065,636, forward strand.
TGCATGTCGTGGAAACAATGAAACAATGAAACAATGAAACAATGAAACAATGAATTTATTTTTGCAAATAGGCCTTAAAACGGCACTTTTACACGTCAAATTATATGTGAAAAACTAGATGAAGCCGGCATTTCCTATCTGACTACTCTGAGAAGAAATGCCGAAACAAACTCAGAGGTCAGTCTCTTTTCAAGTCCAGACAATATAAAATAACATAATGTGAGAGAACCGTGCAAGTTCATTCTGTAGTGGTCTTTTGAGGAAAGAACCACACCAGTTTAAGTGGACCCGTTCTGAAGACAGGCACGCAAGTGTCAGTTTGCAACCATATAGCTAGTGCTGTTGAGTTGTCCGACGAACAATACCGATCAAAAGAACATTTGGGTGGGTCGCGCAAGTACTCAAACTGTCAGAACGCAGATGACTGGTGATAAAAATGCACGACAAGTCTCACACGGTCCTTACACTAACAATAATATAAAATAATAAAAATGTCAACAAATAAATAAAAAAAAAATGTCAAATAAAAAATAAAAATGTCACACTATGTGATCATGTCATTGTATAAAAAAAAAATAAAAATAAACGTAATGTCAAATTGTATATAAAAGTGTAACTTATGTTACAAACATGTCAACATGACCTGTGCAGACATTACAGCGGCTCATTCCCAAGCCTGACTATCCTCTAAGTAGTCTTTTATTTTATAAAATGCTTTACAGCAAAGTTTAGCCTTTATTACACTTTTAAATTTATTGAGGCTCAAATTTTGAATATCGCTAGGAATTTTATTGTAAAAGCGTATACATTGACACCTAAACGAACTACTTATTTTCTGAAGCCTGGAGGCAGGCACAACATATTTGTTTTTCCCCCTCGTGTTGATATTATGTATATCACTATATTTCTTAAATAAGCTTTTGTTTTTATGAGCGTGAATTACATTTTCATAAATATATTGAGAGGCAACTGTCATTATTTTAGATTCCTTAAATAATTCTCTGAGCGAATGCCTCGGACTAAGATTATAGATTGATCGAATAGCCCTTTTCTGCAGAACAAAAATAGACTGGATGTCAGCAGCATTCCCCCACAACAAAATACCGTATGACATGATGCTGTGGAAATAACCAAAATAAACTAACCGCGCTGTATCTATATCTGTTAAATTTCTAATTTTTTTAACGGCATATGCTGCAGAACTGAGCTTCTTCGACAAGCCATCTATATGTGGGCCCCACTGGAGCTTAGCGTCCAGGTGGGCTGCTGTCCTTGTCTTGTTTGGTATTACAACATAACACACGTCCTTGTGATGTCACACTAAGTCGCAGTATGCTAGTTACTGTACCAGTTGTTGGAGTCGATCCTGCTACAATATACGTATTAAAAAATCATCTCGTCTGTTCTGTGAACTAACTTATCAACTAGAATATTCGTCTCAAGGGAAAAAGTTTCGCGTAATTGTGATGAAACTGGAAGCACATCTGGGAAACATCTCTCATCATAGATACTTAATAAAAAATTGTCTTTATTCCGCCAGGAACGTTAGGTTTTGTTGAACGAAATAAAACTAAGTTTATTTATACAATACGTAGCAAGAGATTGAGTTTATTGTTACACATAATGAAGTATGTGTAACCTGATAGAAAAAGACGCGATGCTTTAATCTCCAGTGAGGATCCGCTTACCGCGCTCACAATACTTGTGAGAGAAACACAAGTCGATAGATTTTTGTGATTCCAACACGCATATTGTCATGATGAAATAATTATAATTGGACTTTGAATCAAACGACCTAATACAACATCGCGCCGCTTGGAGACGATCATCGAGCACATCATGTCTATACTAATATCTCGTACACGGGAATTAAACTGAAAACAGAAGGCCACGCCTCATTTAATTTAATCAAGTTACAATAATTGTCTCCGTATTATAATTATGTGGACTACCGCAAATCATGTTTCTCTACAGACAACTATTTGTACAAGCACTTTGAGCAGTATACGTACCTACATTGAATATTATACAGATCTGTGATTCCGAATAAAGGTCACCTAAGTGACCAAATGTGGTGTGCTTAGTGATGTGATTTTGAGTTATTCAGATACCTTAACACTATGTAGGTACATTGTACACTGTGTATGTACTCACTCGTATGCCATGTGTGAGCCCGCCTAACCATGCGACACTACAGCTTGAATGGCTCACGAGACCAGGTTAGAGGTGTGTGTGTGTCCCACTAACCAATACCACACTGGCTATGATGACGTCACCAATTTCGTTAGACCTGTCTCTACATCTCATTACTCTTACTTCATTCAGTAACAAGACTCCAACAATATGCTTTCTTGCAGCAACTCCTGTCTGTTTGTTGGCTGGTGCTTTGTTTAATTAATGTGTACTGCTTTGTTTAATATCTCGTCTCTTGCAGCTCCACTCGAAACTTCACTTATTTCCCGAGAGGAAAATGTTGGTACAACATTGAATTAATTTAGTGCTTGTTTGATGTGAAAAGAAGCACTTATCAACAATCTGAGTGTGTAGTGATCGAGTACGGAAAAAGAAAATAGCAAATTCTGTCATTTGGAGATTCTAGGTAAAATACTTTTTTATTTTTTTTAGATGATGTTTCAATTAAATGGAATTTCAAGCGACACGATCGTGAAGCCAATGCTTTGTGACACTGACACTACCACGTATAGCCGGGCTCGGGGTATCTAACACTTGCTGCAGCTACAGTGATACTCATATTAACAACTTTGTATGACTACACAACTATATAAATACGCTATTGGCTGGGTCCAAACATCTGTCGACAGAAATATTTTAGTTCGTATTAAAACCACATAACTTTAAAATAGTTTTTTCCCCTAACCAATTAACAGTTACATTCTGATACTTAGAATATTTTTTGTGTAAGTAGTTAATATTTCACGCTCGTTACACATGCATTGCAAAAATAAAGGCACGTAAAAGGTTGGTGGCAGATCGGCTGATGCATTGTGTGCACCGGGAGTGCACTGCCTGCATTGTTGCTGGGGGCCATTGTACTGCCAGTTGTTGTCATTTTGGACAAGGACTGCATTCTCGTCGCCGTCATAGGGAAACATTAGAATTCCATCACATGGGGATGGCATGCTTTGGAAGTACTATTTGGCGTAGTGGTACGTAAGTTGGTACGTAAATGTCATTAATGTTTGTCACACAATTAAACCTTTAATTTATGAAGGTGTGCTCTTTTAAACTATTACCTTATAAAATGTAATATTCGGTGTGTCATGTCTGGCAGTGAACCTGTTATCACACACTAGATAACAAATATTGCACACAACGTGACCCCTTGCTAATAATCAGCAGTAAGCTAGGATGTAACCATTCAAAATGACGTGCTCGGTTGAATCTATTGCCGACTACTATAGATGGTTCTATCATAGCTCACACAGTGTCGGTTACAGGAATTAATCGAAATGTTCGACAGTGCAGTCACAATGCAAGTTGGGTTGAACAAGAGCGAGCACTTTTGTCAGCACGGGCACCGCGCGCCGCTCCGGTCTAATCCCGGTTTGATTGCGGCGGGATCGTTCGCATCGCCTCATTAATATCGGCGAGCCAGCATTTTTTATTACAGGGGGCTTCCGTCAATATGGTAAGTGTGCTAGCTTATGGAAAATTGAAGTCTATCTATGTATGTGTGTATTAGAGTTTAAGCATGATTAGGGTGGAAACCATGAGCGAATTTTGTAAATTGGGGGTTCATTCAATTATTGGGGAAACGTTTTGGGATTTATTCGTTCAACACAATTTTTGCTCTTATTTACTTACAAAATTGAAAAACAATTAATTAAAATTGACGATTCAAACAAAAAACTACATGCAAAAATCAACAACTGCAAAATCAAGTCGGCGATATTAGGCATTAAAAGACGAAACGGTGTCTTTTTTAGTCAGAGTAAACCTGACATTCACTCTCGTTTCTCTCTCTTTCCACTCCAAAAGAGATCTACTATGACAGTTAAATAAACGAAACCTAAATAAAGATATCCACATATTCGAATGAGGGCAATAAAGTGAGGTGAGGCGGTAATGTGTAGGATTGGTACAAACATCGCGGGGCGCGCGGCGCGTGCCGCCTCGTAGTGTGTTAGTTCTGCGTGGGCCACTGTTTGCACTACAAACAATTGTACAACAACGCCATTTACATACTTACACACTCGAACAACTCGTTTACATGAAAATAACACTAATTATACTAACTACAGCCAGCGGCATCTCTCATACCCAGTTGGTGAAAATGAGACGACTGCTGAGCTGAGAGACTTCATTCAGAGTTCGAAAAATATAGCTTTTTTTGTTCAAGTTAATTTCCTTACGAAAACATTACTGCTCATTTTTACCAGTAGACTAGACCAAAGAAATATTGAAAACATAAAAAGAGATATACTACTGTAAAGTAAGGTCGTACATACAGCGCATGCAGGCCACACACGTAGGTATACTAATGTCGTTCCTGTAATCCTAGCGCACATATAGTGACATTGCCTAATCTCCTTTCGTGTATCCGACGTTGGTACAGATAGGTTTACATCCAAATATACATTACGAGTACCCTCAGTGGCGGTGTAATTAATAAACTAAGTCAATTCAGGTCGTGACAAGCTACATCTATATAAAGGAAAGCGTACCGTCAGTGGCATCCCCCAGCCAATCATTAGCCACTCGTAAGTTGCGAACATCTCTCAAGTTGAACACTGACGCCATCTCCGGTATAACTGTATCCGGCACAAGTTTACCGCGGCGCCACATTCCCAATAAGACGAGTATCTCAGATCGAAGGGTAGCAATGCACGCCTCGGTCCGCACGGCACTCCCGAGGCCAGATATTGTAAAGTTCCCATCAAACTGTGCTCCGTATCAGCAAGTCAAATATAAGGGAGCGCCAACAGTGGCCCGAGGAGCTGCTTTACATAAAGTTAAATGCTGCTCGCGCCCTGGGACCCACTGTGTGAGTGTACTTACAGGTAACGTGGTTGTTATAGCGAAACGAACAATAATACACGAACCGTATCCAATTGTACAGTCGATTATTTTCAAATTGCCAAAAGGTGCCGTACCTTTTAGCAATTTGAAAATAATCGACTTCATTAAGTTATCAAAATATAAAAAGTTCTGACTATGACTTGCTTTACTTGTGAACGATCTTATAGGACTGGAAATTACTTATTTGAGTCGTTTGTACATAAAATAAAAATATTTTCATCGACTAAGGTAGAACGTGTCATTTATTTATTTATTTAAAAGAAATACTCAATCGATCATGTAATAGTACTCTATTAAAATAACAAAACTGTAGAGAAAGAGAACAAAAGTTCATAAAGAACTAACTCGTAACTAGCAGTGTGAGGCTACATCTAGAAGATGTCTGCCACCAAGTCGCAATAGTTCAAAGAAACTATGTAGAAGCAGGAATCGCTCCGCTGGTAGCGCTCGCGGCCGCTTCTCCTCGTATTACAGGAGCTCCTCAGGGACGCATCATCGTTACACTTGCCGGAATAATTTCCATTGTAAAAGCAAACAGACGCCGAGCGCCCGACGGCGACGCCCGCCTGTGAATATCTAATGTGACTGAGGATACGGAATACTGACTGATCAACATCACCATCATCTCACAACATCACACTTTATCGACGAAATTTTTCTGCACTGTCTTTACTTTATATTCTATTAACTTTTAGGTTATTTGTTCCATCTAATTGATACACAGTCTGATTGGAGTGCACGTTTAATAATATTAAGCACTCTATTATTATTAGTCAGTTTAATTACCTAATTAGCACCGGCTCTATAGATTATTAATACCAGTAACATTGACGCGTGTTAACGAAATACTGAAGTATTTGTTATACATGTGTATATGCTTACTCGGTACTAATATTAGAGTGAGGCTGAAAGCTGAAAGAAGTTACTTGTCGGCGTATTAGTGTTGTGTTCTTAGGACGGAGGGAGGCATGACGGAGCCGAAATTAATAACATTATCAAACAGTCGCCGCTAGAGTGCGTCACAGTCAACATGATAATCCGGGGTCTCCGGTGCCGGGGTATCAGCCGGGAGCCGGCAGCCGGCGCCCAAAGCCGGGTGTTCGTAGTCCAGTCACGTGGCAAGCTGAATTTCTAATTAATCCACAGAATCTCAGAGTCCCACTTATTTATTGTTTGTCAATTGAGTGCTCGTGAAAGATGCTCGTCTCTTTATGCTGTTAATGGATGACAAGGGCAGCGGACATCGTTTACTTCATAATTATGATGTGCTGTCTAAGCATAGAAAACGTTCGATAGTCTACTTAAATACAGGGTAGGTAACCAAAAAATTTAGTCAGTGATTAAAATTTTCATTAATATTTTTGCTTGTAAAAATATTACTGTATAAACTGAGTGTAAGCTTTGAGATTCTATTTTCTGTCATTTTGTTGCCACCACTAATAAAAAAATTGTTTATTAGTACAACGGTATTAAGACATCTTATACGCCACATTATGTCCGAATGGTGACGCAAAAACTAAAGACGCGCTGTCGTCATCGATCACAGCGGCCATCAGCGGGACAATGTCACGGAGTGTGTAGTATATGGAGGCGTCACTCCGCCGGCCATTCATCATTAACGCTCGGTTTGTCTTACTGCCCGACGCTAACAACTACTCGCGTCCTTTTGGATTACGTTACATTTCATTGGGTATTTCGCTCCAATTCAAACACACTCCGTTTCTAGACGTGTATGTACAAATACTACAAGAACAATACCTACAACAGAACAGTTGACTACAACGTGAACACTATCAATTGGCGGGAATCGAATCTCGTGCGCTAGCTAACGTTGTTGCCGGAATGAGGTTTAAAGAAAATAGTGTCGGGAAAGCAGTTCGTTAGATTTATCACGAGACACACGCTATGTGCCGATGATAGGACGATGCTTCATGTAATTCCGACGTGCAATTGGAAAAATTCTCGTCCTTTTCAAATGAAACTCAATAACTGTGTATTTGTGTTATGTGGGTAATAAAACCAAAAGTTGTATTGTTATTGGGGAGGTGTTTAAAGGAACAGTAGAATGCCTTTATTAGCCAAAAAATACTATCAATGTTAAGACAATGATCATGTCTATTGTCAGTACCGTGTAAATGTATTTAACTTGTGAAGTACATAGCATATTAAGCACTTCGCATCACACATCAATCACGTCAGTCCTCTAGAGTCCCTTGTACATTCCAATCTTCGAAGCAAATGTTACTCAATATAGGCCTGATCAATACTTCCTCTAATTAATTAGAAGACATTGCCCATTAACAAACTCTATGGAAAATACATACGTACTAAAACATCAAAATAATTATATATTTTTTCGAATACTGTAGGGTGGATGTGACAAGACATGATTAATAATCTTCTTTCTTCTTAGGTGATTTCATTTTGTTCAATAATAACATAATAATTTCAATTGTTTTATTTAGGAATAGATTGCTGATAAAATATTATCCTATCGATAAAGAGCCACCGGTGTTTTCAGGATAATGATATATAATAAGGACATGTACTTTATGTTCCTGCACTGTCCAATAGTTGATTATCAGAAATTGCCTTCGGCGTAAAGTCCGCTACTATCTACAACATTGAATTAGAGAAAAAGATCAGCCAATAAACGGCCGAAAATCTATCGAAGTGATTGCATATATCGGAGTAGTTTAGACTGTTATTGTATTGCAACACAGCATCGCTGTCGCTCACTGTCACGGTTATCGCTGTTCTTTTACCCAGACACGTGCAGTGAAGAGCGACACGCTTGATGAACCCACAATACGCGTATAAATATTAACTGCGTAATCTAGCCTGACTGTAGGTAACAAGGTCATAGAGCATACGCACACCGGCAGCTATAGAACTTGCAGCTATAGAACTTGGTTTTGTACGGTGACAATATAACTTACTGTGCTACTTCTGACCAATGTAGTTACAAGAATTTAAGTTTTTCTCCTCCTCAAATAATACTTTCTCATTTATTTCGTGTCGAGATCAAGTTATACACGTCCCTGGTTAAGATTATAAGAAAAGGTTGTTTTAAATACACGTGCTGCTGGACTATTCAAAAATTGTTTAGTTTTCTTTTTATAATGCGCATGTTGTTTACTGTCAGAATTGTTTACCGAGCAGCGTACTTGAAGCAGGTAGACCTCCCAAACACTACGTTAGGGAATTTCAGCAATTTAGTTTGTTTATTCAAGTCTGTGTGTTATTTATTGTACTGCCGGCGCATGTTACGTGGCTACATTATGGGGAACCTTTTGGTTGGCAGTGGGAGCAAGGTCGCGATACATGTCGTGCCGATATCTGGGCCCTTGAGGCACGTGCAATGTCGATACACATACAATATATGGTACAATTTAAAATAACACACAACCTCATTACAAAACTGCCAGTGATTCTAAGTTAACAGTCAGTTTGGGTGTTCCTTCAAATCTTTAACAATAAAAATTACATACACCGTAGTGAACATAAAACAGAAAGGCAACTGTGACGAGCTAAGGACGCCAAAAACTAGTCAGAATATACACATTCTCGGTGCTACAAAAAAAATCGAATGTGCAGCAACACATCACAGATACACAGCCCTACATTTTGGAACAATCGATATTTAATTTGGAACGTCATAGGTACGATTGTGTTTGTATTAAGTGGCAATATGGCGTCCAGATATTTGGCGCGAACACAGGCGCGAATGTCGGCCATGATGTGAGTGCCCGAGCGCGGGCGGTTAATTTAAACTGACAGCGTGGGGATGAGCACGAACTTCCATGTAGGCAGTTGTGTAGTAGGTACGTGCACGTAATCAGGCGAGATTTGCGCAAACTTAATGATAGTTGATGGAACAACAAGTCTATTTAAACTATAATTCACCATAATTATACTGTTACGTGCCTGACTATGCGGGCTTGGGTTACGGGATTGGATGAAATGAAACACTAATACCGGTTTTCAGACTTTCTATTGCACTTAAGTTATCGGCGTTCCTCTCCAGCAGAGTCCGGCCGACTGACACAACTTTGCCGTTCACGCTGACTTAACTCACTTAACTGACTGCACTGCACTATTTCACTGCACTTCACTATTTCACTCACTTTTCTTCTTTCTCACTTCTTCCTTTTCTTCCGAATCGCTTTAGACTTAGAACTCAACTGCCAGCGGTGAGCCGCAGTTCCGCTTATATACCCCCGGTCAGGTTCTGGAACATTCAATTTCGTTATTCTTTTTGATCGTCATGCCTCCAGAACCTTCCAATAATTTCGTTATCCATTTTTATTTATTCTCCTTCTCGCTCTTTAATTTTTCATTTCTTTCACACAAATAATTCCAGAAAGTTCGACAAAACTTCTATAAACTAAAAAACTTCATGTTTACGGCGGGACTCGAACTCGGGGTCTCTGTGGTGTAATCCACACGCCTTACCGATTACACCAACTCGTGTTGACAATTCACGACCAAATTTACAATCTCTAGGCAACGTTTGACAACCATCCATTGACGTCATGATGTCAAAGAGTTTGAACCACTTTTCCGTCACACTGCCCCCCTCTTAGATTCGCTCGTCCCGAGCATCGTTGCTGCCGTAATACCTCGCCAACCTGTCTATATGGACAACTTTCAAAGGGCTCCTTGAAGTCTTCCGAATTCTGTAAGTAATGTCATTGATCTTCGTGACTATCTCATAAGGACCTTCCCAACTCGGTTGAAGCTTCGGAGATTTTCCCTTCCTTCTGACTGGATTATGAAGCCAGACCAATGACCCCTCTTCAAACCCAACAGAATTGGCTCGTCGATCATAGCGCGTCTTTGCGCGATCACTAGCTTGAAGACCGGCCTCCCTGATCTGCTCATAAATGTCCAACATTTTTGCCCTTAACTCGTTTATGTAATCGCTAAACTCGGTGCGAGTGTCGCCAGGTGGACAGCCCGATACAAGATCTGCCGGTAATCTCAATTCCCTTCCAAAATTTGCAAATGCAGGCGTCTTTGCGGTACTTTCATGTACAGCAGTCCGATAGGCAAGCAAGAAGAGAGGTATGTAAGTGTCCCAATCTCTCTGATGGCTGTCAACCACCTTTGCTAAGTGTCGCTCCAATGTTTGGTTGAAGCGTTCGACCATTCCATCTGACTGTGGATGATAAGGGGTCGTGCGAGTCTTATGGATTCCCAAAAGTTTACAAGTTTCCTGAAAAACTTGGGATTCAAAATTCCGTCCTTGATCACTGTGCATCTCCAAGGGCACTCCGAATCGGGTGAATACCTCGTTTACCAACTTCGTGGCTACAGTTACTGCCTCTTGATTCGGTATGGCAAAGACCTCCGGCCATTTCGTAAAATAATCCATAACCACTAAAACGTAGCGATTGCCCGAATCAGTGATTGGAAATGGTCCAGCGATGTCTAAGGCTATTCTCTCCCAAGGCATACCAACATTGTAGATTTTCATCGCCCCTCTGCTTCTTGTTTGTGGACCCTTGACAGCTGCACAACTAGTGCATTTCCGGCACCAATCTTCGACGTCATATTTGCAATGCAACCAATAAAACCTCTCCTTGATCTTCACCAAAGTCCTCCTAATTCCCAAATGTCCTCCAGAAGATCCATCATGGAACGCTTTTAATACATCCCTTATTTTTGAACGAGGCACCACCAATTGCAAATGCTCGTCCTTGCCGTTTGTTGATTCCCATTTCCTGCACAGAAGTCCGTTATGCAGCGTAAGGCTTTTCCACTGTGCCCATAAACCTTTCGTTACCGCGCTATATTGGGCGACGTCACTCCAACTTGGCTTGTTACCACTTCGTAGCCACTCCAGTATTGGTTTAATATCTGCATCTCTTTCCTGTTCTAATTTCATCGCATCATCTCCCCATGCCTCGTCAACAGTATCAGTCCTTATCACCTTAAGAAAAGCAGTTTCCTTCTTGGCACAATGCTTGCAATCTTCCACGCATGGGCGTCTCGATAATGCATCTGCGTTGCCATGAATTCTTCCGCCGCGATGTTCGATTTCAAAGTCAAATTCCTGAAGTTGTTCCAACCATCTGGCTACTTGGCCTTCGGGATCCTTAAACTGAAGCAGCCATTTCAAAGCAGCGTGATCAGTTCTGATCAAAAATTTCCGTCCCAGTAAATACTTCTTGAAATGGTGCAGAGTTTTGACTACGGCCAGCAATTCCCTCCTGGTCACGCAATAATTCCTCTCCGGCTTAGATAGTGACTTGCTGAAGTAAGCAATAACCTTCTCCTGCTCACCATCGCGGTGTGAAAGGACACCTCCTATTCCAATATTGCTGGCATCCGTATCAACTACGAATATTCCTTTCGCGCTGGGGTATCCGAGAATTGGTGTGTTACAAAGCCGTTCTTTTAGTTTTCGAAAGGCTTGCTCGCAATCCTCGTCCCAGATAAAGGCACGTTTCTCCTCTGTCAATCGATGCAAAGGCTTGGCAATGTCCGAGAATCCTTTCACAAACCGCCGATAATACGAGCACAATCCAAGAAATGCCCGAACTTGCGTTTTGTCTTTAGGTGTTGGCCATTCCTTAACAGCGACAGTCTTGGCTGGATCAGTCTCAATTCCTCTCTCAGAAATAACATGTCCTAGATAATTCACTTCGCGCTTGAAGAAAGAGCATTTCTTTGGACTCAACTTTAAATTTGCTCCACGCAGCTTGTCGAGTACCTTTTCCAATTTTCTTAGATGATCGTCAAAATCCCGTCCAACAATGATGATGTCATCGAGGTAAACTAGGCAGGTTTCGCCCAGCAGTCCCGCCAGCACCTGTTCCATCAAACGCTCAAAGGTTGCCGGTGCATTGCATAATCCAAATGGCATCACCTTAAATTGCCAGAGTCCCTTCCCAGTTGAGAATGCGGTCTTTTCCTTGTCCTTGGGATCCAAATCCACCTGCCAATAGCCACTTTTCAGATCGATCGTTGAAAACCATTTCATGCCACTCAGTGTGTCAAGTGTGTCAACGATTCTTGGTAACGGGTAGCTATCCTTCTTGGTTACATCATTCAATCGTCGATAATCTACGCAAAACCTCGTTGAACCATCTTTCTTCTTGACAAGCACGACAGGTGAACACCAAGGGCTAGAAGAGGGCTCTATCACGTCATTTTTCCTCATATCGTCAATCATTTGTTCAACCTCTTTCTCACGAGCGAATGGTATACGTCTGGGCCTTTGACGAATTGGCATTGTATCACCTGTGTTTATTTTATGCTTCACCAAACCAGTTCGGCCAATATCACCATCGCTTCTTGAAAACACATCAGAGAATCGAAGAAGTAAATATCTAGCTTTCATAGTCTCCACTTTTGTCAGACTTTTGTTTTCGTCTAAGATTTTCGTTACAAAGTCTATTCCCGTACTGTCCTTCTTCACAAGATTTTCCGAGCATTTTCTTATCCAGGCCACTTCTTCCAATACGCCCACAGGCTCTCCTTCTTCAATCGTAATTTTTGAATCACTGAAGTTGAATACCGGAATGCGGTTGACATCAGATGACCCCACGACAGTTCTTGCCGGTAGCCATGAGTTTACGTGTTCCGATTTATCAATCACAGCGCACCTTCGAGGTAAACTTCCTTCCCTCCTCCTAGGTAATGCAATTGGTACGAGAGTCTGTGATTTTGGTGCAAGAACAGTTCTTCTTAAACAGCAAACTTTTCCCAGGGTTCCACCCTTCATCGGAATTTCCTCAGTTCCACATAGTAATACTCCAGATTTTAAGTCGATGTTACACTGGTGCCCTTGCAGGAAGTCAAGTCCCAGGATGCAGTCATCCAGAATTTCGGCCACAATAACCTCATGTCGATAAACACGTTCCCCAATTTTGATTGTTACATGCAGTTTTCCACTTATCGGTATGCACTGGCCGGTAGCTGATTTCATTCGTAGGCCAACAATTGGTTTAAGGTGTTTCCTGATGTTTTGCCCAAACAGCCGAACATTTATCACCGTCCTTGAAGCTCCAGTATCTAATGTTAGCTGACTGTTTTTCCCATTTACTTGACCGTCTATCACCAGTGTATTTCCATCGTTGGTTTGCTTGATGTAGATTGTTGGGGTTGTTCCACTTCCAGCCAGCGCCCACCCCGCAGCCTTGGCTGGATTTAAGTTTCCCTGCTGGTCAGAAGTTGAGACCGCCGCGTCCTGGCGGTTCATCTTCTTCGGGCAGTCGCTCCGTATGTGCCCACGCTCTCCGCATCCATAGCACATGAAGTTCCGACGGCGTGGAGGTACCTGCTCCGTTGTCGTCATTTCCCGCAGACCTAAGGTACGGGGGTTGCCACGCACGGCTTCCACTTCCAATGCATGGGCCAGAGCTTCTTTCATGTTCTTGTGATGGCCCAGATGAACAGCAGCTCGTACTTCGGGGTCCCGAATACCGTCAATGAATGCTTGGAGAAGCGTGCCTTCAATCATTGACGGAGTCGACCGGAAAGCTCGACGCACAAGTTTCTCGATTTCCACGGACCATTGCTGTAGGCTCTCATTAGCACGCTGAGTACGCTCTTTTAATTGCGCTCTGTACACGTGCTCGAGGTGGCTGTCTCCAAAACGTGCCTCCAGTGCGTCGAGGAGGGCACTAAAGCTGAGATCCCCACTTGCGCCGATAGCTTCCAGCACTGAGAGCGCTTGATCACGGAGGGCCAGGGTGAGGGCTGACTGTGCTTCCTTCTGAGTCCAACCATAAGCCTCCATAAGTGTCTCGAACTGTAGCTTGAACGCGGTCCAGGATGTTGTTCCGTCGTAATGGGGAATCTTGAGCCCTTTCGTTGCGCTTGAGGCCGCATTTGGGGCGTCAAAAACGGCTGCAAGACGGCTTCGGCTCTTCAAAGGGCTTGGGCTTGTCATTTCCTGCTTGATTTTGGAGATCTCTTCTTCCACTCTCTCCTCTATGGCCATGACGCGATGTTCCAACTTGCCTAACCCTTCCTCCACTTCCTGTACCCGTTCGACAGCCTTTTGCAGTCCCTTCGTGAAATCCTTATGCATCTCTTTCAGCTCCCGTAGCTGCTCCGCCTGACAGTGTGCTTGCTCCCGTAGCTGTTCTGCCTGACAGCGTGCTTGCTCCTCTTGGCGGCGCGCTTGCTCTTCTTGGCGGCGCGCTTGCTCTTCTTTCAGCTCCCGCAGCTGTTCTGCCTGACAGCGCGCTTGCTCTTCTTGGCGGCGCGCTTGCTCTTCTTGGCGGCGCGCTTGCTCTGCCATCATTTGCTGCAGCTGTAGCAGAAGATCCACCTGCACAGGCTTGGCTTCTGCATCGCTGGTTTGAGCTGCAGCACCCTCTTCCCTCACACGCTGCGCTTCTGACATTGAACGGGTACTCACTCCTCTTACGTCCTGCGGCACTAGCGGCATTTTTCTCCAATCCCACTTCTGACACCAAATGTTACGTGCCTGACTATGCGGGCTTGGGTTACGGGATTGGATGAAATGAAACACTAATACCGGTTTTCAGACTTTCTATTGCACTTAAGTTATCGGCGTTCCTCTCCAGCAGAGTCCGGCCGACTGACACAACTTTGCCGTTCACGCTGACTTAACTCACTTAACTGACTGCACTGCACTATTTCACTGCACTTCACTATTTCACTCACTTTTCTTCTTTCTCACTTCTTCCTTTTCTTCCGAATCGCTTTAGACTTAGAACTCAACTGCCAGCGGTGAGCCGCAGTTCCGCTTATATACCCCCGGTCAGGTTCTGGAACATTCAATTTCGTTATTCTTTTTGATCGTCATGCCTCCAGAACCTTCCAATAATTTCGTTATCCATTTTTATTTATTCTCCTTCTCGCTCTTTAATTTTTCATTTCTTTCACACAAATAATTCCAGAAAGTTCGACAAAACTTCTATAAACTAAAAAACTTCATGTTTACGGCGGGACTCGAACTCGGGGTCTCTGTGGTGTAATCCACACGCCTTACCGATTACACCAACTCGTGTTGACAATTCACGACCAAATTTACAATCTCTAGGCAACGTTTGACAACCATCCATTGACGTCATGATGTCAAAGAGTTTGAACCACTTTTCCGTCACAATACTTTCTATAAAATAAGTACATTTACTGTGATGAAAAAAATGGCTGCTAGTTAAATACTGGAATATTCAACAGTACAAAAATGTCTCATTTGTCGAGAACTTATATAACAAAAGTTTAACTTTTTAGTGCTTATAGTATAACTTTTCAGTTCCCAGAACGAACAGCTGCAATTTGAAAGCTGAAAATGTTTGAACAAAACGTTTTCTAAAATTGTATCAAACGTATTTATAAACGCACTGCTGCACATTCATATACTTACAAAGTTTTAACTATAAATTTCGAAATCCTTTTTAAAATTGCAGTCGACTGGTATGATGCATGTAATTAAAAAGTGGGGCAATGTTACATGCAGCGCCAGTACTGATGGAGCTCGCACTGCGACTGTTGCTAACCAGTGTCGGGGTCTAGTGGGGCTGGTCCTCTAGAAGTGGAGGGTGCCGGGTGGTGGAGTTCCGATGAAACCGCGAGGCTTTGATATTCGCACCGGCTGCCCGTGATGGATATGTTGATACACGGACGGAATGTCGGAATTAAAATTTATATTTAAAACCTCGTGGATTTTTCAATGAGAATAATCATTAGCGGCTCGCTATGAAAATATTGCTCGACGATTGGTATTACGTGAAATGTGCTCGGCTAAGTTATACGTTAGACTGAGCGAGGCAATGCCTGGCTGCTCGCTGGGGTTCGAGTGTTGTCTGTACTCGAAACTATTTAATTAAAATAGCTTCGAGTATCATTAGCACTGGTTATATTCATAAAGAAATGCTAATATTGGTCAGTTGCATCGATACAGTACCCACGAGCGCATTCCTAGTAAATGAAATGATGTCATGCGACTATTGGTGCGGTGCAGTGCAGATACGTGATGTTGTGGGTCGTCCGCTGGGTGCGAGTGGGCTGTGTGCCTGTATCCACATACGCAGTAAATATTTGAAGGGCCCTACAGGATATTATTTGTTTTGGATCGTCTTGTTTGTGTTTCTTTCGTTCCTGTAGCGGCGACATTATGAAGAAAACTTTATTGTGCGCACGTAACGGTCTGTTTTATTTTTTGCGATGTTTTTGTTGTTGTGGCTCCGCGTGACTAGTACCAATGTCTGTACCAAACTGTATTAAGTGCATGTAGAGCATTCCATTCGCTGGAGAACAAACGGGACGCCTCCTAGTCGGATATAAGCCTTTAATATTAAAAGCAATCCCTCGCACGACACGTCCTTACTACACGATTGTGACGTCGCCTTACGAGTGTTCCTAGACCGCAGCGGATTGTGGTCACACTCGTACAGACTTAAAGCTCAGATTCTTTTATTTGCATTTGTAGTGTAAAGCACGAGAATGATGAGATTATAATTTGGAGACATTTTCATGCTGTGAAAACAGCTGCATTTTAAGTGATTGCTGATAAACAGAATTGGTTGCTAATTTCACAAAATATGTGCTGGTACAATTTACCTACCTTGACAAGAATAAACAAAAATATTCTCGTTTGTAAATACTGCTGGTCCTGTCCTACCCAGGTCCGCTCCCGCTACCGCTTACAATGGCGCCGCGGCGGTGACGCGGGCGGCGCAGTGTCACGCACGCGACATGAGTCTCGCGCCGCCGACACCTCCTCTATATACTAATGCACATGGAGATGGTCCCCGCAGGCTGATACCAATATTTATTACTAGCACATCTTTTATTCAGATGTCCACGACTCTACGGTCATCTATACGGAATGAGGATATCGTGTGCTTCATGATTCGAGTCGTTTCAAATTTGTAATATTTTATGTATTCAAACTACCATATGTGTTTTGAAAATGAGAATTTGTAGTATCTCATTTCGATACATTCTACCACAATTTGTTGGATCTACAACTATTATTTAGTAATTTTTGAACGAAGTCGTTTTCGTCGAACTTGTTGAAGAAATCTTAAACCCTTTAATCATAAAATCAATAAACTCTATGAAACTGCTTGACGTTTTATCTTACAAATAACCTTAAATTAGGAACTTACAACATTTTAAAGGCAATTATTTCACCATAGATTCCGTCGTATAGGAAATTATGAACCTGTACGACGCGTAATGTAGATCGTGTGACCAGATCGCTGTGATAGCGATTACAAAGGGTTATGCAAATCGGTTTCGCGACAATATTCCGCCTAACACCGAGCCCATTACTAACTGAATTATCAAAAACAATTCTCCGTTATTACAATATGAATACGCTGTTTTAATGGCCGCTATAAGATTGTGTCAGTCCATAACCAATCGTAACGGCATAGCTTTTGAGCTCTCATTCCCGTATCCCCGATATAGCGAACTCTTCATTGCCGTCGTATTCAGTTTTAATGCTTGATATTAAGGTTGATTTCTGTGTGTGCTGTTTGTTTGGAAGTTTGTTTTATAAACCGTGTCCAGCTATAAATCAAGATTGATGAATGAATTCGTTGGATGCAACGGAAATGTGATGTGGTTATGTGTTTGTGATCGCTCCGCAAGACTGGAAGCCAACCGGCAGTCTGATAGCGGCGTACAATACAACTTAAAATAATATTTCAGTAGGTCGCGTCGCCGTAAGCTGAGCAGTACAATACAGTGCTTATGAATCATTGTAATAGGGTTTCTCATGAAATGTTACCATTCATAGTCCCACGCGGACTTTCTTCTGAGGAGTAAGCAGATGTGGGATTATTTGTGATGGTAATTTTATAATATCAATCGTGATTGATGAAATCACAAATTTGCTTTTAATTAATGAAAATTCACATTTTACACATTACTACCATTGTCTTAACTGATTTGTGCGCCCATTCGTAATAATAATTCATCTGAAAACTTATGTAATTCTGTTTCACATTACCGCCCCTCTTGCAGCAGCACGCAAGTTTGCTGCAAATTAGTTGGCCACCATATTCTTCCGCACAATATAAACATGCGACGAAGTAATTAACTAAACTCAAACGACTACTCGAACAGTTTGCTGGCGCACTTTCACTCCATTTACTAATTATGTGGTGAGCAGGCAACCTGTGCTGCCTCGGAGTGCCGCGCGGTGCTGCCGCCGTGACGCGAGGTGCATTAAACGAGAGTGCAGCACTCCGTGGTACATACCCTTATGCGTACTCTGTTATGATGCGTATCTAAAGTATGTTTTGGTATATAAGAAATGTTTAAAAAATATAGATCTCTTACGAAGCTATTTCTATGATTGCGAAGCGGAAGTAGTCCAAGTAGTACTATGCATAACTCACCGGTCACGACGATTATCAAGATCGCGGGCAGCAGTACGGCCAGCATGGCGGGATGACGAGTTGCCTGTGAAACAAAGAAATATGATTTTTAACAAAATTTAATTCAATATTCTTCTGTCTTCGATTTTAACTTTAAACAAAGGATTTTACCCGTTTTACTGTTTTTTTATATTATTAATTATAGATCTTTTACAAATATCAAAGCCTCGAGAAGACATTTAATTCTCTAAGATCCTTGGAAAAAGGACTATTACATGTAGACATACGCTTACTCTTTTCAACACAAACAGAACTACATATATATTAATGCTATAGCTGAGATCAGTTTTCTGTGTACAATTAATCGGTGATATTGCAGAATTATATGTGAACATGCAATTCGACATAATATTATAATGGCATATCATGTTACGGAAATTATCTAGGTATGCCTGCTGCTTCATTGTATCGTGGTTTCTACATTTGACATAGTCCATACATAGTCAGGCGCTCATTATTTTGGTGCAAGGGAGGATTGAGTCACCAACTAGATGGACGGACCTTATGCGAGAGATGACGGAGTGCGAGAGGAATGCCACCAACAGAAAAAAGTGGACAGAAATGGCAAAGGCAGCCACAGCAGGCTTGGCAGCACCAAGGACACACCATAACCACGACCACTCTGACAAGAGTGTACGATTGAAACGAACAAAACGAAAGCTACAGTGACCTCTAACTATCAGGTCTACCAAACATTTTGTTATTACTTGCTTTAAGTGTCGTAGAGCCATACTTCGCTCGAATGGGTCGGCTCGTCCTACCACAGCCTTACAACCTCGCAGAAAGTATGCGTGAAACAACGGTTGCATTGTTTTTCGCCATATGAGAGTTGCCGAGACCCAATCCTTCACGTCCATCCCAAATCCCTAAACCCTGACCCCCTAGAGGCCTTTTTTTGTCAGGGGAAATTCATCAAATGTCTTCTCCCGCCCAGGATGAGATGAGAGTAAGTGTCAGACTTCTACTGACTAAAAATCCCCCCGTTCCTTCTCCTGCTCTAAGCCAAGGCCGCGGTCCCTCATTGCGCTTACGCCACAACCCCGACTAAATAGGCAATGCAATGCACATTTTACAGCCCTGGTGCTGCCGGTGTCAATGAGCTTATCATTAGTATAAGTAGGTACCATAAAAATAAAAGTCAGTTGTAAGCATGTATGTAGCCATTCGATTGTGCCAACTTGTTGTCCTAAACTTTTATGCGGCTAACCAATTTTGTTTTTTCAGCAATGAAGAATGTAAGTTTGTAGTAAGTTGTTGTAAATATTGTGTTGGTCTGCAGGTTAAGGCGCACCTGGGGGTGTAGGGTCGCAACCTGATAAGTACCAATGTGACTTTTTCCGAGTTATATATACGTACTTTCTATGATTATTTAGACACCACTGAAAACGGTAAAGGAAAACATCGTGAGAGAACTGGACATGTCTTTTACTTATAATTTTAAATTAAAGTTTAAGTTTGAAATCGCCAATGCTTTGAGCAAAGCGTGGTGATTAATGTTCGAACACTGTGTGGGAAGAGGCCTTTGCTCAGCAGTAGGCACTTATAGGCTGATAATAATAATATGTAATGTGAATATGCTTATAATGCTTCACCCGCAATACTGGAGTAAAATGTTGCCTATTTTTGTGTTGTTCCAGACTATAATCTATCTCTGTTTCAAATTATAATCAGATCTGTTCAGTAGTTTTTACGTGAATGAGTAAAAACTATCCATTCATCCATACTTTCGTGTTCCTTTTATTAATAGGATTCGTTACTTTGCATAACCTTTAAAATAAGTTTTGTACTTTGTAACATTATAATATGTATATTGCGTGAATTTAAAATGAATATTTTACGGACATAACCTTAGACCAAATAATTTATAATTTTAAGTGTCAATTTTCAGAGTGAATGATAATAGTTTGTCACAGGAAGTGGCCCACGTCGTGTTATGAACAAGAAAACAAAGCTATCGTGGCGAGTAACCGCACACTGCTTCACTACTCACTACGTCAACACACACTAATGTCGTTTTAATTTACTTTTCGGTCTTTTGTTTCGTGCAGTCGGAAGTGGACGCGTTAACTCTTTGCTACTTACTGTAAACCGTACAGCCTTTGTACTTCATGCTTACTTTGTCATTATTTAAATAGCTACCACTTGCTTTCTTTTTGCGCCGTCTCGTGTTGTAACAATTAAAATATGTAAATGTACTGTTAATTTAACTGGGTTTGTGTTTCATTCCGTAATTAATGTGCCTAATGTTAATAAATGAAAATTACAAAATACTTCTTCAATGTTTTGTAACAAATTAATCATTTATATCAAGTTCCAGAAAAAAATTTGAACAATTAAATATTTTTAATATTGTAAATTGATTATCTTCTTATTGCAGTACATCCCTTAATATATACTATATTTAATAAAAGTTTTATTTTGTTTATTCTTATCAAAACCAAGTGGGCAGCTGAAAAAGCCGCTCTAAAACAGAACATAACAATACACTTACTGTGTCGTTAATATATCGGTAGTAAGTCAATGCTCAAGTTCGTCCTGCCTACATCCCATAACACTCCGTCATAATAAACTATTCCACACGAAAGTTCACCCGCGAAATACTTTCCGATGTCGTAGCGAGGCGTAGCTCTACGGCGTAGCAGAGGACCGCGCGCCTACACACCGAACTCGCGAATGGCGGGAGACGCTACGCTGCTACGCCGCTACGAGGTGCCGCTCCACTCCACGCCACAGCCTAAAATATTCACAGCAGAGATGTTCCAATAAAGCAGCGAGACAATTGATTCTCTGCTATCCAATGTTCGTGTTAAACTTTTATACGCACATTCGTATAGGTAAGCGCCTCATTTCGTATTCGCTTGTTTCGGACATAATTGAATATGAGACCGTGTTTTGCACAGATTAACGTGGCTTTGTTTCATTCCTATTGTGCGAATTTCGATTAATAATTAAATTAGGCAGCGGGTTGTAGGTGCTTATACATGTTTGAAATTAGTTTTCGGTCGTTTTGGGAATATAGTTGCTGAAGACTTTTAATTATCACTGGAAGTGATTTTAAACCGTAAAACTTTGCAATAAGGTCAGTAATTGATTGTACGAATAAGACCACAGCCGTAATAAGAACGGTACTGTTATAATAGTGGTCTTCCCATTAAAACAGTTTATGTTTTCTACCTCGATGATAATTGTATTCCGTATACCTACTACATTTCGTACTCGTTACATTATTTATATGTTGCGAGGACCGTTGTTTGGCCACGATCTTCTTCGTTAGACATCTTGTGGGCGCGTAGTGGGTAATTCGTGCGAAATAAAGAAACTATAACGTTCAATGATTTTAATGTTCGAATCACTTATTTTAAGCAATGACAAAATAATTTGACAGCACAGAGTATCAATGAAACGGTAGGACAGTTCCTAGACCTGTTCACTCGGTGGACGAATGAACGTGAATGCCACGAGCGATATCATCCAGGCTCTGTCGGAGGCACACCGACCGAAGTCAAGTTGAGGCGAACTACGGCGACGGTGGCGCTGCCAACGTGGTGTGCTTCTCGTTTCATTTAGCGTCCATACTCATGACCGGATACGACATAGCTACCATACTCATGACCGGATACGACACGGCCATCCTGCGCTGACACACGTCCTCGTGTGTTAATCTAAAACAAAGAATATCACCGCACAGTTTTCGTTCGGCCAATCCTGTCATCATCTCATCACTTTGTTCGGATTCGATACTTGGGTGCCAATCAAATTATTAAAACTTCTTTTTACCATTTCTAACGTGTACTTTTCACAATCAAAAATCGGTAACAAATCAAAACAAAATCATGAGATAATAAAGCTACATACTTCTAAACTGACTATAATCAAAGTTGAGTGTAAGTGTCAAGTAGCATTGAGTGACAACAAAACAAAGTATCAAACAATTTACAACAATCGAAAACTTAGGTATCTCATTCGCGGTCAGTCGCTATCACAATAGCCCGAGCAAACAGTTTGCTCCACACGCATTTCCTCAAGAAATGCCGAGTCATGCATCATGACTTCTATGGTCTTCGCTACTAGGCTAGACCCGACTATACCACCCAGAAATACCGCACACCGCACACCCACGGACTACTTCAAGAGTAGACGCCGACTTCTAACGGGCTACGACTACGATATTCTGGTATAGTCTCCGTCCCGTCGAATCGAGACACACAGAGAGACCTTGAGAGACCTTGACACACATCACATAGTTTCTGTTTCGCCACCTACATCATCATCAACATCAATCGGTACTTGACACTCAGGCATCTTTCTAAGTCGATCGTGAGCATACTTATAGGTACGTTTATTACTTAGGGATTTCAAAACATAACGGTCACCATCTAATAGTTCAACAATCTGGAATGGTCCTCTAAACTTAAGGTCTAATTTCGATTGGTTACGTTCCTCATTTTCAATGAGGACGAAATCACCGACTTTAAATTTACAAACGTTAGCTTTCGTGCTATCAAAACGCTTTTTGTCATAACTCGCACATTTCCTTATAGAGTCTGAAGCTAACTGCCTAACCTCGTCAAGGTCTACAGCATCGTCACTGTCAATATTCATCAAGTCAAGGGGACGAGCTACTCTACCAATTAAAAGTTCTAATGGGCTAGCTTTTGTAGTACGATTTACCGTGCAATTTAGGGCTAGTTGTACGTCACCTAACGAGTCTTGCCACGACTTGTCTTTGTTAGACTCTATCGCAGTAAGCATTGATTTTAAGACGCTCATTATTCTCTCCACTTGTCCATTTGCGCGACATGAACCGGTAGCAATAAGGTGAAGATTAATATTCTTACTCTCGCAAAAGTCTCTGAACTCTTTACTGGCAAAACAGCGGCCCTGATCGGCGATTATACGTGCTGGAGCACCAAATAACGCTACACTGTCAGTCACAGCTTTTATACTGCTCTTACTATCAATGTTTTTCGTATGGTACAACAACACGTACTTGGTAAACGCGTCAATTAATACGAAGACATACTCCTTAGCATCACTTTTTCCACTTAACTTACCTGTCGCATCTATGTGTACAGTGTGCCATGGGATCGCTGTTTTAGGTATAGGGTGAAGTTCAGCCTGTATCTTACCAGAATGTGATTTTGCGATTTTGCATGTCACGCAGTTATCGACGAACTTTCGCACGTATCGACTCATACCTTCAAACCAGTAGTGATTGTACAGCTTCTCCAAAGTCTTCTCCCATCCTAGATGAACAATGGATTCATGGATATTGTTAATGACCGACCAGCGCATAGCATGAGGTACTATAGGCAAGCATTTTGTTCGGCCGTTCCTCTGTATTTTGCGATAGAGTATTCCTGACCTCACCTCATACGTTTTGGCTACATCGTCCTCGAGTTGTCCTTGGCTAAGTGCTGAAATTATCTGTGCTAACTTTTCATCTCGCTGTTGCTCTGCAAGAAGCCAATTGTCGGTCAGTTCAATTATGTTGACCTGCTTATGCTCCACCCTACGAGGCTGTACCTGTTGGTTTTCTGTGGTTGGTGGCAGCAAATTGCGCGAGAAGAAATCAGCATGTGCCATTTGCTTACCTGCCTTGTACTTTACTTCAAAATCGAATGCCTGTAAAAAGGCCCACCAGCGGTGCACCCTCGGCGTCAGGTCTGTTTTGTTCCGGGACGACTTCAAAGAGTTACAGTCACTTACGACTGTGAATTTTCTGCCATGCAGGTAATGCCTAAAATGTCTCACTGCGTTAACAACTGCAAGCGTTTCCAGCTCGTATGAATGGTAGCGAGACTCTGCTGGCGATGTACGTTTGCTGAAATAAGCTACAGGGCGTTGCTTACCGTCTACTATTTGGAGCAGGATTGCACCGTAACCCTCTGCGCTGGCGTCTGTGTGGAGCTCTGTTGGATATTGCTGGTCAAATATCATAAGTACTGGCTCATTAGTCATAATTTGAATTACCTTCTGCCGTGCCTCCTCGCAGCTAGTAGTCCACTGGAACGGGCACTTACCGGATGTTAATTTATGAAGCGGGGCCATGAGTCGAGAAAAATTTGGAACAAATTGTCGAAAGTAAGATGCCAAACCAACAAACTGTCTTACTTGGGTAATCGTCTGCGGTGAAGGCAAAGATGACAGAGCCTCAATTTTTCGTTTATTGGGTTTAATCTCACCTGATTGTACTTCATATCCCAAGAACTCAACACGAGTCTTCAAAAAAGAACATTTTTTTAGGTTAAGTGAAAACCCAGCTTTTGTTAGCGCCTCTAGCACTTCGCGTAACCTTAAAAGTCCTTGATCTATTGAGTCAGACAGCAGGAGAACGTCGTCGACGTAGACAACCACGTATTTATACGCGAGGTCACCTAAAGCATTGATGATCGCTCGTTGAAAAACAGACACAGCATTTCGCAAGCCAAAGGGCATAGTCAAAAACTCATATTGTCCGTCCGCTGTGACGAACGCAGTACGCTCAATTGACTCGGGATGGACTGGTATAAGATGGAAGCCGCTCGCGCAATCCAATTTTGTGAAGAAATTTACGCCATGGAGTCGAGAAATCTGATCAGATATTAATGGTAGTGGGTAACGGTCCGGTACCGTGTTGGCATTAAGCTCTCTATAATCTATACACATGCGGTCAGACCCGTCATGTTTTTTGACTAAAAGAGCTGGACTTGCAAAAGGCGAATTACTGGGTCTTATTATTTTTGCACGCAATAATTCTTCTACCCTATCGCGCATTATTTGACGTTCCTGCGGAGATAACCTATAAGGCCTCCTCTGCACGGTTCGATTGGGGTCTATCAACCTAATCTGTAGTTCACCGGTAGTCACACGAGTCGTCGGAAAACCGTTAATAAAAAAGTCAGAGTATTGTCGCAAAATATCTAATAAGTCTTGTTTTCTATCCGATAAAATGTCAGTATCAATAGAATCGAAATTATTTGCTGGTGTACATTCATCCTTCATATTGCATGTATTTATAGTCTTTAGTCTAGTCAAAATCAACTCAGTTGCAGTCATGTTTACTTGAAATCCGTTATTTAAAATCTCACGACCGATTAAAATGTCACTACGAAGATAGATATTTGGCAAAACATGAAATAAAATTTCCATAGCAAAATTATTAATTTCTACCTGACATAAAAATTGTAAAGTGCTATTAACCTTTTTATTACCTATACCTAACAACGAAACAACATTATCGACCCGTTTGCCTCTAAATTTACTAGCAATGCACTCTTTTATCAATGAGCATTCAGCACCTGAATCGAATTGAAACTTAAAACGCTCACCAATGTGAGTTAGTGTTCCTGACGGGGGCTCGACCACACACAGGTCGACACGTCGCTCCACGGGCTTTGCAGCACTGGAACCGGAAGAACAGCGACTCGCGATGTGGCCTGGTACACCACACTTGTAACACACCACTGAGCTGCTGGTAGCTTGTTGACGTTGTCCAGAACTTGATGTATTTGGTGCCGGGGGCGATGTCTTCTCTTCCGCTTTCTTCTTGCGACAGTCCACTTGTTTGTGTCCAAGCTTGCCACAGGAATGACACTTAATTTGTGATAGAGGTGTGAACTTCTGACGTTTCTCGTTTCGGCTGTCAGTATGAGTATCCGAAGGAGTTTTACGCTTCAGATAGGAGAACGCCTGGAGTTCTTGCTGCAACTTATGACGCGTTGTCATCTCCGTAGTAAATGCAAGTCGTTGCAGACGAGTATCTGTTTGAGCCAAGTGAGCCATAACCGTCGACACAGCAATCTGTTCAACGCTCAAATCCTTCCAACGATTTAACAGAGACGTGATTTGACGACTAGCATAAGCAGCGTAAGTCTCGTTTTCTTTAGGTTTTTCATTATAAAAATGTATGAGGGTAGCAGCGGTAGTTTCAACGCTAACAAATCGAGCGGTAAACAGGTCTTTAAACTGTAACCACGTTATGCCTGGGTAGGTTATTTGTGACAGCCATGTGGATGCGGAACCTTTTAATGCCTTACTGATGATTAAGATGAGCTGGCTACCTTCTATATTGCGTCCTTCAAAACACAGATCAGCGGTGGCACACCATGATCGTGCATCGGTATCTCGTTTATCCGGATTGAATTCTGGCAAAATGACATCCTTAGTTTCACTTTTGGACTTCAGTGTTTCAATAAGCGCTTGCATTTGCTGATTTTGCATCTCGAACAATAGTCGCCATTGTGAGTCGTTGTTGCCGCTGTCATTCGCACGATTTGATCCCACTTCTGATGTTGCGAGGACCGTTGTTTGGCCACGATCTTCTTCGTTAGACATCTTGTGGGCGCGTAGTGGGTAATTCGTGCGAAATAAAGAAACTATAACGTTCAATGATTTTAATGTTCGAATCACTTATTTTAAGCAATGACAAAATAATTTGACAGCACAGAGTATCAATGAAACGGTAGGACAGTTGCTAGACCTGTTCACTCGGTGGACGAATGAACGTGAATGCCACGAGCGATATCATCCAGGCTCTGTCGGAGGCACACCGACCGAAGTCAAGTTGAGGCGAACTACGGCGACGGTGGCGCTGCCAACGTGGTGTGCTTCTCGTTTCATTTAGCGTCCATACTCATGACCGGATACGACATAGCTACCATACTCATGACCGGATACGACATATATAATTTGTTCGTGTCAGTGGTATACAAATGTATGAGTGTTGAGGTTGTGTAAAATGTCACTTAATTGTAACATATTAAAAAGAAGTACGACACAATATGTTGCCAAACTCCACGCTCTACAAGTTTCACTTCGTTTGAGTTGCGAACGATTATAACTTTATTGGATTATAAGCTATCGGCGCTGACTCAGATTTGCATTTAAATTTATTTGAAGCGATCTCGTTGTTCCGTGTACTAATTGAGTACTGCGTGATAACAAATTACAACAACTTCCTGGCTATAAGCTTAGAGTGAAAAGAATTCGTATTGCCAATTATGATTTTCTTAAAAAAGCCTGTGCCCCATACTGAAATTTTCTCCGGGCTCGTAGATGCATTTACAAACATAAAATTTCACATACACATCTTACCTAGACCTAAAGCTGCTCGGTAAGGTAATCAAACCCGCGACACCGACAATTGCTCAGTCACCGCGATAACCGTGCAGCAAATATGGTATACATCAAATACAATACCTAGGCAAAAATGGATTACAATAATACTAGTCGACTAGCGACACGAAGTAATGAATAGGAATGAAATGATAACCGTCGTCGATCAGCCAGCGACATCTGACTAACGGCCCCGAGAACAACCGCTCGCTGTCCCGCGGGACCTCACCAACTACACTGCCTACATCTGCCAACTACTTCACACAAACTGCCGACAAAAGTCCCACCTGTACGTAACTTTATCGATTTATGATTAGCGATTTGGCGGAAATTATATAGTACGCATTTGTATAGTAAACATTGTGTCATTTATATTTTACATGAACCGCAAGCTTTGTCAAAGGCTGAACGAATCGTAATCCTCTTACAGACTTATAAAGGTTCATTTAATATTATATTATCGTGTACATTTCGTGGCCGGTTATATTCGTTTGTGAATATCAGACTAATAAATAAAATATAGTCAATTATATGATGAATGATCCGTAACCGGTTGAATTATACCTAAGCCGGAAATATTCAGATGTAAAAAGTAAAAACAAAAAACCTTCGAAATCGAATGTTAGAGGAACAACATTGAGTAGTAGATGTAGCGCTGCCTACGTGCTGCAGCCTCACAGGGGCTTAAACTCTAAGTCCAGTAAACTCAGGCCGAGCTCAACTCACTCCGTCTACCGGTGGACTGTCTTCAGTGCCCACTACGTATGTGTACAAACAGAAGGATTACTCAAGAAACACAGTACAGTCAAGAAGAACTCAAGTTCCGATTTCTAGGATAAACGTGTAACTAATTCTCAGTTGTAATATTGTGATGTTATGATTAATGCAAATATTCTCTTAAACCGTTGTGCATATTGTGGAGTTGGTCCTCTGCGTGTAGCTGCGCGGTGGCGTTTATCAGTGTCTGACAGTCGCTGCCGGCCGCAGATACCGCGCTAACCGAGCGGATTCAAAGATATTTCAACTTTCAACACTTATTTTATACAGTGAAGGATTCGCGCGCTCATTCTAAATGACGACCCGGTAAAGCGATTAGCTGCATCCATTATAATAACTTTTAAAAATAGGTGTCGTTGTACTTTTTTATGAAAAAGTTCTTTGTAGAGTTTTATACAGAAGTAAAGGTGATATTTAAACTTTTATATTAACCATCGTCGTTTGTTGCTTGTTGTTTATGTACTTTTACAAAAATAAAATAAGTTCGTTTAGGGGTCAATATTTAAGCATCATTTTGTATAAAAAACATTAAAAGATTTTTCTATTGCTAAAGTATTTATAAAGTACTATTTTAGGATATTCGGTTTTCCTAATTTACTAGTCATTTTGAAGTAGTAGATACTGTCCCCTGTCAGTGATACGTATCGTATACATATCGTTTCAGTATCGCAGTAACACCGCACCGCAACATCGCAGCGCGCGCGAGGCACTCGCCGGCTTAGCGCGAATTATGTTCAATTTAAAGTTTCGCGCGATTCAGCCTCCGCCCGCCTTCGTGCGCCAGTTAATGCAGCTAATCGTGTTTTTGATACAAAATCTTTGTAATTAAAGGCTCAATGAGAAGTCATTATATTGAGATGTTTTTATAATTTTGTTGAAACGGTAAATATACTTGGTGGTAAGCAATCAACGGCGCGCATGGACACAGACATGGCAACAGAGGAGTTACGAGTGCGTTGCTGACCTTGGGGATTAGGGGGATTTGGAGATTTGGGGATTGGGAATTTGGAGATTTGGGGATTGGGAAGGGGTAGGATTTGGCCTTCGGGAATCTCACTTACACGGCGAAACACAACGCTGTGGTTGTTTCACGCCGGTTTTCTGTGAGGCCGTGGTATTACTCCGGTCGAGCCGACCCATCCGAGCCGAAGCATGACTGTCACACACTTAATTAAAATATTCAATTGAATTCTCGAGAATCAAACCGACAACATTTTAGTCTCGGGTAAATTGGAGATAAATTGTAGGAACTACTGTACTGTACGACTGTTTTTGGTGCCAAAAACTTCTCTGTTCGAAATGTCTTATTCAATAGTAAGTATTAATGCGAGAGTACTGTCTCCTGCAAAATTGTACGTTGTGCTTACACAGCAGTCTAATTTGTTAGGGTCCGTCAAGTCATTTGATGATTTTCCTCTCCCAAAAAAAAGTAGACGTATGAAATACCAGCAGGTATTGTAATATTGCCATTAAACCAGATTCTGCTTTCTACTTACAATTGCTAAATAAGATCCAAATGGAACAATTCTGGAACGGTTTTCTGAACGAAACCGCAAGGATCATCTTCTAAACGCCACCTTATTCACATAAAGACATTCGCCACCAAATATACCGGATTGCCACAAAGGTTACGATGT
The DNA here is from genome assembly GCA_902829305.4 of Spodoptera exigua. Lineage (NCBI taxonomy): Eukaryota > Metazoa > Arthropoda > Insecta > Lepidoptera > Noctuidae > Spodoptera > Spodoptera exigua. The sequence goes on from LR824603.2 coordinate 17,095,562, forward strand.
CAAAAGTAGATACAGTAATTAAGTAACAACCAATCACAATCAATTTGCTGTTTTTTATAAAGGTCGTCTATGATGAGATCACAGAGGTATACAACAACAGAGTGTCTGTGTACGTAGACGGCGCGCGCCTAGGTCCGTCTCCCACGCGTGGCTAGCTGAGAGCTAGCTGGGTGTAGGGTGCTGCCTACACGCGGTCGCCTCGTATTTGTCTAATGTTATTTTAAGTTACGTATTGTTAAGCAAACACGACGTCGCGCCGCCCTGACTGAATCCTGAATATTCATATTCTGTGGCTTCACCAACGTAGCGAGGCGGGGACCCACTACCGATACGCAATAAACAATACATTTATTTCGACTAAATATTTAGGTAGTTTACAAATATCTAACTCATTTAAATATAAATATTTAAAGGCACATAAGTAATTTCTCTAAAAAGTTATATGAATTAAAGAAAAAGTCAATCGGTGTAGCTACTGACGTTAGAAACGTGTCCTTATATTATATTTGCTTGATATCTATTACACACGCCCAAACTAAATAAATATATAAATAGCGATTCAGTATAAAGAACAGTGAGCGAGTCCGCTGTGAGTGGCACCACGCGTACTTCGGCAGGAGTTTGAATAATAGAGCGAGCGGTTGTAATCCGCGGCGATTCGTGTCGCGGGATTCAATCTAACCGATATTCGATCCGATCAGCCCTGATCCCGCGGAGATTGGACCACGGGACAACTGTGCTAATCACTATTGTACTGTTGTTGTGTTGTGCGAGCAGTGACCACCCGATGCGATTTATCGCTCGCCAGCAGCTCGCCATTCAAGTATTACTAAAATTCGCCACTACATATACAGCATGAGAGTTAGCCTTGTGCAACAAGACCGCTCATTGTACAAAATTTTTGTAAGAAGTCCTATGTGATTTAATAAAATACTTATATGAAAATAAATAAGCATAGGTAAGTATGTAGATAATATGTATATCTACAAGATATTCATATTAAAACGTGGTATTGAATATAACACGCTGTACGTACACTCAGGAACTTACTCCAGCTGAGATTTGGTGCCAATATCACGTTTGATTACGATTTACTTCTTAGAAAAGTAATGTCATCCGTACTCACTTCCCATTTCTTGACACAACATCAAGGAAATATTAATATTCCACGCGAAGTATTGACAATGTGCGTGTCTTAAAATCGTATTGGAAACTAATGTATTTGTTTTGCTATATTTCGGCTTCTCTTTGTTACATTCCCTTTTATTTTCAGTGTGATGTTGTGTTATTTCGCTGCGTATTATTTTGACCCGCATTGTCAATTCGTCAGAACTGAACGCGCTCGCACACTGGCCATCGATATTCTGCCTGTTGTTTTAAACGTAGTTATTATATACGTAGGATTAATATGAAAATAGGTTGCGATAAAATAAAACGAATACAATAAACTGCGACACCAAACTGCGACTCCGATAATTTCTGTGACACCACACACAATATTCACATTATTATAAATGGCGAACTTTGCATATGTCGTAAAGCAAATCGGCTAAATCATGAATACTACCAGCCTTGCTCCTGTTTCACTTTCATTTTGGTCAGCACACGACAGTTAGGGAGATATGTATATCCGAACTTCGCGTCAGCTATAACTGAACGTACCTACTTTTTTATCGTAATCTTTTCATCCTAATATAATAGTGTGGTTTGATAGTTTAGGATCAGTTCGGTGTTTGTTCACACCCACAGTTGAGTTGCTGAGTTACAGATAACGATTATTACATTCTGTACCTAAGTTTTGGGTAATATTGGTAAGCTATAATACAGCATATCTATCTATCAATGATCTATTATACAAATTTCTCTATAGAAGTTTGCCTGCTTAATATAAGAGTGAAGACGGTAACAGGGTAAAGTTTGTAGTCAAACAGCGCTGCACGCTGTTACAAGTAACAGCAGGACTAACACACGAGACTCAGCACCCGACATCGAGCGTCATCTTTTCACCACCTAATAAAAGGTGAGGCCACTGTACACGACTGGTATTCCATACTCATGTAATATGCTTCATTGTTCTGTAATAATTATATTAGAGCGAGCCAGTAACATTAGGATAGCAGACAGATGTTCGAAAAGGACCCTCTGACAATCACGTGCTGACTGAGAATGATTTTACAACAGGTTTCATTAAGTATGACCGTTGCCTTTATTTGATACAGGAGACAACGGAAGTACCTGCCTGAGTACATTATTGGCATGTCGTGGACATTTCCAGCCAGGGTTGTGGGTACAAATGCAATAACGCACCACGACCTTGGCCCGGAGCAGAAGGTAAGGAGCGATTTTCGTCAGTAAGGGTTTGACATTACCTCTCGTCCACCAGAGAACGAGAGCGAACCCACTCGTCGAGCGCGAGAAGTCATTTAACATCATCTGTAACTATTAGTAGCGCGAGTTTGAATAATATGTTTTAGTAACAAGTTTATTTATCTGAATATAATAAAGCATTGCGTTTATAAAAGCAAATAAATAATTGAATGTGATTTATACGCGCATTAAATTCGTGCTTGAATTCATACAGAGCTCGTTGGAATGCGGATTAATTCCCTTTGTCTGTTGTGCTGAGCTGGCTATATCACTATATGTACCTATGTGTATGTATGTGTGCGTACGACATGCAAGTAAATATTGTAGGTAGGTATATATAATATAGGTTCTTATAATATATGATGACAGTTTACTTGTTCCTCAGAGTATGTAAAATAATGGAATAGGTATTTTTATTAAACTCTATTCTCAATAGCTATTGCCTGGTGTTTGGAATTACTTACGCATGACATAGCAAGAGATCTAGCTACATGGTTAGCAAACTAAAGTTGTGGGTTTCATTCTCGTAAGAAACATTTTTATGCGATCAGATCAGAATTGTCGTTACTGCCTGTGTGCAATAAACATTAATTTGTGTATGTGTGTAAACGAACAGGAGAGAATCCCAGTGGGATTAACATATTTTATTTAAACAAGATTAAGTTCCTTCCTTCCTTAAAGAGAAGTGTAACAGTGCTGGAATGTGTGACAGCAGTGTAATTGTACCACATTACACGGACAGAGGGCAGCCCTGACGCTGCTCGTGTGGCAGGTAGCACAAACGTATGCAAGTTCCATAGTGACGCAGTAGTCGGCATGTCGGGATGATCCCGTCCACCGCGCTGCGTTTAATCCCGCTGTATGTGCGGGGCTAAATAAACTAGTCTCTAATGAGAGTTAACACGATGCTAGCATTTAACTAAACGTTCTCATATTTATGTAGCCTTGAGCTTGCATATGCATACTATAATATATATAATATATATGTATGTATGTATGTATTTAGACAAATGAAAAATATTCACCCTACTCGTATTATCAACAGCGATGGCTAGTTTAGCCCGACACTGGGAACAATGCTGCTGACGTGTGACAATGTCAACGTGACGAGTCCCGTGTTATTAATTAGGTTTAGCATAGTATTTCCACACATAAGGTGTGCCTGAGCAGTGTTGGTGGGAGAGCCATGCTTCGGTACGGATGGGTCAGCTCCATCAACCAGACATACAGAAAACCAGGGTAACATACAGAGGAGTTTTGAGTATGTTGCAGATCTTTTGGAGTTTAGGGTGGACATTCAGAGATTGTGGAGGGATTGGGCAAGGGGAAGGATTGGGCCTCCAGTATCCTCACTCACACTACGAACCACAACGCTGCATTGTTTTTATACATATTCAATCCTTGATATAAATGCAAGTTGTACCATATTTTATATTCTATGTGCTGTTTACCTAAACAGACAGTTTTGTTGCTGACATGTTGTAAGCCGTCCAGATGTACAAAAGCACAAAGCTTTGCTTTACTGACAACATTAAAATGTTTACAGGTTGATATCAAAAATGTCGAATTAGAAAATTCTTGACAAACTGTAGCGGACGAAGTCTATTACAAAGCGTTTGAGATTGTCTCCAATAACCTCAAATGCTTTGTAATACATAAAATTCGGGCAGTAAGTTGTATACAAGTTACACATAGACTTGACGTAGCTTTTGATTGTATTTATGTAAGTTTGAAACCTATACTAGTAGCACGCGGGTCTTGTCTCTTTACTCTGTGCGATGTATCAAAGTCTTCAACAATACTGACCTCTCCTACCTACTTGACGTATTCGTAAAATATGTCCATGTGGGTAATCTAGTTCTTGCGGCTCATCTCAGCCGAGTGTTGTCTTATTAACAAAGTTGTTAATTCCGAACCAGCTGCCACTCGATGGATAAACAATACCCCCCCCCGCCTCTCCCTCACACGCCGTGCCTCACTTCTCCCTACATACGTATGTTAATTTAACCCAGTTTCACAAATTAGACCACTTCGGTAGCTCTGAGAACGCAGCGAACGTTCTTGTGATAGTATTTTCTGTGAAAACAGACAGACAGACAGCTGCTGCAGTCTTAGTGCGGAGTGATACGGGCACGGGAAGCTTAGTGCAGCTCTACAGAGGGGGGGGGGGGGGGAGGACACGAGTGTAATCGTTGTATGGTAATGAGTTGAAAGGAGAGCTCATGCTGCGACGCATCGCTGCATACTGATGAGCCATTCGTTACATATTATTGGACAAACTTCTCATACGTACACATCCTTATTAGGAAACTAATTGTTTAATTTTAACCACAATATAGTAATACTCGCAACTTATCTGCTTCTTTATAATTTGTAGGCGTAGATGCCGCCATGGAACACCTCCAGCAGCTCATATGAATTACTCGTACTTATATGCTTTACAAATTCCCGTTGATTCGTCGTTGTAATCAACCTCTTCGAGCATGGCACACAGCGCTCACAGACAGGCTTTCATCTAATCTCACGCAAATTGCTTCGTAAGCTGTGCTGTCGATACGATGGTGATAATAATATTGACAGCATAACTGGCGCAGTGGTCAGGAAACTGGCCGTTCTGCATCGTGTTGTAGGTTCGATTTCCGCGCGGAATATTATTCCGTGAAGATATTAGATATTATTCCGTCAGAAAAAAACTTTCCGTGATGCACTAATTGATGGTCGTGGACTGGGTGTATTGGGTGTGATATATAATATCCAGGGTTTATACTAACAATAAATCAGAAACTATTGGCGAACTTTTCTTAAAAAAAAGTAATTGAAATGAATAATAATATCTCCTACTACCGACAATTCCTTTGAATCCTTCTCACAAAGTTTTGAACAAAGTAAATACATTGGGAGCCATGCAGCCTGCACACATTATGATGCCTATGGAGGAGTAATCTTAACAAGGTTTGTGCTGGCTGTCGGGGCACCCGTCGCCTGGCTCGGCAGCGCGCGTCCTCGGCGCAGGCACTAAGTCAATTTGGCCATTTTAATACAGTTTGCTGCAGAACCGGCCTTTGAACGAATGCACCTTACGATATTATCGTGCGGCAGGTCTAACCAGGCCTTGGGAACATATTGGGTTAGCCGGCAAAGTGTAGCGACACTCTGTGGCTCGTAAGTTACGTGTGTCAAAGTGACACAACTGTTGCGCGCTAACGACATTTACTGTAGCAGCATTATACTCGCGGCAGATACAAGCAACTACATAATGCTGTGAACCAACATACTGCGCCAATTAATCTAGCTCGGACCGCAATATTTAAATTGAAAAACAGAATCAATTACCCGCAGAGCAGTGATTGATTCAATTGCATGTGTTTGTGCGGACGTTGTGTAACAACACGTTCAGGTATATTAATGTATTTAGTCTAAACAAATAAATACACATTCGTTCGGACGGTATCAGCACGGAGCATTAATTCTGTATAACGATATTTGCATCGGTCTGATAATAAGCGCCTGCGTTAATATTAATGTATCGAGTTGCAGTGCGGCTCACGGCGCGTGCACCCACGACATACTGCACGCCGTCTTTGTATTTAAAATAAAAAATACATCAAAACTTGTTTATACAGTAATCTTTTGTACAAATTACTTAACTGCACTTTTATTCAGTTTCAGTTGTCTCGTTTCCCGCATCTGGCATCCTCGATTATGCTGTAAGCTAAAATAAGGTTAGAGTAAAATTTGTGAAGACGACAGTCTATTCAGTGACACTTTGCTAGCAAAAGCAGGGATCATCACATCGTGTACCGAGTTATGTTGCAGAGTAAATCCCGCGGCATACAAACACGCCGATGCAGGATAAATAATTATAAATCGCTGCGAAATAATAATAATTCGGTATTTCCATTGTTGCTATTGTTCCCATTTACCGATATACACAGGTATATTTAATAGCTCGTAGCTACTTACATTTTTAGATTATTTGTTGATTGCATCGACTTGGTTATCTTCAAGTATACTTTGTACAATGTTTCACAAGGAAGCTCATCTTAGGATACAATTAACTATTGAATTATATGTATGCGCTCTGTCTGTCAGCTCAGTCTGTCTTACCTACCCACTAGGTTATATACAAGGTTTTTTTATATTATTTGAAATAAAAACAAGAAACATAAAATAAAAAAACGTTTGTAAGTTTACATGATTAAAAAAAAAATTATACGCATACTACGTATTCCATTGAAGGACTGCGCACCTTATACTATAATTTATTTATAAACTCAATTTATAATTATATAATTAATATAAGTCATATCTAGCACAATTATTTAGACACCTATCTACTTATTTTCACATGGGTATACAAATCATGCAGAACTTGCATATCTTTCTAGAAATGTTTTAAAAATGCTTTCATTGTTTCAGTTTGGCTCTGCATTGAATTCCTCCGTTGTGCTCGTTTCGTGTGTGTGTGTGTCCAAAGTGTTTGAGTGTGTGCGTCAGTGAAGGTTCACGTCATGTCGGCGTCATCGATCCACTCGCATCCAATTATTCATGTACCTACATAGTTATGTGGAATGTTGGTGCCATGCAGCCGCTCATAGTGAGACTGCTTCCACTTCCAGAATTCAGAAACAAGAACATGTAGCGACCAATATATAGGGCGAGAAGTTCAATGATAAAAACCAACTAAAGATACAATGAATCCTACACCGTGTGGACCGAATCCATTGACACAAATTACTCCCGTATTAATATTACAACGTAGAACAATTGTGCAATAGCCCGCCAGGCATAATCAACTTGCAGCAACGCGCAAATCCGTTCTTCCCTACGCCGTCACTAGATGAGCTCTGATTCTGAAAATAACAAATCTCCTGCCTATGCAGATACCTGCCCCTAGCTAAGTAAGGTGAGTATTATGCCCAATGATAGTGAGCTACCGACGTGGTGGTGGCGCGTGGTCACCGTACTCAAGTTTCGGCGCACCGCAGCGACACACTGTGCGCCTCGTGTGTGTTCCCGCACAATACTCGCCGTATCTTTAGACTCAACCTGAAGGAGCTGGCCGAACAATATGTGGCAGTGTGAATTACTCACTACAGAAAACAGCCGTCACCACTGAATCTGTTACTAAGTTATTTTACATTCACCGTTATATACATAACAATATGAACATAGTAATTTGACGTAATCACCTAAGACTATAAAGATCAAAGAATGTATGTATGTATGTATGTATGCTCAAAACATTGTTTCATTTAAAAAACTCTGAAATGAAATGTAAATAAACTAAAATACAATTCAAAAATATTAAAAAAACGTAGAGAAAGTTCATATTGTTATCATGCTGTTTGCAACTTCTCTGTAAAGAATTGTAGCAGGATCCCAATATTGTCGATGACTGAAATCGTCATAATCTCATAAGTGATCTAGATCAATATCTATCATATCGGGAGCTATCTCCTTCGTCGGCAACGGCTGAGTATTTGACACGTTCTGATGGTAGCAGAGTGATAGGAGCCCACATCGGTGAATTCTTAAATGTGACCCTTAGAAAAATATGCACAGTAAATACTGTGGGCTTTCATATATACATGCATTTACATAAGTAGTACATAACATGAACTAGGTGAATGCCCTCGTATAATGTACGTAGTTATATTTATTAGTGTGTAATTACATCGGCGGCGGCTTTGACAAGCGAGCCGCGTAATTGTCTGGCGCTCAGTACGAATCATTCCGGATCATATCCCCCACAAATATTGGCGACCACTCGTTTGTGGTCGATCTCGGGAACTACTCGACCGGTACCACAATTTCCTGTATGAGGGTAGAGCACAAATCTATCATTTTTCTCATTCATGTGTAGTTAGAATCTCGCCAGAGTATTGTACCTGTAAGTAATACATCAGCATTACCTTCGCTCCAATTCAAACCTTACGTTTAGTAAAGCGAAAAATTGAAGTCATGACGCAGCGTCTTTGATAAGTATTTGTTTACGTAATATGTACAATAAACGACGCTCGTGGAGCAATACAGACTCTTCTGGGTGTATTCACCAGCAGGTGAAGTACCACGATATAACATGTGATTAAATTAGTCACTGACAATGATTAACGCAACGCCGAAAGAGTTCGGCAAAGTGAATCCCAACAAAAATCTACTTTAAAAAATCTGAAAGCTGAATATTTAAATTAAAAGTTTAAAGGCCGAAATCCGAAAGTAGAAAGCCGATAGCCAAAAGCTAAAATTTGCAACTATAGGTGGGTAAGTAAAACTAAAAAAGCTGTAGATCAAGAATTGAACACTGAATACCGAAAAACGACAACTGAAAACCAAATACCAAACACCGTCGACAGTCGGTGGCAGTTAACAGAAAGGAATTCGCCGTAAGCTGGTGGCCCATAGCCGACAATAGATATAGCAATAAGTCGATAGCCGATAGCTGCTAGAAGAATTACTAAAAGTGTATGGAACTTGGTCCAAATTTCTAGATAAAAATTAACGAGAGCTATGTAATAATATAAACAACTTCATATGTGAGACTACCGAAGCAGGCCCAAATATTACGTAATACGTTGCACGACTTTACCATAGTTAAATGGTAGTAAGTACACAATAACATCATCCGTTCGTAGACTGGAACAATGCAAAAGTAGCAGCGGCGAATGGCCGTCCTTGTTCATGAGAGATCTTGTGGTTATAACATACGCGTTGTATCTGAACTAATAGACTAAGTTGTTTATTGAGCAGACCGTTAATGCTATTTTTGTATTTTTCATATAATAAGCAAAGTCTTTATTTGTTGATTTCATTATATCGGCTCTTCAAGTTAATTAAATTGTAAAATGAAACTTCTACGTCTCCTTGCGCTGGGGTCTCCACCATGTTGGTAATCCAAACGCACATAATGTAACGAAATATTTCTTTTTGATTATGTGACAGGTTCGCACATTGAATACTAATGTCATCTCCCTGCCTCGCCCGCCACCGGCTCTGATTGAAGGAGGCGCGTCTACTCTACGTTCACGCTTTATTTCGCTTTAAATAAGTTTGGCTGCCTTAGAAACTCTCAGTAAAATATTATTTAGGTTATAACCAAAAGGTTGCCGGCAGATTCAGTTTATAGGTATCTGAACCAAGTTTGCTAGCGTTTGTTTCAAAGGAAGGTCAGTAGAGCGCTTCATTGTGACCAAATCTAATCTTATGCGTCTGTTATTCTGGGAAGTCTTTTATTTTTAGTACAACAGTCAAATTAGCATGAAAATCTGGTTTTTCATAAAATATAAACAGTTTAATACACAGAAATATAGCAACGATAATTTAGGTATACAGAGAAAGTAAAAAAACATGTATATTATATATCTTTTGGGCTAATATAACCTACAGATTTCAGAATTATCGTTAATAACCAAGTTACGATGATTGTATAAGATAGAAATAAATCACTGAAAATATTTGTTTACCTTCGACGTGGTGTAATAAACTTCATTAAGTAACTAGCTCATCAATCTCCAGAACATTGTTGTACTGTAAGCTCCGTTAGTACATTTTCAAGCCACGTAAGACTGTTATCCTCGCACAAAACCTTAATCAGCTTTAGTGGCACGCATGAATTATTCCGAGGTGGCATGTTCGTAATCCAGCCGACATTCCTAATAATATTCAAATTGAAGTAAAAACATGTATTCCTAACGAATCTAATGTGCAAATTATACACGACTGTGACGGTATCAAACCGAATATATTCGCATTGCGCGTGCTAATTATATTGGCGATGGATCGTTGGTAATCAGCTCGCGTGATAGGCTCTCTGATCAATGACGGCACTAACACATTGAGTCGAGTTTTAAGATACTTTCATGGTTTCTAGTTTAGACTATACGTTGTGTGCCATACCAAAAACAATGTCAAATGAAGAAGTTTGCTCTGAATAAATCAGAAAAGAGAGGCCTGGCTAAATGAGATCTGGCTGAGGTCTTCTCAATCCATCCATGTGGAGGTCGCGGTCACCCGGGACGTTCGGACGACAAACTGTCAGCCACAGAGGCGGACGCGGTCGGCCGCCGGTCGTGCGTTATAATGACTATCTAATGGAATAAACATGTCCAATGTCCATGTCATCAGGACTTACAGCACACGTCAATTACTCCTGGTTTATAAGCAATTAGTTTAATAAAACTATATCGTTGACATTTACAAACATCTAACTATAAAACCAAAAATAAATTAAGCATTGAAGCAGCGATGTGGTGATGTGAATTGATTCGTATCTCCCGCAGCAGCAGCGAGCGGCTCGTTTGTCACCGTCGGCGGGGCTGTCAAACCGGACGCGCTTTAATTAAAATTTATTCATTTCACACGAGCCAGCGCTCAACTTTACTCTTCACGTGACACTTCGGATAGCTTCGTGTGACGTCACGGCGATAAAACTACCCGACTTATAGTAACGAGCATGTATTCGTCACATTGTCGCAATCAGATTATCGGAGTTATACTCGTGGAGCTGCAGCCACTGCCTGCGACACTAGTCCTACTTCAAGCAGCTGTTAAGAAAACTATTACGTTAGGTACATCTGCCATTAAGGAATATGCATCAAAAATAATCCTAGTCACAAGGACTCCATAGCTTTCAATTAAATATTTAGTTCGTAATTAAACTAAACTCACATTACTGTAGTGTGTAATTAATGTATCTATGTATTAGTATGTATGTGTAATTAACAAACCTATCCTGCGTATCCCTAAAATATAGAGACGATTATTCGAGTAGTCATTAATATCATCTCTCTACTAAACACTTACTACCATCCTTATACCACATTACAGGGCCTCCTTATCCATAGTAAAATACCTTACAAACTTCAATTAAATATGAAAAATTGCTGTTTTCTTAATTTTTCAGCAAAGGAAATGGATCAACCTACGCTTAAATATTGTTGGCTCACATTATAACTATAGGTACTGCTGTCTGGTATTTAAAAATTGATATAATGTAATATGGTATATGGTATAATGTAACATGTTCGTGCTCAGCGCCATCCAACAGCTATTTAAGATACTACAACAGGGAGGTTGGAGTATTTTTTACGTTCTGCTGCTAGCCTGCTTTTAAAAGCATCGCCCTCTATCGAGGGGTGACGGCAGCGAGCTTGCGTTTCAAATTCAAGCGAGAGATGGCGCCCTTTGCATCCCGTGGATGTTGTGTATGTAGGTTGGTGATGAAAATTTCGGTTCAACTGGGACCTAACCGTTTGTACAAAGCATGAATAGATGGAGTTAGTAGAAATATACGAATTATAAAAAAATGTTTTTTATAATTCGTATATTATATATTTATATTCGTATATTTACTGACAACACAAATATATCATGTCCCACGTCTTGTACTGTACATATAAAAAATAAATCGACTGTACTTATATTTTCATTAGTTTTTTATGGCAAAGATTGGCGAATGAACAATACTCATCACCTGATGGTAAATAATCGGTGGCACCAATAGACATTTGCATCTTCAGACGTGTACTTAATCCCTATCGAGCGTTTGGCGATCGGGGATTTGGGGTGGGGATGTCGCCTGAGTGACAACGTGCTCTCTACATTGTTCTTACATATGGGTAGAATAATACATATATTGGTGAGTTTGCTAATGTAGTGGTGGCCCAGGGATTTCTTGCTCGTTCTATTCTAATCTACACTTTGAAATGAGCACCTAGCTCCTCTGACGAACAGACTGAAAGACAATTTTTTATTTTGCGTCTCAACTGTAAGTACTTACCTATTTATGTTTTTTTCCCGTCAGGGTATAATCATCAAATGACTTATCCCGCCCAGCTTAAGGCGAGAGAGAGTGGCAGACTCTTACTGACTAAAAACACCCCGTTCCTTCTCTTGCTTTAGGCCGAAGCCGCTGTGCCACATTGCGCTTACACCACAACCCCGGCTGAACCTATTTATGACTTAGTTGGAATAAATGATTTTGACTTTGAGTAATCTGTCTGTGCCGTACAGTAGATGGTACCTGACAAAATTAAAAAACCAGCCCTACTTAACAAATCTTAATAAATGAATGTGGACATTTGTTACCAAAATTACGACACTTTTTTGTAAAGGGAAAATCATCAAATGACTTCTCCCGCCATCGTGTTAGGCTCTTACTGACTAAACCCCTCCCCACTCCCCCGTTCCTTCTCCTACTTTAGGCCAGGCCGCGGTGATTTATCGCGCTTGCCCCGCAACCCCGACTGAACATATAGGTATAATAGGGCTCCGTCTGTGATGGTCTACTGCTTCTTTGAAGTGCGCGCGAAAACGGCACTTGATACTTAAATCTGAACTCCCGTTAGCACAATAATCCCCTATCTAAATATTCTAGACCAAAGAATCAAGTAAGAGTTGTAAAAGATTTTATACGCTTTAATCATTTGATATTGAACTACATCCTCGGAACATGGTACTCGATACTCCATACTTGATTCTCTAAACCTGATACCCGATAACCGAAAACCCATAGGTACCCGAAACTCGTTTCCTGATTTTCGATACCCAAGACCCTGAGAATCGAGACTTGCTCCGAATGTATAGTTTCATCGATAGGGAATATTTGGTTACGTATATATTTTTGATGGTATTTTCGGATTTTTTAATATTTGTTGTTAGTTACAGTCTCCACGGACTCGAGGTTCGTGTCCTTGTATATTACCTTGTGTTTGCGGTGTCCACACATGTCAGAAAATGAATTTATTGTTAAAAGTACTAATTCTTACTAAGTATATTACGTTATTAAAATATAATTGTAACTAATTATTTGGGAGACGGTATTTTCGGGTTCAATTCTCAGCGGTGGACACCGCAAACACAAGGTAATATAACACCCGTCATGCGTCATTTGTTCAATGTTCATTTAATTTAAATATAAGTACTATATGTACTTTTTAAATTTTTATTCAAGCTTAGTAAACTAATAAATATTCATTGATATGTTGTTCATTTGATATGTTGAATGATAATATAATATCAGTAATAATATAATGTGAAGTATAACATCTTTCATATACTGGTGAGGATCAAAAACTTTTGAAAGCTATATTCTAGTGCATTGTGAAGTTGTATTCAGAAACCTTTTGTATGTAACAGAAATTCAAGAGCTGACACCCTGTAGATAAGTTGTGTGCGACCCCAGCTCTGAGATATCTCCGCTAGAGGTTGTTCACGGAAGCGAGCACACCCATTGAAGACTATTTGTGACTTCAATCGGCTGCAGGCTCACTTTGAGCAATATGTATAGTGTGAATGCTTTGTCGGTGCTTGGGAGCGCATTGGATTGCAGGCTATAAAGTGTAGCTTTGATATGTTTCTGATAGTTTGGAACAGTTCGCAGTTTACAGCTCAGATGTGTTGAGTGCCGTGCTATACTCCGCTGTAGTGTATACACGCCCGCATGATGCTACACAGTGTGGCGGGGTGCTGTCTCCATTGTGTGAGGACGCGGTGCCGCCTCGGTCTACACACTAACTAAGTTAGGTAATGAGAGCCGACGTGCTGCGCCACCCGCCGCCACTTTGTAGCGATGCGGCGCTCTGATCTGCTTGTAAACTTCCACACCGTGGAGCAATTTATATATAACTGTTGATAGAAAACACGCGAAGAAAACCAATAAAAGTCAAGTATAGTATGTAACGATATATGTAGTTGTGTGACCACTCGCGGCGTGCCATCGAGATAACACAATAAAAGGCTCCTCACGGAGATGGACGGCTCGCTCGTGTGCTGAGCGGAAGAGCGGTGTCAGTTACAAAGTACCGGCAGTAAGTGATACGATCGATACGGGCTGGACATCTCTGCCAATTCGATATTGATACCGTGAAATATTTATTGGCTTCTGAGAGGAGAGTCACCCGCGCTGATAGGTGTCTAAACATTACAATGTTTTAATATTTGTATTCAAGTTTCTCTGTAGGTAGAGAACACTATCGTGATCTCGATGAAGTGGATAGCATAATAATACTCAGACGAGGAATTTCGGCATCTTGAATATGCGTCCTATGAGCTATACAAGTATGTATAATAATATGCAACAGTATACTAATGTATACGTAGGTAGATAGTCGAGTCAGTATGTGCAGTATAATTAATTACAAAGAGAACAATACGGTAGGTACTGATAATGCAGTATTGTTATATTGCCGATAGGTATGGGCACGGACATTATAATAGTCTTGAGCAATATCGACGGAGCGTGCTCTCAAAGCGTCGCCTGCAGCTATGTCGTATCTACCTGACCGATTACAGGCTCTCGAGCCGTATTGAGCTATAGAGAGGACAGCAGCTGACGTCACTGTGTACCTCCGTGCTCAATATGTACATAATTATTTAGACAGTCACGACCTACATAAGCAGTGTTATTGTTGGTTAATAGTATTTTTGTAAGTCTATAAACTAAATATTAATTTGTTCTCCAACACTACTCACACGCTTAATGTACAGGATAAAATTGAAGTATATTTAGTAAAAGCTACACGACCTCCCTGTCATCGAAAAACTGGGCAGTGTTTGAAATTTTAACAAAAATATTAGATCACAGGGGTCACGTTACTGTGGTCGACGGATTAACAACGTAACGAAATTTGAAAGGTCCCTTTGACTAGTGAACTCTGAAACATTTCTGTATGAAGACATCTCAATCTGTTGCCGACAGTGCTGTGTTTGCAAAGGACTACGATATTATTAAGCTACGCTACTGTCGGTGGTTTCATCGAACATATGGAGCTGTTGATCAGTAATTAACTGTAAACAGACCACAACAAACGGGCACACAACAGGTCCTAATCAAAAATATGTTCGTACCATTGCAATGTACCGAAATGAAGGCGCACTTCATTGTGAAGCAACATTCGTGGAATTTATTGACGGAAGAGCTACCGACTCCATGTTCTTACATAATATACTTACAACTACATTATTTCATGAGCCTGCTATTCATTCGTTTAATAAACGCTTCCTCGTACTGACGTGGGTATAAAAGTACGTTTGTAAATTGTCTTTGTCAGAGGAAGTTCCTCTAAGCTGGCAGTGTATACGGGGAATGTGCAGCGACTAGCTACCACTAGCGGGAAGTAGGCTAACGTTCTTGGTGAAGGCATTACGCGGTACATATCAGTTGACAGCGCGCCACGGCACAAACTCCGCGCGCCATGTTAGGAGCGAGCCACATGCACACTGCTACACTATCCGCCTGCTTTTTCATTATATTAAACATGGCAAATGTCATGTGCATCTTATAATAACTGTTAAATTAATATTTAGTAAAGTTGCAAAAACTCCAATTTATAAAAAAACATATCCTAATACAAGTACCGGCAAGACGTTGAGACTGTAACTAAAACAATCAGTAATCTGCTGAGTATGAACAATTTTCAAAATAATGTCATGGAGTATTATACGTATATAGTGATAAGATTTTACAATATCCACATATTGATATACTGCATTGCCTCCGATGGTGCAGCAGCCTGGTAGTGTTGTGTGTGCAGTGGTCCTAAGCCCCTAACAGCACGCGGCGGGATGCCGCCGACGGAATCCAATTATATTGTTCTCGAGCGCGATATTAGCGTCACTGCCACGCTACCGCTGGAGTCGCCCCGCAGTCGCCCCGCAGCCGCCCCGCAGCCGGGCCGGTGTCGTGCCGATCCCGTGCCGCTGTTTATTGCGGAACTCGTTGAATGATTCGCAGCGACAATGAGCCGAGATTGGAAATGAAATGTTTTGTGCTTCTTGCTGCCTTCAGAGCGCCGAGCTCGCTGTAATGAGGGGGGCGGCATGTTGGGACTTTATCTTTTATTGTTGTGGATTCAATTGCAATTTGTCGTAGACTTGTGGATCCCCACATAAACGTATCTATCAGCTGCCAACATTATATCTACTACGCGGTTGCTGTGTCCACGTGTCGTGCCACTGTATGGACTCGATGACTCGGCGCTGACTGATGTACAGCGTGTGCACAGCTTACATAGTGTAAGTATACAACGTACTACATGATGCCGTGCGGAGCTCTGTGTAAACGAGGACAAAGGTGAGCGTCGAGAGCTCCTCAGTAAGTAATGTTCTTTAATTAACAGGAATAAATTCCACCCGTAACATAAATCAATTGAAATGCTTTCATTGTTTTACTTAAAAGAATTTCCAGCTTTTCCTACTCGGAACTTTCAGCAAAATGTCATTTGATTATTTTGACTTCGACAGTACCTACAATCCATGACGCAATGTGTTCGTGCGAAGTGTACGAGTGCTACAGTACAATGGTTTGATGTCCCGACGTAAAGCTCACTTTACTACGTACATAAAATAACAGGAATTTACGTTCCCTTGTATAATAAACGTTGTAACTTAAATCTCGAATAGCTGGTTCCAGTAGGTAGCTAATTAAAAGAAAATTAAATAGAATATGACTAATTGTATTGTAAAAGTTATCCTTTATAATATTGTAAAACAAATTATGATAATATTATATTATTGTTTCAAGCCAGGCAAAGCTTTTGAAACGTCAAATTCCTCTACTTATATATCCCATTTCATACTAAGATTCGTTTTTGTTTAATTTCCATGCGATTGATTTATACAAATCATATTTAGACTTGGGATAAAATCTATGCATCCATACTACCTATACGCATTTATGGTGCGGGAAATGAAGCGAAACCACGTTGCGTATAGTAAACTCTATCGTATCGTATAACAGCTAAATTTTCTTTTTCGAACAACGAAAATGCCAGATGCCTCATACTTGTACTTCTTAGTGTGTAATAATATAATACACGGACATTAACAAATAAATGTAGGTAGGTGAAAATTTTGACTGACTAGGTTCTTCCCGTCCATCCGTGTTAGAACATTTCGTGTAGGGTCGCGGCATTCCACAAGCTGTGGTCGTCCGCGGCTGCACAATAGGTACTGCAATCAGAAGATGTTCGCATTATAACGCAGCGCCATCCCGCCATTGTAGTGAGCCGCGGCCGCAACGCCACGACCCGCCCTGTCACAACTCACAGAAGATTTACTGCTAACAATAGTTTTACAGCGAGGAAAGTGTTCTTGTTGCAAAACACAATAGTTACACCGGCACATACGAATATAGTACATCTGCTTGCGACTAGCGATACTATAAACCATCTCAATCTGTTTTATTGAACAACTTTTATCAACAGGTATCACGGAACGACTTGTAATTAAAAGCAAACCGATATATTAGTGCGGTATTCGTATCATGCGCGAGGCTGAGTAATGCTTTTGATGTTTGTTACTTTATCGCAAGACAAGAGATCAGCCCGAGCTGAGCTCGAGCGAGGCGCGGCGCGGCGCGGCGCGGCCTGAGCTCGCTTTAATTGAATTCGTTGCAAGTTGCGAGCGTCGCGTGGTACGAACTGTTAGATGTAACGATCCACACTATAACTAATCGAACTTATGTGGAAATTAAATGTAGGTATGTGAAATTCGTTATAAACATCCTTTCTTCAGTGTCCTTATACTTCTAAGTTTCTGCTTATAAACTACATAAGCGGCCACCATGGTATAACAGAAAGCCATTAACATAGTCAATTTTGGCGGTTGCCTGTAATATTTCCTACTCTCTACTAGAAAGTTGTTGTTGACTTCTAGGGCGACAGTTCGTATCTGCTTATCCCATACTATGTACCTACCACGTACAGATGTAACAGTACCGGGTTTGCCTGCGACCCGGTCGTTCAGTCTCACGTCGAACAAGTTTACAAAGCGAATTGAAACAACAAAGCGAAATGCGCGGCTGCCAGCTCAACAATCGATGATTCCAATATGGATCCCGAATCCCGATGCTGTCTTAAATAATTCCGTTTAATATCGCTCCGAGTTGACAGTCGGCGCTGTAGTCAGCGCGCGGACATTTTTATCTGTGCCGATATTCAGCCAATGAATAATACACGACTTATTGTCGCCGTCAACGTTTAAGCCCCGGATCAAAAGTTGCTGAATTAACGTTTTATATTAATCTCACTCCCATCGGTCTATTCCCAGAGCATAAAATATATAATCTAACTCCAAGCATACATGGGTGGGTACAGAAGGTGTATTACCTATTCAGGATCAAAATGAAAGATTTCCCTGAATAATATAAAATGAACGTCGTCGGTGTATTAAAGAAAGTTGAAATTGTTCACTTTTATTTAATGGAGCGTGTCGGTGTCACTGACCGGTCATCGCAGCCATTTAATGAACGTCTGGCAAATATAATTACCTTTGTAGTAAACAGCTACAATATCAAAGCGAGCTCTAAAGTTGCTCAACAAGCGTGAGTAATACTTTACAAACTCGTTAACAACTGAAATGAAAAACTCGATTCTAAATCTCACAAGGTGGGACCCTGTGACGTCACAAGGCCTGACCTGAACTGCAGTAACACAGCTGGTCGGCCACTGGGTGTATCATCACATCATGGTGCTATACCTGTGCGTGTCGGGGTCATTCTGTCTGCTAACAATTCATGACAAGGCTTCAGTGGATCTAAAGGGTCGGCGAGGATATAAGCTCTTCCTTTTTCAATAAAAAACCTTCAACAAATTATTTTTCGCGGAATATATCTAAACACACCTTCTGTGTGTGTCATTGTATATGGCGGGGCGGCTGAACTTTGTGCCGCTGAAAGTCGCAAGTTAATAAACAAATTAAACAACTTACAAAGGCTTTGATAAGGGCTTTTGTGTCATTAACAATTTACAGATAAATAATACATTTAAAACAAAAGAGCTAAATATTTCGAGATAACGTTTTGTTGGAATTATTTGTATTTGTGTGCTGCGAGCGTCGGTGTCGCCGTGTGTCGGAGTGACGTGCTACACACCAGGTGAAATGTTAAGCTTTTGGTGAATTGTTTTCTTTGACTGTTTTGTGAGCGCGATATTCTCATATTTTATCATGAGTGTCACATGTATTAGATAATTTTATATAGAATATTCACTGGTAACTCAATACTAATTCCTACCTTGATCTCGTAGGTAAAGTAAATCTTATGAAAACAATTACCTGCAGTTTACCGTACACCGTTTCGCGCTTCTCGGATCGCGTCCATACCGCTGACCGCCGCACCACACCTGCACCACATTCATGCCACCTCCGCGTCATCTATGAAAGAGAAATGCACTGCACACTGTTGGATAAATACGCATAGTTTAAAATTATGCTAAGATTGATTCTGGTATCAGTGTACCCTTCTAAGTATTTTAGTTTGTTTGCACTCCAACTACCTGCATGTTATACTAATACCATATCTTGGTCGTGATCTTTGCAAATAAAAACATCTAACGGCACGATTCTTGCGGAAGTAAAAATATTTCTTTCACATTCCGTGATGCGGGCGGTGGAGTGCGCTCCTCTGATATTATAATAAGGAGAATAGGGAGGTACAAGATCCCGGCCTCGTTACAAATCGAGGAGGCCCTTGTGTCGCAGATATTGGCGCTACACCACTCTAAACAAAAATATAAATATTCATTAAAACAGATTTTACTGAAAAACTCTCTTTAATGTTGTTCCCTGCACATTGTATCATTTTATGTCGGGGC
The DNA here is from genome assembly GCA_902829305.4 of Spodoptera exigua. Taxonomy (NCBI): domain Eukaryota; kingdom Metazoa; phylum Arthropoda; class Insecta; order Lepidoptera; family Noctuidae; genus Spodoptera; species Spodoptera exigua. The sequence continues at coordinate 17,115,520 of LR824603.2, forward strand.
TACGAGCGCTCGTACTCTCGGAACATTATTCCTTTACGTCTGCTACAAACTCATTACATTACTTATACAAGAGTAATCCGTTTTCTCATTCAATTAACTCGAAGCCGACACATTCCTTTTCGTTTGTCTATTCCGAGAGATGTCGCGCCATGAGTCGTGTCGCGTCGTGTCGTGTCGTGTCTCCGCTCAAGGACACGACACAATAAACATTAGCCCTCATTATTCGTCGCGAACAATGCGTCTCGGAGCTCATCATTTTTCCTTTGTGATACATTCATCGTGCCGTGTTATCCGTGGGCCGCACTTTATTAAACATGTCGTAAGTATAAGCCCGAAATAATAATCTCGTACATTCCCTCCATTACACAACACTGGACGCCTACTAAGGAACGTTCTCGAGACTACATTACAGTACTCAGACATAATTACGAGGGAACTACGATATTGTAATCTATATACGTAAAGAAGAGCTCTATCTGTACGGTACCTATTTATACGGTATACAAAAGTATAAAAGTATTCTTAGACGTCGAAACACGTTTCTTAACCAGGAACCATGCGTCGGCACGAATAGGTTGGCTCAACCGGAGTGATACCACGGCGCCGCAGAAAACCGGCGTGAATCAACCATGGCGTTGTGTTACGCCGTGTGAGTGAGGTGATCAGAGGCTCAATCCTTCCCCTCCCTTTATCCCTAAATCCCCAAGAGCTTGGCAACGCACTAGTAACTCTTGTTGTTGAGGGTGTCCATAGGCGGCACTGATTGCTTACCATCAGGTAATCAGAAAGCTCGTTTGCCGTCCTATCATATAAAAATAGTGCTAATTATTTGCGGTATGTCAGTATAGAGTTGAGCTCTACAAAGCAAAAGCAAGTTCTTTGCTTTACCGACGTGACGCGGCGCTGAGTGTATACCTCGATTGATTGATTTTATTTATGGTTCACTGATTTTCGTCCATTATCCTGCACATGCACCTGGGGACATACTTATTATGTCTGTAACTACACACACATTAACTAAAAAATGTGTATTGGATCTCAGTCGCAAGCATATTCTCTCGCATAATAAATGAGATGGCGGCTCACCGCGCGGCACTACACGGAGCATAATGTTTGTAATTGTCTCTTGAAACGTTTTAGACAGCAGCGCGTGTGTACTTGCTCGTATAATGTGAGTGCAGTCGCGGCTCCGCCTGGAGCCGTATTATCTTACGAGAGCCGAGGCACGGAGCATACCATTAACTTGATTATGTTTCGCTCCCGCCGCGCTCCGGACAAAACCTAAACATGAAAATGTTTTACCTGCGGCGTACAGACACACTTTCACAAAATTATACGTAAATACTTTCAAGCGAAGTTATATAAAAATATACAAATAATAAATAATCACACATTTGTAATATGTAACTGTGAAAAAATTTCGGCACACCAGTACATAGTGCGCTAAATATATCCTACCAATGCACTTGCTTTAACTGTACTTACATCAGATTTTGATAAATAGGGTATGTTATAATTATACGACGCAGCGTTTTGCCAATATTCAGCCTGATGGTTTCGATGGTGCAGTAAATGACGGAACACATCTTTTCGGGACCAAGAGATGCCCAGATCTCCATAAAACATACCAATTTAGTCTGCAGTTACATTGTAATGATGAATGATTGAAGATTACTGAGAAAAATGAAAAACAGACCATGAACAAGTAAAGTACTGGACCAAGTCGCGCACATTGGTTCAGTGCTTACAGGAAAATATAATCGAGGAAACATTTTCGCAAACCGCAAACTTGTATTCTCAACTCGAGTCCCAAAGGTAGACGGCGACCGTAAGTACTTAAGCAATATAGCTCTAAGCCGAACCAAGCTCTGCTCTAAATCCAGATTGCTTTCATAGTTTTACTTAAAAGCTGAACAAACAAACTGAGAAAATTTTTCATATAAAATTGTTCGTATATTTTGAGCAACGCGTCGCGCGTCTCTGTGTAAGTGCTGCGAATTATTTTTCGATTATACATTTTGCTCTCGTATCCTTATCCCGTGCTTTGTACACCTTGAAAGAAACGTAAATATTTAAGGTTTTGCCCATTTCAAACACAATTATCGGAATAAAATTTTTGTGGAGTGGAGTTGGAGTTGGATGGATTTTTTTGAATCTACAATTTGGAATGAGCACCTAGCTTGACTGACGAACAGACTGACATACTACTATTCTATTTTGACGTTTCAAAAGTACCTATTTATAGTTTAGTTGGAATAAATGATTTTGACTTTGTTTTGATTCCAGGTCGCGATGGTCGTGGCTCGTTGCGTTCCTCCAAATACTGAATGTACTTGGCTGGAGGACCACACTAACTCTATAACACGGGAATGTTCTCGCAGTGCTGTGTGTGCGGTAGGTGAGTATTGAACGCGGGCGTTTTGAGTAACCTCCTAACTAACCTAACTTCTAACTCAAAACTGTTTGCAAAACCAAATACCTACTTACTGCACTTAATTATACCAGGGTTTGAATGCTATTTATCTTAACGTTAACGCGATCGAATCTAGTGAGTATGAGTTAGTATAGGTATGGCAAAAAGCAAACTTACTCATACCCTTTTTGAGACAGTAAAATAGAGCTAATCTCGAATGTGGCTTGCTGTAAATAAATAAATTAAGATTTTCTCTTCCCAAGCAGCTTCGTTACTTTGTATTCCGTTGATGGTCCGTGTGTCCTCAGCCTACATACGTAGCTACACTCTCCAATCTTCAACAAGGTACGACAAGTGAAGCAATTTGTTCTAAACGCAGGTTCTCTACTGGCCCGTACCGAGCAAGTGTGCGCTACAAAAAGGTTCTTTGTAAAATATTTCGCTTTGTAAGTCAGCGTAGCGTCGCGTCGCACGTCGCAGCCAGCGGGGCGACACCGACACTTGACGGGCCCCCACCCCGCCTTAATTAAACTCAACTCAATTTGGTCTAAAAACATTTACCTTTTATGAAATGTTCTATTCAACTAATCAGCAGCGAGCGATACCTTGTTTCTAATATAATTAGGGCGGCAGCGTGTTTGTCTTGTCGCCGATCGATTTTTCATTAAACGGAGTAGGTAGTGACCCGGCGCAGCGTGCTGCCCTCATCTCGCCGACCCTCACGTTAATGAAGAGAACTTGACAAGAGGCTACACATAATATTTATAGATGCGTGTTTTCTTCAAAGTTTCGTTTTTAAACCGCGATGACATGCTCTGTTTGGAAGCAGGTATTTCGTTGTTTTTTTATTGAAGCAATTAGAAGAAGCAAGCCATCACGAGTTTACTCTTAATTACTGTCACCGATCGTAAAGAAAGCTGTACCTCCTGCGGGGAGTAGTGAGGCGGACGGGCGAGAGGGGGGAGAGGCTCTATTGTTTCCTCAAAACGTACTGGAGGTAATTTCGGTGAGAATTGCCTTCAGATGTTTACCGGCTGTCTAATGGGCTTCTTTTGTGCCACCTTCGTAAACGGAATAAGGATAAATTACTTACTTTGATACTTACACCGAGTAATAATGACACTCACAGTGACGGCGACCTCACTCTTTATATTATCTGTAAACACTCACACAGGTATGTATACAATATACGCCTGCTGCCATCTTCTGTCGTATAGTACCGACCGAGTGTCGCAGGCAGAATTTTTCTAAAATTTATGAATACCTAAGCTCTAACTGCCAACATAAGCTGACAGTAAAATGACAAAATCGCTCAGTAAATATCAGTTAGACTGAGCTCACGTCCCCCGGTCCCGTGGCAGCATCGCTTTCAATGAGTAGCTTTTTGTAATGGAGAGCGGATTGTAACGAGCCGACACGCGACGCGGACGCGGGACGACAGCGCAGACAGATTAACTTTGTTAACGCGCTCACCGCTCACACGCTGCTGCATATATCACTGCTCTCATCGCTTTGTTCTTACAGCTTCCCCAGATTACATAGCGGTCTATCCACGTAATACCATGAATGTAATATTAAATCCGTCAAACTGTTATACATTTGCCTGGCAATATGAAAACAGGAACACCAATCATTGTAATTAAGTACGTGTACTATCTGCGTGCTTCAGATAAACGAGAATACGGCCGAGTTGAGTGTAGTTCAGAGGCCAGCGGCGCTTATACCGAGCAGTAGGTACTCACGCTGTAGCTCAGCTATCATTGCTCCCCGGCCCCGCTCGGAATGACTCGGAGAGTCCGTGCGAGGGATACACTGCGCCCGTACTATTGGAATCAGTAGATCTCATTCTTATATAAATTCGTTTCCAGTTTTTGGAAGTTGGTTGGTGGCACTGCTCAAAGACAGACATATTTTTCAATATTGCGCGGAGAAAACTCTTGTTAAAAGATACCTACTTTTCTTGTAAAATAAGTTAAGTATTTTTATAAACATGTTCGCAATCAAGTTAATGTCATTCTGTTTACTAAACAACTTTGAAATTACAGCGTTACGTATGATGTTACCATGACATTTGAGGATAAAACTCACTAATTGCTTAATGTGGTCGATCATCTATCTACATCTATCTCATCTCTCAACATGTACAGTACCCGGTGTGCCGCCCGCCCAGCTCCTAGTACCGGCCGCTGCGCCGCTTGTACTCATCCAATAAATTCCGGATTCCAGCTTAAACAGCTCTCACTCAGTTATTGCTGCTCAAGTATTTTTATTTGCAATTAAATGCCGACTGCTGTTCAGATAAGGAATGTGTTGTTTGAACTGTAAGTAGCTCTGTAGGTACACAGCGAACATGGCAGATAAAGAGATTATTAAAAACAGAAGCTGGCTTACATAAGCAATAAGAATGTAAAATCAGAGACAGAGTACACGACTTGTAATGTCATTTTGAGCCGGCAGTGTGCTTACACGGAGTGTAACAGACAGTCTATCCTTACACTAGATAATTCAAAACTGAAAAATCCAAGTTATCCATGTTTTGTCTAACACTTGTACCTACGCTCGCACACATAAGCTCGTCTTTATTAACTTTCAATTAAATCCTTGTATATTCACTTAGACTATGGTATTGATTTACACTTACACAAGTAACAACTATACTCACGTAATAGATACATGAGCTTCAGGGATAACTAGGAAAAGTGTAGTTTTCTAGCGAATGCAGGAAGCAGGGTGCTATCTGTTTCTCGGTCGAGTGCTCCGGGATCGAATGCTGGCTGCAGAGCGCGGCGGCTGCCCCCGACCGCCGCCGCGGGATTGGACATGTATGTGAGGATGTGAGTGCCTGCTTTATTTACTCCGCACTACGTACATACTCGGATGCTGCCCGACATCAGTTCTAGGGCTTTCTAACTTTTTTATGAGAGAAAATTAACAACTCTTTATGTCGGAAACAAATGCACATCTAGAAAATATCCTAATGGAAGTCCGGTGAGTATTATTAATACCTAAAGCTATGAGTCGGCGGAGGCACGGCCGCGTGGAATGAGTGTAGTACCGGAGGGCGCAGGGCTGCACGGAGCGAACAAATTCCTTTATTAAGGACATAAATAATGCCGCCAACGTCACACGATGACGCTGATGGTTTTGTAAGAAATAGTGCCGTGCTGCGTGTTCTACCGTGGTTTGAATTAACCGAGTAATTAAATTACTCACAAGTACACATTTGTGCAAAGGCGGACATGACGCTTGACGCATTGTGTTTCAGACCAACTTGTGATGCAGACATAATCATTATCATCATTATAATTATCATTTATTTATGAAATTAAAATGAGAGTTTTGAACTGAAAGTTGATTGCACTTTCATAGATATATAAGCATGGCTTTGCTGACTAAAAACCCCTATTTCTTCTTCTGCCTTAGGCCGAAGTCGCGGTGCCTCATTACCCCGCAACCCTGGCTGAACATCAGCCCTATAGGGCCCCGTCTGTGGTTGTCTATTGGCTCTTAGCGACGCGCGAAACGCTACGCGCCATACACTCGGGCCTGGAATAAGATTTTTGTTGGTGCTTGTTGGCTTAACCTGATCCATATAATAATTATTTAACATTTCAGCAAACTCCACGGGATTGTCTACATTTTATTTTATATTTATTAGCATTTATAATTTTCCACATGACTTTAATCTTCTACTACATAATTTTATAATTCGTTAAGTGCTTCGTTAGGAGTTTTGCATTCATACACATTTGAGAAAGAGAGATTCTCTATTGCATCTTTAAACTTTCAAAGATTTTCAGAGCAGTAGTCACATTTCTTATATTATGATCAATTAGTAAGAAATAGTGCCGTACTGCGTGTACTTACGTGGTTTGAATTAACCACATTTCTTATATTATCATCAATTAGTTCTATATACAGCACTCGGTGGTGCCAGGGTGATAGAGTTCACTTATGTTAATGTTATGAAATCTAAGTTTATTCTTTATTAGTTCTTACAGTTTATACATTAGATGGTTATTTATCCCAAATTGCGCTAAAAACACAACTAATACTTCCAATAAGATAAAGTATATATCGCTGTTGGGTTGTTACAAATGCAACACAATGTGGTCTCCACCTCCTATATACTGGGCACTACATGGCGTGACGTCACGTTGCCATCACCGGCAGCAGCCGCCGTCGGTAGTCTCCAACTCCATGTTATCGCTCACAACATTAAGAAACATTTTTTCAGTGCATATTTCCTTCATTTCACTGCTAACCTACATATTTTTGAAACATCAACCATTACTACTAAATACTGCAGGAAAAATTAGAAGAAATCAGTAAGAGTCAAATATAATTAATTTTATTATCTGTTGTATCTACTAAAAGTACTTGAAGTCTAAACCTAAAGAAAAAGCTACTAAGAACAAAATGAACATTCTCTTAAAATAAAGACCGGCGCCGCTCGTAAACGTGAACGAGCGTATAAACACAGGCGCGAGTGTGTGCGTGTGCGGGTATACTGTGTCTGTGTGCTGGTGCCAGCTTCTGACGATCGTCACAAATATAATTTCCTTGTATTTACGTATTTTGACGGAACTTTAAGACAAGCCCTCAAGTTACACGAGATAACAGTTCAATTAGGTATACATATTTAATTTTGTGATTATAGAACCAATGACTAACATAGACAGGAATAAAAAGTTATGCAATTCTTCCTCTCTAATGTAAACTAAAACACATTCCTCATTTTTAAAAATAAGTTTATCTGATCTTTAAACAAATTCTATTCTAAATAAATTATTCTATGTAGCGTTGTGACTTCATAGAATACCGGCGAGAAACTACACTTGTGTCCCCCCCCCCTCCTCCATCCTTAATCCATGGGCGTGGAGTATCCATGGGCAGCGTTGTTTGCTTACTATCAAGATAGTGTCCTAATTACTTGAATGCCGATCTATATCCTTTAAAAAGTCCAGTGGATATATCATTACACGCCCACACTCGCAATAACAATGATTATGAACGCTTTGAAGAGCATTAGCTCCGTGTCAGTGAGCCAGCCAATCCGGAGTATTGCTCGCCTCCACCACCGATATGTTGCCCGACAAACAAATAAATATTAGTTCTACTCTCTAAACACAACAACTATACCACATACACAGTAATGCTTACTCTCATTGTTATTACCAGTGGAAAGAAGGAGTGGAATTAAATGTTGAAGTATAATGAGGGAAAGCTTATCCAAACTGACAGTAATTCACCCAGTCAGCTCCACTGTAGTGAACATCGGTACATCGACGCGGGTCTCTGTAGTTAGGGTTGTTTATCGGAGTACCTCACAGATCACAGGAATTTGAAAAATAACGATGGAAGCAAATGTTTGTATATCACACACTAGCGGCCTTCCCGCGAGTATCCAAATACTTCACTAACGATCAAAGGGTTGCCCGGTCCCAATTATACGTTCTACTTCTCTTACATAAACTTTCTTCCACAGAAACCATCGAATAAGAATTGGTTAAATTGGAAAAGGCGTTGTTGGGCTATGCCCTCACACACACACTGCAATTATGTGTATAATAATAAATAATATACACATATAGTGTATATTATTTTATATTGCCTATCATGAACTACTCGTGGCCTGTGACTGTACTTGAGGCGCACTACTAGAATAATGTATGTCGCAGTAAACGGAAACAGTGAGATGCTTCCGGCCGACGCGCGCTACACCAGCGCCGCCTTTATTCTACTACATACGTTTACAAATACAGTTAAACATGTTGTAATTGAACAATCGTGTACATTGCACTGTGCGTGCTGTCTGTATGTAGCACGTAAAGCCGCTGCTCTCTTAAACAAAGGAAACTGTTTGTAAGTGAAAATGTAAGAAAAATATTCGAAGCGACTGTTTATTTTTGTTTCAAAATGGAACACCCGCCTTCGAATTCGCGCTCCTGTTTAATATTAATTCTTCCCAAAATATTTACTTTGGGAAAAACGTTCTGTTTACATAAAACCTAATTCGTAAAATAATATTATTGTAGAACACAAAAACCACTGTACATAGATCGGTATTGCGTCAGTAAAAATTGTTAAACAGATCACAAGTTAATGTTGTAGGTTCCTCTAATCAATTTTCACACAATGGTCTATTGTTGTCTATAGCGACATTTGGGAGATATCTTCCAGTGCCCTAATTACTCTTGAAGGGAGAGGGAGGGGGGGGGAGGGTTCAGTGTCGTACAATGCGGATGGACCTAATGATAAAAGTTGTCTAAATAAGGCGCAGGAAGACTACCAGTAACAGACTAGCAGTAGAACCACTTACCAACCACATGGTGCATCAGTCGCGTATACATATATATGGATTCCATTAATGAAGTGCCTGTATTATTGTACATATGCTCAATAAATTATTAATCAAACTCTACATATAAACTTATAGCTACTTTACTATTATTATATACTCGCATACGCCGCCGGAACTCCAGTACCTCACAAATTAAGTGAATCTCTCATCGAGATTAGTACGAGCTTTCAAATTATACAAAGACATGTAAAGTGTGTATCTGTATAGCAAATGGTCCTTCTGTAAGTTAAACTGTGTTGGGGCATTGATGTCGTCAAAGAGAGTCTATTAGCTGGAATTAAGTCAACTATCTGGCAACAAATTCAATTTACTTGATGTTGAAGAATTATTACATAGTCGAAGTTAGAGACCCGCACCGCGGCGAGTTTGTTACTGAATGTGAATGAGTTGCCGGCGCGCGTCATGTTCACTGGCCGCAGAGCTAACTATCTGCTTACATCGTCGGTGTAGCTGGCGAGCTGTCATTGTGTGCACCCGAGCCTCGCAGGCACGATATTATTTTACTGCGAACTCTTGTATCAACAAGTTGCACAAACTTTTATCTAGTGCGCGAATGACAATGGACGTAGAAAAGTTGTACAACAAATACAACAATGTCCAGGCTTACGGCACAAGTATGCAACAATCGCCCGGCTTGGCGCCGCCGCCTGCCGGCCGTGGGACTCGTACATATCTCGCTGCGAGCATCACCGCATCCTTTTCTACTAAAGTCACAAATTCATTCTATTTCCGAACATACATACATACATACATTTCACTTGTGCATAACGTGTTGTGAGCTTCCACCGCTTGTATCCAATGCTTTACGCTACGCACTCCGCAACATGCAATATTCTTTTACATTACTATTGCGGCCTGCGACTCGGCAAACACTGCAGCACGTATGTAAGTATGGCACCACAGAGGTGGATAAATAAATATGTCCCGGGGCCATGTGTAAAGTTAGGTAATAAAATAAAGCAGTAGCTGTTCGTAGTAAAGCAGCGCAGTTTGTCTCGGGGGGTTAGCGAGTGCAGTGATATTAAGTTGCGAAGTTATTGTGAGTCGCGAGTTGTTGCAATAACTGTGTACTCCTGCAACGCACTACAATCCGATCACTCGTAGCGAGGAACATGTCTTGTGCAATAAATTACTGCTTTATTTCAGAAGTTTTCGATATTTACTGCATAAAAGACTTTTAATTAGCGTTAGATGTAACGCAGGGAGTCAGTAAGTTGAAACGTAATTAGTGAACGTCAACAAACTGAATTGACACCGAGATGGTAACTCAATAGTAAAGTTAAACTGAGTTGCCAGGGAGTGACTCGAGACGGTCAGCTCGGTCCTCTGTCAATTATCGCAATTGGACAGACAGACCGACATCGATAGGGGGAGGGGGGAGCACACTCTGTATCCTGAGTACAGGAGCCACGCGTATATAACTGATGAATGGGGCATACACTGCATCCCTAATTACTAAAAAAAACAACTTATCATATTAATGTCGTTACTTCCCTGAAGAGTTAGGATAAGGAACGTATAATGTACAATTCCAAATACAGATCGAATAATTACTGGGAATTTTAAAAGCAAAAAAGTCAATAAAACTTTGATTTATCTGAATATCGAACTAGGATATTACGCGTAACTAAATCAACCCAAACTATATTATAATCTCACTGCTCGAAGCACATAAATGTATCTGCAGCCAGAGTTTCCAATTATCTGTCTTCATTTGCTAGCAGCCGCCGAGCGAGCGCTGGGAGCGATGTTTGCTCGGCCGGACTCGAGCTCTCAATATCCCGCGAGCGCCCGGCGCCGCGTCTTTAACATACGGAGAGCAGTTCACAATGAATTCAATGACTCTACGGCGCTTTATTAGCTTTCGAGCCGGCAACGTTCATTATGTAGGAGGAATGTTAATACATAGCTCCGCTCCTACTTTTTAACCGACTTCAAAAAAAGGAGGAGGTTCTCAATTCGATTGTATTTTTTTTTTTTTTTTTTTTTTTTTTTTTTTTTTTTTTTTATGTTTGTTACCTCAGAACTCCGTCGTTTATGGACGGATTTGCAAAATTTTTTTTATGATTGAAAGGATATGCTTCCAGATTGGTCCCATTCTTTTCAAAATTGAGTTTTGATGATGGGATCCATGAGAAATCGAGGGAACTCCTCAAATATTATAGGCAACTATATAGTAATTTTAATATTTTCATAGAGCACTCAAGCATTTACAGTCAAAAAGTAATATTTGATGGGGTGGAACTGGTGAAGAAGATCAGAAATGGGTGATGAAACTTGACACTCGCATATATATCACAATCAAGGTAGTTCAGCAACTATGAAACTGCACTGTAAACCAATGATCTTAAATAATTATGTTGGAAATGTTATCATCGAACTGATTTAATGATGATTATGGAGCTGGAAGGTAGGCACTGGAACTGCGTACCTAATTAATATATCCTAGCCGTGTTTGGGCTTGTTAGAATTGTTATAAGATGCACTTTGGCTGTAAGGTACTATTGAACCGATGTGATGATGAAGCTGGAAGGTTGGCATGGGGCCTAGTATTGTGTAAGCTTATTAGAGCTGTCAAGAGCAATGGAAAGGGCTATGCTCATAGTTTCCGTGCATATTAGAATCAGAAATGAAGAAATCCGCAGAAGAACCAGCGTCACCGACATAGCCCGAAGAAATGCCAAACTTAAGTGACAGTGGGCACGGCACATTGCTCGTAGAACAGATGGCCGATGGGGCCGAAAGGTTCTAGAGCGGGACCGCACACCTTTGGGGGCGGAGTTTGGCCTAGTATTGGCTATTTTGCATTAGTCCACGTGGACTGCGTTTACACATTAGTGGTGAAATGCGTCATTGTGTTCATATCGTTTTCCTGGTAATAGGCTAAGAGAATTCATTGGCATTTTTAACAAAACAGTCGTTTTAAATGGGTTACAAAACAATAATTGCGTCGTACAAAACAATAATTGTGTTTCTTTTGTGTGCACATATGTAGATAATACTTACTTAAAAAAGGTTCATACATTGAATGACTCATAAATGTATATTTACAATAGCGATGGTCTTTTGTATTTTTACCAACTTGTCTATATATGAATGTTCTTAGTAATAACAAAATAGTATTCTTCATTTAATGGGTTACAATTGATACAAAACAATAATTGCATCGGTCTTTTTTCTATGTACGAATGTATTTAATCATAGATACTAAATTAGATTGCATTTGGTATCTTTGAACTTTATCGGTCTGTTGATGAAAATATCTAGTTTTTTGTTATTTGGCGAGAACTAATATGAATTTATGATAAGATTATTATTTTTTTTTAACTATAAGTCATAAGTATCTCATGCATCATATCATCTCTCCTCGAGATCAAAACGATTACACAGTAACAATGTACTATGATATGTATTTCTACGTATAAGTATGACATTGGTAACTTTTTCAAAAGAAATGTAGGAACGATATTGACTTCTTTGCCATAACACATTATAATAAAAAAAACACTAAACGGCTACAAATAAAAAAAAAATTTACAAAATAAAAAAACCGCCTTCAAAAAAAGTCAAGCAATAAAAGTTCCTACACTAAAAAGTAAAAAATAACAATTTGAATTACTGTAAAAAAACTTAGTTTATAGGTAAACTTATTTGACATTAATATTTTGCAAATATTCAAAATTTATTACTTATTTTTGGAGTCGGTGCCAGCCCATGCAAAGAAATACAAATGGGCAACAATCCCTTGAAAAACTACCTCTTACTTAATTATAAAACTACTTAATACCTATTTGCATACTCAAATATAGGTATATTAATTAAGACATAAATACAGATTAGACTTCTCTACAAAAAATGTCCGATTTGCACATTTTTTTTTAATAAAAAATATATACTTACAAAAACATTTTAAGTACATTGAAAATGTTTAAGCATTATGTACGAAAAATGGCACCGGATATTAAAAAGCTAACTAACATTAAGTTTCAACATTAAAACGCTGGCACCGACTCCAAAAATAAGTAATAAATTTTGAATATTTGCAAAATATTAATGTCAAATAAGTTTACCTATAAACTAAGTTTTTTTACAGTAATTCAAATTGTTATTTTTTACTTTTTAGTGTAGGAACTTTTATTGCTTGACTTTTTTTGAAGGCGGTTTTTTTTCTGTTATGTGGTGTATGTTATGTACTTGTAGTACAAGTATATGTACCTATAGGTAAGTTGATACCTTGGTTGAAAATACCATTCTATATTTGGAGTTGCTCTATGTATAGCTATCTGAGGAAACTTCCTATATGAGAGCTCGCTATAAAATAAAAAAAAGGCAAAGCACGATAAAAATAGGTGTACCCACGTCACATACAACAATTTGCCCTCTCAACTGGCGACAGGAGCGGAGTGGACCGCGGGTACTCCCTAATTCAATTAACTGTTTAGCTCGGGGATTGTAAAATTAAGGAGCGTGAGGAACGGTCGCTGTAAAAATGAAACGGTTGACAGAACACAGCCTCCGTCCCCTGTAGATGTAATGAAGAAGTGTAGGAGGCGGTGCGGGCCCGGCGCGGTCACGTGACGTGCATGCGGCGCACGTACCGCCCGCTCTAATTACTCACGTGATTGCTGGCCGCTGTACGCGGGGCTTGGAGCTGCGAGCCACGAGCGCGCGGCGGGGCCGGCCTCATTGTTTCAATCATTATTAACTCACTATTTTCTTACCTCAGTATTTTCTTGCTTTTCAGTTAGATATGCGTTCTCCGCATTATCTGTCTCAAGAATTGACATGATAGCCTTGAAGATCACTATCTACCGCGACATATCAAACAATTATTACAAATCTATGATGTGGAAACTTAAAAACCCAAGTCAAAGTCAACTTGTACATAGTTGTTAATGTTGCAATGGGCATTTAGCGGCGAACAAACAAACATTTAAAAATAACAGTGTCTGCTTAGGTACGTTTCAGTCCCACTGTAAATATGTTTTATAGTTACTTGCGGAGAATTACAAACAAGACTGTTTCTATATCAATACTTCCCTAGGAAGTAACAAAAATAAATGAATCTTAAGGAGTACTGAATACCTGATTCAATTGACGTGTAGGCACCGTCCAACTCAACAATATTGCGATCCAATGCCGGTACCGTAGACAGTGTCACTGACACAACTACAATGCGCCAATCATATTATACATAATTGGTTAGAAGGCACATACTCATATTTAGAATAGATCATTAATATATTACTACAGTAATATAAAAGACTGTATCGTGACATCATTGGGTCAAATGGTTACTTATATGAACCCTCTGCAGCATCTATGGTAACTTACTTACAGTAACGTGAGTATAATTTAATGTGGAAAATCATTTGCTGGTCACATAGTAGTGAGTTACAGTTTAGTTCCATGTCTGTAACGGAATTTACAAACGCAAGGGGTTTGTATAATTTATATGCGTAGCGTTTAAAATTGAATATTAATTATTTTCAGATTACAAACATAATTTGAAATATTTGTCTTTTTGCGCATAGACCAAACACCAATCTGTTTGTAATCAAATCCAACATAGACTCTATTTGTAAACTAGTAAGTTATTCATTTCGCCACACTTGTGACGGAAATATTTTAAAGACTACTCAGTATCAAGCTTTTGTCATGGGCTGGCTTCCTGATGGATGAAACTAATCTGTTATTCTGTCTGGCTCATAAGTCCGGATCCGTCTGCCATTAATACACTTGTCTCGGCATCGTTGGACGTCGGGCGACGTCGGGTGACATCGGGAGCCATCGAGCAGCTTCTTGCGGCTCCGTGCCTAGTCCTGATTGATCATTGAGTCGTGGGGATATTTTGAATTAATTGCCTGCATGCTCACTCAGATTACAGTCGCATGTAACATCTGCTACTCCGAGAATTACTCCATTAAGGATCTGTGTCGGGGGAAGCTGTGCTTTATTTGATTTGGGGCATTAAGTAATTTCTTTTTTTCTTTTTTTATTATTTTGACTAGTGTGATTATTAATTAATTAATAATCACACTAGTCAAATACTGTATCCATTTCATTTACGGTGAATTTAAAGCATAATTTTATGAATGAATGAATAACCATTTTCAGCCGTGGACATACATTTATCGGTTAATGTGAACTGAACGATTCACGTGAATGAATCTAATCGGTGGCACCTGCATAATGAGCGTGACCGCCGCTAAAGCTGCTGGTTGGTCGCTGCGAATAAAATGTTTAGCGCTGATTGGCTGATTGCGCGTGCCGCGACACAACCGCGCGCCATAATGATCGCCTGACTACGACCACACATGCAACTAACTATCGCTAAATAAATGCCACGATGTTCAGTAACATCATCACCTTAGCTTTGTCTTTTTGCCACTAGAATATTAACAAAATGTATATTTATTCATTATTTAATTTAAGTTGCCATGACGTCGGGAATGTTAAATGAATAGCGTTATATGTGTGCTTAAGAGGGGTGCCTTCTTTTAGATCTCTTAATCCTAAACCTTCAAAATACTAGATGCAGGTGCAGCACCGATTGCTTACCATAAGGTTTGCTAGTTTACCGCTCTAAGCTCGTGAGTGCCCTGTAACCTATTACAATTGGCTAGACTAGCAGAATAAATATTTGTGTTACACTGTTCTTACATATTTAAACCACCTGTGTGTATACGGAATCCGTATGTGAACCTGATTTAAAAAGAGTAACCATGGAGTTTCTTGCTCGTTCTTCTCCATCGGAATCTACACTTTGGAACGAGCAAATAGCTTGACTAAAAGAACTGACCGACAGACTGAAAATATATCATCAAAATTTTGTTTGACGTTCAAAAGTGGCTGTAAGGGTCTAATTGAAATATTAATGACTTTTGACTTTTTTGACTCTATCGTTTGGGTAATATGTGCAATCTATAATTATGTAGAAAGTGGTACGGCCTGCTAATTGATGTTTGTTTTTTACTAGACTAAGTATTTTACCAGAGAAGTTGTTTTTCACTTAGTTCTTTCCTCGGTACTTAACATATAAACACAATCTCCCGAAGCATCGTGCGGTGTGCGCCAGTCCGCGGCGGATCAGTTGCGGTGCCATCATTTGTGACGCTCGATCCACTCTCGTATTGTTTTGTAATTCAATTAGCTCTACAGCCTGCTCACATCACTAACCACTGCCAGTAATTTGCTAATACCTTCATTATGCATATTCATCATTAGCTGAACTGGCCAACTTTGTTCCGTCTCAAAATTAACTCAACTTTTATGACCTTTTAACCACCTTTCCTGAACTTTCTCAAATAATTCAAAACCAAAATTAGCCAAATCGGTAAAGACATTGTTGAGTTATAAAATTACAACGAAAATTGGTATTGATTTTTATATGTGTAAATAATGATCAATAAGTTACTTATTATAAGTACCTATTCGGAAGATTATAAGTTACTGAATTGTCAGTACCGGCACTAAATAGTGAATAGAAGTAATCCCAATAACTGCACTCGGTTAAAAGACATTATTAGGACGCGGCCCTGCGCTGGTAGCTGGGAGCTGCTGCCCGTATTGTCATTATGTACCCTCGCATTCACACAAACGTGAGCTCTGTTTGGATGTGGATTACTGGTTTAATTACCGTTTTGTCTCCATTCAGAGTTTAATAACGCAGCGCTACAGCTGAGCAAACGACGCCTACTACATCGAGCGCCACTGCTCGCACGTTCACCAACAACGAGCCGCCCAGTACTGAGCACTCCAACAGATTTTATCACAAACTAGCTACTCTCGCGCGGTTTCACCCGCTGCTCTGCTCTATTTAATCGTAGCGTGATGTTTTATAGCCTAAGCACTCAGGAACATTGCAGCTACCTATCAGTGAAAGAATTTTCGCAATTCGATCAGCGGTTCCAAAGATTACTTCCTACATACAAACTTACCAATTTTACCTCTTTATAATATTATTAGTATTTTAGTTTATTCCCTAAAATAAATCTGGTTTTAAGCTCGTGATGCCGTTATCATCTGGTGTTTTTAAACAGTGCTTTGATAAAGTAATTACTTACTTTGTTTTCATCTTCGATACGTGTACACTATCCCGGAACTATAAAATTGAAAAATAGTTGGAGCTTCGCTAATCTCTAAAAGGCTCGTTTTAAACGTTATTTTCAAGATGACTGGTTGAACGAACTGTTTTGAAAATAGAGCGCAGAGCACTGGTCTAGGTTCGAAGCCCGGCTGCTAGCGCTGGACTGGCGCCAGCTAGTTTGATGGCATTATTACAACAGACGATGTGAGGCCGATGAATATCGCAGCGTATAGGACTGTGGAAGCCAATGTTTATACGCTGTAACTAGATGAACGTACTGATCTGGTTTACGTTTGTTTGGTTTTGGTTTGTCTGATGTCACGACACATCACTGTACACCGTACGTGTAAGAAAAGCATTGGTTGCGGTGTCGTAACGTAACAGTAACGATGGCAACGTCTCTGGCAGTTAGCTAATCTTGCCTATAGATAATATTGAATAGTACCAAATACGGCCATGAACAGATCAATAGTTGTTTAAATGAACACAGTTGTAACGTAAAGTTTGTCGGTCACAACACTTGATTCCTTGGTCACCCTGACACCGTGACCGCACTCTCGAGAACCTCACTGAAACCAAACGAGGATGACGATATAACCTCTCATGAGCAATTGATGTAAAAAAGTGCGCCATTTGTCTTGTGCCTCCGCGCCTAGCTTACTGCATAATTATGTATGTGTCGACTCACACTAGATATGTATGGGTTTCTCTATTACGATTGCATGTTATTCTTAAGAATGTTTTTGTTATTTCGTATTCTCAAATTTAATAACGATGTTACTTTTTTTTCACTAAACGTATGCTACAAGCTGTGGTTTTGGGGGCCAGTATCTTAATAATGTAGTGTAGTGGTAAGTATCAGCCCCACTGGTTGTCTCGTCAGGCAGCGGCGGGCGCGGCGCGGGCAGTCGGAGTCACGAAATTGATGCGGTCTGTCCGGATATTAATACCCGCACCGGCGGATGTGCGCGGATATTACGTCTGTCGCTTAAGTATTGCAGCAGAAGGTATACACTGGGCATCTTCTACTTTATAACCAAATCACAGTCAGAGAAATACATAAATGATATACAATTATAGATAATTTATTTAGATTAAGTTAATTAATTTTATTATTGAATTGTTTTATCGTAACTGAAGGAGTGGTTGAGGGAGACAGAAATAGATATTTTTGTAAATTCCATGTCTAACGCAGCAGTCGTCTACCCTTAACTATTAATGTTACATAACAATGAGTAATGCACTGCCCAAATCTTTCACAAAATACTACAAACTTTAACATACTAAAACTCTAATATGGCGGGCAACCAAAGTCACCACGACACGACACACTGGGCCAAAAATCATTTTAACACTTATATGCAATTTTCAAAATTTCACAAACTTTACAAGTCAAACATCCCAAAGATATATTTTTTATAACTTAAAATGTACAAATGATTTTTTTTTCTGTCCTACCCTCAACGGAATAATATTCCGCAGTCCTCGAAGTGGGATTAAATATCCTCATCAGTGAACTGTGACCGTATCAAGTGTCTCTGAGGCGAGGGCCTCACGGTCGGGCGAACCGGTCCTCAGTGAATTACTTAGTACTTCACGAGACACGGAGTACCCAGCCGATATACTTGTTTCGGCGGCGGCGTGTCTTCCACAGTAGCCGCAGCAGACAAAGGCATCGCTCACATATAAAACCCTTGAGATACCTCGACAGCAGCGCAGCGCCCGACTGTTCTCGACAACCAAGGAATGTGAACTCATTTCACAACTGAATTCAATTTGCTTCGGAACAAAAGGTAGTACTCAGATAATATTCAAGTCTTTTGAAATCGCATTCTCTTCAGTGAAGCTTGAATTATGATTTAAAAGGATGGCCCTCGCTGAGAAATTTGCTTAATTGGATTCCCTTCAGGCAGAGCACAGTTTCAGGCAAGTGCTATAGCAGACTGCCGTCGACCAACAAACTATGGCTTGGTTTGTTGTTGTTATCACCACGTCTAGTGCCTCCAGTATATATGCCGGAGGTGACGTGTGGCTCCGCTCGCACACGCCGCTGTCCCCGAGCCTGGCGTCGACAGCCGCACGCTGCGGGGCGCTTTGTGCTGCTGTTTGAGTTCAAACAGCGTTGTTTGACAGCGCGTAATTGTTGCTTTGACCGCGCTTTGATTTGCGGTCCTCGATTGGCAGCGGGCGGCGGCACACCGATACACTCGCTCCCTCAAACCAAGCTCAATGTTCAACGACTAACGAGTAACACGAAGCAGCAATCTATACGTAACAAAACACATTTCAGTACACTCGTCGAACTCTCGAAGCTGATATATGGAAATATCAATTGAAAATGTTTCCTTGTGTTGATGCAAGTGACACAATAATACAGCCTGCATTATGGAACTCCCGCAGTCGGCAGCCCTGTGAGACATTCATAATGCTCATGTTTTCGCGATCATGAATTTATAACGCGAGTACGTCGTGCAGTGTGGGTGCATCCAGCTGTGCATCTAGCTGTCCGTGTCCCACGTATACTCGCTCGGCGCGCTCTGCTTCATGCTAGACGTACGGTGCTAACATCTTAAACGGCTGTATATCATCACACCTGTTTGTACTTCAAGTGTGCTCGTTTTAGCGTGCAGGTTCAGTAACACGTAGTGACGTTAGTTACACAAATGGGCCACAAGACTAGTTATAATGTAGCCATGCATATAATGAACGTCTCAACTAAATTCAGATTCCACAGGAAGCCGATCCAATTCCCGCGCAGCGGAGCGTGAAGTAACTAATCTAATGAGTTAATCGTGTGAGAGGGCGACGCGCCCGCCGCCGCCCGCCGCCGCCAGCCAGCGGCCGGCGCTGAGTTATGACTCGGTTTATCATTCGCGGCGCTGCACAAACCAAACTTACAGAACTAGAGAGTTTACACGACCTCGATGGCATTGCTTTGATCTCAAATTGGTACAACATTTGTAGAAAAACTTTGTTTCTGCGAAAATCTATCTAAATGAATTGATCTGAACTCTGTACCCATTTTATGATAGTGATAGATGATATATTAAAGGGTCGAAATAGTGGATGGACTACGACAATATAAATCGATACAAACAATTTAGCCAATATGAACGAGGGATGCCAGGCTCAGAAATCGTAGAATATTCAATATCAACGTTATTGTGTTTCGAACAATGCGACCACAGACAGAAAATAATAATTGAAAGCGACTCCTTGGAGCATCGGATAGCACTCGTGTCGATACATTGTTCCGCTGCAACTGAATTGAATAAATTGTTCGAGAGTTCTCTCTGGGACCGCTTACTACAGCGCTACACTATTTTATATATTTCTGTCTGTATTCATTCGCTGGCTCTAGAGTAGTTGAAATATCATCTTATTGTTTCCAACACCAGTTATTTTGTCAGTAAAATGTTAGATACTACTAAAGCTAATCATTAGAACCTACCACGGCTTCACGGCGTGAAGTCAACTGGCGAGAAAAGTGAAAAAACGCTTGCGGTGTGTTTCGCAATTTCTTATACTAACCCCTCTGCCAAAACGCCAACAACGTACTTGTATCTTCTCTGGTGTTGCTGGTGGTTTACCTTCAGGTAAAGTATCGGCTAGTTTCGGCCATTTACATTAAAAAGTATGTGAACAGAGCGCCGGCCCATCTCTGCTTGACTCGAGGTATGTGAGAGACGCGTGCATGTGCCACAAAGTCTTCTACCTACTTTCTATACATGAAGCACTAAGTGTAGTATAACACCCCCTGGATGGAACGGGACCAATGACAAAATTAAAAGAGATTATAACAAGATGTACTTACAATGATTCGACTAAAGTCTCACCAGCTGCGGAATACAACATAAGTTCACAACAAACAATTTAGATTTTTATGGGCCAGGGGTATCTTCTAGAAACACAATCACTATCAACTGTATTGAAGGTGACAGAGACCAGCACACCCTCAGCCGCGTCGTACGACAAACAAATTAATATTTCATTCCAATGTGTAATGAGTACAAGTTGCAGCGTCGAGTAGGAACTGCAGAAACAGAGGACAGCGGGTATATGCGGCCCATTAGCCACTCTCTACTAATTACAAGTTGCAGTGTATGCCGCGCTACTCGTGTCTCAATGTTTTTAACGTCTTGATTCGCATTAGCCGAGGGAAAATTTTGAGTCGTGTGCTTTTCACATGTAATGTTTATTTACCTTCAAGAAACAAAACATGTGAAATGTTATTATTCTACGAACAAAAATAACATTTCCAACCAATAACTTATTATAGAGTACCACGCAATAAAATCTAAGTTTAAAAAATTTGCATCCGATCGCCTTATCTCGCCGCCCTCCGACATAATGAAACAGTTTAATTATCCTCCTTCAGCGACCACTCTCCCTGGAGGTATCGGGAGGCGGGAAGGGAGGGGCCGTCTCCCGGCCGCGGAGGTGGGTGCAAGCGGGCGCGCTGACCCGGAAACGATGCGGCTCCCGACCGGATATTAATTTCTCCACTCGAACGCACTTCGCGCAGGTGACGAATACCGGAACGTTGTTCAGCTAATTTGCAATATACGTGCTTTGTGTCTCGTCGCAGGCGATCGTGCTGCGTCAGCCGTGGACCGCACGCGGCACTCTGTACTCCGCTATGTCTCTCACTCCTGCATATAACACGTGCGCAAATTACTACGGATGCAATAGTAGAAGGCCAAGCCACACGAAACTTGCTGAACGATACGAGAGCGAACGCTTCGAACACTCGCAATAAAAATTAAACAACACCGCCGTGTAATGTATCACTTACGTAATTGTTCGCTTGTGCTGTTTCCTGAACACACACTAAGGTGCGCCACGCACACATATAAAATTGTGATTTTATTAAGAACTACCACACCCGCAGTGTAAGTATTTAAGCGATCGATATCCATTTTATAAATTTTCAAATATGTTACATGGTAACTAAGCGCTACTTTATATTATTTTAGATATGATTCATCATCATAAAGTTTAAGACAGATGCAATTACGTTAATTATGAACAATAGATTATTATTTTACTTTTATTACGCAACTCGCACCGCTTCAAATTATCAAACAAAATTCTCGATGTCGAAAACTGAAGATTTTTGTGTAAATTTGGCCACGGTGGCACTGCACTTGAGGATAAA
This sequence comes from Spodoptera exigua, assembly GCA_902829305.4. Taxonomy (NCBI): domain Eukaryota; kingdom Metazoa; phylum Arthropoda; class Insecta; order Lepidoptera; family Noctuidae; genus Spodoptera; species Spodoptera exigua. Next base: position 17,137,544 of record LR824603.2, read on the forward strand.
ACACGAACGTTGGTGATCTTTGGAAGAGAGAAAGAGTTTGATTATTGAGTAACCTCACCGATAGAAAGAGTAATTTAGGTCATCTGGCCCGATTCGACCCCCGATATGTATATGTCACCGGAAAATAAGAAGATCCGTAAGTTTATCAATTTACTAGGAAGTTTATAAACTTTCGTAAGATTCTAAACGGGAGATAATTTGTAATATTTTACGTCCACATTTTCGTAAATTTATCAATTTCCGACGTCATACGGTAAATTTATAAAGTAAAGAATATCTCTTCGTTAGATTTCATATGGTTCGACCACTCACAGAAACTCTTTTAAATATACGATCTTTGAAATACGTAAAATAACACACTGCTCCCTGATTGGTCAATGTTCATAGTGGCAATGCTTGTGTCCATAGACTTCGGAATAATCAGACTTGACAAACTATAAATTGGAAGCAACAATGCCTGGTTCCTCTCTGGCACGGATGTAGTGAGTTGAGTTTTCTATTATCAGTTTCAATAGCAAACCGGTTCGTTTATGTTCCGTGGCCAGCAATGGCGACCGCGAGGAAGGAGAAGTGACACATGACAGCCAACCAATCAGATCGCGCGTAACGTTTGGTTACTGCTTACTTATTATTTTACGAGTGAGTTCAGTAAGTTTATCAATTTACGAAAATGTGGACGTAAAATATTACAATTTATCTCCCGTTCAGATTCTTGCGAAAGTTTATAAACTTCCTAGTAAATTGATAAACTTACGGATCTTGTTATTTTCCGGTGACATATATACCACAGCTTCAATACACAATTGTCTCTATCTCTGCCTATTTGTGTGTAACAATTATTATTTGCGAGCATTTTCTTGACCCTTCAGTGTTTATTCGAAGAAATAATGAAAGCATGGCAACCGTTCCCCCATCAAGATAAAGTATCACGTAATAAATAAAGCGAGTTCGTGCAGGCGGAGCTACACGAGGTGGCGGCGGTCAGCTCTCCTGCGGAGATACAACTTGATGTTTGTGGGTCCGAGCGCCGCCCCGCCCCGCGCCCCCGCCGAGGTACAACTTATCTCTATGTAGTAACCTTTAATGCCTCGACTCTAACGACTAATTAATAATTTAATTAAAAGAACGACTTAGCACTTACTCACGTGTATTAACCGAGAAAAGCTCTACTTGTTAGAATTAAAAGGACTCCAGTCGACTACTCATAAATATGAATCCCATTGTGACGAAGTCAAATTCGAAATCATTTATTCCAACTCCAAAAATTTTTAACAAAAATATTCTTCTAACTTCAAAGACTTCAAAAAGTAAACTAAAAAGCAAAAAGTAAATTTTCTTGAAACATCGGAGATAGTATTATTAATGGAATAACTTTACTGTTTTTCAAAACTCTACCTACCCTACTCTACCTACCCTACTCTACCTACCCTACTCTACCTACCCCACTCTACCTACCCTACTCTGCCTACCCTACTCTACCTACCCTACTCTACCTACCCTACTCTACCTACCCTACTATACCTACCCTTCTTTACCTACTCTACTCTACCTACTCTTCTCTACCTACCCTACTCTACCTACCCTACTCTACCTACCCTACTCTACCTACCCTACTCTACCTACCCTTCTCTACCTACCCTACTCTACCTACCCTACTCTACCTAACCTACACTACCTACTCTATCCTATCCTATGTCCTTCTCCTGGCTCTAAACTACCTGCCTGCAAATTTTCAGCTAAATCGGTTCGGCCGTTCTTGAATTATAAGTGGAGTAACTAACACCACTTTCTTTTATACAGGGTGTAAAAAGTTTTATTTTCTTGTGGCAGAAGAATATATTGATGGTTTCCGCAACCTGATCTTGACAACGCGACATATAGTTGGCCGTGCAAAAAACAGTCTTGCTGTAAATCTAATTCTACATATTTAAAAGTTTGCCCCTGTGTTATCTATCGTTGCGGCAAAAGATAAATTAATTGGGAATTGGAATGTAAAGACAAATCATCTGGAATCATTAGGATCCGAGGTATAAATACTGTTTGACCAACCGCTGGACCAGTCAGAACTGTTACAACGATCACGTTGCGTTGTTGCGAAGAAATTTAACCTGAAGTCGGCTCCCGTTACATAAATTTCTAAGTAAAACAATTGTGGCACCAATCTTTAACTTAAGAAATTGTGATGGGATGTCCCTCGGGTTTAAAGAATTAAGGAATTCCTGTAGATAATGGACTACATATTCTTGATCCATTACATTATCAAAGGATATGTAGGTGACTATATCCTCTGGAAGTTTAGTTAAAATTAAATCGTTAATTTTGTCACCACTACTGTTTCTCGTCACCAATATTAAGTGTTAACATTTCCATTGATAATCTTTATTTTCTATTTCGACGATATCTGGGTAAACTGCGTATTAAACTCTCAATGCTGGTCACATTTTCTCCTAAATCTTGATCAATGGGTATTTTATTTATTTTCAAAATGAGGTACTTTTCCGTCTCCAACTAAGAGTAACTTCAAAGGAAAATTTGTACTACCTCCTTCCAAATGTGCTCTCATGTTCGTTGATAGTTTCAAGGTATGAACAAATTTCCATAATAGATAACTTTTAAGGCAAATTTTTACAATGTCTACTCTAGTTCCTCTTACTACTACAGGTAAAGTTTGCCGAAAATCCCCAGCAAACATGACAAACATTATATCACAGCCTCTAATATCTCTAAGAGTCCTATCTAGAGCCTCTACATGAGCTCTATGAATCATGGTACATTCATCCCAGATTATTAAAGTGACGTCTTACAAAACTTTGCCTAAAGGGCCATTTTTACGAATAGAGCACACGCTATCTTTCAGTAGCGGAACGGTTAGGGGCAGTTTAAAAGTGGATTGAGCTGTGCGTACGCCAGCTAATGTAGTTGCAGCGATTCCTGTTGACGCTTCTGCCAAAGCTAGTTTTCCCTGAGACCGTACTTTTGCTAATATCATATTAGTAATGAAAGTTTTGCCGGTTCCGCCTGGAGCATCCAAAAAATATTTTCCTCTCATTGAAACAAACACTGTGCATAACACTATTGTATGCCATTACCTGGTCATTAAATAACTTGGGTGGATTTACAATGCTTCTTTACAAGGCTTCCGCAATAAAGGATCCAAATTAGGGTGTGTTTTATTCCTTGGATTTCCTTTTCCTTGTATTTATATGTATTTCTTATACTTTTCAAAGATCTTATACTTACAATCATCAATAAATATATTTCGAAAAAAATATCACAGGATTTTATGTTGATAAAAAACTATGGTCCATAACTCATTAATAAGGTACCAACTCCTAACATCTTACACACGTAATAACTTTTAAACGAAATATCCGATTGAGAGGAAATAAAAAGAATTTTAGTTCTAAACAAATACTCTTGATAACATAATGCTTAATTTCGATAAAGATTAAAATTACGATACATATTTAACACTTTTTTTTTCTTCAGACGATTTAATAGATATTTTGAACACAAAATTGGTTATTGTGAATCAACTATGATAGCTAGATATATGTTCTGACTTTTTTGTAGATTTTAATAGGATCTACAAACCCATAGTAGGTACATCATTTCATTCTATTGTCAATAGTTTTTGCAGCGCACGCAGCACAAGTTCCCCACACGTTCGCGATGGGATTCTCAGAACTGTTAACTGTGGGATACATACATTGTTGTTACACTTTGGAAAGTTTACTTACTTACTACTAGGTGGTAATAAAATATATTTGACTTCTTATTGGACTAAACTCCACCTCGTTGGTCGAGTGGATGCAATCGTAACTGCCAATTGAAGAGTTTTGGTGTTGCTCGCCAGCTCGGGCCAATCGTTATTGAATTTATCGGGTTTGTTGAAATATTTTTAACCAGATTACATAATTTAAAGTTATGACTAGGTTGTGCACTGTGATTGAAAGAATAGCAGGCGTGACATTATGTTTTTTTTCTTTCACGTTTTATTTAAAAATACCGTTTTGTGCTTCGACATTTTCATTGAATGACACATTTCAAAGGTCGACAGCAAAAGGTCCGAAGGGGTCATATTGTAATGATGACGGCGAGGCGCGCACCCGCCACGACATGTAAATAATTTAAATGAAAAACGTTAACGTAATTGAACAGGTCGCCGAGGTGACGTCACGTATTATTGTTACATTACCAAATTGCCATTACGCATTGATACGAACCATTCAACAAACATACACCTCAGACGGCTTCTAAACGTAACCTCGGTACTGTTCTAATAAAGATCTAAATGAAGTACACGTTAACATATCACTTATCACCATTTGCATAAAGATCTTGGAACCATACCCGAATCAATACATCATATACTATGTGTTTGTTTCAGATATTCCAAGCAAATATCTGACCCTGTAACCATATTCCTCTGCTATTAATGGTCGCCAGTTACTTGGACTATAGTACCACGTGACCGCGGTGCATGTGGATCAATAAACTACACATTATTTTAACTTACAATTTGACCTTATTTATACAACTACGGTCATGTGACTAGAACAATACAACATTCGGAGAGAAGAGTTTTGAAATTGAAACTCTTTGACATAAATTAGTCAAACCACAACTCGGAATCGAACAGGTTTTGAAAATTAAAATACAAATAATTTGACTTGTCTACGTAGTAGTAGTTACCCATTTATTGTTTCGATCTGGACGTGGCTAGGAGCAAGCTCAGCTCGAGTCCGTTATATAATGTTGGTAATAGATTGTTGCCAGCGGTTGGCTGCCGTTGGCTGCGCTGTAATCCGTGCGCCGTATTACGTTACGTACTGAGCTAATTAAGTCGCTCTCGTTTTATGACACTCATATCTACTACTTTATCACGTTCCACTTTGTTATTGCTGATGCTAATTTATTATTTTCAAAGATTACATCTTCCATTAAATTTTTATTCTATTATATCGAATAAAATATTTTTCTTCTTGTCTTAACTTCAGTCTGTCCAAAATTATCATATAAATGGAGACTTAATGCTCAATGTTCTTAGACAATAACAATATAATCTACCAGCGGAACATCTTTTTGACAATCATTCTGCTTGGTTGAACTGGAAGCTGTAATAGAGACTTCATTAAACAAATGATATGTATAAATCGGTAGTTCTACATCTGACAAGGTTTGTTGGGTCTGTCAATATTCTTTCAATGCACTTTACTAGTATTATATAATGAATGATAAGTCTGCTGTCGACCATGTAGTGGAATAATGCGTCCTTTCTTGACAATTTGTATTACAACTTCACAAAAAGAAAGTGTTCCTTTTGTATTTGCCTGCTTGTTGAGACTGGTTTATTTAGAATAATAAGGGAGAGGTTGATCCGAACTCCGGAGGATTAAAACCGCTTGTAAGGTAATTGAATGAAAACTATTTACTTCAAGTTTAGTCGTTCGTTTCGATGAGAACCAGTTCACCAGGCTGTCGTAATTCTGTCATTAAAAGTATATCTCTACTTTTAGCGAAACGCATAGGACAAAATGTAGGTTATTAAAAGTTTAAATTACTACAACGACCTATACGCAAGTTTTGTCAATGGAAGTCTTACGTCGTTACCCTTTCCTTAGATTCCTAAACAACACTGAATAGAATAATCAGCCACAATTACAAAAAAACTTTTACTCGTTGACGAGCGCTAATCTCTAAAGCTACTTGGGGTTTCTCTTTTCCAACGCCTAAAACCATCTACGGAGCTACTTCCCTAGGATGTGTGTTCTCCGGGGCACCTGCCTAGGCTGTTATGGAGACAACAGGTGCGACAGAAGCGTCTTCTAGCCCAACGTTTGGATTAAATTTTTCTATTTCCTTTCCCTGCTCGCGGGATTACTTTTCGTCGATCTTGAGGTGCATCTTATATAATAATCGATACTATATTGGAAGACCAACCTTATCCACTAACTTTATAGCACGACGAAAAATTTAAAGATTGTTTAAGCCAGTAGCAGACTTCTGGAATGAACTTATGACTGAATGGCAATGTAGAAGAGAATATTTCCGTGATGTTTGGTTACTGGGCTTCTCCCAGAGGTCTGTCTGCTGTATTAAATTTACCGAGGGAAGTAGAAACTATTTCGTTTTTTTTTCTTCATCTGTAATAATAATATCTTGATTATTTTCATAACGGGATCCAAAATAGTTATTCATATCCTTAGCCTTTAGTCTTTCGGAGTTCTCATGCTTGTATCTATTGTAGATACTGAACTACTGATACTAAGAGGAACGATACATGTAACACTATAGTTGTGCAGACACCTGTTATGACTGCGCCATACTATCTGCTACGAACGCTATGCTACGGCGTAGCAAATTCTACACTGTATATATTTAGTAGCGAGTATGGTAATCGTAGCGATTGCTACGACGAAGTAATTACTACGTCGTGATATTTCAAAGTGGTCGTGCTACATTAGTTGAAGTGCTACATCGTTATCGTGGCCTACGTTATAGTCGGGTTACAACGCAGTCGTGTTTGTCGTAGCCGCCCTACGACGTAGTCGTGCTTGATCACAGCCCGCCAGCGTAGCAATAGGGCCCACACGTGCATGACCTAGAAGAATTGGGAAGCTGTCTTCTGTGTGTAATGCTCGCAAAGGATACGTTTAATAAAATGGTAACAATGCAGATACGTAGACAAAATACGTGATAAATCTATACAAAATACGTGGCATTCAATTTCGAAGTACGCGTCTTGAATTAATTCTGGCAGTACATAAGATAATTTAGTTTATATCAGCAATCAAGGCATATTGTCTGGCATCTGTACGATCTCCGTGTCTCCACGAGCCACATTAACTCGCCTAGTCTCATAAACAATGTGGTTACGCCTCAGACTGTATATCCATACTAATTGTTAACCATTCACATTCACGAAAAACTCACACATATACAATCGTAATCCAAATCAAGTTAAGATACATACACACATGTCGTGTGGACTAACCCTGAGTGTAACCCATTGCGTGCGTATAACACATGCATGATGTATGTGTGCGTAAGCTCCACCAACAGCTGTCTGACTGAGATCTTACAATGGTACAGTCTATTATATTCTTTCTCGTTTCATCTGAAATGAGTCGCTCTCTCGACGTGTAATTAATTGCACTCCAACTTAACGCTAGGGAGGGGAAGATCACTCCATGTAATGAGAAGAATTCCTTCGCAACCACGTACGTTTACGTTTCTGTGCGTTATATTAATACGGATATTCCTCAGAATAGTCATATCTGTATACACTTAAGAAATTTACACATTTCACTAAAACTCAGTCCTCTTGCTCAGTTCCAGTATTTCAAACTCAGTCTCACTTACAAGTTTTATTGATTATTTCGTAACTTTTTCCAATCATTGGAAAATAAATAATTAGTACTGTATATCTTTGTTAGGTTACACGAAAATCGTTTGGGAGTAGTGTGTCGACACCACTGACATAATATGTTGCAGTAAAACATCATGAGGAGACCTGGACATATCATTTAATTATTGTTATTTCGAAATCGCCACCAGCAAGCATGGTGCAGCATGGTGGTTACATGCCTTTGCGTAAATTTTTTTTCGTATGGGAGTAGGCTTTTGCTCAACAATGGGCGATTACAGGTTGCTATTCATATATTCTTACTTTTTATTTTTGTTTATCATTCAGATACGAATGAACAAGTGCTGCTTTTAACAATCATTTCAATTAATTCAAATGTAATCAGTTAATAAGTGGCACCCTTTCCAAAGTTTGTCAGCTAATTATAAATGCTAATAAACTCTGATCTAACTGCATTTTTTCACTTTGGCAAACATCTCACCAACTCACCCGAATTTACCAAAAGCTGTACTAGTATCAAGTGCCAACAGGGTTTGTGCGCGGCGAGGTGTCCTCACTTAGCCGACCTATACACGATCAATGAGTTGGTCGTTATCTTCAATTAATTTATAATTTTTCAATATTTATTATTTTTGGATTTAGTTCTAGTAGCGTTGCCTGTCAACAGGTCTCAGGTTCGTATTCTGAGATAAAAACACTACCCAATATTGTAATTAGGCTATTCCATAATGTTGTCAGAAAAATTATATAAAATGCACAGAATCAAAAATTGTTACGGTGGGCGGACGACATGCGCGCCACCAGCAGTCGCGGGCGCCGCAGCCAGCGCGCGGCCGGCGCGTGCTTTATTGCGTACAGGCCATTACGCGAACTGTTTGCCTACTTACACGCCGCGGTTAATGTCTCCAGTGGCCCATATTACTGCTTCATTATTTGCGGGTTTATTCTGGACTCGAATACTTTAGTTTGAGTATTTAGTAAGTGAATACAATCTAAAACCATTAGGATGATTTCTGTTGTAGTCTGAGTAATTTTTGTTTACTTTAAACATGCCTTTATACCAGAAAACCTGTTAAACACACAAATTAAAACTATCACAATGTTCATGAAAAGTATAAAATATTGTGTCGTAAAGCTATACACCAGAACGCTAAGTAAGCATCTGCATTATACGAAATGTCATTTAATTTTTGTCTTTTTCGTTTAATGCGACGTCAATAGTTTGGTAAACTATACAACTTGACAAATTTTATCTTAATCTTGAATTCATAACAGCAGTCTCGTTTATATAATACACATTGAGAGACATTGCTGATTCGTACAGTTTAATACTATGACCGAAATAATAATTTGCCAGAGAGAACAAAGAAAACCTGTGGAGCTTAGTCATTTATAAGCTACATTGTGGTGGCGCGTCCAGCCGCGCCGTGTGAAGCGGACGTGCGCCGGCTTCACACACAATACGTCGACACATAGTTTCTATCACAACTTTCGTATATAAACACTCGAAATTCGAGGGCTAGGAATTTTATTTTTTGGAATAATTATATACTAGATGATACTAAATAACGCGCCACGTGTACATATACAACATTACAGCTTACGCCATTAAGTTATATTGTTAATTTTATATAAATACTTACTATTATCTAGGTACTTAAAAAACTAATTAGGATTAAATACAAAAAAAAAACAATACAAATTTAAAAAACAAAATAAATGTACTTAATACAACTGAATAACAAGATTGGGGATCATAGTAATCGTTAACTAAAACAAATATTATAATTTACCTACCTATCATCCATCCTCTCACAATATCTAAGACATTCACGACACAGATCTATCCATCTCAAGATGAGTAACAATAATATTCTGTGCACAATCAGCTGTAGACGGGGCACTTAATGTATCACAACAACCTGTGTAACAACTTTATGAAACTCATTGGCTGCAATAAAATATTGAGTAGTCAGCAGAACACCTTCAAATTCATTCATTGAACATTCACGCGTCGTGTATGAGTTGCGTCATAATATATTGGAGCAAGCGTTGTGATCATTAACAATTCACTTGGAAGTTGCTCAAAAGATGTTATTTTTCCAGGCAATTAGCTAATGGATTGGCAGAGCCCACACAGCTAACACAGAGCGCGCCACCCTCGCACTGCCACTAACTCTGCCATATGTAGCGGCGTGTTGTATTTACAAATCCATTTTGTTTAAAATTTAAAAAAAACGTTGGTTGTAAACACACACGACGCGGCAAATGTCGCCCTATGCTGCTGAAGAATATGACCCCCATATACCTACGGTAAAACTAGTTGAGTTATCTCAACAAATAATTATTTGAGTAGGCCAGTAAATATAACAATAATTAGTTGTATATGTATGTTTATTCAAAATTAATCTATACTTATATTATAAAGAGGTAAAATTTGTAAGTTTGTATGTAGGGGGTAGTCTTTGGAACCACTGGTCGGATTCCCAAAATTCTTTCACTTATTGATAGCTGCAATGTTCCCGATTGCTATAAAACATCACGCTACAATTAAATGGAGCCGAGCAGCGAGTGAACTCGCGGGGGAGTATAGCTAGTATATTATACCACAGTAGGTGGTATAATATATTAATTCTTACAGAATGCTACAACTAGAGCACTATGCCGTTGTTAGTCCACATGAACTTGACCAGTTTGGCAATTCTATTTATATATGTGTAAACAAAACGCTACTTAGCTCGGCTACATCAATAATAATAATTAAGAAGCACTAATTAGGAATGTGATCTAATTGCACAATAGACATGTGATATGAATCAAACATTATTATGGAACGTAATCTGAACATTATGTGGTTGTGACGTGTAATCTCCTTGCATAATACGCAATCAGTGCGGCCATATTATATATGTATACATCTTACAACAGTAACACGTACATAATGCGGCTGGCAAGCGATTACAGCCGGTGCTTATACACGTGTGCTGGATGGGATACCCACACAACGCGAATTGTTCGTATTCATGAGTACTGACTGACTTACACCCTCTGTTATACTTTGTATGACAGTACTAAACGCATGTAACCAACTCCCATAGCTTGTAAAAATAATTAATGTTTGACCACATTGAATAATTCAGAAAAAATGCATTTATTGAGCCCTAGCTTCAGTAAGCCACTTGTGATGAACCTGAATATTTCTGAAATGTTTCATCTTGTCCAAATATAAGTAATAATAAAGACTAGCAACAACGTAGTATCGTGTAACTCTCAACAACGGCCAATTAAAACGTTGTTATCCAGTGGGATTGTAGGACGACACTGTCCGGGGGCCCCACGTGTGCTTGCGCCGGAACACAAACATCAACGTACAATACAAGCAACGAATAAACGGATCCGTCGACGCCGGCCTGACACCGGCCCCGGCCTGCACGCCTGCCGCCGCTAACGATCTCTCTCTTGGGGACTGTGGAAACATTCGACACAGATTGACTTGATTTCATTGATAAACTATTGAAAAAATAAGTCCTAGTAAAATATATCGCTGCCCGCGCCGGCACCGCTAGATTCCATATGCACCTATGTGTTTCATGTTATCGTACCCCACTTAATATTATCAATTTATATCTTTAATAACCAGCACCATCGATCATACCATTTTACACACAGGACAGGACTAATTAATTGAATTCAAGCTGAGTATGAGACACGTCGGCCGAGTTTGGCTGCCAGTAGCATAATCAATAGATAGCGGGCAGCGACACACGCGCCACGTCTTTGAGCTATCGCCAGCACTCAAGCACCACACGACTTGACGCAACACCCGACATATACCGATTCCCGTTTAAATTACGTGCAATTATCGAGTGAATATGATATGCAACCTTCGAGTACCAACAAACAATGATAGTATTCAATTACTATTCCATTATATGGTCATGCTGTGAATTCATTCGTCATGGTGGCCTAGAGGTTAAAACGCCCGCTTCTGAGAATGCGAGTTCGAAACCTGGCAAGAAGGTACCAATATGACTTTTTTTGAGTTATACGTACTTTCTATGATTATTTAGAAATCATTTACATACATGGTGAAGGAAATCATCGTGAGGAAATCTGGACTTATAATTTCTAATTATAATTTCAAATTTGAAATCGCCAAACTAGATATTTTGATATGTGATTGAATATAAAGATTTGATAATATATTCACTAGCGCCGATATAACCCGCACCTCCCTCCTCCCGACTTGTGACCTAATCCGATTACTCAGTAAGCGGTGCAGCTATTGGTGGCTCACAAATACCGCGCGGTGTCCTGTATTTCGCTGTCAGTTTGCACCGCTCTCGGAAATGCCACCAAATACTTTACTTTTATTGCAAACAGCTGAGGGTTTACTAACGCTGGTGAGATTGTAATGTCTCTAGGGTACAATACAGACGTTTTGAAAGCACAATGTGTACAAAACCATTATCGTTTTTCATCACATTGTCTGTATTTGGTGTATTATTGTTTTGGTTGTATGTTCCCCAAATAAGTTACACACAACACCGGATGTACTAGTGTTGTACGCTGTGTTGCACAATGTTGATCAAACTGCAGACCGGTGTGTAGCTGGCGGACCCCGGTCTCGGTGTATCCGAGCAAGTACAGGGAAGTGAAACATAATATTCTCAAAAATGTTACGCTAGAGACATCAAAGTTTTTACAGTTGTACAGGGAAACACAAAAGTCGCCTAAAGGTCGTTCAATAAATAAATGTAAGTCAGTGGACACCTAGAAAGCTTCAAGTTTTCTCATTTCCCGCAGGTATCTGCGGGGGACCACGTGGGTGGAGGGGTAGAGGAGATCACGGAATGTCGTTAATGTGACATCAGAGTCAGTCAGGCCTTAGGTCTAGATTAACTTTTACGAGGGGCCCGGGTGATCTCTAACTGATTTACCATGACATACGAGGGTCGAACTGAAAGTTCTTAGAACTGGCCTGGACTTATAAACAATATAATAAAAAAATAATTGTAAAATTTGAAAATAGAACTGTTTGCCAATATTACTGAGTATATACTATATATCATTCATTTGTCATTTGTTTTACTATTTGGCGGCAAATTGAAAATTGTCTGTGTCACGTCAACATGAATTTAACACGAGAAAATTTTCGTGCTATGATTTTTTATGACTTTCGATGTCATTTAAGTCAACAAAAAAGTTATGATAGACTACGATTGGCCTTTCACGATGAAGCGCCCTCTAGTGCGACTGTTTACAACTGGTTTAATGAGTTTAAACGTGGTCACACTAATCTCACTGATGATTTACGTGAGGGACGGCCTTCTACGGTGACTACTGAAGATGACATCTGTGTGGTGCTGCGTATGATAAAGACTGACAAAAGAGTGACCTATCAGCAGATTCAGACAAGCTTAGGCATCGGTATGAGTCAAGTGCACAAAATCCTCCACAAACATTTAGCGGTCAGGAAGCTTTGCGAAGGCTAATGTGACTGCACGGTTGGTGCGGTGGCCGGGCAACTGGCTGCCGTGCAACGTGTCGCGGGTTCGATTCCCGCACGGAACAACTCTTTGTGTGATCCACAAATTGTTGTTCCGGGTCTGGGTGTCATGTGTATGTGAAATTGTATGTTTGTAACCGCCCCCACGAAACAGAAGAAAATCCTGATGTGGGGCAACGTTTAAAAAAAATGTAATCAGTTTTTGATTTTCTAAGAACTGTCAGTTTGACCCTCGTAGTAACTGCTTGTACACGCGCTATCAGCGCTATGCCGACGGTATACAGTTATTGTTCGCTTCATCCACTGTGCATACTGGCGTGGCGGCTGTCAGGCGTCACACTACATAGAACATTAAGATATCGACATTGAGCCCGTCGCTTCCCTCCAATAAATATATTACTATACAAAGTGGTAGAGAGATTGAGCCGCGCGTGCGCAGCGCACACCAGACTGTGTGGTGGCTTTAGTCTGGGCGGAGGAGTGGTCCACCTGCAGACACTGCGCGGAGACAGCGCTCGTCTTCATGTTGATTACTTTCCCATTGTGTCGGCAACAAATGAACTTTTGTCAGTATTGTGTAGGCCGCGCGACAGAATCTAAGTAATGCTCAAATATAGCGAAAAAAAAATAAAAAATATGTAAAGTACTTAATAAACTGTGATTAACGGATATTATGTAGGTACTTATAAATTACCGCAAGTTTATATTAGATGACAGAGTAGGTCCAACACCACATATCATTAAAACAAATGCAGAATGTTGAAGGTAGAAACTTCCAAAGTCCAGTTCAACCCTCACTAACAAAGAATTTCAAACTTGGATCTTCAAATATTGAGGCAACAAATTAATACGAGTTAAATATCTCTTTATATTATCATCAAGTATTATTGACATAGGTATACATACTCGTATATATGTATACATAATATGTACATCATACCTACATTGTTGGTGTTAATCTAAGGTCTTCAAAATGAAGTCTGCCATTATTTTCTCATATGATATATATTATGTATATTTTAACAATAATATGTATATACTACCTACGGTAGCGCGGTTTCACCCGCTGGATCATTTAATCGTATTGTGATGTTTTATAGCCTATAGCACTCAGGAACATTGTAGCTATCTATGCGTGAAAGAATTTTGAAAATCCGACCAGCAGCGGTTCGTAAGATTACCCCTACATACAAACTTACAAATTTGACCTCTTTATAATATTAGTATAGATATGTATGTAGACAAACAATACGTAAATCTTCAGAAATGTATTTAACTTCAGAAATGTACTAAACTTCTTTACTATGTAATCACTATTAATATCCATGAACTAAATGAAGGTCCTCAACAGATAATACAGCTGACCCCCTCCCCTCGCGCAGGCCCAGGCTGCATGGCGCGGCGCCTCGTTAAAATTATAAAATAAACCATAGAAATATTTATATAAAGACGTAAAAACTGTGAAAAGAATTGCTAGTGTGGTAGCGACGTCAGTGCAGTGACTGCGCTGTATCATTTCGGTCTCATTTTCTTTTCATCAAGGTATCTTCACGCTCGAGGGACGACGTCTCCGCGTGAATCGCCTCCCCCTGCTCACCCCCTGCCCCTCATCTTCTCTCGCGCCGTCGCCTGCGTCTCCCTTCTCATTTTGATAACGTTTTACATTTTTTAAGTTAGTTAGTGCTGCAGCTAAATGAGAGAATACTTGAAGCGGTCGCAAACAGCCGGCCGCGCGCCGTCTTTTTAAATTTAAATATGGTTACTAGTGAGCAGACGGAAGTATACCTTACTTATCAAGTATAACATTTCGTTTTTGCAAATTAATTTTAATTTTATACTCTATGTCATAAAGGTTTATGTATAATAATCTCAAACACGATTCGCGACATACTTCCAAATTGGCAAAAATGTTTGCGACCAAAAATTTTCGTTATTTTTAGTCCGACCCGCGAGGCGCCTAGTTCCTCTATTTGTTGTGAAGTTTTCAGATATCAGACGGCATCACAGGAAATTTAAATTTATCATGAGCAATACCATAATATAATCCTTTGTTAGTGATAAACAATATAGAAGAGAGAAGAGACGCACGGCGGGGGGCAGCGCCGCGGCCGCTCGCCGGCACTCGGCCCCGTGCTCCGGCAGCGCCGCGTCGTGTCGCGCGGCGTCCCCTGCAGCTCGAGCGACATCGCGCGCGATTTCTTCCACTTCCGAACGACGAGTTCATAAACAAACACTCGTGTTGTGAGTGCAGTGACTTGTGTTAGTTACTTGAGTGCACAATGGCGTAGCTAAGTGTTGGATTAGTTCAACTTGTGGTAATTTTGGAACAAAACAAGGGTAAATTAATTAAGTGTTATAATTTTTTAAATACAAAACCACACTCAAATTTGACCAATTACAATCATGTTCCCAAATATATTGCACACAGTTTATTGTTGCTCTGATGTGCCCTTATGTACCGAGAAATCAACAATTCAGGAGATTCGTGTCTTATTGTTTCATTTTCATCCACTTCTAGCTTACTGTCCTGGTATAGAAGGTATGGAAAAAACAATATACAATGTACTTATTTGTGAAATCTGTTCGAAATCCGTCCGGGAGTTTTAAGTTGATTACGAGACACACAAATATTAATTGTTATTACCTACGAAAGTAATGGAAAAAGAGAAAGAAAAAATATGAACTTCCGGTTTCATGACATTATTTTTCCTCGGCAAATTCCTTGCCATAAGGGTTTTACAAATAGAAGCCACTCAAACCAGAAACAACAATTTTTGAATGACACAAAGTATTGTCCCGTGCGGGAACTGAACCATTGAACAGCCACTTCGCCAACCGTTCAGTCAACAATCAAGCCCAAGTCTACCCAACATAAAAGCGTAGTAGAAGTGTAAAAAGCAGTAGTTTTGTAAGATGAATCTTAATATAAAATATACATACGCAGCGCAGTAATTGACACTGAATGAATAACACAGGGAACGCAGTACGGCCGTATATCAACAAAAACAAATTATACTTTAAGTAGATATTGACTCTGCATTTTAATTTTGCAAATGTTTTCAACAAAAAATTTATTTAGTAGTCATTTGAAGTCCCAATAACAATACTCATATAGTTCGGTAAACTGAAAGTGAACAGTTGTTGACTGATTAGTGTTGGGTGCACATCGTGCCCAGCTTTTGCTGAATTGGCGACCCGTTTGGCTTGGGTCTGTCAACACTGTGTAGTATGTTTTACTATTTATTTTAAGTCTATTTTACTATAATTATTTTGCTGATTTTCTCTGTTTTGAACCTTTTAATAGATTTTTTTGTTCAATGCAATAATGACCCGAATAATTATTTAACTTTCTTTCTAAATAAATCAAATATAGCACAACGCTTTTAATCATCAACATCGGATGGTAAATGTCCCATGCTTACATTACGTAGTTTATTTCTATTTGTACCGATTACGAAATTTTTAAGCAGATATCAATTATTAGTGTTACGTAGGTATCTTTGTATCATATAGTATATTTGTATTCAAATAAAACGGGTTATAATTAACCTATGCCAGCAGACGAGATGTAACGTCTACGCCGTAGACTCTATGAGGAAGTACTACGCCCGCGTACACAGCTACGGCGTAGCGCTACAAGCCTGCATCTAATACATATTGTTTAATTCTATTATGTAGTTGGACGTTTTTTTGAGATAGAAATCATTTGAAATAAGATACTATAATTGATTTTATATCTTTATTAAATATATACAAATAGAACATGTTAAGTGGCATAAGGTATATATGTTATAGTATTGGTTTTAGTATATACACTTAAGGTTTAATTAAAATACATACATATGTACAAATCTGAAGTACGACAAAATCTATACACGAAATTATACGCGTTGAACTCACTCACAAATAAACACAAACACAAATGAACAAAACTACCATTGGTACTACGATTCAGTGGTGATTTACTTTTGTAATTCTTAGAGAACATTAATGTCAAGTAAAAAAAAATATTTTAACTAAACTATGAACAGGTAGTCTTGGAACGTCAAAATAGAATAAAAGTCAATCTGTTTATAACCTATGTAGCTATATGTGTTTGGTTCTGCAGAAGCCAAGAGGTGCAGCGCGTAGCAGAGGGTCCGGCGAGATGTTAGTGCTGACGCTGGTGGCGGTGTACTCTCTCTATGTGGCCAGTGGTAAGTACATATACACCTAGTCACAACATGAAAAATTGTGAAATAATAAACAATTTCATGTTAAACAAGAAACATCGTAAATATTTCGATGATTGCTCACCATCAGGCTATCTATCTTCTGATAAATATCGCGAGCTGTGACGCTGCGATTAGCTTCGCTCACAACAGTGAGTTAAAGAATACTCCGTGTAACGATGAAGTGGTGAGATGGTCCTCACTTACATAATTATACATTTGAGGAGCCGCCGCCGGCGACGGCACAACTTTTACAAAGTACCTAGTGCCGGCCGGCCGGTCCGTCGCCGGCTGCCTTCTATCGCCTTCGACAACTCCCGACTGCTGCGGAACGACTTTTTAGGTCAAACGATTTTAAAAGTAAAGTTTTGCCGTTAGACTCTTAAGTACTTTTAAACTTCTTTTTGTTTGACATTGCAATGTCTTCGCCCACTAGCTAATACGCGTATTGAGATCTATTGTTTCTAGAAGTGTACGTAGGTGGCGCTGATTCCTCTATCCCATAAAATAGTATTACAGAAACGTAAACTACCAAGTTTTGTCTTGAATTGAAACAGATCTATTTTATTATTATTTTGTGTGTTCACTTCCATTCACGGGACTACAGTCCCCCGGACCTTTGAAAGGCGTACGAGGGGCCAAAACCCACTCGCAGAGGCTCTTTGAACAACTTTAACATAAGGGAAATGGTGACAATCCCCGGTTGATGCAGAACTATTATGAATATGGTAGAAAAATATAATGATGGTTATGGGTGTGGGTGGCAATGAACAGGTAGATAATAACTACGGAAATATGATAGATACGGATAAACAGGCAGGGGGAAACTCAATTAATGTGCCTTCGGAAACGACCTTACAGTACCTTATAAGTATGGTACCTATTATAATATGTAAATAATTTAATCATTAATAGGTTTAAGTGTGATTCTAATGCCACTACTCTAATTTGCGTCAAATAGGTATACTTCAATGATTTTGACATTGTTAGGTGCATTAAAAATATTCTTATTTTTACGAAACGATTACCACATACTATTGATTAATAAACATTTTAAAACTAAACTTAATGCTAGCTTTAATACCTGAAACCTGCAGATAAACCGTGCAGAATACGAAAGTGAAGTCAACAAGGGAAATACAAATTCAAAAGCGCATACAATCTCGAGTCAGTACGTCGCTTCGTCGAGAAGCGTCGTACATCAAAATAAAGAGATTTGGATATCATTTTACGTAATTAATTTTATAGTGAAAACTTGGAACACAAAACCTTAACAAACATCGGTCGGTCTTTTTTTGTGAGAGAAAAATCAAAGGAAATGTCAAACCCTTACTGACTAAAAACACCATTTCTTCTCCTACTTTGCTGAACATTAGCCCAATAGGGCCTCGTCTGTGGTTCTCTCTTTGAGGCGCGCGCAGAACGCTATGAGCCGTATACTCAAGTCTGGTTGTGGTCGGGCGGCGAGCTACCCTTACTCGCCGTCCGGTGCCCAGCGCTTACGGTGCCCAGAGATCCTCTATCGACCCCCGACGCCCCGCCCGGAGTACGGCCCGGAGTGTCGCTTACTGTGACGGCTGGGACGTGAGGAGGAGGATAGCTCCCTCATGCAGTCCGCCTCCTTCTTTGCGAGCAAAATTGCTTCACAGAAAGAGGAGACGGCTTCCCAGTTCCTCTCGCTCCGCATCATGCCACAGTTATATTTTATACTGTGATTATGCCCTCGACTAAGGCCGAGCGCGTGAGGTCGCCGCCGCCGATCACTTCACTGAGGAGACGGCGAATCTCAGCCCAAGCAGTGCACACCGCCACCGTATGCTCCACCGTGTCCTCTGGGTAGACCTCACAATGACGACACTCGCACGTTTCCTCCCTCCTTCATAACTAAACGATGTTACAGCATGCCAAGCCGGCTTCACATTATTGTACCGCGCGGTCTATCTGACTTTGTTTTATAATCTGAGTTCAAGGTATACCCATTGTTTATTAGTATTAAACTTGTTTAAAGCACTCTTTATCCAATAAACAACTACCAGAATGTTGCACAAGTGAGTAAACGAATTTAATTGGTAAGACAGAGACTAAAAAAATAAGATGAAATTAACGTCAAAATGTAAAGCAATAGCAATAGCGCGCAAAACGAGTTAATTAGCAGTTGGAGCGGTAGCAATGTCACGTAAATGTAGAGAAATATAAGCGGTGTGTCGCCAGGAGCGCGCGGGGAGCTGGCGATGCTGGCGCCGGAGCTGCTGCAGGAGCCGGCGCCGCGCGTGCAGTACGCGGCGCGCGCCGGCACCGCGCTGCACTGCGTCGCGCGCGCGCTGCCGCCGCCGCATGTCTCCTGGCTCGCGGAAGACGGCTCCACCTTGCAAGACCAGCCCGGCCTCAGGTGCACCCCGCTTATATAAAGCACTAGCTACTCTCGCGCGGTTTCACCATCTGCTCAGTTACTCAGACCTTGTGGAATATTGAAGAACTTTCTTGCGTGACGTTGTTCTTACCACGTCTTCCATTGGAAACAAGTTGCAACAGCTCAGTGTTCACACATTATCTCAGTTTTTGACTTTCCGAGTATATGGCGGCTGCATTTATGTACGCTGCAAGGTATGAGGTGTCTTGGTGCCTTCAAAGTTTGGAAATAGTTTTTTAATTGCAATTATATCATATGTAATTAGAATCACAGCGGGAAGTGGATACTCTTTTGTTTTCATCTCTTCTAATAATATCTTTATTTTTTGCCTTGTTTCATCCAAGCCAATTAAAGTTTATAACAGTCGTTGGGACGCATCAGACTTCAGTGTTTCGGTATTTTCTTGGTTGTATTTACTCAAGTTCTTAGACATCTTACAGCATACAGGGGCTTTTACAGATCGAAAAAAAAACTTCGGTATCGTACAATACTTAAATTAATGTTTTTATTTAAACTTCTGTTATCTTCGTAAAACTGAAAATTGTAAGCAGCTTATTTAGCTTCACTCAGAGAACCGACCGACATACTGACACTATATCTTCAAAATTTTGTTTGACGTTCAAAAGTGCCTGTAAGGGTCTAATTGGAATTAATGATTTTTGACTTTTGAGAAAGTAATTGTCTCGCTATGGAAAACAAAAAAGACGGGATTTGTGACGTAACGCAATGTAAGTGTTGCTTCGCATCGGTATCGTGTGATGTGCTATCACACTCAGACCCGAAACAACAATTTGTCGATCACACAAAGAGTTGTTCCGTGCGGGAATCGAACCCGCGACAGGTCGTGTGACAGGTAGTTACCCAGCCACCGCACCAACCACGCAATCAAATCAAGTCCAATGTTTTAAATTTCACTTTTCACACATTTCACAAAAGTCACTTGTACAAGCTTATCAATATTTCTTTTTTTTTTTCAAATAAATCTACAAATTTTAATGAGAAAATTAATACCCAACGAAGTGATATACAATCTACACCAACATCTGGGCTAACTTCCACTCGTTGGCCGACTAATCGCATTAAAAATATAAGTGAGTCATAATGTATAGTGCATACAATATACATATTATTATGTATCCCTTAAAAATGTTGTTTTTGCTAAACACACAGAAGAATATACAGTAACGGCACGCTGGAGATGTTGCCGTCGAGCGCGTACGAGGTGACGCCGGCCACGGTGCGGTGCCGCGCCGCCAACGTGCACGGCGTGACAGTGTCGCGTGACGTCACGCTCGTCCCAGGTACTGCCGTGTCACTTACCGTTGTAGTGGTCGACGATTGAACGGCAGTTACTGACGTGCCTGCCGGCAGTTCCAGACGAGAGTTGGGAAGCGGTGGCGAGTACGGCCGCGGCAGCGCCGGGCGGCGTCGCGGCCATCACGTGCGCGAGCGCAGGGGCGCGGGACCCCACGCACGTGCTCGCCGCGCTGTGGTACCGCGGCGACACCGTGTTGCACCTTGACCCACCCTCCCCAGGTAATTACTTGTGCTTAAAGCCTTGACTTCTGTGATTACCGCGACACTCAATGCGAATTGTGTATAAGATATGGCTACGTTGACAGAGTCGCGATACCTAGTAGCGGGCAACACGCTGCTGATCCGAGATGTGAGCAGCAGCGACGCCGGCGCGTACAGCTGCCTGGCGCGGCACGCCGTCACCGGCGCCACGCGGCGCGCGCGCCCCGCGCTGCTCTCCGTCGGCGGTGAGTGCGCGGTGCGAGCTAGCGCGGAGTGCTCGCTGCTCGCTGCTCGCTGGCTGACGTGACGTGTGTGTGCAGCGGGCGCGGCGAGCTCGGCGCCGCGGCTGGTGGCGGCGGGCGGCGAGCTCAGCGTGCAGGCCGGCCATCCTGTGTGTCTGCCTTGCGTCGCATCTGATCACCCTCCGCCGCAATACACGTAATTTCCACTCAATCCGATATACATTACATTAACTTACATTAACCGGTCAATTACTCACGAATGGGCTGGTTCTATCGAAATGTGATAGGACGGCACACGAGCAGAGAACAGTCCTTCGTTTTCATCATCAGACCCTTAATGACAGTTACGACGAATCTCGGTGCAGTGCTTACCAATACTGATTATTCGAGCCCAAACACAAGGCAGCTAATAAAAAATAGTCAAGCAGATCCCTCGACTGTCTTCCGGCTCCAACATCAGGTCGAGTTTGACTTTCGTCAAGTTGTAGTGATGTAAAACTTACTAAAACAACATACAAAAGCTCTACTCGTCCCTACATTTTTTTAAAGTGCTTCTATATACAGTCGAATCGAGAGCTTCCCTCCTTTTTGGAAGGACTGGCCGTCGCGCATCGTGGCGCGGGTTCGATTCCCGCACGGAACACTTTGTTTGATCTTCAAATTGTTGATCCGAGTCTGGGTGTGATGTGTATATGAAACTTATTAGTAAAATAAGTTGCCTAACAGAAAACCAGCGTAAAACAACCACAACGTGTTGTTTCGCCATGTGAGTGAGGTTACCAGAGGCCCAATCCTTCCCCTCTCCCAATATCTAACCTTCAAAAGGTCGGCAATGTACTCTTTACTCCTCTGCTGTTGTTCAGTGAAGTTTTACACACATCATACGTACGAGCAAAAATGAATAATAGCAAAATAAATGTGTTGCCTTGTTACGTTGATCTACAGCTGGTACCGGGAGCGCGAGGGCCGGCTGCAGCCCGCGCTGGCCGACAGCTGGGCGTGGGCTGGCGGCGCGGCGCAGTGCGTGCGGCGCGCCTCGCCTGCCGCCGCCGGCCTCTGGATCTGCAAGGCGTACAACGTGTACGGGGACGCCACCGCGCACTCCACGCTGCACGTGCTCGACGACTCGCTCAGCGTCCTCGTCGTGCCCACTGTGCTCGTCAGTTCTACACTAATACACAATACACATTACAATCAATAGCCCATGACGTCCCCTGCTGGCACACCACGGGATCTCACGACATTTGAAGGTTTGCCGTAAACTCGACAGGTGTGGTGGGAGACCGCAGTGGTATAAGTTCAGGTTTATTGGAGAGCATTGCTACGCGGCGTGTGCATGTGCCTGTGCCGGCTCTTACGTTGCCCGGGCGATGAATACATAATATAGACACAAAAGTGTTTAAATTTGTGTTTTAAAACGAAATGGAGATTGAGGTCTCTCAGTAGTGGACACCTCACACTTGTAATATTGTAAGAAGATTGAATCCGCATTAGTTTACTATTTTGTTACGGTAGCAATCTATTGTGAGGCTTTGTAAATTTATAGAAAACTTGCTTCCCGCAACTACCTCGCTTACAACGGCTTCCGTATTCATGTCTTGGCATAACGAAATCAGAAGTCGTGTAAACAAAGTAGTATACAATCACGAGAGTGCGATCATAACACGCTCACAGGTGGCGGACGCGGGCAGCACGGCGCACTTCAACTGCAGCGCGTCGGACCCGCGCGCGTCTCTGTCCTGGCTACACAACGGCGCTCCAGTCAGCGCGGTCGCGGACGGGGGCGCGGGCGGGGGCGGGAGCGCGGTGCTTGTGCTGCGGGGGGTGGCGCGCGCGCACCGCGGCGTCTACCAATGTGTGGCGCGCCTCGCCTCACTGTCCGCGCAGGCCGCGGCCGAGCTGCGTCTCGGAGGCAAGTCAATTATAAATTTCCCTTTTTTTATACAAACATACAAATCGATTATAGTATCTTCGGCTACTTTCATAGCATTATGTCGTATGGCATCTTGTTGCGGGGACAGGCTGCTGACATTGAGTCTATCTAGCTCTTGCAAAAGCGTGCCATCAGAGCTATTAACAACCTAAAGCGTCGTGAGACTCTTAGAGAAAAGTTTAAAGACCGTGCCATGTCAGTTTATTTATGAATACATTATGTATGTTAGGAAAAACTTAAAAATATTCGATAAGGTGTCAGATAGACATAATTATCAAACTAGACATAGAGATAGATTATGTCAGCCATTATTTAGATTGACAAAGGTACACAAGTCGTTCATGGGATTCTGTGTTAAATGTTATAACAAAATCCCAGGCGAAACACAACAATTAAATGAAAGAAATTTTAAATTATGTGTAAAGAAAACTTTATGTAGAAAAGCATACTACACACTGAATGATTACATTGTGTAGATAAAGATGCTTGGAGACATGATGGTCCTGCTCCACAGGATAGCAAACCTACACCAAAATAAATAACGTTCCAGTGGATTTTGCTTGAACGGGACTTCTCCATTTTAGTGAAATTGCATTATATTATAACTATAACTTGATAAATTTGTAAATGTGAGTGCCCTGTAACCTATTATAATTGGTTAGACTAGCAGAATGTCGGTCCTTATAACAGCTTGGAGTTGTCATGCAAACTGAAGGGTCACACTGGCGGTGGCATGGGCGATGGATCGCTTTCCCTATAATATGGTTGAGTTGGGCGATGCTGGTGTACGTGTCATGTTCGTGAACGGGCGCCGTCAGTTGGGACTGGTCAGCTCCAGATTTGAACAAATATTAGTGTTACACTGTTCTCACATAATTGAACCAACAGTTTGTAAAAGGAATCTGTATGTGAAACTGATTTAAAAAGAGTAACCATGGAGTTTCTTGCTCGTTCTTCTCCATCGGAATCTACACTTTGGAACGAGCAAATAGCTTCACTAAGAAGACTGACCGACAGACTGATACCATATCTTCAAAATTTTGTTTGACGTTCAAAAATGCCTGTAAAGGTCTAATTGGAATAAATGATTTTAGACTTTTTTTTTGACAGTCACAACTCACAAATCAGATCATATGATCCTGTGACATCGTAAGATGACAAAATCATGGTGTATCCAAATTAATCTAAAGTCAATCCAAAATTAAAATTATAAATGCGAAAGTAACTCTGTCTGTCTGCCTTTTCTTCACGCCTAAAATACTGAACCTATTTGTGTGAAAGGTAGAGACATAGTTTGGAACTAGAGAAAGGACATAGGAAAAAAAACACAAAAAAATGAGTCTTAAAAAAGAAAACATTAGTAAGTATTTGATGGCTGGACAGAGTCGGCGCCGGAGTTGCAGTACACGTTCATCGAGCAGGCGCTGCGCGCGGGCGGCGCGGTGTCGCTGCGCTGCGCCGCCGCGGGCTCGCCGCCGCCGCGCTTCCAGTGGCTGCTCGACGACGTGCCGCTCGACCACTACCGCGCCTCGCACAGGTCCCGCATTCCCTCGCACCCCTACTTACTACACACCAATCAGCGTCTCATACTTGCGTCCAAGTTAAAGTATTCCAATTACTTAACCCCCTTAAAGTATGAATATGCCACGCGAAAGTTTAAAGTATAATATAGTTTTGCGGTAATTTGCATAGCTGAGCATAAAGTATTGAATCGTGCACATTGTTTAATACAAGCTCACAAGCAGTTCTTGAGCGTAATGACCCCACCTGACCGGCAAAAAAATTTAACACAAAAACGTAACCGTTCATAAGTATTGGACAGATTATACTCATGAAGGATGTGTGCTATAAGACATACTTATGAGCGTTTTGGTAATATTGATCAGATACTTCATAAATGAGGAGACATCCGTGACGGGCGACGTGGTGTCGACGCTGAACGTGAGCGCCGTGAGCGCGGCGGACGGCGGCCGGTACACGTGCCGCGCGTACAACGCGCTGGGCCACGCGCGCCACTCCGCCAGGCTCAACATATACGGTACGCAACATACCTCACGACTGCGTGTGCTTACTGCTCATACTTATAACTGAATATTGTGCTTTACAAATGACAGACGTTCAGGGGATATTTCCAATTACGTCGGTTCTCTTCACAGGTCCACCATCGATACGGGCGCTAGGCCCAGTCCGCGTGGTAGCCGGAGCGAACGCCACAATCTACTGCCCCTACGCCGGATATCCGATCAGGTCCATAGAGGTGCATTTTGATGGGATGATTCCTCTCTATCTACTTATATAAATTATTTTATAGTATTTTTCTTACGGTCACATTATCTAATTAATTTTACATTTTAAAGAAACTTTGTGATTCAGTCTTACAAAAGGAAATGATGTCTCACGAATGAAACCAAAAAACAAACGTTCCATGCGCGGCTTAAAGAGCCATTACACCACCACAGGTGGGGCCCAATCGGGCTCGCTGTTATAACAACGGTAAGACCCCTCTCTGAGCAGTGGCTTGAGAGACTCTTTGAGAAGGCGAAGCGCGTGAGGGAGCCATTCTCGCCGAGATCAAGAGATGATGGTTCCGGTTACCGTAAGCGCGGGTCTACTTTTGGCAAGCAGGGTAGCTCGCAGTTCAACCAGAATCAGACGCAGCATACGGCGCGTTGCATTCCGCGTAGGTTTCAAAGAGCCAATACACCTTTACAGACGGGGCACTATGGGGCTGATGTTCAGCCGGGGTTGGAGGACAAGTGCAATAAGGCACCGTGGCGAACGAAGGGGTTTCTAGTCAGCAAGATTCTGATACTCCCTCTCGTCTCACCCTTGGCGGGAGAAGTTATGTGATGATTTTCCACTTTAAAAAAAAGATGGCGCTCAGTAGGGCCAATGTTCCTCCGGGGTTGTGAATGCAAACCACACAAATCTTAATAATATTGCCTGATTAATAAGATTCTTTGATGCAAACGCAATATATGTACGTATGTACCTACCGCGACCCCGACCGGAACAGTTTTATATGGTATAGCTCGTGTCTGCACCTAAGCGCATAAGGATCTGGATTTATTTAATTAATTCTTGTAGAAATTCCAAAAAGAGTCGGGTATAAGGGATTGGGGAGAATGGAGGGAGTCGAGACCAGGCATTTGTGCCGCTCTCCCACATTCAAACATTCTTAATGGATGATTCGGAATCAGTGGACAACGGACAGTAGCGGTTCGTGATGTACAGTTCGATATCGTGGTGGCGGCGCGGCGCCAGCGTGGCGCTGGGCGGCGCCGGGCGCGTCAGTGCGCGCGGGGCCGAGCTGCGCCTGGCGCCCGCGCTGCCGGCCGACGCGGGCCACTACGCCTGCGCCGTGGCCGCGCCCACCGGCCCTGCGGCGCGCCGCGACGTCGACATTCAAGTCCGCAGTCAGTACAATACACAACTTCTCTCTTTACTATCGTTTCTTCCCAGTGTACTAAAACAACTCGTAAAATGCACGTTTAACGTTTACTTTTAGATCCGCCAAAAATCTCGCCATTCATGTTTTCTTCGGAATTAACGGAGGGCAGCTCAGTGCAGGTGCTGTGTGGAGTGT
This sequence comes from Spodoptera exigua, assembly GCA_902829305.4. Taxonomy (NCBI): domain Eukaryota; kingdom Metazoa; phylum Arthropoda; class Insecta; order Lepidoptera; family Noctuidae; genus Spodoptera; species Spodoptera exigua. The sequence continues at coordinate 17,164,322 of LR824603.2, forward strand.
CGTCTGGGGATAAGCCCATGTACTTCACGTGGCTTAAGGATGGTGCTCCGCTGCCAGCCAACCTGCAGGTACTCTGCAGTATTTGAGGTAGTGTAGGAATACGTCGCAGTGACGATAGCACGAGATATGACCATTGTTCAGATAGAAGAGAAGAACCTGAACGAGTTCTCGCTGCTGATGTTCTCGGAGCTGACGGCGCGCCACAGCGGCGAGTACACGTGCCGCGTGTCCAACCACGCCGCCGTCGTCAACTACACCGCCACGCTCAGCGTCAAGGGTGAGTCTCGCCGCAGGGGCCGCTGGTGCTTCGAATGCTGTCTACTCACCAATAATTACGGGCATGTTTGATGCAGTTGCTCCGACCTGGACGATGGAGCCTTCAGACACGGCCGTGTTGCTCGGTGCTCCTCTGCTGCTACGATGCGCTGCTAAAGGTCACCCCGTTCCTTTAATCACGTGGTACAGACGCAGCGGTTCGTGACCCACTTATACATAATTCAATGTTTAGTTTACTGGAGCCGGTCTAACAAGTAGGTATTCCAGGTGGGGCGAGCTCTTTGGTGGGCGACAGTGGCGACAATGGCGAGCAGTGGGAGCAAGTGGGCTCGGCAGAGTGGGGCGCGCCGGGGGGGGTGCACGCGGTCAACGGGTCGCTGGCGGCGGGGGCGGCGGCACGGGGGCTGCAGGGGCTCTACCGCTGCCTCGCCGACAACGGAGTGGGGCCGCCATTGCTCAAGCACGTTAACATTACCGTTCATGGTTGGCCATTCCACTTCTTACACGAATATATTATATCACTGGAAAGTCTAGCTTACTCGTGGAACATAATTAAAAATAACGACTTTTTTGACGGGATTCCTATTAATGAGCAGCGTACAAGGCGCGGTGACGTCACTAGAGATGGCGCACATGTGCCGGTAAATGCTCGCTTACGTACTCCTAACACTAACGACATGCTAATGATGGATACTAGTACAATAAAATTCTGGATTGGATATTTACTCTTATAGAAGTAGTACTACTTTTCACGTCTACCTATTTCAGCAAATTCACGTAAGCCGTTGTTTTCTGTTATATTAATTACTAACGATCCGCTCTGGCTTCTCACGTTTGCAATGCTGATATCAAAATTCTGAACTATTTAATGGTACCATATAAAACATTTTTCCACTTTTATTTTACCACTTGTTTTGTTTGTTATAAATATTGGTGGCAAATTTCAGCTTTCATTCTAGGCTTACGGTTACTGATATTATCCGCGGACGGACTGACAGAAAAACATGGCGAAACAGTGATACTAGTGGTTGTCCCAGGTCAGCGCAAACAGGATGCTGTGTTACAGAGCCGGCGCAGTTCGAGGGTTCGGGCGGCAACGTGACTAGTGTGCGGGGCCGCGGGGCGGCGCTAGTGTGCGAGGCGCGGGGCGACGCGCCGCTGCACCTGCATTGGACGCACCGCGGCGCCACCGTCGACCTCTCCTCCTACAGGTGACACTGCCGAGTGTCGGGTACCTAGTAGCACGGTAGAGGCGGGTAGTGACGCGCGGAGTGCGCAGGTGGGCGGTGTCGGAGGCGCGCACGGCGGCGGGGCTGCGCTCCACGCTGCGCCTGCGCGCCGCCGAGCGCGCCGACGCCGGCGAGTACCGCTGCCACGCGCACAACCAGTTCGGCCGCAGCGAGCTGATCATGTTCTTGCATGTCGAAGGTGCGTACGTGGCGTCAACGCTAGTAAAACGTCTAGTTGGATAGCGGCCTAAAAGTCTTCCTAAAACCTTAACAAAAATAAATTAATTTATTTTTATTAAGGTCGTGTTAGTAACAACAGGAACATTTCGACGACGACGTAACATTAAGCTTGGTATGTCATTGTGCACCTGTACTATATTCGCATACAGAGCCGCCAGCAGCGCCGCGGCAGCTGAGGCTGGGCGGAGTTGGGTCGCGGTGGGTGCGACTGGTGTGGACCGCGCCGCCCGCGCCCCCTGCACCGCCCGCCAGCCTGGTGTACACCGCGCTCTACGCTCCGCTGCGGACGCCGGGCGCCGCCACCGCCACCAACCTCACGGTGCACACCGACCACCGGTACACTGCGCAAACTGTTCCCGTCAGCCGTTAAATACAAGCCAACCAATTATTCTGTGTATTTCTATTTAACACGTCATTATAGGACAGATAGCGAAGATACATTATCGGCAACGCTCGAGGGGCTGCGGCCAGCGGGCGCTTACTCTCTGCGGCTGACTTCAGCCAATCACGTGGGGCAGTCACCGCACTCAGACCCCTTAATGTTCACTACATTAGAAGAAGGTACAACATTCCAGTGTTTACTTTATTTGCATAAATATGCATGCATAGTATGTCGCACATTATGTTTTCAACCTGCGTAAATGTGATTATACATATAAATGTGTAATTGTACATATAAATGTCAATTTGGGCCGGGATAGAATGTAATAAATAAATTAAACTAGGTATAACGTTCAAAAAAATACTTCAAAACCAAAAATAAACTAAAATAAAATAAAAAATCGATGTACTATTTACCTTCTGACAAGACATATATTATACTTTTCTCGTGTTTGTCATTGATATTGGACAAATCCAACATCCTTTCCGGTTCGGATTCTGAAATAGATTTTGCCATCGCAAAATCGGTCAGAATCCGAAGCGGACGGAGCAGTTTTTGAAAACTGGCCCTTCATCAGAGTTTTGCTGAACGAATACTTAGTGTCCCTGGATGCGGGAAACCGACTTGAATAGTGAAACAATTTGAGACGGGTGGAGATTTTTTCGAACAACAACTGAAGTGCTGCTTCAGCTGTTGTGGTCCACCACTCGGAGGAAAACTATCCTGACGAATTGGGGGATTTGGGATTGATTAAGTCAAGCTAAGGAAGTTCTGCTTGTCGGTGACATGTATCAGCTCCCGTTGATCATAGAGACAACCTCTTCCCTCGCGACTACAGCCGCCCTATACTTATCACATCCATAAGCCAGGTATTGCTGTTTACAGAAATGTAATGGACGTGGCATATGCTCTTAATACAGTGTATAGCGGCATATACTCATCCAAATCTAGCGTGAGATCCCTTGAGACAAAAAGATTCTCAGGAGCGATGATTCCAAAATCACTACCAGATACTTTATACCTGGTACACACACAGGTAGAAAAGGAATCCCTTAATATAGCCAGGGATACGGGTCAGGCGAGGGATCTTACGCGTGCGACAGTGGTAATTGTGAACACGGCAATTCAGAGGCAAAAATAGATGATAGCGTATAAAAACCCTGTCTGTCTGTCTGTCTTTTCTAAACTACTGAACCTATTTCTGTAAAATTTGGTACAGACATGGTTTGGAACTCGAAAAATGATAAAGGATAGTTATACCAAAAATCTGCAAGAAGTCACTATTCCACGCAAACGGAGTCGCGAGCAAAAGCTCATGTAATATAAATTAGATGTTATTATTGTAGACGCTAACGTCATGTTTGTTGGTAACAGGTACAATAATGTCGTCCTGCTCTATCAAATGTAGTCTTTGGCATACACTTGTTGCCAACAAAGGCGACGTTAACGTTGCGCAGACGCGATGTTAATGTTTGCCACGCGACAACGCGGCGTTAAGGTCGCGTCGCGTAAAACCAAAAAAAATCATAATAGGATGAAACCCATTAGAAAAGGAGGAAAATATGATAAAAATGTAAGGAAAAACAATTTACGGGCGATCTGAGGTTGGGAAGGGGATGGGGGCTCACCACTCGAGAAAAACCGTTTTTTACCCTTAAGAACTCATTCTTAAGGGTAAAAAACGGTTTTTCTCGATTTCTGGCAAAACTAAAAGTCCTATCGAAAAAAGTCAAATGAAAAAGTTGTAGATAATAAATAGATCTAAAACTTTTGTATTTACACTTTTTTCACATAACCTCAAAATGTATGTGAAAAATTCAAAAAAAAAGTTTTTGGTTTTTTTAATTTTTGTTTTACAAAAAAATTTGTTTTTTTAACGAAATTTTTTGAAGACTTACCTTTTTATGTCTCAAATACGCTGTAATTTATTTGATAAAAAATATTTATTTTTTTCACCTTATTTTGAATTAATATCGAAAAAACACCCTAATTTTCAATCGAAAATTCACCCGTCAAAATATTAGCTTTTTTCAAAAAGTTGGTATGGTTTGTTGAAATCTCTACTTACCGATGGTGAAAAAAAAATATGTTACTCTATCTTCTCAAAAAACGCAAAAATTTTAAAATTACTTGAATTCGATTTTTTTTTTAATTATTACAAATAATGTTGAGCTATTTATTAAAATTTAGACTTTAATTACTCGAAAAATGTAAGATTACATGTGACGTTGATAACAAAAAAAATTGCACATAAAAATATACTACTATAATTAAGAAACAAATAAGTTAATTAAATTAATATTTAATAACACATCTACAATATTTGGAGAAAGTTGTCTAATTTTTTTTAAATTATATTCGTAGATGCTTTCTTATAACTATTTTGAGATAAATTATGTAGATACCTAAGTAGATATACCTGAGTGACCTACGAAAAATTGTAGCCCATCAAAAGGTATTTCGTGGAGAAGTGGGGAATGGGCTAGGCGGGTCTTGGTCTTACTACATACATACCTACTATTATATACTATATATTTCGTAGCAGCTGTTACAACCGCTAGCCTAACCAGTATTCGAAATACAGTAAAGTATACAACATCGTTTATAAAAATACACGTGCACGCTGAGTTACTTGAAGATAATTGTAACAAGTTTAAGTTTATAGTAAAAGTTTTATTGTTTTTTAAACAATAAAACTTTTCGAATCTGCATAGGAAGGTAAATACTATCTCTATTTTTATCTGTATCAATCAACTCAACCATAAAAATCGTAATATTTTTTTTAAAAAATAGTATGCTTAACTTAATATAACCTAAAGATTGAAATTAAATGATATTTTAGTACAATATAAAAAAAAAAAATTATATCCTTAATTTTGCACAAATTTAGTTAATGCCATGAAAAAAAATTTAAAATCTATAAAAAATATATCGTAAATATATTTCTAATAAAACAAACTTTTGGCCGATTTTTATATATATTTAATAGATTTGTATCTAATATATTATTAATACATTTTGACATTGATTTCTATATTTTTTTTTCATGGGAGTTTATTCACTAATCACGATTAAATAGTGAAGACATTATTAATTCGATTTTGTGTTTTCAGATTATATTCGTTTGTATCATTTGCAATAAGGCGGATGATAAGCATCTAGTGTATGCAATAAAAAAAACAGCTTTGAATCGTTTAGTGGTATCCAGCAAAAAAGGGATCGACAATAAATACAAAAAAAAATTCTATGACATAAATCTATCTTCTATGAAATAAATATGTCTGTTCTATGACAAAAAGAGATTTTCCAAGACATAAATGTAATTAAAATTAAATAAATCAACTTTTTAATTGAAAGAAATTGCAGTAATCACATTTTTAGGATGAAATTATTTATAATAATCAAAAAACATTTTTCGAATTCAAGTTTTTTTTTTATTTTTTGCGTTTTCTGAGAAGATTTACCATAGTAACATATATATATATATATATATATTTTTCACCATAACCAAAAACTTGGTTTTTTGAATTTTTCACATAAATTTTGAGGTTATGTGAAAAAAGTGTAAATACAAAAGTTTTAGATCTTTTTATTATCTACAACTTTTCCATTTGACTTTTTTCGATAGGACTTTCAGTTTTGCCTGAAAGTTTTGAAATCGAGAAAAACCGTTTTTTACCCTTAAAAACTCACCCCCATCCCCTTCCCAACCTCAGATCGCCCGTAAATTATTTTTCCTTTCATTTTTATCATATTTCCCTCCTTCTCTTATAGGTTTCATCCTATTATGATTTTTTTCACATTTCATTATTTTTGAAGGTTTCTACCCTGGTCTAATATTATAGTTGATAGTGTTTTATTGTTAATATTAAAAGTATTAGCATCGCGTACGTAAGAGTGATATTAAAATATCTATTTGAATTATTTAACACTTTTTTATTTTTGAAGTCGGTTTTTTAAACGTAGTTTTTTCCTTTTTAGTGTCTGTTACAAGTTCTTCTGTAAACTACAGTAAGAGTTAAACTATTAATAGTTAAGTTCTCCTTTCCATATTTACTAAACTTGGGGATCAAAAGCTCGAACCTTTGGACGCATTTTTTTAAACGCCGCAATTTGGGGCGATTATTTCCAAAACGCTCAATATTAACAAATTAATAATATTAACAAAACATGATGTAAGTAAACCTCAATTTTCCCTTTTCCAATTTTAACAAATTTCAGCTTTCTAGTGCTACCGGTCACTGAGATTATCCGCGAATAGACCGACAGATATGGCGAAATTATAAGGGTTCCTAGTTTACTACGGAACCCTAATAAATGATAACTAAGCTACCATCAGTAACTGGTCAATAAGATTTGGCATTGTGGCAAACCCGAACGAGTGCCAAGCTATCATCATGAGAAGTTCTCGACCCCTAGGTAGGTTTGACAATGCTTTCCTGCCAGCCGTCCTTTACAACGTGGTGATCATTCCTTTCAGCTGTGACGTTAAAGATTTAGGCCTACTTGATCGATGTGGTATCTGCTATAGATAATGGTTTAGATGATTGATTAACAGTTGTTCCTACATTTTTTCAGCTCCAACTGGCGCCCCGCAAAATGTTAGAGTAACAGCGTCCACACCGGGTGAGCTGCAGGTGTCATGGTCGGTGCGTATACCTCGGTCTTACAGTAGAAGCCACTAATGTCAAACCTCCAAGAAAAGAGGCACCGCTATTAGCTTATTTCCTCTCTCCTCTACCAAATAAACACTTCTGCAACACTAAATTATACGGATGCAAGCAGACTCCGCCGCAAGATAGCTGGAACGGTGAGCTGCTGGGGTACGTGGTCTCGTGGCGCGAGATACGCGTCGACAGCGGCGAAGAGGCTGCGGAGGACGAGGAGGGCGGGGCGGGGGGCGCGGGCCGCGTGGCAGTGCGCGGCTGGAGCAGCTCGCAGCTGGCGGTGGAAGGGCTGCGCTCGTTCGCGCGCTACGCGCTGTCCGCGCGCGCCTACAACCGCGCCGGCGCCGGCCCGCACTCGCCCACCCTCTACGCGACCACCGCCGACGGAGGTGACGCACTCACTCTCTTATTTCTTACTTTTTCTCGGTATTATTTTCGTCGTAGATGAACTTATTTTTACGGTGCGTCTAGCGTCCATGTCGAGAAAATGGATTTTCCCTGGTTAACCCAGTATAATGAAATTTATACTTTTAAATATTTTGGTTCCAACTTTCAAGCAAGGTAAAAAGTCGATGACCAAGTGTGGCTAGTGTGCCAAATGTAAGATAGTTTTTCGAATCCCCATGTAATGTTACACCGCATTTAATGTAAGTTAAGTACTTTTCATTTTCCGAAGTTTGGCTTAAAACCTAAATAAGGGTGGATTAATATCGAATGGCATTCCCTACAAGTAAACTTCGTTAATTTTCACTCAAGTATGGATTAAGAGTCCTTTGTTATGTAAGAAGAACTTAACGTGCAGTGAATGAGCTCAAGTTAAGCCAGTAACAGCGAAGTGTCGCGTGCAGCGCCGGAGACGGCGCCGCGCGGCGTGGCGTGCGAGGCGCTGTCGGCGCGCTCGCTGCGCGTGCGCTGGGCGCCGCTGTCCGCCGCGCATGCGCACGCGCTGCGCGGGTACGACCTGCACTACGCGCCGCTGCATGCCTCCTCCGGTCAGCACCCAGGTACAATGCTTAATCTAATTATTATTACGACTTACGACGCTCGACACAAGCCTCGCGCGTGTTAGAGGCTGGGTTTAAAGGATATAAATAATGAAAATAAAATTTACCTTTTATTTTAGATCTTTTAACGTCCTTCTAAATCCTCCTCCTCCTCTTAAATTCCTTTAAATTTATCCTTTCAAATTTAAATTTTATATCCTTTCCTTCTTCTTCCTCCTCCTTCTAAATCCTTCCTTTTAAATCCTTTTAAATTTAAATTTTATATTTTTTCTAAAATAAAATGTAGGCTATGCTACTACTCATGGTTTCTTTATGTCATAAGTCGGCAAATGGATTACCTGATGGTAAGCAATCAGCGCCGCCCATGAATACTTGTAATATCAAAGGAGTTACTACAAGGGCGTTGCGGCCTCAATGTGATTAATGAAGCTGTCGAATGGGGAAAGAATTTAAAAAAGCGGTCGGCTTTTATCCTATCGACTACAAAGAAACAATGAGAGTTTTCCTCTTTATATGTAAGTGTAAGTAGATATAGAGTGGTACAGTCACGTATAACGAGCGGATGGCAGATGGCGGCGAGGCGCGCGCGGGCCCGGGCGGCGCGGCGACGCTGCAGGGGCTGCGCGCCGCCACCAACTACTCCGTGTGGGTGCGCGCGCGCAGCGACGCCGGCGCCGGCCCGCCCGCCGCGCCCGTCTACTGCGCCACGCGCGACGACGGTCAGTCGCGCCTTTACAACCAAATACTGCTTACTCCACTCTACCATATTCATTCAATACTATGCGTTTACATTACAGAATTGTTGTTAGCCCATGATCAATACCTTAATGCACCTTAATGTTTTCGGTGTCTTCGGTCCAGCTGTAAGTTCAAAGGCAGGTTAATATAAAAAAGTGGAGCGTGGCAAGGAGTGGCCTCTCGCGGACACGCAAGACAATCTGTTAACCGGAGTCAAATATATATATAAAATTTTTAAATAATGCAAATATAATAAAACTGTCGTCTACGAGAAAAACGGAACAACCAAAAATGAATGCAAATGAGATGTTTAGGATCGTAAGGACAAATGTAAATGAGAACAACTCTGATCCTGTCAATAATAGTAGTATGCATTTTATTAGTTACAAACAAGTAAAAAGCTTAATCGCTAATCATGCATTAACTTGATACCTAGCATTAATATTATTATGTTAAATCAAATCAAATCAAAATCAAATCAAATCAAATCAAAATCAATTCAAATCTTCTATCATTTACTTTGTAGTATGCTTTTCTACATAAAACTTTCTTTGTACATAATTTAAATTTTCTTTCATTAAGATTTTGAACATATTTCACCTGGAATTTTATTAACACATTTACAACATAATCCCACGAACCACTTATGCACTTTTGCTAATATAAATAAAGGTTGACTTAATCTATTCCTATGTCTAGTAAGATAATCATGTTTGTCAGATACTTTTACAAATAGCAGTAGGTTTTACCTCACATACATAATGTCTTCATAAACATATTGTCATGGTACGGTCATAATATTGATCTCTTTTAATAATAATTGATTTAATTCAATAATTTAATTTTGTCTGAGAGATTCGCGACGCCCTAAGTTATAGATAGCTCTGACGGCACGCTTTTGCAAGATAAAGATAGACTCAACGTCGGATACCTGTTCCCACAACAGAATTCCATACATAATGCTGTGAAAGTAGCTAAAGTACACTATTCGAGGCGTGCCTACGTCGGTTAGCTGACGGATCTTCCAGACAGCATAAGCTGCCGAGCTCAACCGCCTTGCTAGAGATCTAATGTGGGGCCCCCATTGCAGCTTGTCGTCTACAGTAATCCCCAAGAATGTGGTCTCCTTTACAAATTCCAGTTTTTAACCATTTAATTATATATCATCGCATACGTTACTTACGGCGGCTCACTTTGGAATAATGGGCAGATCACTCACATAAACCAAAAATAGGAATGAACCTAATATTGAGCCCTGCGGTACGCCCATCGATACGCTAGCACCCTGTGACTTTACTCTATTTACTTTTACTGTTAGTAGTCTTACTCGAAGGATCATTTACATAATAATATAAAGGATGGCTACACTTCACCTCACTTACACGACGAAATAACGATGTGGTTGTTTCACGCCGGTTTAGATCAATCTGGAATAACTCACTGATTAGTTATTAATGAATGAACACCTTACTTACTATTAACGGGAAGCCTCCATGACGCCTTATACTGTGTGCGCAGTCCCCGAGGCCGTGGAGCGGGTCCGCGCGCTGGCGGCGAGCGCGGCCGCCGTCCGCGTCTGCTGGCTGCCGCCCGCCGGCGCCGGCCGCCTCACGCACTACACGCTCTACTCCCGGGAGCGCGCCAAGTCAGTCATGCGCCTGCAACTAACTGCGCTATTCGCGGCACACTCGCAGTATTCGAGCTGTCATTGTTTCATTAAAGAGTGGGCGGGGAGTGGGTGCAGCGCGTCGACGTAGCGGCGGAGGACGGCGAGACTGAGACCTGGCAGGAGGAGGTGTGCCGGGAGGTGCGCGGCCTGCGCGAGAGCACCGTGTACGAGTTGTGGGTGCGCGCCGCCAACGCGGCCAGCGCCGGCCCGCCGAGCCGCCCCGTCGCCGCCGCGCCGGCTCCCACCTGTACGTCTCTCCTGAAATCTCCGCCATTCCGCGCAACAACTGTCTTGTTCCGTACAGTCAATGGCTTTTTGCAAATTTGTGCAGGGTTTTAGAAAATTAATAATACATCAATACATCATATATCATCACCTTAAAAATATTGTACGGTGTAACGCTACCGAACACTTTGCGAACACAATATTTCCGTGCATTGACATTTAACTTTACCTAGACGCTTCAGTCATAGTACAACTATGAAACTGGCTATGGCTAAGCCTTGAAACTGGCTATGGCTAAGCCTCCGTTGAAACCATAGAGTTGTCACTTTCAATGGTTAAAACATTGTTTTGGTAGTCCAGCTACAGTACGGGTTGAAGATGTGCTCTCTGATGCTTTCAAGACGGCTTCCAGTGTTGGTTTTCGTTCGCCTCTTCTGTTTAACGCCTACACCTACATCATGAATCATGATGTGGTCTTGGCGGCGTCTTTTGCAGATGCTCTGGACGGCGTTCGCACCAGTACATTTTAACGTTTTCGTGTATCGTTAGTTATCAACAATTTAGATGAAGAACATTAATGATACGTTCCAATAAACAGTTATAAACAACAGATTGGATATCACGAAACCTTGCACCCTGCAAAAATATTATACAAATGTGATTGAAGGTACATTTAGTGGGTTCCATTACCCCCAGCCATCAATTAAAATATTTTTACTTTTGTAGAAAAGGTGGCTTCCGAGGTTTATAATATATTTTTCTATTAATCCGGCAGTATCAGCCAGGATATCGTCGTTTAGTCGCGTGGTGAGCGCCGCGTGGGGCGCGCGCGTGCGCCTGCGCTGCTCTGCGCTGGGAGCGCCCCCACTGCGCTGGCGCTGGGCGCCGCTACCGACCCACTACACTGTCACTGACGATGGCGATCTCATCATTCATAGTGAGACGTTTTATTTTTTTCCTAAATCGACTACGAAATACAGACTTACCAATACTCCCAACGTGATATATCCTAGATTTCTTGTTTTTGTTTTGCTGGGGTTGCCGTAACTCTCGTTGGTATTCTTGAAAGAGAGGAGAATACACTGAGAAGATTGTTTGTGTTAACATATTCTAATAACTTTGCTATATTAAAAACGTTAAAAAGTGATATTCTAGATAAATTACAGGTGGTACCTATTGTCATTTCACCGTCGACATGATTTAATGAAGTGTTCTGCGTTTGAATTAAATTGAAGCGAAGTGTTTTATATCCAGAGGCGGAGGCGTCGCTGGCGGGCAACTACACGTGCACCGTACGCAACGGTCTGGGCTCCGACTCGCTGAGCGTAGCGCTGCAGGTCCGCGCGCCTCCCGCGCCGCCTGCGCCGCGCCTGCGCACCACGGCAGCGCATGCGCTCCAGCTTAGCTGGGACAAACCAAATGATGGCGGGGCTCACATACTGGGTAACTAAACGAGTCACGACTCACATCAGTAAAAAATATATTATCCTCAAAGCTTGCAGTTCCACGTTTACTGCCAGGAGCACCGATGTTTCACAAAACACAATTCGGTTTTACTGTGTATAGTAAAGTATTGACGCGGCTCTCTCCATCCGAACCATGCTTACTAAATTGATCTTAGCACAAATATATTATGTAGTGGACTTTTTTTGCCATTTCTGGTGCCTTTGACAACGCGTGATGTCCAGCTTGAGGTGCAGCGACGTGCTGCTATGTATTTATTTATTTTAACTCCATGTTAGGTCTTTTCTATCACTCGAGCTTTGGGTGATGCAGAAATGAGCTAATTGTTCATCTTCAATTGCAACCGATGTGAACGAATCGAATGCAAAAAAGTCAGTCAAGTTTATTGAGGAGATCAGCATTCAGGTCGTAGTAACAAACATCGGCATAATCTATAATACTTCCGGCTGATGCAGGTGCTTACCGAACACGGGTGTTTCGGGAAGTACCGTAAGCAACGGGCTGGGCTCCGACTCGCTGAGCGTAGCGCTAGCGGGAAATCTCTCTCTCTTCCGGCTGTAGTATCTACTATGGTCGAGAATGAATCAGGGTGGAGTGCCGTCGCTACCTTTTGCGAGCCCGTGATGCTCGCAAAGGAGGCGGTGGAAAGGGAGAGAGAGGCTACCTCTTCTCTTCCCTCCAGCAGCAGACGCACTAGACGTTAGGGTGGCCGACCTGCGGCCTCCGAAAGGGCGCGACCTGCGGGCGACAGCAGCATGCCTCGAGGCGGCGGCGCCGTGTTCCGCGGGCGCCTCATAGTGGGGTCCTGCAGTCAGGGTGACGGCCGCAGTAGGGGACAGCGCCTGCCCGACTTTTTGGCGGGCCAGTACCCGTCGGGGGGATGCGACGAATGCTTCGACGATACGCGGCCTCCGACACATGGGTAAATGGAGGAACACCGGGTTGGTTTTTAGTCGGTAACATTCTGACCCTAGTAGGCACCACAGTACCCCTCGCCCTGCCACTGCTGGGACTGCTTTGCAATACAGCTTTCAGAAGTATGGAACTATGTAGGAATAAAAATAACAGTAGTGTTCAAATTACCAAACGTATTATCAGTACAACTACAAGGAGCAATTTAGGAATTTGCTATTAAATCATGACTGGAGTGATTTTGGAATTAACTCGTTCTTAAAACAGTTCGAAGTAATGTTTACACGCTCTTTTAGGAAAAGAAAACAGTACGTGCGTTTAACGCATAACGCGCAGTTACGTTGGGTCACTAAGGGTGTAAAAATCTCTAGCAAGATGAAACGGTTTTTATGTACTGGTAAAGGGAATAGTCAAAATGACACCGTGATGGACTACAGACAAAAATACATAGCTCTATACAGAAAAGTGATAAATATGGCCAAAAAGTTATCTGTACAATCTAAATTAGCGAACTCTACTAATATATCAAAAGATCCTTGGAAAGTGGTAAACAAACATAGGAATAAGATTGTAAAGAATAAGAAAAAACTAATCTTAAAATCCAACAACAAGATAGCATCAGAACCGTCAGAAATTGTAAATATCTTGTCCCAGCAATTCCAATTTAATTCATCAGCTACTGCAAGTACAGAGGCTGCTATGCATATTCTACGGAGGAGCGCAGAAAGAGTAACTAATGAGCTGATCCTAGACGCTGTCACTCCCCGTGAGATATTCAACATAGTGAAATACGTGGATGACAAAAAATCTTGTGGCTATGACGACATAAACACATCAGTAATAAAGGACAGTATAGATATACTAGCGATACCTCTAAGCATGTTTTACAATAAATACCCAAAGACGTACAGACCTATCTCATTACTGCCTACACACTCAAAAATCTTTGAAAAGCTGATTAAATCTAGATTACTAGGACATTTCTGCCAAAATGGGGTGTAAAGTAGGAAACAATTTGGCTATCAGAAAAACGTCGGGACACAAGACGCAATATCGACTTTGATTAAGGACGTAGTGAGAAGATTGGATGACAAACAGAGAGTAGCTGGGCTTTTCTTAGATTTAAGTTCAGCATTTGATACAGTGGTGGATCATAAAAATGCTGTTTGAAAAACTGGAACACTACGGTGTCAGGCGTAGAGTAATGGCCTTTCTTTCATCCTACTTGAAGAACAGAAAGATGTTTGTGGAAATTAAAGTAGAAACATTAAGGACAGATTCCTCTGGCAAGAACTGTCTAACTGAAGAAACTTTCAGATCCCAATTGTCCCCAGTGCACATTGGCGTACCACAGAAATCCATACTGGGTCCGATATTCTTTATCGCGTTTGTAAATGACCTGATACAACATATGATGGAAAATGCTGCGGGATCTATTCAACTTGGAGTGTTCGCCGCTGATACTAGCGCCGTTGTTTCTACTGACAATATACACAACCTGAATACAATTGTTAATCAAACATTAGATATCTTTCAGTTGGTTCGCTTTCAACGGTCTTAAAATTAACGCCAGTAAAACTAACGTAATGCTATTTCGATCTACTTCCAAAAATAAGGATAGCATTAAGAGTGCGATTAATGGAGAAAAGTTAAATGTGGTAGAAGTAGTTAAGTTTCTGGGAGTTTATATTGATAGCCAGTTGAAGTGGAAGGAAAAGCTAAATTACCTTGTGAAAGCGTTTAGCCCTGCCTGTTATGTGCTTAGAAGTCTCAGAAACGACGTAACCATAAAACACTTGAAAATGGTGTATTACGCATTGGTGGAGTCAAGGCTAAGGTACAGCAAACATTTCTGGGGTGGAAGTTATGACTACAATATACAAAAAGCATTTTGTAATACAGAAAAGAGCAGTCAGGACTATGGTTAGAATACAACAGCAAGAATCATGTAAGCCTCATTTCACTGACTTAAATATATTGACAGTCCCAAGTTTGTACGTTTTGGTTTTGCTTACTCATTTATCAAAGTACATTTTTGAATATGAGACTGAAGAAGAAAGGACCTGAAGGGAGAGTAAAAGAAGGAAGGATCTCCAGTTACAGCAAGTGACTCATCTGAATGTTGCAAAGCATAGTAACAGTTTTAATGACATGTGGTAGGGACCACAAGTCATTAAAACTGTCTAATAGACTGCCTACAGAAATAAAAGGTCTTTGATATAAAAGCGAGTTTCACAATAAGCTTAAACAGTTCTTGTTGAATAAGTGTCTGTATCGTGTTGACATTGTTGATGACATTTTTTTATGTTTTATTCTTCTATTATTGATAAACGATTATAATAAATTTAATTTGTAAAATTTGATGTTATAATGACATTCAACTTTAATTTTATTTTTAATTGTTATGGCTAACTAATGCATGTTGAATTTTTGTTGTATAAATTCAATGACAATGTTTTAATTGTTAATGAATAAAATAAATGAAACATTTTCCGAGTCATAGTAACTTGGTATACAGGTATACTAACATATACTTTATACTCTCAATGTTGGTTTTCTATACCTACGACCACTTACGACATACGATGAAGGAAAACATCGTGAAGGAACCTAGATTTATAATTCCTAATTATAAGTTTTAAATCATCAAATTCGTCTTGAGCAAGTGAGGTGATTAATGATCTAACCTTCTCCGTGTGTGAAGAGACGCACCATGCACGCCGTGTAGGTAACTTTAGATGAGTCGAAGGTATTTTTGTGTTCATTGTAATCCGTTAAACAGGGTACACAGTATGGTGGAGCCGCGGCGAGCGGGCGGGGCGCGCGCGGGCGCGGCTGGTGCCGGCGGCGGACACGTCGCTGCGGCTGGCGCGGCTCGCGTGCGGCGCGCTCTACCGCGTCACGCTGCAGGCGCACAACGCGCTCGGCGCTTCGCCGCACTCCGCGCCGCTCCTCGCGCGCACTCGCGGCCAAAGTGAGCCACTCAACAATACCCTATATACACACAAA
Source organism: Spodoptera exigua (assembly GCA_902829305.4). NCBI lineage: Eukaryota > Metazoa > Arthropoda > Insecta > Lepidoptera > Noctuidae > Spodoptera > Spodoptera exigua. Next base: position 17,180,137 of record LR824603.2, read on the forward strand.
CACGTCATTCATGTCAGCAATCTTGACATCTCCATTTTGCAGTGGCCGCAGTACTTGTCTTTTTTAAGTATAATACAGTTCAGTACAACGATAAATACCGGATCACCGGACTATCCATTGCTTATTCCGAACTAAACTACGAAGGTTGAGAGACTCGTTCAGCATTCTCATACATACATGCTAGGTACTGCAACGGTTGCGATAAAATTCTGCGTATATAATTATACATATACTCAAATTGAAAATGCGTATCAAGAACCATCTGAATCAATTTTAAATTTAGAATCGCAAGTGAACTAGACGTCAATATCAAGTCAAAGTCAAAGTCAAAAATCATTTATTTCAATTAGGCCACACTGGCCACTTTTGAACGTCAAGCAAAAAAGAAAATGAAAATATATTTCAATAGGATTAAATTTATGCTCGTCAATCTGTCCGTCTGTCCTCTAGTGAAGCTATTCGCTCGTTCCAAAGTGTGGATTCCGATGGAGAAGAACGAGCAAGAAACTCCATGGTTACTCTTTCAATCAGTTTTACATTTCTTTGTTACATCATTTAGTCGGTTCAGATATGTGAGAACAGTGTAACAGTAATGGTTAGGAGGCAAAGAATTAGAAAAAGAAGTGAACCTCAAGGACAACATATTTAGACAGCCTGGAGATGACCAGTCCCAATAGGCGGCGCCCGTTCACGAACATGACACGCACACCACGAACAAGACTGCACGGTTGGTGCGGTGGCTGGGCAACTGGCTGCCGTGCAACGTGTCGCGGGTTCGATTCCCGCACGAAACAACACTTTGTGAGATCCACAAATTGTTGTTTCGGGTCTGGGTGTCATGTGTAAGTGACATTGTATGTTTGTAAATGCCACAACACAGGAGAAAATCCTAAAGTGGGGCAACGTTTTTTATAAAAACGAAAAAAAACAAAACAAAAAAAAAACACCAGCATCGCCCAACTCAACCATATTATAGGGAATTAAGCGATCCAGCGCCCATGCCACCGCCAGTGTGACCTTTCAGTGAGCATGACAACTCCAAGCTGTTATAAGGACCGACATTCTGCTAGTCTAACCAATTATAATAGGTTACAGGGCACTCACATTTACAAATTTATCAAGTTATAGTTATAATATAATGCAATTTCACTAAAATGGAAAAGTCCCGTTCAAGCAAAATCCACTTGAACGCTATTTATTTTGGTGTAGGTTTGCTATCCTGTGGAGCAGGACCATCATGTCTCCAAGCATCTTTATCTACACAATGTAATCATTCAGTGTGTAGTATGCTTTTCTACATAAAGTTTTCTTTACACATAATTTAAAATTTCTTTCATTTAATTGTTGTGTTTCGCCTGGGATTTTGTTATAACATTTAACACAGAATCCCATGAACGACTTGTGTACCTTTGTCAATCTAAATAATGGCTGACATAATCTATCTGTATGTCTAGTTTGATAATTATGTGTATCTGACACCTTATCGAATATTTTTAAGTTTTTCCTAACATACATAATGTTTTCATAAATAAACTGACGTGGCACGGTCTTCTTCAAAATGTTCAAATCCAAAAAAATACTAATTTTACCCCTCATCCACTAATATTCCAAACTCAAACTGATGAAACAGGAAACAAATTACATAGTACTGCATCGTGGCATGCTTCTATCTGTAGAGGCCAAAGCACCGCCAGGCAAGGAATTCATTTGGGCCAACAGTACATCGCTGCGGCTCAACCTCCTCGCTTGGGCCGGGCGATGCCCGGTGACCGCGTGGGAGCTGGCCCTGCGCCCCGCCACCGGCGGCGCTTGGCAGAGCATTCTCACAGACGACGGAGAGGCTGGTGAGGTACGTACGGTACAGTACGTCGTGGCTCGCTAGCGCCAGTACCGCGTGACGACCATGTTTGTGGCGCAGGCGGGCGGGCTGCAGCCGGCCGCGTGGTACGAGCTGCGCGTGGAGGCGCGCTCGCCCGCGGGGGACACCGTCGCCTTCTACAGAGCCGCCACGCACTCTATTAACGGAGGTTCTTACTTACTATTCCGTTATTATGTACACATTGGACATTTATTAGTCTTTATTTAATACTTTTCAGTAGTCAAATTTCAGTTCAATATATCTATACTTACTAATAATTATTATTAAGCTGTAGAGTTGTGTTTGTTTGAATGGGTAATGGAATTTTTTTTTTCTAAAAAAACCAATTGTTTTTGTGTTCGATAATCCATTTATCTAGGAATAGTCTATTAAACGCTTCGACGTATATGAGCTGAGCAGCGAGTGAAACCGCGCAAGATCGGCTATAACATCTCGAGGCAACATACCATTACCTATAATGCATCTACTTTTTGTTATTTTTCATTTCACAGTTTTGTTGAGACTGGGACTGGGCAACACTGTAAAATAATAATAAATAAATAACAGAGAAAAAAATGTGACAAGAAAACGCCGTTATCCCACAAAGCGTTTTACTAACGTTGACGTTGCGTCGTTGCGTGGCAAGCATTAACGTCCGCTGAACGCGAAGTTACAGCGCGGCGTCGACGATGCACAAACGCGACGTTGACATCAACGCTAGTAAAACATCTAGTATGATAGCGGCCTTAGCAGTCGTGTCGATTTGTATAAAAGTTTTATTTAATGTTATAAACATTCACATTACACATGGATTACATTACGTGTACAAATGGATTACACAAAAGACTGGATTACGCTTTTATGAGACTTAAACTTATTAAACTTCAAATTGAAATTAATATAGACATTTGTATATTTCTGGGACTGGGACTAGAACTGGGTTTGGGTCTGGGATTGGGGCATTCAAAAGGGCCATTTTGGTAGAAGAAGGAGGGCCAAATGGCAGAGAGAGAAGAGCCATGCTTTGGCATGAATGAGCCGGCTCGACCGGAGTGATACCCGGTCTTACAGAAAACCGGCAAGAGCCAAAACTTACGTTGTGGTTCGCCGTGTGAGTGGGGTAACCGCAGTCTCAATCCTTTCTCCTCCCCGGCTTCAAACCTGTAATACCCTATCCTTAAATTCGTAATAACCCACAAGAGGCTGGCAACGGCTGAGAGTGTCTATGGGCCGCGCTGATTGCTTACCACTAGGTAATCCGTCTACTTGTTTGCCGACTTATTACATAAACAACACACATGACCACAGAGCGTTTGGGCGAGCCGACCGAGGTTCCGGCGGATGGACGCAGCGTAGTGAGCGGCGGCGCGGGGGGCGGCGGCGGCGTGGTGCGGGGCGCGCTGTGGCGCTCGGGGCTGCTGCCCGCGCTGCTGGGCGGCGCGCTGGCCGCGCTGCTGCTCGCCCTGGCCGGTACTGCGTCTGTCCCACTGCTGGCGTGCTGGCGTCGCTGGCGCCGCCGCGGCTCTCATCCAATTGTATTCGTTGCCATTTGCAGTAGTGGTGGTCGGCCGGCGGCGCCGCGCGGCCTCGTGCCTGCGCCGCGAGCGCTCGCTGCACCAGCTGTGCCAGCCTCACCCCCAGCTCTATACCACGGAGCCGAGCAAACGGAATGGGAAAACAATGACTCCACCCGATGGTGAGTCTGCACATCCATACTTCTCCAGATATTATTATGTAAGTAAAATATCGAAACTTTTTAAACTTTTATGGAATCTTGCATTGGGGTTCACAATTCACATTTAAAGTCAATTTATACGATACTCGTAGATGCACAGTCGCAACCGACCAACATGAAAATTTATGTTTTATGTTCAGAATGTAATAGGTAATCACTTTAGAGAACTAAAAAGGTTCTGGCGAAGTTATGTAATTGGATGGATTATCTTTTCAATGTTTCTTGTAAGGCCGCTATCCTACTGGCGTTTTACTAGCGTTGATATCAACGTCGTGTTTGCACAGCGTCGACGCCGTTTAGACATTGACGTCGCGTCGTCGCGTGGCAAGCATTAGCGTTCGCTGAACGTGACGTTAACGTCACGCAAATAATACTATTTGAGGCGTACAATCAAAAACGTAATGGATTTCGACGATTAACTGTTGGCTTTACTACTTCGGCGAAAATTACGTAAAAGAAAAAGAAAACCTCATCGTCAATTTTGGGAAACCCTTTGGGAAATATTTCGCACTGTACTCCAATAATATTAAAATCTAGCTTCCGCCAGCGGCTTCGCCCGCGTGCTGTGTTAATAAAAAACAGCCATAGCATAGCATACATAGAATGGTACGGATCTAACTAATAGGTAAGTTGTGAGTTATTTTTTTTTTTTTGATAATTTTACGAAATATATTTCCGTCGTACATTTCAAGTCAAAGTCAAAAATCATTTATTTCAATTAGACCACAGTAGGCACTTTTGAACGTCAAGCAAAAAAGAAAAAAAAGTATGTAACAAGATCTTTAAAATTAAGCGTGTCAGTCCGTCCGTCTGTCCTCTAGTGAAGCTATTTGCTCGTTCCAAAGTGTAGATTCCTATGGAGAAGAACGAGCAAGAAACTCCACTTTTTCAATCAGTTTTACAATACATTTCTTTGTTACATCATTTAGTCGATTCAGATATGTGAGAACAATGTAACACAAATGTTTAGGCAAAAAGTACGAAAAAGAAGTGAACCTCAAGGACAACATATTTAGACAGCCTGGAGATGACCAGTCCCAATAGGCGGCGCCCGTTCACGAACATGACACGTACACCAGCACCGCCCAACTCAACCATATTATAGGGAATTGGGCCATCCAGTGCCCGTGCCACCGCCAATGAGACCTCTGAGTGAGCATGACAGCTCCCAGCCGACACAAGTACCTATATTCTACAAGTCTTACTTAATTATAATAGGTTACAGGGCACTCACATTTACAAAAACTTAGAAGTTCATCAACAATTAACAACATAGTGTACAATTTAATAATTAAAATCAAAATTTCCTCTAAACATCCTGTGGAGTAGGACCAACTAGCCTCCAAGCATTTTTATCTTGTATATAATTATTTAGTTTGTAGTATGCTAGTTTACATAAATGTTTCTTTATACATAATTTAATTTTGCTTTCATTTAGATTTTGCATTTCAACTGGGATTTTGTTATAACATTTAACACAGAAACCCAGAAATGACTTATGCACTTTTGCCAATCTAAATGAAGGCTGACTCAATCTATTCCTATGTCTAGTATGATAGTCATGTTTGTCAGATAGGTACCTTGTTGATGACAATAACCAACTACAAGAGTAACGAAACCATAATATTCATATTTATTTATTTTAGTTCAAATTTTATAACTAGATGGCGTTGCCGCAATTAAAAACGAGCTATGGTTTCGTTACAAGTAGTCATATAAAAATGTAAAATTTATTTGTTTATTCAGTTCAAAACCCAGTTCAAAAGCCAGTTCAAACTTAGTTCAAACCAGTGCAGTAAAAAATAGTTCAGTTTAGACTAGTGCAGTGCAAAACCAGTTCAAACCAGTGCAAGTTGAAATCAGTGTAGTTCGAATATACGAATCAGCAGTGCAAGCACTAAATACGTGGTTTAATTTCAACCCTATTAGTTGCTACACAAGGTCATCGATTACTTCGGTAATTAACATACCTTTACAAATAAGTATAGGTTTTTCCTAACATACATAATGTTTTCATAAATAAATTGACTTGGTACGGTCAGAATGTTGATGTCCTTAAACTTTTGTCTGAGAGATTCGCGACGACCTAAGTTATTTATAGCTCTGACGGCACGCTTTTGCAAGATAAAGATAGACTCAACGTCGGATGCCTGTCCCTACAACAGAATTCCATACGACATGATGCTGTGAAAGTAGCTAAAGTACACTAGTCTAAGTCTTGCCGTGCCTACGTCGGTTAGCTGACGGATCTTCCAGACAGCATAAGCTGCGGAGCTCAATCGTCCTGCTAGAGACCCTCTTTTACAAATTCTAGATTCTGATCATTTAATAATATATTATCGCATACGTTACTTTTGACATTTGGTAAAAAAAATCGAATGCATTTAGTCTTTTTATCATTTAGTAATAAGTTGTTTATTCTAAACCTATTTTGAACCTTCATTAAGGCATTATTAACTTCGTCACATTTGTTTGTTCGTCTATTTATTTTAAAAATCAATGAAGTGTCGTCAGCGAATAATACCATATGCGGTTCATTTTGGAATAAATGGGGCAGGTCATTCACATAAACTAAAAATAGAAAAGGACCTAATATTGAGCCCTGCGGTACGCCCATAGATACGCTAGCACCCAGTGAGTTAACTTTGTTGACTTGTACTTTAATTTTTCTTTCTTGACGGTACGATTTCAATAAATCTAGGGATACCCCCCGAATGCCGTAGTGTTCTAGCTTCAGTAACAGCGTCTCGTGCTCAACACAGTCGAATGCCTTTGAAAGGTCGCAAAATATTCCGATGGCATCCTGTGCTTTTTCCCACGAGTTGAAAACTTGTTTTATAAGTGATACTCCTGCGTCCGTAGTGCAACGTCTTTTGGTGAACCCGTATTGATGGTCATGGAAAATAGAATTCGTGTTAAAGTGACGCAGCATTTGAGTAAGCATCAACCTTTCGAACACTTTACTGAGCACTGGCAAAATAGAGACCGGCCTATAGTTATTAGGTTCTGTACTATCACCTGATTTAAATAATGGAACTACTTTACTATGTTTCATTAAATCCGGGAAAACCCCTTGATCTACACTTTTATTAAAAATGAAAGTTAAGTGCGGCGCAATAGTCTCTATAAACGACCTGCACACTCGAAAGACATTGTAACGTTTACGTTGGTGGTAGGTAGTTGTAGAAAAAAAATAAAAATAATTACTAGTTCAATTATTATAATATATTAAGGAAAAGGTATCGGCAGAGCTGGGTGTGAATTTAAAATATCGAGCGCGCGTTAGGCTCTTGCCCGCCTATAGAAACACCACTATCCTGGGTAGTCAGGCAGCTCGGCAGCGGCAGGCGGGTAGGTGTACAGCGCGCTAGCAGACGCCGGAAGCGAAGGTAGATGCGGCACGTAGGTAGTCACAGGCACGCAGGTAGGCACAGGCACGCTGGTAGGCACAGGCACGCAGGTAGGCGCACGTTTGGTAGGTGCACTACGGATAGTTGCACTATCCGGGTACTCGGAACTCCAGCACTCGAACCCTAGAATGTCCGTTACGTTCTGTTTTAGTCACGGTCCGGTTCTATTCCAGCCACGACTGCAACCTCCCGATTTCCACTTACTAACTACCTAACTAAATGGAAAGCAGTGATCTAGCACAAAATAGCCATCGAGATGAGGCAGTCTAGGCAGCGTGACAAATTATAATTCAGCTAATAAATGTAATCTGAATGAAGTGAAAAGGTTGATAGTAATGAAATGAGTTGAAAAATACTAGTTTTAGTGAACTTAACACAATTAATAAATAGGTAGGCACAATAAGAATTGCTAAGAAAATAGGACACAGGAAAATATTAATTGTAGGGTACGATCTTCATGACACGGTCAAGGTGAACCGGTCATATAAGGTCAAATACCAAATAATATGTTTCTAAAAGCGTAGGTGATTAACTAATACAACACAAAGACAGCACAACAGCGAGATCGTAGCAGGTAATAAAGTAAAAGTATGAGCCTACTATAAAAGCAAGTCATTCTACGACACATTACGTATAACTATTTCTAGGTACACATAATAAGCAATATTTTGCAACACTCACCCGATCTGGGGTTAACACTGACTTTAAATGGTATTTTTTTTAAAAGCGCAATATAATTTTGAATATATTAATTCGTAATTTAATAAGGACTTGTATCGAATATAGACAGGTGCTATATCGGCTCGTGGCTTCTGGGTAGTGAGCGTATGACGATTGTCCGCGGTCCGTAGCAGTGTCGCGTCGTGGTAGGGATAGTTCAACAAACCGGTTTCCGTCAAACGACCACGGCGGCGCGCGGCTCATATATCGTAAACCTAATATTATTTTAAAGAAATAACGTACAACGTTACAACATTCCCCAAAGATCTTCAGTCGACTTTACTTTGATCTCATTGAACGCCTTTATTACTGCCCCAGGCAGTTATAAAGGCGTTCATCAGGGTTGTGTATTGAAAGCTAAAGTCAGAAGGACATTCTTTGACGTTACCCCTGAGAAGCTTGACAGAAAGTGCTGGAGATGATTTTAACGTTTCCGTAGTTTTAAGAGGAATATTTTTAAAAAATCTTTCGAATTCCTGGTCAACTGACGAATTTGAACTAGTATATCCCTTTTCGGTTTTTAAATTAAATTCAGTGTTTCGTGATTTATTTCTACCTGTTTCTTTATTAATTATATTCCAGGTAGCTTTTATTTTGTTTTCCGCGGTCCTGATTTTATTACTAATGTGGAGCGACTTAGCATGCTTACATACTATTTTAAATATTTTTGAATATTTCTATGTAACTTTAACCATAAAGGCTACACACGAAATTTAAAAAAAGTTTTCCCAACATTTCCCTTCACTGCTCTGCTCCAATTATTTGAAGCGTGATAAAAAGTATCCTATAACCTGCCCAGGAGTATAAAGAATAACTGTACCAAGTTATGTTAAAATCCGTCGAGTACTTCTTGTTTCTATAAGAAACATACAGACAGACAGACAGACAGACAGACAAAAATTTTACTGATTGCATTTTTGGCATCAGTATCAATCACTTATCACCCCTGGTAGTTATTTTGAAAATATATTTAATGTACAGAATTGACCTCTCTACAGATTTATTATAAGTATAGATAATGAATCGGATTTTATAAATATTTGCGAATGCCAAAGACTACTTTTGATAGAGCAGAGCGGCGTAATTGTAGGTACGTGTTGCCAACAAACGCGACGTTATCGCTGCGCAGACGCGACGTTCAGCGGATGCTTATGCTTGCCACGCGACGTCAACGTCAAAGCTAGTAAAACTTGTAGCGGGATAGCGGCCTTAATATAAAACTAAATACAGTATAATAAAATACGAGTGTGAATGTATAGTGAGGAGCGAGATCCGTGAGATCAGCCCGTACGCGACGTTCAGCATGTCGGGCGGGTCGGGCTGCGAGGGGAGCGCGGCGGGCGTGGGGGGCGCGGGGGGCGCGGGGGGCGCGGCGTGCGCGCTGCACCTGCGCACGTTCGGGCGCGCCGAGCCGCTGGACCTGGCCGCGCCGCCGCCGCGCCCCAACCTGCTGGCGCACGCCGCAGGTACGCTCCTCGTCTATCAAAACATACAATTCATTTTGTGAGTTCAAGACGTTAAATATTACAACAGCATAGTACTTGCAACGACATCTTAAGAATAAAAAAATACTAATGTTCATAATTGAAATCCAAACACTTGTGCACCAGATTAACCGAGCAGCAGATAATCATTATTGTAGTGTTTGTATGTCCAAAAAGGTCATACTAACATTGTCTCATGTAAGTACTTACGCTCAGCTTTTACTGAACAAACAAGAATGCAATTTCAACGCCATACATCGTACCATAACCAAAACTAACAAGGTGTCTATTTCAGAACAATGGGAATTAAATGACCATTTAAGCACTTTAAAATCAAAGTTCCCACTTTGATTCCGATCGATAAACTTCACTGGGAGATAGACTTTCTAATGAAAGGATCGAAAGAACAGTACTATAAGATGTTTGCGGACGATTCAATTATTGTTTTGTATCAATTATTGTAACCCATTAAATTAAGAAACCTATTTTGTTATTACTAAGAACATTCATATATAGACAAGTTGGTAAAAATAAAAAAGACCAACGCTATTGTAAATTTATGACTCATTCAATGTATGGACCTTTTTAAGTAAGTATTATCTACATACGTCCACACAAAAGAGACGCAATTATTGTTTTGTACGACGCAATTGTTGTTTTGTCACCCATTTAAAACGACTGTTTTGTTAAAAATGCCAATGATTCTCTTAGTATTACCAGGAAAAACGATAAGAACACTTTGACTCATTTCACCAATAATTTGTAAACGCAGTCCAAGTGGACTAATGCAAATAGCCAATACTAGGTCAAACTCCGCCCCCAAAGGTGTGCGGTCGCCGCTCTAGAAACTTTCAGCCCCATCGGCCATCTGTTCTACGAGCAATGTGCCCTGCTCACTGCCACTTAAGTTTGGCATTTCTTCGGGCTATGTCGGTGACTCTGGTTCTTCTGCGGAATTCTTCATTTCTGATTCGAACACGCAAGGAAACTCTTGACAGCTCTAATAAGCTTAAACAATACTAGGATACATTATTTTATTTGTCTGTCTGTAACACAGTTTATATTAGCACAGACACAGTCGTTAACTCTGTCTCAAAAATGCTTTGTACCTACTTAATAAAATACAACAGCGTACTTTTATATTACATTGAGACAGACAAATTGTAGTTGGCTTTCTGAAAATAATTATTATTATTATTTGTTTGTTCTATCCTATCACGGCACCACAGGGTCCCGGACCTTTGGAAGGCGTACGAGGAGCCGAAGCCAACTCGCAGAGGCCCGTTGAACAGTTTTAATCTAAATGTGATGGGACATCAGCCGGCAATTATCCCTATATGTATAAGTGCACCCAAGGACAATCCCCGGTTGATGCAAAACTATTGTGAAATGTGGTAAAAATTGATAGGGTTATGAATATGGGTTGCTATGGACTGGTGAATATGATAACCATGGAAATAGTATGGCCCCTGCCCCTGACCAATATTGATACATACGGATAAACAGGCAGGGGGTGACAGGCAAACTCAATTAATGGGCCCCCGGAAACGGCCGCTAGCATGTAGCGACACGGAGGCAACATACGTTGAGCTGCTTGGGGAAGGAGAGGCATCCCACGGCTATCAGAGCAATCCCGGAAGTACGGCCCACGAGTCTCCTTCAACTCCTACTCTTGCGAATCTCCACTCAAGCCAGCCAATTAAGGCAAGAATGAGGTAGGAGGGCTTGTTCTTCATCAGTGTTCACTCCAGCTCGTCACGAGGACTAACCGGAGAGAGAAGAACAAGACACCTCCCGGGAGTCAGGTCCGTGGGGTCGCCACTGCCCAACAGCTCGCCACAAGCTGCCTTGCGGATTTATTATTATTATTTTGAAGTTCCCATGCCAACCTTCCACCTTCCAGCTTCATCATCACATCAGTTCAATAGTACCTTACAGCTAAAGTGCATCTTATAACAATTCTTACAAGCCCAAATACGGCTAGGATATATTAATTAGGTACGCAGTTCCAGTGCCTACCTTCCAGCTCCATCATCATCATTAAATCAGTTCGATGATAACATTTCCGACATAATTATTGAAAATCATTGGTTCATATAGTTCATATAGTGCATTTTCATAGTTGCTTAACTACCTTGATTGTGATATTTATGCGAGTGTCAAGTTTCGTCACCCATTTCTGATCTTCTTCACCAGTTCCACTTCATCAGATATTACTTTTTGACTGTAAATGCTTGAGTGCTCTATGAAAATATTAAAATAACTAAATAGTTGCCTATAATATTTGAGGAGTTCCCTCGATTTCTCATGGATCCCATCATCAAAACTCGATTTTGAAAAGAATGGGGCCAATCTGGAAGCAAATGCTTACGAGCATAAAAAAAAATTGCAAATCCGTCCATAAACAATGGTGAGTTCTGAGGTAACAAACATAAAAAAAATATCCAATCGAATTGAGAACCTCCTCCTTTTTTTGAAGTGGGTTAAAAATAGTATAATAAAAGCAAAAACCCAACTACGACAAAAAACGACGCTGAAAAAGTATAAAACAAGATTTTCAGAATACTGAAAGGCGTAGCCACATGTTGTCAAAGTTCTACGGTAGGTAGGTATGTATATGTAACGTGTGACGATGCCTTAACACACGCAAGTAATGTATTTTGCGACAGAGTACGGACAGCCTCGCGACAGCGACTCGGAGTCAAGCGGGTCGCCGTGCGCCGCCTGCGCCGCCGAGCTGTACCGCCTGCCCGCCGCGCACCTCTCCGGTGAGTACCGCAGCACCGCAGTAACGGGACGACACGTGACGACACGTGGCGAGACGTGACGACACGAGTGTTGTGCAGACACACTGCCGGCGCCGGCTCCCGAGTCGAGTGCGGAGGACACGGTGTACGGGCCGCGCGACACGGCCGCGCCGCGCGACCGACGTCGTCGCCGCGCGCCCTGCCAGCCCTCTCTCAGGTGAACAATGTACAATTTGTACATTACATTACCACATTCTGGAATAAACATGTGCCCCTGCAAATTTTACTAATACAGAGCTGCACTATAAGAGTCAATTTCAGTATTTTAAAATTTAGTTATAAGAGACCGGTATGCGCTATGTGATGCTTTCAGAGGACACAGCCATATAAACTCAATGTAATAATAAGAAAGAAACAGAAACATAAATTGGGAGCAACTGTTTAGTATATTTTTGTTTGCCAAACAGTAACTAGTATTTTTTCTTTCCAACAAAGCCACCGTTTCTAAGGAGAAGACGTTAAGCAGGACCGATACACTCGGTAATATGTACAGAGAGCCAGCTCTGACCCTCGCATGGCTTGCACGCCTGCAGTGCATGCTGCCGCCGCATGCGCCGCCTGTAGTCTCCGTGCCTAGATCCCCGTAGGTCATTAGTGGATCCCCCATTCCTAGCTCCGTGGAATCTAGCACATCAATCGACCTTTGTAAAACCCTACAAACCATGTATCTACTAATTATACTATCGGTCCATGGTTCAAAAACGTAACACCCGTATAGTTAGGGTCGTTGGACCTTATTCAGCAGGGCAGCACGCAACAGCCCTCACTCACGATACAAATTAACCGAAAGTAATATTGTCTTCAAACGCTTAATACAAATTCCTATTGAAAAGGAATTGGCCAGCATGTCGCCGTCACTTCCGTGGATAGGTTGGTTGGTGTGTGACTGAGCCCGCGGCTGGAGCAGTGCGTGGCAGCGAGCGCTGCGTGTTGCAGGCTCGTGCCCCCCGCGCCGCCCGCGCCCCCCGCGTCGCCCGCGCCGCGCGCTGCGCCCTGACCGCGCCTCGCTGCCGGCCTCACGCTGTACATATTGTAATATATAAATTATTTTGTAAGTGAAAGCTCTGTACAGGTTGTCCAGTGCCAGGACACGGTTTGTAAGCTTCCTTTCTGTAAATAAATTGTATATTCATTTACAAACGTTGTTGTTAATATTATTGCTAAGTTTTATCAGATTAGTTCATATACCTATTATTGTGAGTCTCTGAATGACCGCAGTACTACAGATTTAATTCTATATAGGCGGACGCCATGTTGACTTGCCTAGCAAAGCCTAGCACAATTTAAAAGAACGATCTGTATTTTTTCAAGATAATAAGTAATAAATTATTTAGTTAATTTTGTTATATTTTATGTACACCGTATGCTCCCTTATGTTCGTATTACCAATTATTTCTTATCCCTTTTTGTTGAATTAAAATACCATTTTATTGCTTATGATGCTATTACTATACTCAATTATCATTGTATTCCGAGCGAGAGTTGCATCGAGTGGTCCCTGGTCAGCCGGGCTGTTACATGTGTCATGGGTATTTTGTCGAAACTGATATAACTTATGTTAATAAATACATTTCAATGAACAACATCGTTTCATTTCCAACCATTGTTTCCACATACAAACAAAACCTTAGTCCTGTGTCATCATCAGTCCATAAGTGCCCACTGCTGAGCAAAGGCCTCTTCTCACACGGAGAAGGTTTGAGCATTAATCACCACGCTTGCTCAATGCGGGTTGGCGATTTCAAACTTATAATTAGAAATTATAAGTCCAGGTTTCCTCACGATGTTTACGACGCCAAACTGCCACTCGGTCCAAAGCGAATCTCGGCCAACTTACCTTGAGATGGGCGGCCCGCAGGGGTTGCATAGGCCTTCAGTGGAGTTTCTTCGCCGATATGCGACAGTAGACCCGTAGACCAACGACCGACTCAATTGGGCTCAATTGTCCAAACACCCTGACGTGCTGCAAGTCACATTGTAGTTAATTAAAAATCAAGTTGTATGGTTTAACTACTTTGAAAGGACCTGAATAAATGCTAACTAATTTACATTATAAAATTAAGACTTTGTCCTTATAACTAACACGATTCACATATTTGTCCTATTCGCCTTACTTTTTACAAGATTATTTCTTGCTTTTCCTAGAGTAAGCTACAAATAGTGTTTTAACTCATGTGGATAGCCTTCGAAATTATAAAGTGGTTCTAAATCATTGGTCAAGTTGCTTGGAAGAAAACATTTCTTATCCCACACCAACTCGTAGGGAGTAAACCCTGTTTCTGCACGTACCACGCTTTTCGACTGCTAGTTATCTATGTTCTGACAGTTTAAGTATTTGCGCCCCCCACCCAAAACGGGTGTTGCTGAGTTGTTCGTCGGACAACTCAGCAACACCCGTAAGTGTTTTACTCAAAAGTCAATTAGGTTAGGTTAGGTTAGGTTAGGTTAGGTTAGGTTAGGTTAGGTTAGGTTAGGTTAGGTGGGGGTCCCCCCACAGCGTTGACTTCCTCGTAGTGACCCCTGGGCAACGTCGCGCCTGACCACCGTAACGGAGTGGCAGGCCGGCGGCTAACGAACGCTGTGAGTCGATACGATTTGTCTGTCGTAAGTGTCGATATTGTCGGTGGCAATGCCACAACCTCTGAGGGACGCCTCCGGGCGTTTTCTCCCCAAAGGCCCTTCTCAGGGCCAACCTAAAGGCCCTTCTCAGGGCCAACCCAAAGGCCCTTCTCAGGGCCAACCCAAGTCCCGAGATGCTTCGGCATCGGAGACCAGCCGCGCACCTTCTGCGGCAAGTCTGTTACGAGGCGGTGACATGGTGTCGGACTTATCTGACACTGAGTCGAATATGAGTGGCACGACTGGCGGTTCTACACGCCAGTCCAGAAAGCGGGCCTTCCTCAGGCAGGACTCGAGAGGCTCTCCGGACCAAGCGGAGAAGCCCCCAAAGCGGGCGGTTGTACAGGCGGACCTGGAGGAGAGGATCGCTTCAAAAGAACAGCGGACCCGAACCACCAGAGCCAAGGCTGGCTACGGCGCCTCCAGCGTCCTCTACGCGGACCACTCCGTAGAGGAAATGGAGCGCATGGCTCTTGAGGACCAGGAGGAGATCTTGGAGGTGGCATCCAAGTCCTCCAATCTGAAAGGGACCTTTCAGAAGGCCCTGAAATGCCGGGCAGCGAGCTTGCTCGGCATCGTAAAGGAGTTGGCGCAGCGCACCACCTCCGACGAAACGCGGCAACTGCAGGCGAAGGTGGATCGCCTGCAAAAAGAGGTGTCGGCGCTGCACGCGCGCGTTGCCGAGCTCATGGCCCGGCCTGAGGGGACGTCGGAAGGTCCAGCGTCAATGCTCGCCCCCTCCAACCTTGAGGATATAATCCGCAAGGTCATCATGGAGGAGAGGGCTTTCACCAGGGCCTGCTTCGCGGGCATAGAGGACCGGCTTCTGCCAGAGAAGCGGCTCCGCCCTCCGCTCGCATCGGATAGGGTGCCTGAGTGGACCCCTGGCGCACCGGGTCCTTCAACGGCCCCAGCCCAGCGGGAGCAACCCAAGGGCAAAGGAAAGGGTAAGGGCAAGAAGACCACCCCGGCCGCCCCGACTGCCCAGACAGCCCCTCAAACCCTACCTAGGGAGGACCCACTCCTTCCCTCCACCACCCCTTCTAACCAGCCGTGGGTGAAGGTGGTGTCGAGGAAGAAGAAGGGGAAGAAGTCGGCCCCCAAGCCCCCTGCAGTCAAGCCTGCAGCCGCAGTGGAAAAGAGGAAGAAACTCCCTCTTCCTCCAAAAACCGCAGCCGTGGTGGTCACGTTGACCCCAGAGGCAGCACAGCGAGGGGAGACGTACGAGTCTGTGTTGAGGCGGGCTCGTACCAACGTTGACCCCGCGCAACTCGGAGCGGGTAGGGTCACGTGCCGGAAGACCCAAACGGGGGCTCGTATCTTCGAGTTCTCCGGGGCCCAAGGTGGAACCAAGGCGGAACTCTTTGCGGCGAAGCTCAGAGAGGCTGTCGCAGACACGGCCAAGGTCTTGAGGCCGGTGAAATGTGTGGCTCTTGAGGTGACCGATCTCGACGACACAGTCACCCAAGAAGAGGTAGTAACCGCGGTTGCGGCGGCGGGGGGCTGCGCCGTCGAATCGATCAAGGGCCGCGCCATTAGACCAGGCCGCGGGGGTATGGGCACGATGCGATTGGAGTGCCCCATCGCGTGTGCCAAGGCGGTCCTCGCCAAGGGTCGCCTGCCAGTGGGGCTTAGCTCGGGTGGTGTCCGAGCGCTTGAGGACGAGCCGATGCGCTGTTTTAAGTGCTTCGGCATCGGTCACACCCGGGCTCTTTGTCCGTCGTCTGCCGAGCGCAAGGAGCTGTGTTTCCGCTGCGGTAAGGAGGGGCATAGGTCGGCCACCTGCAGGGCTACTGCTCCGCATTGCGCTGTGTGTGCTGCCAACGGTCGTCCATCTGACCACGTGATGACAGGAAGGAAATGCCGTCCTCCCCTAAAAAAGGGCAAAGCGCAGGCGCCGATGCGACCTGCCACTACTGCTGCCGCCACTGAAGCCCCAGTTCCAGTGCTGGTCACCGAGGGAAGTGCCATGAACACGGATTAATGGCTGGGCAACTAAGACGTGTTCTTCAGGCGAACACCAATCACTGTAGAGCGGCCCAGGACCTGCTGGTCCAAACCTTTGCGGAATGGTTGGTGGACGTGGTGGTGGTCGCCGAGCCGTATTCTGTCCCTGGCAGCTGGTTGGGTGACGATAACGGTTCGGTTGCACTGGTGACGCGGTCTTCCACGGACTCCCCTCCCCTCTCGCTCTTAGAGAGGGGACCGGGATACGTGGCCGCCGCGTGGGGAGACATAGCCTTCGTAGGGGTGTATTTCTCCCCAAACCGCCCTCTATCGGAGTTCGAAAACTTCCTCAACATCCTGGCCAGGGTGGCAGGTAGGGTGGCGCAGCGGCGGGTGCTGGTTGTGGGCGACTTCAACGCCAAGTCTGTGGCATGGGGCAACCCGACTACCGATGCTCGTGGACGCGAGGTGGAGACCTGGTCCGTCTCGTCCGGTCTGTCCCTCCTAAATAGAGGCACAGTCCATACCTGCGTGCGGCGGGAAGGTGGCTCCATCGTGGACCTCGCCTTCGCCTCCCCTTCTTTGGCGGCTTGTATAGTGGAATGGCGGGTGGAGCTGGTGGAGACGTTGTCTGATCACAGATACGTACGGTTCGACATCTCCACACAGGGCTCTCCAAGGGCGCGCGAGGACCGGTCGCATTTCCCGCGGTGGGCGCTGACCCGCCTGGACCGGGAGGCCGCAGCGGAGGCGGCGTTCGTCCAAGACTGGCTGTCGTCTCCTGTCAACGTCCACGATGTGGATACCACGGCGGTCCAGTTGAGGGACTCCCTGACCGAGGTGTGCAATTCTAGCATGCCTCGGTCCCACCGCCCACCTCCTCGACGCGCCGTTTACTGGTGGTCGGAGGAGTTGTCGGAGCTACGGGCCGCATGTGTGAGGGCCAGGCGGGCTTACACAAGGAGCCGGCGGCGGCGCCTCCGCGATCTAACCAACGAGGACCGCCTCTACGCGGCCTATGTGGAGGCGAAGAGGGAGCTGACGGCCAGAATGGGCGCAGCACAGGATCGCGCGAAAGAGGAGATGGCTGAGGGCCTAGACGCTGATCCCTTTGGGAGGCCGTACAGGGCGGCGCGCAACAAACTGCGCCCGTACGGCCCTCCATTGTCCGAGACCCTTGAGCCGTTGTTGCTGGATGGGGTTGTCCAGTCCCTGTTTCCGCGCAGGGACAGCAACTTCGCTCCGCCGGTCATGAGCGCCACGCGGGGTACGGCTGCATCTGTCGCAGAGGAGGTCCCTCCGGTGACGGAGGACGAGCTAGAGAGGGCGGTCTTCTGCCTCCGGGGGAAAAAGACGGCTCCAGGTCCGGACGGCGTCCCCGCAAAGGTGGTGGCCATCGCCGCGTCTCAGATGGGGGAAAGGTTTCGGGACCTGTTCAGTTCTTGCCTGACGTTTGGGAGGTTCCCGAAGGCTTGGAAGGAGGGCCAATTGTGCCTTCTTCGGAAGGAAGGGCGGCCGGTGGATTCCCCATCGGCATACCGACCCATCGTCTTGCTGGATGAGGTCGGTAAAATGTTCGAGCGGATCCTCGCCGCCCGCATCAACAAGCACCTGTGCACAATTGGCCCGGACCTGTCGGACGCCCAGTTCGGCTTTCGAGCTGAACGCTCGACTGTCGACGCCCTGTCCCGACTCAAGGGGCAGGCGAGGGAGGCGATGGATGCGGGGGATGGATTGTTGGCTGTGTCATTCGACATATCCAACGCCTTCAACTCCATTCCCCACTCCACCATTCTTGAGGCGCTCCGCTTTCACGGGGTGCCTCCTTATTTGCGGGATCTCTTGGCGGACTACCTGAGGGACCGCACTGTCCTTCTGGTGGACAAGTCTGGCCAGCTGCGAAGGTACCGCGTCGAGTCCGGTGTTCCGCAGGGCTCTGTTCTAGGACCACTCCTGTGGAACATCGGGTTCGACTGGCTCTTGCGGGGCAACCTCCCCCGTGGCACGTCTGTCATCTGCTATGCAGACGACACGCTCCTCACTGCCCGGGGGAGAAATTTCGGAGAGGCGGCCAGCTTGGCTTCGGCGGGTGGTTCAAGGGTGGTAGAGAGGGTCTCCCGCCTAGGGCTGACGGTGGCGCTGCACAAGACCGAGGCAGTGTTCTTCCACGGGTCCCGGCAACGCCAACCGCCTGACGCGCACATTCACGTGGAGGGTGTCCGCATTGGGGTGCAGGCCCAGATGAAGTACCTGGGCCTAGTCCTCGATAGCAAGTGGCGCTTCAGCGCGCATTTCAGTGGGCTATCGACACGCCTATTGAGGACTGCGGGCGCCCTCTCGTGGCTCCTCCCTAACCTCGGGAGACCTGGCGACCAGTGCCGGCGTCTATACGCCGGCATTCTGAAGAGCATGGCCCTATACGGGGCACCTATCTGGGCGGACTCACTGTGCAGACGGGAGAACGTCGCCGCCATCCGCAGGCCACAAAGGGCCATTGCACAGCGGGTGGCGAGGGCATATCGCACAGTGGGTTTCGCAGCGGCGTGCGCTCTGGCGGGTACCCCTCCTTGGGAGCTCGAGGCATGGGTGCTCGCCAGAGTGTACGACTGGACGGCGGAGCAGAGGGCGCTCAACCGGTCCCCGGCCCTTGGGGAACGGGAAAATGTGCGGGAAGAGGTGAGGGAGGCCATCACTCGGCACTGGGCTGAGGAACTGGCCTCTGCAGAGTTTGGCCGCCGGACGCTGGACGCCATAGGGCCCGTCCTAAACGACTGGCTCGATCGGCGGCACGGCTGCCTGTCGTTTCGTTTGGTGCAGGTCCTGTCCGGGCATGGTTGCTTCGGATCGTACCTGCACCGAATAGGGAGGGAGGAGTCGCCACAATGCCACCACTGTGGCGCCGCGGTGGATACTGCAGAGCACACCCTAGGGGTGTGCCCATCGTGGGATGAACCCCGCCGCGCCTTGGTGGCAGCGGTTGGGGACGACCTCTCGCTCCCCAGCGTCATAACATCCATGCTGGGGAGTGAGGAGGCATGGGCAGCGGTGGCCTCCTTCTGTGAGGACGTCATGTCACAGAAGGAGGCGGCGGAGCGCATGCGGGAAGAAGATCCTCTCGCAGCGCCGCTCCGCCAACGACGAAGGGGCGCACGAAGACGGCGTTTAGTACGTCCGTCCTCATCTGCTCCAGGGGGTGATCAGCGGGCGACAAGCGCGGGGGCGCAAGCGCCAGCATCGCACGAATCACCCGTGCTCCGGCCATCATAAAGGCTCCTCCCTAGTAG